>CM070877.1:100019510-100639510 GCA_036365515.1 Torymus aiolomorphi | reverse complement strand
ACACCCGGATTTTTCGGATCCTAAGACAGATAGGAAAAAATGATTCAGACAAAAGTTGTAGGGGACGAAGGGGGCCAAACGATGGTCCTAACAGCTTTGACCTTGAACTTGACCTTCAAGGTTATTTCAAGGTCAAGTGGTTTTTTTTAATAGGAACACCTATTTTTGACCCCGGATTCGGAAAGAGCGGGAAATTTTACGTTCAAAATCATATTGAGACATTTTTTTTCGAGGTCATTTCAAGGTCATTTCAAGGCCAAATGAAGGTCGAACTCCGAAAAATCCATTTTAAGTCATTTTTTCCATGAGTCACAGGCTTAAGTGGTTCAAACTGATCGTAGGTTTAATAGGGAAACCCACACACCCAAAACTTTCACATCCTAGTAAACAAATATCAAACTTGCACATCCGAACCCCATGCTCTTCATAGCCTCACATGCTAAACTGTTACACCAGACATCCCCCAGTCCCACACATCTCTACCCCATGTCTGATGTTTGTTTAACGGAAACTTCAAGATCATTAAAGCTTCTGTTGTAAATGTGTCAACCTTACGTTTAGCGCTACCCAGAAACAACGACGTGGACGTAGTAAGGATGGTTTCCTTTGGGGTGCTTGATTAAAGTGAGTCCCCTTGCCTCTCACTGTTCAGGGTGCTTGATTTAAGTGAGTCCCTTTGCCTCTCACTGATCGGGGTGCTTGATTAAAGTGAGTCCCCTTGCCTCTCACTCTTCACGGTGCTTGATTTAAGTGAGTCCCTTCGCCTCTTACTGATCGGGGTGCTTGATTAAAGTGAGTCCCCTTGCCTCTCACTGTTCAGGGTGCTTGATTTAAGTGAGTCCCTTCGCCTCTCACTGATCGGGGTGCTTGATTAAAGTGAGTCCCGTTGCCTCTCACTGTTCAGGGTGCTTGATTTAAGTGAGTCCCTTCGCCTCTCACTTATGTGTTTATCTAACCTCGAAGAAAATGTTCGAAATTACGACCATTTGCTTCCAGGCACATAGTCAAACGCCTTTGGAAGTGGCGAACGGTGTTTAGCAAAGTTTGCCTTGGAATGGCAGCGCATGCTCGACGAATTCTGTCCATCATGTCTACTCTTGTGGTGGGCCTTTCCTCAAAAACGGCATTTTTTAAATACCCCCATAAGTAAAAATCTGGTGATGTAAGATCTGGTGAGCAAGCAGGCCATTCAACCGGATCACCTCGACCAATCCATCTGTTACCATACTGCTCATTCAAAAAAGTCCTGACATTTCGAGCGAAATGTGGTGTTGCGCCGTCCTGCTGGAGCCACATTCTTCGTCGCGTTTCTAAGTCAACATCTTCCATCAATACAGGTAGTTCATCTCTTATTAGCGTTAAGTACGTGTGTTGATTAACATTTTCTTCGAAAAAATAAGGGCCAATCACACATCCATTAATAATCCCACACCATACCATAATACTCCATCGTCTTTGATGGTTTACAGTTCTGACCCAATGAGGATTAACATCAGACCAGTAATGACAATTATGTCTATTCAATTCCCCATCACTTTGAAATTTTGCCTCATCAGAAAAAAGAACAAAATTAAAAAAGTCTGGATCATTTTCTATCATTTGTAAAGCCCATTGGCAAAACACAATACGCTGTTGAAAATGAGCAAACTGTAGCTCTTGGACCAGAGTAATATGATACGCATGATATCTAAGCACCTTCATAATTCTTAAAAATGTACTTTTTGGAAGACCGATTTCCCTTTCGATTCGACGAGCGCTTATCTGTGGGTCAAGATGAATTATTGCCAGAATAGTCACAGCCCGATTATCATTTTCATCATATTGATGGCGCCTACGTTGACGAACCATGTGTCCACCACGAGCTCTTTGAGTTTAACGTCTGATAGCCATAGCGTCAGGGTGTCGTCTGTGTGGATAGCGTTCAGCATAAATTCTTGCCGCAGCACGATAATTACTTCGGCTTTCTCCTAAAGCTAACATCATGTCAACGATCTCGTTGGGCGGATAGTCAGCCATTTCAGAGCCAGCTATTAATTACTATTAAATTTGAATAGTGAAATGGTATAAAAAATATTAATAATTATAATATTTGCCCGTATACGGTCGCGACCAAAAAAGAAAAATGTTCCTAAATTATGCTAACTTTATCTGACTAAGTGTATTTGCCAAAAGTACTCCGATTGTCACACTTTTGTAATTGTAAGTTTTATAATAAAGTAATAATCATTAAATTATTTCTAATTTGAACTGCACATAATACTAAAACTTGCTTTTATTTTAAATATTGTGAATTATTGCCGTTCAAACTTGAGAAATACTAATATTGATAATGTAATCATTAAAGGCACATTTACAAATAATTTCTGTTCCGTCAAGATTTTTGTACAAAAAAGAAATGTTGTATCTTTATTCTTTTGAAAGTTATGACTTTTCATTTTAAACAATGACATTTTTTTACAGCTCATATCTTTAATTTACTCATAACTTTCAAAAGAATAAAGATACAACATTTCTTTTTTGCGCCATCAATATGATGAAAATGATAATCGGGCTGTGACTATTCTGGCAATAATTCATCTTGACCCACAGATAAGCGCTCGTCGAATCGAAAGGGAAATCGGTCTTCCAAAAAGTACATTTTTAAGAATTATGAAGGTGCTTAGATATCATGCGTATCATATTACTCTGGTCCAAGAGCTACAGTTTGCTCATTTTCAACAGCGTATTGTGTTTTGCCAATGGGCTTTACAAATGATAGAAAATGATCCAGACTTTTTTAATTTTGTTCTTTTTTCTGATGAGGCAAAATTTCAGAGTGATGGGGAATTGAATAGACATAATTGTCATTACTGGTCTGATGTTAATCCTCATTGGGTCAGAACTGTAAACCATCAAAGACGATGGAGTATTATGGTATGGTGTGGGATTATTAATGGATGTGTGATTGGCCCTTATTTTTTCGAAGAAAATGTTAATCAACACACGTACTTAACGCTAATAAGAGATGAACTACCTGTATTGATGGAAGATGTTGACTTAGAAACGCGACGAAGAATGTGGCTCCAGCAGGACGGCGCAACACCACATTTTGCTCGAATTGTCAGGACTTTTTTGAATGAGCAGTATGGTAACAGATGGATTGGTCGAGGTGGTCCGGTTGAATGGCCTGCTTGCTCACCAGATCTTACATCACCAGATTTTTACTTATGGGGGTATTTAAAAAATGCCGTTTTTGAGGAAAGTCCCACCACAAGAGTAGACATGATGGACAGAATTCGTCGAGCATGCGCTGCCATTCCAAGGCAAACTTTGCTAAACACCGTTCGCCACTTCCAAAGGCGTTTGACTATGTGCCTGGAAGCAAATGGTCGTAATTTCGAACATTTTCTTCGAGGTTAGATAAACACATAAGTGAGAGGCGAAGGGACTCACTTAAATCAAGCACCCTGAACAGTGAGAGGCAAGGGGACTCACTTTAATCAAGCACCCCGATCAGTGAGAGGCGAAGGGACTCACTTAAATCAAGCACCCTGAACAGTGAGAGGCAAGGGGACTCACTTTAATCAAGCACCCCGATCAGTGAGAGGCGAAGGGACTCACTTAAATCAAGCACCCTGAACAGTGAGAGGCAAGGGGACTCACTTTAATCAAGCACCCCGATCAGTGAGAGGCGAAGGGACTCACTTAAATCAAGCACCCTGAACAGTGAGAGGCAAGGGGACTCACTTTAATCAAGCACCCCGATCAGTGAGAGGCGAAGGGACTCACTTAAATCAAGCACCCTGAACAGTGAGAGGCAAGGGGACTCACTTTAATCAAGCACCCCAAAGGAAACAATCCTTACTACGTCCACGTCGTTGTTTCTGGGTAGCGCTAAACGTAAGGTTGACACATTTACAACAGAAGCTTTAATGATCTTGAAGTTTCCGTTAAACAAACATCAGACATGGGGTAGAGATGTGTGGGACTGGGGGATGTCTGGTGTAACAGTTTAGCATGTGAGGCTATGAAGAGCATGGGATTCGGATGTGCAAGTTTGATATTTGTTTACTAGGATGTGAAAGTTTTGGGTGTGTGGGTTTCTCTATTAAACCTACGATCAGTTTGAACCACTTAAGCCTGTGACTCATGGAAAAAACGACTTAAAATGGATTTTTCGGAGTTCGACCTTCATTTGGCCTTGAAATGACCTTGAAATGACCTTGAAAAAAATGTCTCAATATGATTTTGAACGTAAAATTTCCCGCTCTTTCCGAATCCGGGGTCAAAAATAGGTGTTCCTATTAAAAAAAACCACTTGACCTTGAAATAACCTTGAAGGTCAAGTTCAAGGTCAAAGCTGTTAGGACCATCGCTTGGCCCCCTTCGTCCCCTACAACTTTTGTCTGAATCATTTTTTCCTGTTTGTCTTAGGATCCGAAAAATCCGGGTGTAGCGATTAAAATGGGTCACCGTGTATATATATATATATATACAGCGTGTCCAAAAAGTCTGGAAACACCCAAATAATTTCTCAGCTGAATTACTATTGGAAAATGTTAAGGTCGCCTTTGTAGTAATTTTTTACGAGGAATCCAATGGTGACCTTGGATTCGACCTTGGACCTCATTTTTGAGGTTATTTCAAGGTCAACCTCATTTTTTTAAATGGTAACCCCTATTTTTTATAGCGGAATCTGAAAGAGCGGAAAATTTTACGTCCGGATATGTATTAAGGTATGAGGTTGAGGTTGCCCCCAGAGGTCAAATTGAGGTCAAAGTATGATTTCTTAAAAATTTCGCGAGTTCAGTGGTAAAACAAAACAAACAAAGGTAAGGTTTGGTAAGTTCGAACGAAGACTTGAAGGTGACCTCTGATTCGACCTTGAACCTCATTTTGAGCCTCATTTTTGAGGTTATTTCGAGGTCAACCTCATTTTTTTAAATGGTAACCCCTATTTTTTAGCGGAATCGGAAAGAGTGTGAAACTTTACGTCCAAACATGTACTCAGAACATAGTTCAAGAAGGACCTTGACGTTCATTTGAAGGTCATTTAAACTTAATGACGGTCTGATCTTGTGTAAACTTTTTATCACACTGAGCGAGGTTAATTCTTTAGTAGTTTTCAACGAGAAATCTAATGGTGACCTTGACATTGTCCTTAAAAGTCATGTCAAGTTCAATTTTTTTACATTTAGCGTTACCCAGGAACAACGACGTGGACGTAGTAAAATCTCTTCCCTTTGGGGTGCTTGATTTACGTGAGTCCCCTTGCCTCTCACGATGGGGTGCTTGATTTACGTGAGTCCCCTTGCCTCTCACGATGGGGCGCTTGATTTACGTGAGTCCCCTTGCCTCTCACGATGGAGTGCTTGATTTACGTGAGTCCCCTTGCCTCTCACGATGGGGCGCTTGATTTACGTGAGTCTCCTTGCCTCTCACATTTGATTTTTTTAAACAGTATAACATCTTATTTCAAGTGCTCGAACTGTTCTCCAGTCATTTCTTGACAGTAACCTAATCGATGATAGAAAGCACCAACAGCATTTTCAATCATTTCAGTAGGAATGAGAGCTGATTCATCAATGATCCTTTCACGTAATTCATCTAAGTTTAAGGGTTTTGTTTTGAATATACGATCCTTCAGATAACCCCAATAGAAATAATCTAGAGGCGTTAAATCGGGGGACCTAGCTGGCCATTCAATTGCACCTCTTCGTCCTATCCATCGATTAATGAATACTGTATCTAAGTATGTGCGAACGTTTCGTGCATAATGAGCTGCTGCACCGTCCTGTTGATACCATGTGTTGTTAAAGTCCTCTCCAGCTATTTCTCTTATAGCAGGAACAATTTGATTCCGCAACATAGTTTCATACTTTTCTGCATTTAAATTGCCATCAATAAAAAATGGTCCTATAATCCTATTATTTAATATTCCAGCCCAGACATTTAATTTTTGTGGATATTGTGACTTGGCTTCTCTTGCCCAATGAGGGTTTTCAACTGCCCAATATCTACAGTTATGCCTATTTACGCTTGAGTCAAGTTGAAATGTAGCTTCATCTGAGAAGACTATATTTGATGGAAAATTTGGATTTTGTACGATGCGTGCCATCATATCATCACAGAATTCAACGCGATGATCGAAATCATCTTCATTTAACTTGTGTATTAGCGTTACTTTAAATGGATGGAACTTCTCTCTCTTTAGTATGTTATGAATAGATGATTTACTTATTTCGTGCACTTGAGCAGCTCTACGAACGGAAGTATGCGGATCTTCGGTGAATGTTAACACAACATCTAAAGATTTCTCTTCGTTACCTGCTGACATTGGTCTGCCTGATCGAGGTAAATCGCTGATAGTGCCGGTATTTTCAAACCTTCTAACAGTTTTTGAACTGTTGAAAATGATAGTGGAGTTCCACCAACCCTAAATGAAGCATTAAAAATATCTCTTACGGCCCTATAAGATCGCTGCATGTGTCCCCAACCTCTCATCATGAGAATCGTTATTCTTTCTCTATCAGTGAGTTTGTTCATTTTTATTAATCTTCGTAGTAGACCTTATCCAAAAATACTTTTTGAGTTGAAAATAAAAAGAACTTTTAATTTTCAAAAAATATGTTTGAAAGATGACCAACCCTTTTCTGTGGTGGTTATGGAATGAATAATAGTTTATTGTCACTCTAACCATACGAAAAATAACAAGTAACAATGTTCAATATTTAAACGCTTCAAAAAATTTTACAATGAATCAGCTCTCATTCCTACTGAAATGATCAAAAATACTGTTGGTGTTTTCGATCATCGATTAGGTTACTATCAAAAAGTGGATAGAAAATAATTCGAGCACTTGAAATAAGATGTTAGACTGTTTAAAAAAATTAAAAAGTTTACACAAGATCAGACCGTCATTAAGTTTAAATGACCTTCAAATGAACGTCAAGGTCCTTCTTGAACTATGTTCTGAGTACATGTTTGGACGTAAAGTTTCACACTCTTTTCGATTCCGCTAAAAAAATAGGGGTTACCATTTAAAAAAATGAGGTTGACCTCGAAATAACCTCAAAAATGAGGCTCAAAATGAGGTTCAAGGTCGAATCAGAGGTCACCTTCAAGTCTTCGTTCGAACTTACCAAACCTTACCTTTGTTTGTTTTGTTTTACCACTGAACTCGCGAAATTTTTAAGAAATCATACTTTGACCTCAATTTGACCTCTGGGGGCAACCTCAACCTCATACCTTAATACATATCCGGACGTAAAATTTTCCGCTCTTTCAGATTCCGCTATAAAAAATAGGGGTTACCATTTAAAAAAATGAGGTTGACCTTGAAATAACCTCAAAAATGAGGTCCAAGGTCGAATCCAAGGTCACCATTGGTTTCCTCGTAAAAAATTACTACAAAGGCGACCTTAACATTTTCCAATAGTAATTCAGCTGAGAAATTATTTGGGTGTTTCCAGACTTTTTGGACACGCTGTATATATATATATATATATATATATATATATATATATATACTCGCTCCGCTCGTGAACCCCCATATTAAATAAATTTAAAAATTTTATATTTTGGAATAAGAGAACAAATCACCCTGATGTTCATTATTTTAAATTATTACACTTATTTAATTACTTATAAATTATTACTTATTTTATTACTTACTTTATAAATATTGAACAATGTTTTAAATTTAACCAATAACTGTGTTGCGTTAATTCGTTTTATATAAATTTTATTAACTATAAAGATTGGTTGAAGAGACGGACAGTTTTCCACGTCACCCTGGGGGTACTGTTCATGGACGCGTTGGATTGTTATTTTAAGTGGAATCCTTCGCCAATAGCCCTACATTACGACTATACCTAAAATTTTATGAAATTTTATTACATATATTTTTATATCATTTATATTACATTTTGAAATTTAGGAAAATAATAAATTAAAAATAAATTGTATGATTTATATTATCTTTAATATATCCTTGAATGTTTTTATAAGCTTTTTATTATTTAGAACCATACATATCTATTTATTCCTTTTATATATATTTTTGCTTTTAAACATTATATTGGATACATGAAAGAATTTAATATAATTTATTGTAAATGATTTTAAATTTAATATAATTTTATTTTCCTTAAATTTCAAATATTCCATTTTCATACTTAACAATAATTTACTTAATAATAATTTTCTTTTATTTCATTGAATTTTTATATTTATTACTTCTATTTAAAATTTACAAAAATATTTATAAAAAAATAATTTTCAAATTTTTAATTAAATTTTCTTTAAAATATCCTGGAATTCCAATTCCTGGAATTGATAAATTGGTTTTATTATTCCACTACCTTGTTGGGCAGTAGAACCATTCGCTTCCACTCGGGAAACTATTATTATTCATCGCTGCCATTTGCATCATTTATATGATTTACATTAACTTCTTTCACGTATCCAGTATAATGTTTATAAGCAAAAATATATATAACAGAAAAAATAAAAATATATATGTCCATATTATAAATAGCTTACAAAAACGTCACAGGATATTTTAAAGAAAATTTAATTAAAAATTTGAAAATTATTTTTTTTACTATGATACAAACACCGTTAATTTGGGATCCAACACAAAATAAATACATAGAAGTATATAATTTAAAAGATGCTACGAAGTTAGACAAATTGAATGAAATAATAGAAACCCATGAAAAAGAAGAAAATAAATATAATAACTATTGTAATAATTTACTTATAGAATATGATTTAAATTATTTAAAAAATTTAATTTAAAAATATGAAAAATAAAATATATTAAAAGCAAACATAATATTTTCAATATACAATTTAAACTCAATTTCTTCGTATAAAATATTTGAAATTTCACAAAACTAGTATTAAGTTATATGAATTTTTAATTCTATTATTTTACATTAACTTTAGTTTCCCGAGTGAAAGCGAATGGTTCTACTGCCGAACAAGGTAGTGAAAATAAATTAATAAATAATTTTGTTTTATTATTCCACTACCTTGTTCGGCAGTAGAACCATTCGCTTTCACTCGGGAAACTAAAGTTAATGTAAAATAATAGAATTAGAAATTAATATAACTTAATACTAGTTTTGTGAAATTTCAAATATTTTATACTAAAAAATTGAGTTTAAATTGTATATTGAAAATATTATGTTTGCTTTTAATATATTTTATTTTTCATATTTTTTAATTAAATTTTTTAAATAATTTAAATCATATTCTATAAGTAAATTATTACAATAGTTATTATATTTATTTTCTTCTTTTTCATGGGTTTCTATTATTTCATTCAATTTGTCTAACTTCGTAGTATCTTTTAAATTATATACTTCTATGTATTTATTTTGTGTTGGATCCCAAATTAACGGTGTTTGTATCATAGTAATTGTAACGCGTGCGCGAGTTAGGTGATTCGAGATTCGAATTACCCGCGCCGAGCAGGCGTGCTCACTGGGGGCGCGAGCGCGCGAGCATTCTGACCTGATTAGAACGGTATCGCTACGCGTAATATGCTCGTCGCGTACCCGCGAAGCTGCTACGGCTTTATGCGGGTCACGGCAACCATCTTCGTGTCTGCCATGGTGCCGTGAACTTCTCTGCAGCGTGTCTCTCAGAAGTTACCTCGTCCGCGCCATCCTATCTTTTTATAGTTACCGCGAGTGTAGTGGAGGCACCGAGCAGAGTGTATGCGTGTGAAAGAGAGACAGAGAGAGAGAGAGAGAGAGCGATCCCGAGCCGCGTGAGACACACAAGACAGCGAGCGAGGAGCCGGCAGGCGGCCCGCCTGCCGACCCGATACAGCGAGTAAGAGAGAGAGAGACAGCGCGCAACTACTGTGCCAGCGAGAGAGAGCGAGACAGAGTCGAGTGCACCGGCTGCTCCTTCCAAAAGTAAGTCTTATACTCACATCTCTCGCGTTAAATGTAAAGGTTTGCACGGAAATCGCCCCGTGCAAACTTTCTGTGCCGTGTACGTGCGGGTGTGTGTCAGCCCGCCGTATTTTAACACCGCGCGCGAGAGTAGCAGATTCGCCGCGCGCCGTATCGTTCGCGCGTTTGAATCTTAACTGTCGCGCGCGAACTAACTCACTGTTTTAATCAGCACGTGCATTGTGCTTGTACTTATTAGTGATTGTAATATACTGTGATATCTAGTTACTGGTCGCGTTGTTCATTACAACCTGTCCTTCTCCCGGATACCGCCACCTCCGTGGGAAAACAACTCCGCCGGTCGTTTTCATATCTGAGCGTAGCGGCCGCGCGCTTTACTCTTCGAGCGCGCGCTCTTCACTCAGCCATCCAATTAGTTGGAAAGCGAAGTTCTCGTGCGATCTTCGCGTTGTTTTCGGGATTCCAGGAGCAGATCCCCAGGCAAGTCATTTTGGTCTGACACCCGCGGCACCGTGTTCTAGGGCATCGCTGGCCTGTGGCTTTTTGGGATTTTCCCCCACTAGCCACCCCGTTATAACTGGCGCCACAATGTTTTGGGGGTGGAGAAGGACCCGCGGCGCGTACGTGATTCGCGGCGAAGCTTGGCGCGAAGAAGCTCAGCAGCGTAGCTGAGCGTAAGCTGCAAAGAAAGGCTCTTCGTGCCGCAGCTTGTAGACGCGTTGTGCGTGTGTGTGACACAGCCGTGCTGTTGCGAGAGTGCGGTCGAAAGGTTAAGCGAGCGATAGCCAATAACCCTCGACCTAGAGTGCCGACGAGGAGAGATCTTGATCGCGAAATTTTTGTCCGTTAGGAATTGTTTTTAACAATCAAAAATTTTTTTTAATAACAATTTTTTTTCACGACAAAGCTTTTTTTAAGCGATAATTAATTTTTTTTAATTAATGTTTTTCTCGACTCGAAAATTTTTTTTCTCCTCTCGTATTTTCGATACGAATTATTTTTTTTGGACGAAAAATAAAATTTTTTTTCTTTTCTCGTGCTGCTAGTAAAAAATCGAGAGAAAGTCGGCAGGCACTCTCGGAACAAAAAGTTGACTGTGCGCCTGAGTAAAAACTCGAGCGCAGAAATCCTGTTCTAATATGGACATAAAGAGTGTCAAGGCGTCTGTGGGGGGTTGAATTAACTGCATGGGAGCGTTCTGGCCTTCTTGCTCTTCTTGAATATTTTCCATTTGGAGAAAACGTGGGTTAGGACGAGATTCTGCAGCAAAAGGGGTACTCTGTCTCATGGGCGCACTTGTCTTGATCTGAGGTGTTGAAGAGATAGCCCGATGCGGAGGGTAAACAATAACGGAAGTATCCCCATCGGCCGCATCTTCGGAGTCCTCTTCCTCACTGGCTATGTTAGATGCGTTAGTTTTTTCGGCTTCAGTTTGGATGGCTTCAGCAGCCCGTTCGACCATTTCTTGGATTCTTTGTGTT
This sequence comes from Torymus aiolomorphi, assembly GCA_036365515.1. Classification (NCBI taxonomy): domain Eukaryota; kingdom Metazoa; phylum Arthropoda; class Insecta; order Hymenoptera; family Torymidae; genus Torymus; species Torymus aiolomorphi. The sequence goes on along the minus strand of CM070877.1, from coordinate 100,628,118 downwards.
AAAACTGCATCAGAATATCCTTCTTCATCATAAGGATCCATCTCAATCAGAGTATTACGGATGTCTTCATGGACGGTATTTCCTTCCGAAAAGTGAGAGGAAAGTTCAATAGGCACATTTTCCAGTTCTTCCTCCTCTATCTTCGTCTTTTCGTTATGAATTCTGAGGCTCTCTTCGAATTTCTGTGCGGATTCAAGTACTTCATCCCTGCTGATGGAAAAAGTTCCCATTTCCTCTTCCTCTTCAGAGCTGTTAGGGACTGGCGTGACTTGAATTTCCACTTCCTCTATATTTTCGGTCGACAATTCTTTCTGATCTGTCTCCTGAACTCACCTTTACCTTTCTCTTCATCAGTATCATCAATCCGTATTCCACTGTAACGGGGGTTGTACATCGGAGGTTTTGGATTATCGTTCGTTGCCTCGATACTAGTGGTTTCTGCGTCGTCCGCATTATCGATAATTGAAGCTGAAATAATGACCGAAGTTTGCCCGAATTGAGGTTCTAAAGAGACATCTATGGTCGACCGACAACCTTCCTTAGATATTGCCGGGGCAAGTTTAGGGGTGGAAGCTCTCTTAAGGCTTGATGATCCAGTGATTATGGGACGCCTTGGAGAATATTTCTCAGATTCATTATTTCCCTCAGATCTAATCCTAACGGTTCGTTAACGGGTTCTTTGGGCTATTACACTGTGGTCTAAAGGTGGAGCGGTTTTCCTGGTAGTGGCCCCAATTGGCCGTCCACGACCTCTATTTTTGATGGAGGTTGGTTGTGGATTCCTTTGAACACCAGGCGCCCCAGCTTTTATTTGACTAAGGCTCGAGGTGGTAGGTCTAAGACCGTCCTTTAAAGGAGATTTGTTCCGGTTTCCAGTCATCATCATAACTTTTAATTTATGAAGATTACGATTAATGTCATCTTCTGGTGGTTGATCCGTTGGGTTTTTCGATAAAGCATCAGCATTGCTGTTTAATTTTCCTGGTTTGTACGTAAAGGTATACTCATATCCGGTGAATTTGAACATCCACCTCATGAGTCGCTGGCCAGTGTCCTTACGATTATGCATCCAGTTAAGCGGTTCATGATCCGCTACCAGAGCAAACTTTCGACCTAAAAGATAAGGGCGAAAGTGACTCAGCGCATAAAGGGCAGCCAGACACTCTTTCTCGGTGGTGCTATAATTACCCTCAGCCTTATTGAGAGTTCGCGAGAGGTAGGATACCGGATGATCAAAACCGTCTTTTTCTTGGCTTAATACAGCTCCTATGGCACCGTCAGAAGCATCTGTTGTCAATGTAAATGGTTTTTCAAAATTAGGGAATAATAGGATTGGGTAATTGCACAGGCATTCCTTGAGCTCAGAAAATGCGTTCTCTTGAGCTTCTTTCCAATTGAATTCGCGATCTTTTTGCTGTAAATCAAATAAGGGCTTCGCAATTTTTGAGAAGTCTTTAATAAATCGCTGATAGTAACCGGTTGGTCTAAAAAATTCACGAACATTCTTAACTCCTCTAGGGCGCGGAAAATCTCTTACTGCTTTAACCTTTTCCGGGTCAGGTTCGACTCCGCGTTCACTGACAATATGCCCCAGGAAGGCAACTTCCTTGCGGAGAAAATGAACCTTTTCAGGCTGCAAAATCAATTTGGTATCCGAAAGGCGAGAAAAGAACTTCCGAACCCGTCGGTTATGTTCCCGTAACGAATTTGAGTGAATGATTACATCGTCCATGTAGACTAACATTTCTTCACAATTAAGGCCTCTCTTAATTTGATCCATCATGCGTTAAAAAGTTGCGGGAGCATTCTCAGTGCCATGGGCATTCTGTTAAATTCGTAATGTCCCCCTGGAGTAGAAAAAGCAGTCTTCCACTTGTCTTCGGGGGCCATTTTGATCTCGTGGAATCCAGATGCAGATCAAAAACTGAAAAATACATAGCTCCTCCCAATTGATCCAGGATGTCTGCAATGTTAGGGAGTGGATATGCATCTCCAACAGTCCTTTGATAAAATACTGGCTTCTTGGAAGCAATGAAGCGATATATCGCCGAACGTACAGTAAAAACGATTAGATGTTACTTGATGCTCAAGACAAAACACTAACATCCTGATTAGCCGACACCGTCAATTAGGATAAAATACGCGTATATCCGCACATATGCACGAGCCAATTATCGCTGTTATACCCCGATAAAAAATCGTTTTTTTGCTCTTTTTATATATTGTGCAATTGTTAATAATAAAATTATAGTTGTGGTAATTTGCAAATTCATCCTAAAAAAACGCTCAATGAATAAGTTATAAACTCTGTAGCTCACGTTAAGTATATCGAAAAAATACGAGACTTTTAATTCTCTTGCGAGAACCTCTTACGAGTCCAATGGTGTCGTAAATTTCTATTAATATTTAAAAAAAAATTTTAATTTTGTGAGACGAAAGAGCGTGGATATTATATCCCAGTTAATTTTTTATTGAAATTTGATTTTTATTTATTGAGTTAACAACGAAAGTGATATTACATAATTAAGGTCGCGTCGATTTGATAGCGCACTTGATACAAAAGCTTGGACCTTTTGAAACCTTCGTGATAGTCACGGCGAACGACAGCGATGTCGATTTTCTTGAAGATGAGCTGAAGACGGCCGGAGGCGATGTCGATTTTCTTGAAGATGAGCTGGAGATGGCCGGAGGCGATGTCGTCCTTCCGGAAGATGAAGCTGAAGTTGGTCGAAGGCGATGACGACTTTCTGGGATTGAGCTGGAAATGGCCTTAGGTGATGTTGGTCTCGTTGAAGTTGACGCTCTTGGGGTCTGATGCTCACTGCCCGAGCCCACGCGCGAAAAACTCTCGGGCAGGCCGAAAGAATGCAGGCGCGCAATCGCGTTCTCCTCGGCGGCGGGTCTTATTGCCCTCGAGCGGAGCAGTCCGGCTGTGTCAGCACTCTCTCGACGTGAGAGCGCTGGACACCGGACACCTGCACCCATTGAGTAGGACGCAACTCGCTTGCGAGAGTACGTTATGGAAGAATAACACCCCCATCCTTAATCCAGGATAGGAGCGTGCCGTTTCTCGCAGGACGCTATGTTCGGAGATTAATACGCGCGCAGGCGTTATCTTCCTCGCAAAAATGGAGAGTCGGAGTCAGGGATGCCACTAATTTGGTAAGAGTCACCGATTAAGTAAACATGTAGTTGTAATAATAAGGAAGAGTAAACAATAATTTATAAGATGGGTAGTATAAAAGTGTTTATGAGAGTAAGGCGTAATTTGACTGCGACCTCCCATTTTGCTACACGCTCTAATCCTGTGTATTTAGGATACTACGCTCGATCTCTTCTAGGCTTAGCTCGCGTCGAATGGTTCTAAGTGGCAATGTTGGTGAGCGCCTCATTTGCCTACGCCGTGGAGCAGGGATGGGATTACCATTGTGTCTGTCCGATCGTCGGTCGTCATTCTGGTCCGCTGGTGGAGTGGGTGACGGGGGCTTGGTTTGGTAGATCATAAGGTGGGTGATTGATGTTAGGAAAGCACCCAGGAGTCTGAAGCTAAACCCAAAAAGGGTATATATCGTGTACATATGGATCAATATATCGATGATGGATCTGAAAGATTGTATGACGAACAGGATACCCATGATCCCTCCGAAGTAACTCCCAAATTTCTCGAACCCTAATGAGGATCGGCTGAGGTATGATTTTAAAATATTTTCTATGGTTTCCTTATTGAGGAGGTTATCAAAGTCCCCATTTCCCGTAGGGTGCGAGAGGGAGTTGAGTCGTCTGATCACGGATTCTAGGATTGCCTGGCGTTTTAAAGATAATATGAGGTGGTCATCGAAGTTTTGAACGTCATCGTACGAGTACATCCCACTAGTGATAAAATCTTGGATTTCTTGGTAGTTCCAGAAAGGGGTTTCCATAGGGTTGATGATTCCAGGAGGGGTGATAGTGCTCACGTTTGGATTTATCTTTAGCCAAGTGTTATCGGTTTCAAACATAGTGGGAAGAAGGCCATTGCAGTCTCGCGGAAATCCTAGGGGGACAAGAATGTGAGTAATCTTCTTTAAGAATAGAGTTCGGTTTCCACAAGTGACCGGTAACTCGTAATAACAGAATGTTGTGGGCCTGATCTTACATTGTATAGGTCGGCACTCGATTTCATTACTCCAAGAGGGAACATATCTGGTTGGTTGTCTAGCTGGGAAATGGAATTTAGGATGATTTGACGTGCCAATAAGCATCGATGAAATACTGAATCTTTGTATAGGCTGTGGAATTGAGTCTTCACGTGGCGAGCAAAGTATGCTAACTTAGTGTTGAAGTAAGCAGAGTATAAGATGTTTTGCATATCATGAGCCCTTTTGGTTGTGAAACCGGCATGAGATGGTGTTTCGAAAATGAAGAATTTTGGATGCTCGGTAGTAAAGATGGTGTAGCCACAGAGAGTGAAGGATCCCCTTTTTGCAAGACCGAATTGAATGCTATCCGTAGTGTTGGCGAAATAGATAGTGGGGTTCGTAGAATTATCTGACACCCGGATACTGAGGCCTTCGTATAGGATGCTAAATTGATCGAAATTACATGGGGTAAGAGGGATGACGGACCAGAAATAGTACGCTTCACTCGTGTCGACACATTTCGAATCGCGGTACGAACATATCACGGTGTTGGGCATTATCAATTGGTTGATTGCGATTTTATGAGATGCGCTGTACGCAAAATAAGAAATTTCTAGCTTTTTCGTCGTACAAGAAGGTAGCGCCGTTACATGATCCATTGTCGGTTAGCGTATCCGCGAGAGTTAGCGATCGGTGATTAGTAAATATTGACAATCAAGTCGCGTATCAAGATGTCGCCATATCGGTAGTGTCCATATTTGATCATATCGATACACGCATCGCGGAAGATAATCTTATTAAAGCGCGCATCACCCTTATGCACCGGTGACGAATGCGAGTGCATGCCGCAGTATCTGATGATTTGATCCACTTGGATTTTACAGCTGACGACGTCCGTTCAGCGATACTCTTTGCGCTGAAGGAGCTGGATGTGGGAGCTGGATGTGGGTTTCTGTCATATCCGGTTCGTCCCAGTGCGAATCGCATGTTCTGATTTTGGATGTCGATACGGTAGTTAGGTAACCTGTTATCGATTCATCATTCGAGGAGATAACGATCCCCAGAAAGATGAAGATTTTCCATGAGGCCTCCATCCTGTCCTGCAAATTATTTTCTGCAGTAATTGATAACCAATAAAAATCATTACATAGTAGGTATTATGTGTATTCACAATATCGAAGTACTTAAGTTAGCGCGGATTTATTCGCATACATTATCTCACAATTTAGTGAATCGTAACTTATTAGGATGAACGATGCGGGTGGAACCGCGATATGATATTTTGATATTTCTGCCATCATTAATTAACTCCAAAATTTTATGCGGGTCTGTATACATAGGGATGAGTTTTCCCTTATGCGGTTATTTTATTAACATGACATAATCGTCATTTTTAAAAAGGCAGGGATTAATACGTTCATCATAATAGGCTTTACTCTTCACCTTTGCACTCATGAAGTTTTCCTTGGCTAGTTGTTGAAGTTCGGAAATTTTAGATTTTAGGTTTTGTAAATAACCGAAGTATGTTTCGGACGACCCGAGGTCTGTAGGCACGTTTGCGGAGGGGACTCGGGCAATTCTCCCGTAAATACATTCGAAAGGAATGAGTTTCGTACCTTCCTGAGTACTAGCATTATATGAGAAGGCAGCACACTCGCACCACGTATCCCACTTGCGTATTCCGGACACGTAGCATTTTAGATATTCCTTGAGAGTGTGATGCATTCTCTCAATCGATCCGTTGGATTGGGGCTAGAAAGCAGTGGTCGTGACGGTTTTTATCCTGCAGAGTTTTGCTACTGCTTTGATTTGATTACTTATGAGATTGGTGCCTTGATCGGTTAGCATTATTTCAGACGCACCATGCACGTAAATGAGCCATTTTAAGAAAGCGTTCGCGATGTCTGTGGAAGTTGTATTCGATAAGGGAACATACATGCAAAATTTTGTTAATAAGTCTTGTATCGTAAGGATATGTGTATGGCCGAGTTCCGTTCGGGGTAGGTGTCCTACTAAATCCATCGCAAATTTGTCAAAACTCTGACCTGGTGTATCGGTCAACACCATAGGTTGTTTGACCTTCTTTCTAACTAATTTGTTTCGTTGGCATAGGGTGCATTTCCCTATGATATCTTGGATATTCCTCTTAAGGTTTGGCCAGAAATAATTTTGACGAATGCTTTTGTACGTTTTTGCTATCCCTTTGTGACCGTTAATAGGTGATTCGTGAGTGTCCTTAATGATGGTGTTTCGCAACTCTGGCTCGGGTACAGTAACTATATTAGTACAGACTAAAATATGTGTGAGAGTATCGGAAAATACTTCCCGAATGACATCAATAATGTCATCCCAAGAATGGTCGTCAATGCGTTCCGTTTTGGAGATGCGGAAAAGTTTAATTTGGAGTTCATTACAAACATCTAAGAGAGAGCAAATAGCGTCAACTAGGATATCATAATCTAAGATAATATGTAAATTTTCCTTGATCGTGAGCGCGATGAAATATAATCCGTTGCTCTCTGTAACTTTAGTGCGACCTAGGGTTACATCAACTAACACGGTTAAGTGATTCTCTTCGACCAGGGCTTCGGACCCTGTACACAGAGGTTGATTTTTTTCAGTAACGAAATACACAATATTACCTCGCAGCAATAAAAAGGTGTCGGGAGATTCGACAATGCTGCGAGAGGATCGGGGTTGGTGACGTCCACGACCACTACTTGAGTCCGTATCGGAATTGCTTTGTTCTGCGAGTTCACTATGAACTGTCGGTGGTGTCACGGATGTGTTCATAGTCGAATGGAAACGGTTTTGGGTGTTATTGGCTACAGGTTCATCAGGGTTCGTAGGAGGGGGGGTGCCAGGCATCGATGGGAGTTGATCACTATTGGTACTGGGCTGGAGAGATTGCTCGAGGATGTGCGGATCTAGGAGTGGTTCAGATAAGGGAGCACTTATCATATCCGCATCATTGGTTTCGATAGGGGGGTTTGGTAGTGTGGTCAGTCCATCAGTCATTTTAATGGAATGTGACAGAATACGATCCACACGTGATTTCTCTTCCTTACTCAGCGCGAATTTACTCCTGTTAATTTTTGTCAAGGTGACGCTAGTCAGTATGCAGTCAAAAGGTATGTGGTCATTATAGTCGTAATGATAAATGTTCGCGTCTGTCAAGTCTTGTGTCAGCCATTGCACATGTATGTGTGGATCGTGTTCGCGAATGTCCCTTTGAGATTGGCAGATGAAAAATGAGTCTTCCGTGTTACGTACAGCCAGGAAGAGGCCACATTCGAAGCATATATCGTTATGTTTGGGTCGTTTGATCTCGGGTAGGTCGTCGCTGTCGCCCCGTTGGCGGGTGATAAGGACCGGTTGAGGTGGTTCATCGCATTTCTGCGAGTTTCGAGAGAGAGAGCGTCGGGGACGTAATTGCTCTTGCCAGAGGTGTACTCTATATCGAAATCGTAGACTTCTTTGAGGTTGAAGTGCCAATGCTTAAGGCGTGAAGTAGAGTCTTTTAAATTGTATAACCAGACTAAGGGTTGATGGTCGGTGATGAAGGTGAAGTGATGCCCATACATGCAATATTTAAATTGGCTAGCACAGAAGAGCATAGCCAGAAGTTATTTCTCGATAGTGCTATAATTCAGCTCGGATCCTACTAGTATTCTGCTGGCATAGGACACCAGTAGGTTCGGTCCTTGGTACCTTTGGGAGAGGACTCTACCAAGGGCAAAATTGCAGGCGTCGGTAGTCACGAAAAAGGGGTGTGAGAAATCTTATCCAGAGGAAAGCGACGTTTTTTTTTAGGAGCATATTGAGGGGGTTGGAGATTTCCGCGAACCTCGAGATGAATAGTCGGAAGAATCCACAAAGGCCGAGAAATTGTTTGATATTTTTCGGCTCCATGGGGGTCGAAAAATTTGTCACTGCGCTTACCTTCTTGGGATCTGGGCGAATGCCTTCAGAATCTATAACGTGTCCCAGAAAGGTGACTTGGGTTCTATGGATTTGGTATTTCGCAGGGTTTAGTTTGAATCCGATTTTCCTCAATCTTACCGAACTCGCGATCGTGCGAGTCTAGATCAATACCGGAGATGATGACGTCGTCAAAAAAAGGGAAATTGCCCTTCCTCTGTTTTACGACTCTATTCACGGGATGCATAAAGGTGGATGGGGCATTTTTCAGTGGGAAGGGTAGTCTGGTGAAATGAAAATGGCCAAATGGTGTTGAGAATGCCGTCTTTTCACGATCGCTCTTTCGCAGGGGGATTTGGTGAAATCCAGATGCCATATCCACTACTGAAAATTGACTACCACCCCCTAACTGCTCTAATATATGGTTTATATTCAGTATAGAGTAGGTGTACGGGATAGTTTTCTCGTTCAGCTAGCGATAGTCTATGACCGTGCGCCATTGTTTGTTTCCGCGTGAGTCGTCCTTTTTTGGTACAACCCAAAGAGTACTATTCCACGAGCTCTCGCTCGGTTTGATAATTCCGTCTTCTAGAAGTTGGTTTATTTGACTAGTCACGATTTCTTGGAGTTTCTGGGGAATTGGATATTACCGGGTATTGATAGGTGCTTCGTCGCATAATTCGATTCGGTGTTCTACAAGATTGGTTCCTGATAGCGGTTTGTGTGGGAGATGGAAGATGTCGGCGGTTAGTTCGAGTAACTTATCAAGGCGATGGGAGAGGGATGTCGAGGATCTGAGTTATCCGATTTTCCGAAGGGCCGTCATCCTTATTTCCCGGGGTGGCTTTGTAACGTGTGGTGCGTGAGTCCTTTTTGTGAAGAGTAGATTGTGTAAGGGTGTTGACGTTTGGGATGATAGTGTCGCCATCCAAAACAGTGAATTGACCAATTTCATAGAAGTCCGCTAAGTTAGATTGAGAAAAGTATTCTTGAATGTGATAGATATAGAGATCCTCGAGGGGGCGATCTTGTCGATAGTGAAGACTAATAGCGTTAATTTGATTTTCGTCGAGGAAGATCGATTTGTGATTTTGAGGGTTGTTACTGGAGAGTAATTCCGTAATAGTTTCGCTTTGTTGAGTGTTTAAGATTAGAGGGCTTGCAGAGATGTCAGATGCTACCGAAGATGGGCATGGCTTCGTAACTTCGAGGGGTCCGAGGTGATTCGGTGATTCTCGAGAGAGGTGAGACAATGCTTGTTGGGTGAGTTACTTTCCATGTTGATTGATTCGGTATTTGAGCGTCCCGCGTGTGTGAGTTTTGGGCAAGAGACGTCCAATGGGATCAATTCCCGTAGAAGGTCGTCAAAGGAATTAGCTTTGACGATGGGTTTGACGATAGCATCGTCGATTATGTTTAGGGTTGCTCGATAGCATCACGAGCGAGTGGTGGATTTGAAGAGGAAGAGGTTGACATATGGGTGGTTAGTTCATCAGTTTTCCGGCGCACTTGATTCGATAAGGAGAGAGAGTAATTCTCAAAAACAAAGGTGTTATTGGTGTAGTTAATGATTGCGCCTCGTTCATTGAAGAACTGCGAGCCTAATGTAATCGGCGATTGTATGGAAAATTTATCGTTGACTACTACAAATTCCGTGGGCCTTCCAAAAAGGGAGACATAAACTCTACCGTAAGACGAGACGTCATGCCCAGATACACCCCGTAGAAAGGGGGCGTTGTTCTCGTGACAAGGAATGTCCCTGCGAAGGGCGGATGCTTTTACTACGTTTGGGTGAGTGCCCGAGTCAACCATTGCATTGATTGGTGATTCACGAAAATCGGGGGAGTGCAGACCGACGATTGGTATAGCTTTCAAGATATCTAATTTTACAGTGTAGATGGACCGTCCTCGATCTCTTCCATCACGTGGAGAGGACGCGGTTCCGTTCTCGCTGGGGGTGCGTCCGGGCTCCGAGCGAGCATGTCGTTTCCCGACGCCTGCGGTGGTTTGTAAAATTTAGATTTAACGCAATCTCGGATCCAGTATCCTTGTTGTTTGCAGTAACTGCAGTGTCGGTCAGAGAAAAAGGAGTGCGCGTTATACCGCGGTGGCATAGCATTAAGGTTTTGATCATTCCTGTTAGCGGAATCGCGAGGCGAAGCGTTAGGGAAAGGTGTATCGCGTGGCGTAGAGTTTGGGTTATCAGGTGCGCGATTATTCCGTTGTTGGCCCGCCTCTCTACTGCTTTCGTTGAGTGTTGACCTCGGTGGAAAGTGTTTCGCCCGATCTCGCTCTAAACGCTTATCTACACGAATGGCGTCATCAAAGACTCCTGCGAGCGTTTTTCCGGACCAAGGCTCTAGGTGGAGCCCGAATTGTGGGGGAAGGCCGTCGGTAAAACCTCCGATGATTTCCGATTCGATTTGATTCGTTTCTATTTCACTCAGTTCGCGATTTCGGTCAAGGGTTAGTCGATCCACCATGGCGTCGCGGAGATCAACAATTTCGCTTATAAAATGGAGTAGGCTTTTTACGTATGGAGTCGAGTTCTCTCAAATTTTTTATTGTCTCGGTTGGTGCAAATACCCGTTTTAAGCGATTTATTGGTTCGTCTATTGAGTGGAAATCTCGACCGTCTACGGCGACGTATGTGTGGTCTAGGAATTTATTTTTCGTTAGTTGAATGAAGTCTGCTCGAAGAGTGGTTGATAACGTGCTGTGAGCGCGTTTGATTGCCCGGATGAAGGGTTCGAACCGTCAAATTTCGGTACGCTATTGAGTGCGGCTTTGATATAAACTGTATTCGCGCGATTTTGCGTGGGAAGAGTCTCGGTAGGTAATGTTTCACCGTTCTTTATCAGTTCAATCTGTTTCCGAAGGTTGTTTAGTTGATTGAGGCAGCCGCCGAGTGTCGAATTTGAAAAGTTAGATGCTTGTATATTACTGATCGGGGTGCTAGTGGCAAGTTCGGTTAATTGTTTTTTTAAAGCGGCGTTTTCAAACTTGTATTTCTGGAGGGCTTCCGAGTCTTGCTGATTTCGCGCGGCGAGGGCAAGGCATCTGTCGCGCTCGACTTGAATGGCGTCGGCATCAGAGGTCGTGTTTTCGCAAAGTGCTTTCATGTTTTCTTCAAGTTCGGTCAGATCTCATTCACGTTGTTTTAGGGACGCCTCCCGCTTGGTTAACTCTATTGCGTATCTTCGGTATTCGTCTGGGGTGGGTTCGTCGTTGAGTTCGACGTGATCGTGTGACTGCTTTGACATATCGGTGGCGGTGGTCTAACGGGGATGCTTCGACGAGGTCAAAATTGTTTTGGAAGGAATAATTTAACAAAATGAGAAAGGAAAAAAAATAATAACAAAATGAAAAAAAGGGTGTTAGCACGAATACCAAAGCGATTTCAGAAAAAAATGAAAAATGAAATTGAATTGAAATTTCTTTTTCAAAGAAAGATTCAGTGAAACCTATTATGCAGTTTATTGCAGCCTTAGAAATCTTACGAGGCAGGCTAAAAATTACCGTGACAATGAAAATTGAAATTGATATAATTTATCGACATAATTACTACGCGATTAGCGCAGTTTCGCGAAATAACAGATAGATAAACACTCGAATTAACCGAACTGCGTCGTCATCATTTTTTCTTCCAACAAAAGTTTTCCAAAGCTACCTTATCACGTTAAGCGACAATTTTATTGTCTCTAAATTTAATCCACGACGTAAAAATCTTTAAACAAAAAGGGAAAAAGCTTCCGTTAAACAATCCTTAATTAATCACTTCTCTTTTTCTTATTCAATTAATTACCGAAACCAAAGGACGCGTTTGTACCAAAAACTCTCCTACAAGCTTGCACTAACGTAATACCTATTTAAAAAAAGGTTGTGCGAGCTCGCGGTTCATTAAATCGCGCGGTTGTTATCCACCTCCCCCCTTTTTTTTATTAGTTATTCATCTGTGACTGTAATAGCGTATGTATTTAAAGTTGTAACTTTAGAGAGTATGCATGCTGATAAAATAAAAATGAAAAAAAAAGTATACAACAACGGTTAAGTATTAAATAACAAGAACTAATTTGTAAACTATAAAGTGAATCATGTCAAAATTAACCCTTTTAATATCTGTGGTGTAGGCCTTCGCTAAATAAACTTAGTATTTATAGTGATTTTCTTAAATATTCCTTGGCGAAAGAAATGTTTTAATAAACCGGTTATACGTAGCTTGAAAGAATAATAAGGAAAAAAAGTGTTAAAATTGGCGAAATTAAAGCAAGAAACCAGTGGTACTTGTTTATAAAAGTAGGAAGGTCTAGATTGTTGAATTTGATTTTATGTAATTGATAACTAATTGCAAGTGAGTGATATTAAGAGCAGAAAAAAAAATTATTAGTTGATCTCGATATTATGAAGACTGCGTGTAGAATGAAAATTAATAATTGGTCTGTGTTGAATATTCCATGTTCAATGCTAATACGTTTGAGTAAAAGATAATAATTCCATTTTATGCGTGCGAAATTTTGTATTTAATATTTATTACTCTTAATAATTTTAGATGAGTTTATCTAATAATTATTATTTGGATTTTTTTATTATTATTCCTGAGTAATTATTTAAGTTTAACTAGCGAGTGATACAAAGTTGTAATTTTATGTCTTGGTAAAGTCTGTGTGAAATTAGTAGAAAGATAATGCCTGAATTTATTCTCTTTTCCACTTCAAACAAAAGAATTCTTATTAGACAGGAGTAAAGTAAATATCAGATTCGATGTAAAGTGTGAGATAAAGAGTAAACGTGAAAGGTGTAAAATTTCTCTTATGATTGTTATGAGGAATTTTATGTAACTTATAATTAATTGCAAATGATACTATACATTTTTCGTGAGTGATATTAAAGTACTTATTACTTATTCCGTTTTTTTTTTTAAGAGAATATAGTTTTATAGAGAGTTTAGGATGAATCTCACCGCTTTTCACCACTGTTATATCCCAGTTAATTTTCTATAGAAATTTGATTTTTATTTATTGAGTTAACAACAAAAGTGATATTACATAATAAGGTCGCGTCGATTTGATCGTGCACTTGATACAAAAGCTTCTACCTTTTAAAACCTTCGTGGTAGTCACGGCAAATGGCAGCGATTTCGATTTTCTTGAAGATGAGCTGGAGACGGCCGGAGGCGATGTCGACCTTCCGGAAGATGAAGCTGAAGTTGGTCGGAGGCGATGACGATCTGCTGGGAGATGAGCTGAAAAGGGCCGTAGGTGATGTTGGTCTCGTTGAAGTTGACGCTCTTGGGGTCTAATGCTCACTGCCCGAGCCCACGCGCGAAAAACTCTCGGACAGGCCGAAAGAATGCAGGCGCGCAATCGCGTTCTCCTCGGCAGCGGGTCCTTTCTCCTACGATCCTTTCTCTTAGGCAGGCAAGGAAAAACATACGTCAAATTATTTCAACTGAATTCTGTAAAACTTATAATTTATTAATACCTACTAGAGGTCGACAATATTGTACATATTTACACTTTGAGTAACATAAGAATTTATATTTCAAATTGTATTTAGCCATTTTACAGTTCATTTATTGAAATAATAAATAAATCTGGTTTGAACGTTTTTGTTACATAAATTTTTATCGAGAGAAACAATTTCAATTGGACTTTTATTATCTTTGAATTGCATACTTCTGCCATAACGAATCATATATTACAGATATCGTTTTTATGTCTCATTGCAGACTTCTGTAATGAGTTAACTTTCCGACACTGTAATATGGATATCAATTTTTCATTTCATACAGCTGCCTATAATATCTTATAGATATCTTTAAAATATATCTAATTATTAACCTGCTTATAATAACTAATAAAATATCTATAAACAGGCAGTCTTTAATAAGTTAACTTATTGGTATCGTGATGACGATAGCTTATTGATAACTTACATCTTATGACAATAAGATATCTACAAACAATCTGTATTTAATAAGTTCACTTTTTGGTATCATAATAAAGATAGTTTATTAATAATTTACATCTGATAGTAGTAAGATATCTATAAACGTTTAATCTTTAATAAGTTAACTTATGAGTATCATAATTGGTATGAATATTAAGATATTTCATAGAAGCCACTTTAAAATTTTGTAGCACGATTCTGTTAAAGATGTAAACTAAATATATCTAATTAAATTGAATGTAATTTACTATTAATTTGAATGTATGAGAATAGTGCCATTAAATTTTACTTTTGATGATCAAGAAATCGATATAGAAAAATGGTACTCGTGTAACTACGAAAATACTGAAAATTCTAAAATAGATAGAATATTCGATGTATAAAATTATAGAAAATAAGATTTGCAGGATATTGTGTTGATCATCGTCATTCGTACGATGTTAATTTATCGATAATAAAACAAGCAGTATCTTTGTATGAAGAGATTAAATGATATAAAAGTAAAAGGTGAGTTTTATATCCTATTTTTATTTTAAAAACTGTTAGAAAAAGCTGTAAAAATGTATTATTTCTAAATATTCCCTAACGGAAATATTTCTGTTGAAAAAAGTTAATATCTGTTAGTAAGAGTTATAAACTGCTAAAAACTGTTAAAAAATGTAGGATTTTGGACTTTACTAACTGTTCACAACTGTCTGTAACATTTCTTAACAGTTTTTGACAGTTAAAAAGAGTTATTAAATCATTTAATATAACTATTCAATATTTTTTAATTATTATTATTAATATAATAATAACTTATACCTACTACTAATTTATAATTCAATACAAACTGAAAACTAAAAGTATCAACTAATATAAGTAATTATTAATTAATTATTATGTATAAAACAATATGGATATTATAAAATTATTTCTTATTATTATCATTATTAATAATAATAATTGAATAATTATTAAATTTTTCTGAAATATACCAAATTCAAAATTATTTGAAACTGTTTAAAACTATTAGAAAATATTTTAAACTGTTACAAACTATTATAATTAGAAAAAATGTGTCCAAAATCTTACATTTTGTAACTTGTATAAACAGTTTTAAACAGTTCTAAATAATTTAAAATAATTTCTAAGAATTATTAACTGTTAATAGCATTTATAATTTATGACAGGGTTGTACTTAACTTGTTTTAGTATCGTTTTAGTATTGTTTTAGTATTGTTGTAGTAATATTTTCGGACTAAATTTAGAACTAATATACATATGTTTATATAATAAATATAAGCTTAGTAATCATAACTTAATGATTTCGTATCAATTCTGTACAGTATCTAATATTTAATTAGTTTAGTATTACAAAATAATTTAAGGTGGCATCAGCAACTTTTCTAACATACTAAAAGAACATACAATAATTAGACTATATTTTCGAAGTTACGTATAGTAACTATTATAAAAAAGAAATATTTAAGTCGCCGAACTAATTATGTTAAAAAATGTTTAAAAATGTTAAAATATAGTGTCATTTTTATACAGTCGTTATAGAACTGTTGTTCCCTATGTCAACGGTTCAGCATCTCTTACTCAGTTCTAAAATAATAATTCATATAAACAAAAATATGAAGTTATAGCTTATTTGACGCAGATTCACATAAAACTGCGAATTATCGGTGTTGCCGATAAAAAATCGTGAAAAATATGCTCGAAATTAGTTGATTTTGATGGCCTTGTGCTCAAAGGCGCTTACTGCGCATGCGCGTGGAATCTTGCTTGTTTACATGCTCCGGCGTGCATGTATAGATATTGCGGCCGGTCAGACCAGGAGCGTATTGAAAATTCGTGTCTTACCTTAGAGAGTGAGAAAAGAGACGAAATTATTGTTTGATTAACATTAATGTTTTTATTCCACTGATTATTGTTAAGTGATTTTGCATATTCGTAAGTAAAATTTGTAGAAAATTAGCATCATAATTTTATTAGGACCACCTGTTGCCCTGCGTAGTACGATGCGCATTACTGATGTCAACTTAATTAAAATAATTTAAATGTTTCTAAAAATGTATTAAAAATATTGATTCCATTTAGTTTAGTGTGAAACTTTAAACCTTCAGTTCGTATAAATAACGATACACAAATACTTCTTAAAGCATTTAAATGTATATAGTTTGCAATTTCAGAAAATTCACTTTGATCTGTAAATGTTTTATCAAAGTTATAAAATGATAAGTTATACAATTGATAAGTACAATTGATGAGCTTTTTAATACGAAATGTTATATCTAAAGTTTACAAAATGTAATATATTGTATCATTTATATTTCAACTATTATATATATTTTTTGAAACTCCGTGCGAGAAGTTCGATTTCTCGCACGCTGCGTTAAACGATGCGTGCAAAAATCTCACTTCTCGCACGTAGTGTCAAAAAATACGGTTCGACACTTGTATGAGAAGTTGATTTTCTCCTCGTGTGACCTTTTCACCCTCGCTTCGCTGGGGTACAAACAGTCACACGAGGGGAAAATCAAATCCTCGCACTAGTATCGAAATGTACTATTATAGCACGGTGTGATCAAAGCCCGCACTTTAGTCACGCCTATCCGTGACTAAAGTAGTCCTTTTTTGCACCGTATTTATCACACTCGCTACGCTCGTGCGCTAACCTCTCGGTGCAAAAAAGAACTACTTTGGGCACGGATAGGCGTGACAGCGGGCTTTGGGCAGGAAGTGCTATAAAATAGTATACGATACTCGTGACTTAGTGGCTCTTCATTGCACGGGGTTTAGCGCCTTCGCTGCGCTCGGGCACTAACCTTACGCCGTGCAAAAAGGAGCCACTTTAGCCACACGTATTATAATATACTATTAATATACACATGTTCTATTGTATAATATTTTGCAGTAAGTCACATAGTCAAGTAATTATTACATAAAATGAAATCCTTTTTTTCTTTGAGTAGAATTTGTTAAGTACCATGCGTAAGCGTAGTAAGCCTCAAGGTAGAAAAAGACGTAAAACGGGAAAACAGGATGGTCGTCCTCGTAATAAAGGTGGCAAGCGCTTTCATTCAGGAAGAAAACGAATTATAACATTGCAAAATTCTTCTAATCGAACAATTTATAGACGAGCCCATGAAATTATTAAAAGTTATAAAGATCAAACGTCAGTGATACAATTAGATAAACTAGAAAACATTTTTTCTAGAAATACTTCATATTGATTTTATCTATATAAATATACTTTTAAATACACAAGAACAACGTCTATATTTTATTATTATAAGATTGTTGTTGAATATATAATGTTATTTCGATTATGATGTATACAATTTTTTAATATAAAATTGATTAAAAATACAAAAAAACCAACACTTTAATGGAGTAGCGGAACTGCATTTCGGTCGATGACCGAAGTTAAACAACGCTGGGCGTGATTACTACTTAAGGTAGTTGTCGAGTGGATGATCGGAAGCAAAATTTTCGACTCTATCTTGCCTGGCATGCGTGTTTATGCTGGGCGGGACAAGAAATTTGATAGCTGACGGTACAACCTAACCTGACCTAACCCGGCATTCTCGCTCTATCTCTCTCGCTTACGCGTGATCTCTCTCTCGCCCTCGCAGCGTATGGTCGTGTGTCAACAGAAAGAATGCTACATTGAAGTACAATAACACGAAAATGGTGCCGCTAATCTGTCTGATTTTTCACTATAATGTTCTAAATATCTCCCTTAATAACATATTTCTTTTTCAAAGACATTCCCTAGAGATTCTTTCTTTAATCGATGAAAATGTAATTTCTATGACACCACTTCCTATAACCTACATATTAAAAGTTCAAACTTTGGAAATTTATATTTCGGAAATGAGACCGCTGAGGTCGCCCAAATTTGAACCACCGGTAAATAATAACTCTATTAATCTACAGTTTAAATTTCAAAAACATTCCTCAGAGCTCAGTTTACTTGACAACTATCTTAAATGGATGACCGCGGAAAACCTATGCAACTTTGGCGATTGACAAGGTGATATTTCCCTCTTAACAAAGTGTTGGTAGGTAAATTGAATATGTTTTCAGTGTTTAAGTTTATAGGATCTGACGTAAATACTCAAAACATAATCAGACAGAGGGTGATGTTTGAAGCAAACTGAGCAACCCACAATTTTTCAACCGTGTCAAAGAAAGCGAGTGTGGAAAAAAGATATATATCACTTGCAAAATAAGGCTGCAAGTATATAATTCCTGATGAGGTCATATATGTGCAATTCTACCGAAATCTGCGACCAAACCCTAAATGTCTTTGGAAAATTTTTTTTTTAGCACAGCTACCAGACCAGGTTTTTCTGGTTTTTGTAGTATATGTAAGAGAAATTCGCCTTCGTACAACGTCCATCGAATGGTATACTTTTTCTACAACAACTTATATTTTTTAAGAAAATGGTCAAAAAAGTCCTTCTGTTTAAACCTCAGCCATTTAGCCCAGAATCGATCAACTCAAAAGTTCAAAATAGCAATTTACACTAGAAAAACCGCTGCCAATACATTGGCACTTAGCTTCCTCAAAATAATGTATTTATTCATTTTTTTTTAAATTTTTTATATCAATAATTAATTGTATCATACCCAATTTTCTTTATGAATATTCGTAATAAATTAATATATATTTTTCGAAAATTCATTCTTGTTACTCTTTTTCTCGTGCGACAACCCGATATTTTTATAAATCAATTTTTTCAAAATATTATCACATGTTCAATTAGTTTTATTTTAAACCTCAAATTTTTCGTCGTAATAGTTCGATTTTATTGGGCAACGAATTCAGTTTGAAGATATAAAAAAAATATATCTCTCCCAAATTTTAGGACCATTGGTTGATTTTCTTAATATTGTTATCGCGTGACAACAAAACTCCTACTTTTTTATAAAACATTGTTTTTTTAAAAAACAAATAAAGATAATCTTTTGAAATTTCAACCAAATATATTCTTCAATGAGTATAATAAGTGGTTAAAACTTGAAGTCGATATATCAATTATTATTTGAAAAATTTATTAAATAATTTTGAGCACATTTTCGTTAATAATAAATGACACAGTGAAGATAATTTAAATATTAAAAAAGGAAATGTACATAATTTAAATACCTTTCAATAAAAATTTATGATGTTAAGTAATAATATCTGTAACATATTAAACAACTGGCCGACAACGGTTGCGTTTACCCTATTATTATATTATCATCAACAAAATACTCATTAAATAATTTTTTTTTTTTTTTTTTCATATAACTTGTGTATAACATAATAACTGTTTTATACATAAAACACAAATAATACAGATGAAACACAATCATAATCGTTAATATAGTGAAGATTATGTTAATGATTATAATAAAATTATGATAAAATTAGTTCAAGATTATGTTAAGCTTATGGCTATACTGTTTTTAGCTTCTGGTATACGCCACCACCTTCAACTTTGGGTAATATTTTAAATCCATAATATTTTGAAAACTTAAAAATAAATTCGAACAAATTACCAAACTCTGTATTACATATATTCATTTATGACACATATGAATGTTTATTATAAAGTCACCAATCAAGTCAATCAGTCAAGAGACTTTCCAAAAAGGTTACAACAAAAATACTGGCATATTCTGCAAGTAAAATGCAAACTTTTTCCCAATCAATGTTCTATACAAAAAATTTCGATATTTTGAGTAAAAAATAAAGATAATCTTTTGAAATTTCAACCAAATATATTCTTCAATGAGTATAATA
Organism: Torymus aiolomorphi; assembly: GCA_036365515.1. NCBI lineage: Eukaryota > Metazoa > Arthropoda > Insecta > Hymenoptera > Torymidae > Torymus > Torymus aiolomorphi. The sequence continues at coordinate 100,608,348 of CM070877.1, read as the reverse complement.
AGTGGTTAAAACTTGATCGCGCTGTAAATTACCATCAATAAAAAACAAAAGCAAGTGAACAACACCCACGCATAGCACGTGTTATTTCCATTTTCTAGTATAGATATATCCAAAAAATTACGATTTGAAAAGAAGGCTAAATCAGTTTTAACCTCGAATATCTCTGAAATTCATAAACGAATTCTTTTACTCTAAAAACGCGTATAATAAATAATATAAACTCTACATCTCCGCCAAATTTAAAACAAATTAAAAGAAGTTTTCTCTAGTTATCAGGCGACAAATAAAATAACTTTGTAAAATAGGATAATTTTGAATATCAAAAAGTAATCGTACGATCTTGATGAAAATTCACATACATAATATCTATACATAATATCTATATCACATACAAAATTGTGTAGAAATCTGTAGCTGATTCATAGAACCTTTCTCGAGAAATTACGATTTAAAAAAAAGTTTAAAAAATTTTAACCTCAAATATCTCTGAAATTTATGGACCAATTATTTTGCCCAAATAACTCGAACAAGAGCTATCCAAAATCTACCTCCACAAGGAATTTTGTAGAAATTACGACAATTTTCCCTCCGGAATCGTTGGACATACAAAACTCATTTTTTTCATTTTTCATGTTTTACGTTTTTGTTAATAACCAAAGAACCGTGATAGCTAGAAACATTTTTTTTAGAAAATATAGGTATTTTAAATCTCTTTTAAATCCTACCTATCTCATTCTGATACATACAGCCGCTCTCGTGAAATTACGATTCGAAAAAGAGGTTACAAAAATTTTAACCTCAAAAATCTCTGAAATTTATGAATCAATCATCTATTCCAAAGAAAGGTGCAGGTGGCAACCAAAAATCTACCTCTACAAAGAATTTTGAAGCGATTAACACAATTTTACTCCCGTAAATTGTCGCCACCTAAAACACGTTTTTTTCATTTTTTCATTTTTTTCTCAAAAACTAACCAACAGAATGGATTCAATTTTATACAGATTATAGCTATTCATAATCTCCATTATCATGATTTTTCTCAAAAAAATTGACCATTTAGTTTGGGAGCTATAAGCATTTTAAAAAAAAACACGTTTTTGTTAATAACAAAGTAACCGTGATAGCTAGAGAATTTTTTTTTAAATATAGGTTTTTTTAAGCTCTTTTGAACGCTACCCATCCGATTATAAAATTTAAATCCAATCATTAAAAAAAATCAAAAATAAATTTTTCGAAAATGAAAAATTCGACATAAAATAAAAACGAATCTGTTAGTCGTACAAAATTATTTTTTTCCCCAATTCGGAATCAAAAAACAAAAAAAATGAGACCCGTCCGGTTAAAATCGACCGCGTAGATCCGAAAATAGAGCGGTATACACACACACACACACACACACACACACACGCACACACACACACACACACACACACACACACGCACGCGCGCGCGCGCACGCACAAACACACACACACATCCATACAGACATTTTCTAAAATCATGTCACACAAACTTCTAGCACCTTTATTCATGTTTCTAGAACAATTTAAAGAAAATTAAAATTTTACTATTACAAAGCTTCCTCTATGAGGAAGCAAAAAGAGCTTTAAATCCCTTTTTTAAAAATTAAAAAAGGCCGATTCCTTCGAAAGTTATAAGGGTTTGAAGTTGAAGCTTAAAAAGATAAAAATGCAAAAATCGCAGGAATCGGCAGCGCCGACTTTGAGAGCATTTTTATGCCTTTCTAAGCTTCAATTTCAAACCCTTATAACTTTTGAAGGAATCGGCCTTTTTTAATTTTTAAAAACCGGATTTAAAGCTCTTTTTTCTAGTTTAAATTGCTATGTTGAGCTTTTGAGTTGATCGATTGTGGGCTAAATGGCTAGGGTTAAAACAGAAGGACTTTTTTGACCATTTTCCTAAGAAGTATAAGTTGTTGTAGAAAAAGTATACCATTCGATAGACCCTGTTCAACAGCGAATTTCTATTATTTATACTACAAACAACCAGAAAAGCCTGGTCTGGTAAGTGTGCCAAAAAAAAAAATTTCAAAACCACATTTAGGGGGTTTGGTCGCAGATTTCGGTAGAATTGTACATATACATCAAAATAAAAAATTTGAAACATTATTAAGAAAACAAACAGTGTTTGATTAATCATATGATATTAATTTGTATTATTTTATATAAGATTTAGTGAAACTAACAATAAATAATAAATTTTATTTTGTAATTTAGGTATTAATTTTGTAATTTCAATAAATAAAAATTTATTTATTTTTTCCAATTATCTGCTAAGTTATGTGGGCAACCTGAATCGTCTGGTGTTAACAAAGAAAAACTAAAGCATACAAAAGATTCAGCATTAGCTTTTTATTTAGAGTATAATTATAATAAAAATAGTTATTCAGCTTTAGTAAAAGACTGTCGGAGTAGGAGTTGTGCTATATATCCCTCTTACAGAAAAATATCTGCTGCTATGATAGAGTGCCAGCCTTCGAATTATCTTGCCACAGAAGTTGAAGTTATTGTCTCATTACAAGATATGTTAAATAAGACTTCTGAGCGCTTATGCGATGCTGTTACATTAGATTTGGGTACGAGATATTTACAAAAACTGGAACTTGTGGCAACTCTAGGATTCGACAGTTCTTCAGGGCACACAAATCCAAACCAAAAATGCAAAAATCCTGAGAATGAATGTACAAGTGCTCAACAGTCTCTCTTTGTATCTAGTTTACTCATCATTTCTCTTCGAATTTCGATCTCAAATAATACTTGGATAAATCCGACACCGCAAAGTATACGTTTTTGTCGACCTTTGCGGATAGCATTAGAAAAAGAAACTCAAGAAGCTTCTATGAATGAATTTAATCGTTTAAATAAAGAAATTAGTGATCTCAAATCACATCAATTTGTCATGTCTGATTCCAGAAACGTGAAAGTTAAATATAGGATTTTTCAAACGCTTTTTGATGGAAAATATATTAACACCATAGTTGGTAATACTGCGACTACTAGATGTCCTATGTGTCGACGAACAACGCATGAATTTGGAAATCTCGAAGATGATTTTGCGCCGTACAAAACCTCTTTGAAATATGGCTTAGGACTACTTCATGATGAAATTAAATCTTTTGAACATTTATTAAATGTATCTTATAGAATGATCATAAAAAAGTGGGATATAAAACAAGCTTTAAAAGGTGAGTCATTAATCATGACCCCATTCTTTCATATAACCTTTTCGTATCCACTAAGACGTATACCCTCGTGGAAATCGATTGCATTATTTACCTAATAAATAGCTAGTTTCCCTAATAATCGCGAAAAACTAGACACTTTTCTTGGCCATTTCTATCCATCGATGAAACGATTTTTCCGGTCATATTCGCCATTTAATAGACAGAATATTAGAATAAGATTTTTTAACAAATTTACATTAGCTTGTTTATGAGTATTTAAAAGTTGTTAAAGTTGGACAGTTTTTTTAGATAGTAAATGGCTAATAAGAGGCTTGCTATTATGGCGAGGAATGAGAGAGACAGAATCAAACGGAAAAATCATTGTTTTCGTTTTTATTCTTTGAAACAGTACTATAAACGAATTGAATACCAATAATTCGTATTTAGGTTTAACTGTAATATATAATTATTCATTTATCAACTTTTAGAATAATTTAAGAAAAGACAACTTGAAGTTCAAAAGAAAATATATGAAAGCTTAGGTGTCAAAGCAGATCAAGTTCTGCAAGGTCACGGAACGACTAACACAGGAAATCTTGCAAGACGATGTTTTGAAAAATCTGATTTATTTGCAGATGCCTTAGAAATTGGTGTCGAATTAGTTACAAATATTGCATTGATTTTATCCGCATTTAAGTGCAAGAAAAAAATTAAATCTACAAGTGTTGAAAGAATTTTGTTTAAATACGTACAGACTTCATTATGAACTTTTTCCCTGGGCACGAATGAACCCAACGCTTCATAAGCTTCTAATACATGGTTGTGATATAGCCAAAGAATTCCCATTACCAATGGCATATTTTTCTGAAGATGCGAATGAATCCTGGCATAAATTGTATCGCAAAAATTTCATTAGCCACGCGAGACAAAACTTGAGAGAGAATGGACTTTTAGATGTAAATAGAATTAATTTAAATATTATTTTTTTATTATAAACTGAAAAAAGGCGGTAGTACTGTTAACTATATTGCCTAGCAAAACTCAATATTATAGCCATAACTATGTTATTTTGTAAAATGGACTATAATATGTTAATAATAAACATGATATAATTTAAACGACTAAACAGTGATAGTAACTAAATTATTGTACATGTAACTAAATTTTCAGTAAAGCTTACTATATTTATTTAGTATAATATAATATTTCCATTTGAATTCCTTTAATATTTCAAATTTTACTATATAATATAGCACCCAATAACAAATTTCTAGCTATCGCGACGATAATTTTAAATGTAAACAGTACTATAAAAGGTCGTAGTCAAATAATACTATATTGTAAAGTACTTTTATGTGAAAATATACTATATCTTTTCCTCAGTGTATAAAAAATGTGCACGTATATACATACATACATATATATATATACACATTGATTTATTCTATAGACGTTTAATAGAGCTGTGTACCTAACAGATCCGAAAATTTCTCTGATATTAATAGAAAATAGAATTAAGCAATACAAAAAAAATTGAAGTTTCAGAATCATTAAAACAATTTATTCACGAAAGGTAAACATATTTAAATAGTTTATAACATATATTTTATTTACTGAATAAAATAATCTATATCTTTCACAGTGATATTGGTGAAGAAAGTGATTCTGATGACAGTAATTTATCTAGTGATTGTAGTGATAATGAAGTAATAGAAACTTAGTGATAGTCAATCAAAGTGTAAATATGTACAATATTGTCGACCTTTAGTAGGTATTAATAAATCAAAAGTTTTACAGAATTCAGTTGAAATAATTTGACGTATGTCTTCCTTGCCTGTCTAAGGGAAAGAATCGTATGTTATCGAATACTTTAGATGTACTACAATAATGGACATATCCAGAAAACAAAGGGTGTGTCCTTGCGCGCGCGCGAGTGAAGGTGCGTGCGTGCGTGCGTGCGTGTGTGTTTTTTTTCCGAAGAGTTGGAGAAATGCTTCATGCACTGATAGGAGCCGTACGAGACTCCCCTCGTGTGGGACTCCCCTGGCACGGGCCAGCGCCAGGTATACCCACTAAAACTCCAACTCTTATCTTCTTAGCTCAGTATCCCCGCGGTACAGCCGCAAAGCAATCCTTCGCGGGGGAGCGTATGGCTTCTGCCTACTCTTGTTGCATGCGGTCGTCATTTCTTGCATCTTGCAGCCCTTCCTGTACTTTTACTTCTTCCGTCTACTTCTTACCGCATCGTCCGATCGTCAGCTTCGTGCCACATCTCTCGTCTTCTTCTTCCTTCCTCGTCTTTCCTGACCTTCTTGAGTATGCTCGCAGCTTAATTACTGACAGCGCTCCATCCATCCTCTGAAGTCAGCATCGACGTCATAATAGACTCGGGAGTAACTCTGATCTGGAGATAACTCTCGAGTTCTTCTCGCTCCTGTCGGTATCGCGAGCAGTCACAAAAGACGTGCTCTGCATCTTCGTTTGCATCCAAACATACTGGGCAGCTTGGAGAGTCTTCTAGCTTAAATCGGTACAGGTAAGCTCGAAAGCATCCATGTCCGGTGAGAAGTTGTGTGAGGTAGTAATTAACTTCCCCGTGTCTTCTGTCAATCCAGTCCTCTAACTTTGGTATGAGATGGTGTGTTCATCGCCCCTTTTCGCTGGCATCCCATCTTGTTTGCCATACAGTCATCGTCTTCTTTCTTGCGACCACCTAGATTTTCCTCCGGATGTTGTCGTTTGCTTCGTACACGTCCTTTCTCTCCATGGCTAAGAGGTCAATGGGTGGTGTACCTGCTATGATGCACACCGCCTCGTACGATACCGCACGAAAAACCAACGCCACCCTTAACGCCATTCGCTTATACACGGTAGCCATCGCTCGTGCATAGGTTGTTACCAGCATGGCATCAGCCCATACTGGGGCCCCGTACAGCATAATCGATGTGGTTACACTGGCTACGAGTAACCTTCGATTTTGACTTGCCCCTCCTACATTTGGCATCAATCGTGATATAGCGGCGCCCACTTTCGCTGCCTTATCGCTCACAATTTCAAGGTGCTGTTTGAATGTCAATCTTGAATCAATGGTGATGCCTAAGTACTTGATGGTCGGTTGAGATACAATCTCATGTCCATCCACCATCAGTGTTACCGTCTCTAGCTTCTTGCTACTCGTAATCAGGATAACTTCTGTCTTGTGGCTGGCTAAATCCAGCCCTGTTTCTGTTAGCCAATCGTGTATTATACAAATTGCCTCGTCTGCTATTGTTTTAACATCTTCTATGTGTTTCGCTACCACCACTATAGCTATATCGTCTGCAAATCCTATTACGGTTGCCCCTTCAGGTAGTCGTAGTCTAAGTACTCCATCGTACATGATATTTCAAGTTGATGGGCTAAGCACTGAGCCTTGGGGAACGCCTCCTGTGACTTCATGACTCTCGGTGCCATTCTCAGTGTCATACAGTAAGATTCTGTCCTTCAAATAGTCGGACATCATCCTCCTTATGTAGAGAGGCACATTTCGCTTTCGGAGCGCCTCATGTATTTTACTCCATTTGGCTGAGTTAAATGCATTTTTTACATCCAGTGTAACAATAGCGCAGTACTTCTTTGTTCCTCCTTTCCATCTGTCTCCATTTATCGCTGTTCGCGCAGTGTCAATTACCAGACCAGCTGCGTCCAGGGTAGAACGCTCCTTGCGAAAACCATACTGGTGTTCCGCCAGTCCTCCTGCACCTTCAATAGCCTGGTCCATTCTAACGCAGAGTATGCGTTCTAGGATCTTCCCCGGTATGTCCAGCATGCAGAGTGGTCTGTACGAGGCTGAGTCATCAGGCGGCTTCTTTCCTTTTGGCAGTAGCACCAAGCGCTGTGTCTTCCAAATAGTGGAGAATTTTCCTTCTTCGAGACATGAGTTGTACAAGTCTACAAAAACCTCTGGGTGTGCGCAGATAGCATGTTTCAATGCCATATTGGGATTGCCATCTGGGCCCGGAGCCTTCTTGTTTCCTACCATTTTGCATGCAGCTAGCAGTTCCTCCTTTGTGATTTTGGGAGAGGCGTCCTCACTTACCCCGCTTCAATAACACATGGTTCCTCCAGCTGTTTGGGGAACAGAGTAGTGACAATCCGGTGTAATAGTTCCGGGCACTTTGGAGGGGGTACATAGCTTCCCTTTATTTTCTTCATCACCACCTTGTACGGTTGACCCCAGGGATCCAACTCTACCTCGTCCTGTAATTCTTTAACACACTGTTGTTTGCCGTCCCGGATTTTCTTCTTGAGTTTCCGTTTAGCGTCTTTCATTTCCTGATTTCGGGCTTCCACTATTTCCTGACCTCGACCAGTCTTGTAGTATTTCTTTCTTGCCCGTTGCTCCTGCCTCCTAGTTCGGTGACACTCGCTGCGGGCACTCTCGACGTCCATCTCCCACCAGTATACTGGTGGTCGCCTATGGCTGGTCACTCTTCTTGGCATAGCAGCGTTACAGACTCTAGTGATTATTTCCATCGCCAGTTTCGCCTTATTGTTCGCCGTCACAGACAGCTCCATTTCTTCCAGTGCCAACAGAAACATCTCCTTGTCATAGTCCTTCGTTTTCCAACCGACTCTCTTGGTCTGTACACTAACGCTGGATCCTTTTCTTGGTTTTCCTACTTCCATTATTATGGCCTGGTGATCACTATTTGTGTAGTGTTCACTCACTATCCATGCGTCAACTGCGCCAATAAGGCAGCTGTTAACATAAGTCAGATCTACCACAGACCCGGTGTCTTCTCTTCTAAAGGTGTAAGTAGATCCCTGGTTAACTAAGACCAAATCTAAGAGCCCGAATGCTTTCAATAGTGTTCGACCTCTCTGATTTGTCCTTTAACTGCCCCACTCCACAACCTAGGCATTGAAGTCACCTGCGATCATTATCGGTTTCCTTCCTGCAGCATCTTGCACAAGCCGATCTAACAGATGTTCGAACTGCTCGATTGACGCATTGGGGGAAGCGTAGCAGCTGTAAATATGTATACCTGCTATCTTAACGCGTACAAATCCTTCTTCACGGTCTATCATTTTTTCCTGAAAAGCAGCATCACCGCATGCCCAGATCACTGCTTTACCGGTGCTGTCCATATCCCACGATGGTTCATCTAGATCTTTCTACTGTTCGCACACGATTGCTATATCCACCTCTGATTCGTGGACGTACTGATTCAGTAGGTCCTGTGCAGTCGCACAATGATTTAGATTTAACTGCGCTATTTTCATTTTTTTCGTCTATCTAGTACTGCTACTGCCGCTCGGTAGACTGGGCATGCATAACTACCGACAGCATGGTCCATTTTTCCTACTGCACCTTTGTCCTGGCAGAGTACGCAGCTCGTTTTATTTTCAGTCTCTTACTTTATGCCCTTCGGTTCCACACTTGTAACAGAGATTACTTCGATCCTGTGTTATTGTGCAATTTTTGCCGATATGTCCAAATCCTAGACATTTATAACAGCGAAGTGGACGTGCGTTCCGCTTCATCTCTCGTATTCTGCATACTACCCAGCCTATCCTGATTTTCTGCTTTACTATCATCTGTTGAGCCATTTTTGATGGCATTTGAATGACAGCCGTCTGCGTATCACCGTATGCCTTCCGCAATTACTTTATTATCATATCCTCAGCTGGGGATAGGTCGCTATCTTGGAACTCATTGCGTACCGCCTCTACAATGTCCTCCTTGCTAGTTAGTACATCAAGGTCCTTTATTTCAAAGACTCCTACGTCTTGTAGGGTTCTTACTTTGGTACCCTCTTCTAGCATTCCTTGTACCACTTGTTGAAGTTCCGTTGCCTTCCCTTCTGCTGTGCGTTGAACTTCCAGAAGCAGGTCTCCAGCCGCCGTCTTGCATATCCTTTTTACGCTTTCGCCAACTACCTTCAGTTTTGGATCCGCCTTCCTCTTCCTCAAGATATCAGCATATGACTCACCGTCGGCAGCCCTTATAATAAGGGCATCCGGTCGGGTTGGTCTTGTCCGTGGCGGTCTTTAGTTTCTGGTGCCTTTTTGACTTAAGGTACCATTGTGTGCCCCCTTTGCCTTCCTCTTTATTCTTTTTCTTCCTCTTCGTCTTCCGTGTTTCAGCCACCTCCCAAGGTGTCTCTCTGGCTAGGGTGGGTGGTGGGGACTGCGTCGTTGCCGCCCTTTTCGTCTTCTTCCTGATCGTCGTGTCCTGCAGCGGTGATGTTCTCCAACGCTTGTTAGGAGTCTGCTCCATCTGTCTCTGGACGAAGGAGGGAGAGGTTTGGCTCTCTCGATCCTTACTACTTCTGATCTTCGACTGAGTAACTGCTTTGGTCTTCGTAAAGTTCTTTAGTGCTCTGCTACTAGCCTTTGCCATAGTCTTCAACTCTGTGTGTATGTTTTTCTTATTCAAGATAAACGCCACCAGAGCTTCGACTTTCTTTTTAAGGAGCTTTAAGGGGGCTAGACACCTTTTTTCTCTGAAATAAGAAGTCACATTTTAATACATAAATGTAAACTAATTATTTCATACTTTTTACATATAAAAGTGGGTATATTTACCCTACCTTAAAACTTTCTCCGATGGGCCTTTTATACGGTCCAGAACCATAGTCATCGATGAAACAAGTTTTTTCACTCTCCGTAAGCTTTGAAATTTTCCTGTGGATGGATTGACTTCAGATTTGAACTAAATTACTCCTGAATAGTATAATTCTCATATGAGTGTAGGGATTTTTGATCTAATGAGAAAAAAAAATTGTGCTGTTTTTCAAGAGTTTTTTTAAAATTTTTTTTAATTTTTTATATTTTTTCATAATTTTTCTAATGTAAAAATTTTTTCCGAGATTTAATCCTAAATCCCTACACTCATATGAGAATTATACTATTCAGGAGTAATTTAGTTCAAATCTGGAGTCAATCCATCGACAGGAAAACTTCAAAGCTTACGGATAGTGAAAAAACTTGTTTCATCGATGACTATGGTTCTGGACCATATAAAAGGCCCATCGGAGAAAGTTTTAAGATAAGGTAAATATACCCACTTTTATATGTAAAAAGTATGAAATAATTAGTTTACATTTATGTATTAAAATGTGACTTCTTATTTCAGAGAAAAAAGGTGTCTAGCCCCCTTAACGACCAAGTCTCTTTATCCAGCTCCTTTCCTTGGTCTTCCATTTCGTACACTACTTCCATCTTTGCGTCTTCGCTCGTCTTTTGAGCCGCAGTAAGGGCCAAAAGTTTATCATCTCTATAGTGTATGTGGCTCCCCCCAAAATCCGTGGAGCCTGCACCGATCACCGGGGCTTTCACCCGATCGGAATCCGTGGTGGGATTAACCCCCCTCTACTGAGGGCACCCACTTGGGGTAATTCGTATCTCTCATTCACTACGTCCATGATTGGTTTGTGTTCGGGGTGCCTTCCCCTAGCTAGTTTTGGTCCGCCCCGGGTATTTTATTTCCCCGGTGCCCTTAATATCTGACGAGCTTTCCCCTATCCGCCACCTGGGGAGGCGCCTAATGCGAGACTAGCAACTCGACACAGGTGTGTGTGTGCGTGCGCGCGCGTGTGTGTGTGTGTGTGTGTGTGTGTGTGTGTGTGTGTGTACAGATGTACATATATCCTAACCTCAAAAAACTTGCCTAAACATGCGTAATTTGAAAAAAATAACAGAAAATTCGAACCAAAAAAAAACATTTTTTTATAGTGATAAGACACTTTTTCGATGTATTTTGATCCTCTAAACACGATTATCCTGGTACCGTCAACCAAAAATCAAAACATTTTAGATAAAAGTGACAAATATCCACAAATATCGCCAAATATCGACAAATATTGCTTTTTTCCTAAAATGTTTTGATTTTTCGTTATTAAAACCAGGATAATCGTGTTCAGCGAAACAAAATACATCGAAAAAGTGTCTTGTCTCTAAAAAAAATTTTTTTTTTCTTTTTGGCTCGAATTTTCTGTTTTTTTTTCGAAAGTATGCATGTTTACGCAAGTTTTTTGAGGTTAGAATATAAAAAATTCCATATCGGGAATAGTTTTTCCACATTCTACATATCGTCACCTTTATTTAAAAAAAAAAGTTGAAGATATCTTTACCCGATCTGGACATAATTGATTTTGTCATAAAAAAACGATTTGTTCCCACTGTGCGACGTGCGCGCACGCAGCGCTCGCCGAGCATAAAGGCGGCCATGGCAGCCGCAGCAGGTGAGTTCGCTCGAGGCAGCGGCGAGGTACTTGTCCCGTTTCCCCAGCTCCAAGCCCGCTCTGCCAGCAGGTACTTCTGTGGCAGCAACCTTCCGGCGAGGGGTACTGTCGGGCGTAGGTCAACGGCGCGACCGCGCGCCGGGTTACGCCGGAAAGGCCGCAGGAACTTCTGGGCCTCTATTGAAGCGATCGCGGGTACCGCCGGGTCACCGTACAGGAGGCTGCAGGTACCGTTGAGCCTTCACCGCCCGAGCAGCCGTGGATACTGCCAGGCTGCTCACAGCCCCCCTAACCCACGGGAACTGCCGGGGTTGCCGAAGTCGGGCCTTCGGCCCGACTTAGTTTTGCCCGCGTTTTAGATTTACTTAACATGTTCGTTTAATTATTAATCTGTATTTGCAATTAGTCATAAATTTAGCTTTGTGAGTAATGAGTTGCTAATCTACCGGTTTTGTTGTTTATTGTTTCAGAGCCAAGAATCACCGTAACATACAGCTTTGTATATATATATATCTTACTATACTATATAGTTGTAAGCTGAATTGAGTTGTTAACCCTCCGCGTCCCTCCGCGTCCCTCCACGTCACTCCGCGTCCCTCCGCGTCCCTCCGCGTCCCTCCGCAAAGTGCCCTCCACAAAATAACGTAAAATTCACTGTTTTTTTGCGTTATTTGGGGTCTGCATTGTCCCTCCGCATGTCCCTCCGCGTCCCTCCGCGTCCCTCCGCATCCCTCCGTGTCCCTCCGCGTCCCTCCACGTCCTCCCGCGTACCTCCGAATCCCTCCAAGTCCCTCCAAGTCCCTCCGCAAAAAGGGTCTTGTCCCTCCGCATTGTCCCTCCGCATTGTCCCTCTAATGATAACTCTCTGTGATGCAGAAGACACTTCTGTCGGCAACTTTTGCAAAGCTCCGTTGTCAATTCTTCATCTCGATACACAAATAACAGAATGCTTTCTGAAAACAAACTATGACACCCTCCTGCCATCAGCGCAAGAAGCGCCTTCGCGCATTTATTATAATGCGCGCCTTTTCTCCGCAATTAACGAGACCAATTAATTACAGAGCAACTATTTGAAAGGAAACTTCTTAATTATTCAAATCAAGGATAACGCCAAACTCACGCGAGCACAGCGCGGCGTATGCGCATTCATTTGACAGTTCAATTAAAGTCGAACGCTCTCCGTATTTTTTCTTTCCAAAGAAAAGTGCAGCAACTGCAAACAGAGCATGAGAAAACGGCGATAGACGGATTGAGTGCCTTCGTTAGTTGTTTCTCTCACCCTCTCTCTCTTCTTCTCTCTCTTTCTCTTATATACATATAGTGTAGGAGAGGCGTTGCCGAGCTCGTCCTCGAACATCTCGCGTCATCATCCTTTTGTACGTTAAAAGTAAATAAACAGAAATGTAGTAAAAATACAAATGTAGAGTATGAATTATATTTTGGTAATATGAGTTACGTTCGTAAATTTTGTTCGGCAGTATATTGGAAAGAAGAAAATCATAAATCAATTAGTTGTAGTAAGGGTAAAATAATTTTATCTCCGCTAAGTATATATAATAAAACACTAAAGAATCTATTATTATATGATAATAATTTTCGAACTTTAATCAGATATTATAATAACTTCTTTTGCTTTGCTACATTTAGTGCAAACGTAAAATACGAAAAGAAAAAAGCTATTTATAATTTAAAAATTCGAAGACAAGTTTGTCATATAACGCCAAATACTTTATTACCAAAAAAAATATATATATTTTTATATATATATATATATATATATATATATATATATATATCTATATATATATATATATATATATATATATATATATATATATATATATATATCTATATATATATATATATATATATATATATATATATATATATATACATTGTCACATAGTGAAAATTCTCCGTGTTACGATAAATGTGAAGACGTTCATAAAAAAAATTTTCCTAAACCTTTTCAATCGTCAACAACATTTAAAAAAAATGATTATCCTCAATATAAACGAACAAATAATTCTTCTGATAATTACACATATCGACTTAAAAGAAGTAAAAACATTATTCCAGTAGATAATTCAATGGTAGTTCCTTACAATAAATTTTTATTAAAAAAATATAAATGTCATATTAATGTTGAATATTGTGCTTCAATTCAAAGCATCAAATATATTTTTGATTATATACATAAAGGTAGTGATAGAGCTTTTTGTGCATTAAAAAAAATTATGACAAAAGAAATGGAATATATGATGAAATTACTGAATATATTGATGGCCGGTACTTGAGCCCAATGGAAGCAGCATGGCGGTTATAAAAATTTCCCTTATGTGGAAGGAGTCATACTGTTATCCGTTTAGGAGTTCATAGAGAAAATCAACAAAAAATTGATTTTGAAGAAAATTATGAAATAGATGCTCTTGATAATTGGAAAACAACTTTAGCAGCGTGGTTTGACTTGAATAAAAATGATAAATTTGCAAATAATATAAAATACGTTAATATACCGCATTATTATATATTTAACGCAAAAAAAGTTTGGGTAAAACGTGAACGTGAACAAAAACATTATGCTATTGGACGTTTAAATATAGTATCTTCAAAAGATTCTGAAAGATTCGCTTTAAAATTAATATTAAGTCGTATAAAAGGCGCTACATCCTTTAAAGATTTACGTATACATAAAAATGTAACGTATAATACTCATAAAGAAGGTGCGACTGCAATGGATTTAATAGAAAACGATTTATAAATTTTAAAAATTTTTGAAGAAGCATGACGTATCATGTTATCTTTTCAATTACGTAAATTTTTTACTTCGTTTCTACTAACAGAAAATATTCAAGCCAATATTATTTGGGAAAATTTTAAAAAATACTTTCGTGAAGATTTTCATCAAAATAAAGATAACTTAACTTTAGATCATATAAATAAATTATTATTGTTGGAAAATTTATCTTGTACAGATTTTGGATTACCTGAACCTGATCCCCTCATAAATGATATAAAATACAATAGTAAAATAATTTCAATTAGTAAGGAAATATTCGAAGATATGCTTACAAAATTAAATGAAGATCAAAAATTTATTTTCAAACAACTTATAACAAATTATAACGAGGTTCCAAGATAAAATACGGAGAAGATAAGTATCTCGGTCCTCCGTATTCTATCGATCCCGTTAGGCTCTCGTTCCCGCGAATTCGTGTATCTCGAGCGTGTGTTGACATCGCTCGGACGATGTATTCGCGTTAGCTACGCGCGGGGCAGGCGCGACTTTGACCGTTGCTAAGTCGCGCCCGATTCTTTTTGAATCAGATTCTCTCGGGCTGTCAAACCGCGCGTACGCGAGTTAATTTGATCGTCCGCGAAGAAAACGGTATCGTGCGTCCTCGCCGGTGCAGAGCAGCGCCCGTACACGTACCGACCACGAAGAGCAGCGCACGTGAGCAATCCGAGCCACTCCTGGGGTCCGAAGCGTCTGTAGGTGAACGCTGGACGTTAAGACTCGGCCTGAACACTCCGAAGTCGACCGGAGGATAAGGCCTGACGCAGGAGCGGATTCGTGAGCGAGTGACGAGGGGAGTGCACTCCCCTCCCGGTAAGACTCTTCGCCTATTTTCCGCGCAGCGATTTATTTGAGTATCTTCGACTCGCAGCGGCGAGTGGCCGGTGGTGCGTTCACCGGCCCAGCGAAAATAGATACATTGATCCGCCCGCGCCGAGCGGCGGATCCTGTCTTCTTGTCGGTGAGCAACGCGTCGAGTTATTTTTCTGTAAAGTCTTTTTTTAGCCATCCCGTTTCAAATGGCGCCCTAACGTGTTGGGTTTAAGGAGAAGGTTAGATGCCGGTACATTCGAAACCGGCCTATTCAAATCGCGTTTCGTTTAAATTCGCCCGCGCGCAAATCACTGCACCGGACTAATCAGCAGACGGCCAGCGGCCATAAGCCGTTACAGCTGATAGGCGCAGTGATTTAAACTCGCCAAGTCGAGGTGCCGGGCGTAAACAAACAGACAAGAAGACTCGCGGCGCGCATAGAAACATAAACACAAAACAGCAGATTGCTTGTTTTTGTAGGTGTTTATGTTTATGCTCGGGCAGTATTGTGTATACTTGTCCTGAGTCTTTTAAACTGCTGTAAAGCCAGGGCGAGAGCATTTAAACGACGATTATCGTTGTTTTCGTCGTCATATGTGGCGAAAATTAAATTCCTTTTTTTGACGCGAGGTTTAAAACGATTTTCACGCGATTTTTTTTTGGTTTGACCGTGCCTGTGCGTGCAGCCGGTCGAAAGTGAGAATACTTTCATCCTTTTTTTTTGGTTGCGGGAATTATTTAAATCGTTATCGTCGCGAATTTTTTTTTTGGAATAGCCACGCTCTCTCCCTAGCTAGCTGCATCGAGATACGTCATTCTCGAGCAGCTTGGGACAATTGTGGGTGGTAGTTAGAATTCTAACATTGTAATTTGCGTAACAGATGGCCAATTAGAGAGAGAATCTCAGCAGTTAGTTGCGCATACACACACAATTCGTCACCAAATTTTTTATATAATCGGTCTAGCTTCGCAAGATGGAATCATCGACCCCAGAAGAACTAGCCGATAGGATGGAGCATTGGCGCAAAAATCTAGAGCTGAGCTTTGAAGCTGTAATAGAAGCAAATATAGCTCTAGATTTAAGAAGCACCGGACATCTCGAGGGGGATTCTAAGCGAATCGCTCAATGGCTAATGGGAAGTTACAACCCAGCCCACTTCACACAAGAAATAAGTGGAAGTGATTACGAGCAGTTCACAAGGAGGCTCGATTGCAGGAATAAGTTCGTCAACACGACGACCCTCAATACAAGCGGCGCTCCAGAAGTGAACCGAATTGCCGATCCCTCAACCCACAGCCTGTTTCAGCAATTGGCGTCGAACAAAGCAGTCGACAACAACTTGCTGAGTTCCATAAGGACACATGTCTTGCAGAGGAACCAAAGACCAGGCAGTCCTCCCGACGTAAGACACGAGGCTTTTACGTCACCACGGAGCACTTTATCTCCAGCGGGAGGACCGGGTGAAGTCCAGGTGCACCTAAGGTGCAGCACAGCTTGGGAGAGGGGAGATTCCCCGATCTCCTTCCAGTCCGAAGAATCCGAGAACGCGAGTCACTCGGGGAATGCAGGCCGCACATGGATTTCGGACAGCTGTGCAGCAACCGCACCATCGCCATCATCTTCAGCTTCCATCCACGAAATCGACGTCGGAGTAAGCACAGCCTGGGGGAGGGGAGATTCTCCAAGCTCCCCCCTGTTCGAGAAGTCTGACACTTCACGTCGCTTGGCGTATACAGACCGCCTGAGGGCACCGAACGGCTGTGCTGAATACTCCCAAGCTCACGACGACGGAGCAAATGCAGCCTGGGGAAGGGAGATTTTCCAAGCTTCCCCGATCCGAAGCGTCCGATATGGCCCGTTTATGGAATACATCGGCATCGGACGGCTGTATTACTCATTCCCAGACTCCTGAAGACGAAGAGCAGACAAGCCTTCCAAGGAGCAACGAGGAAGAGATTAATAGTCTGGTGACGACACAACCGGTGGACCGAACGCTGATTACTTCGCAATTTCGCAACGTATCGACGCAAGCAGAAGGCGAGCGTCATTGCGAATGCGAATGTAATCAGACGCGTAAATTGGAGGAGGAGAAAGTTAGGCGCCTAAGCGAAGAGGTAAGGCGACTGCACGACGAGCTGCGCCAGCTACGCGCGCAAATGTCGTCACTTCATAATTCCGCTGCGCCTAACAAGAAACGAGCCGCAGGTGTAGCCAAACACTCTGCAAAGCAACCTCGATCGGACCTAGGGACTAAAGATAACAAGAAGTCGTCCCGAAGTCTTCAAAAGTCCAGCTCGACAGGGAAAAAAGAGGCGTATGCAGCGGCCATGCAACGACCTCCAAAGTTATCCAAAAGAGATAAAGGCAGAAAACCCTCGAGTGGACTGGGTTCGAATCAAGGAACACGTTCGAATCCTTGGACGACGGTAGCCTCTCGACGTTCCAAACAGCGGTATATCCAGCAGGGGTTGGATAGTCGAGTATACCGCTCGTCAAGATCGAGGAACGCGCTCGGAGCATATAACTCCCCACCACCGAGTCCAACCAGAAAATTGTGTTGGACGTGTAGGTCACCAACGCACCTTCACTGGGCCTGCCCGGAGCGGAAAGAGGGCCCGAAGACGAAGTCAAGAAGAAGGCAAGACGACCTGCCAAGTCAACCTAGGAGGAATGACGGCAGTTATCGACCGGAGCCCCAGCGCCAGAAGTGCCAACCGTCTCCGGTCCATCAATCGTCATGGGACTGGTCCCGACCGCCGTTGGAATTCAGCGGAATTACGGTGATGAGCGACCCACCGTGTGCGTGCGCGGGACGATCCCTCGATGTGGATCGTTTGATCAGCCGTTTAGTGCACGAGCTGATCCGCGCGTATCCGGAACTGTCGTCTCTGCCGCTGATGACGACATAAACTCGAATCGAACGAGAGCCTCAGTATCGAGTTGCTTCTCTTCCGCTACGCAACGTCTGGGAGAGGGGTATAACGAGGTTCCAAGATAAAATACGGAGAAGATAAGTATCTCGGTCCTCCGTATTCTATCGAACCCGTTAGGCTCTCGTTCCCGCGAATTCGTGTATCTCGAGCGTGTGTTGACATCGCTCGGACGATGTATTCGCGTTAGCTACGCGCGGGGCAGGCGCGACTTTGACCGTTGCTAAGTCGCGCCCGATTCTTTTTGAATCAGATTCTCTCGGGCTGTCAAACCGCGCGTACGCGAGTTAATTTGATCGTCCGCGAAGAAAACGGTATCGTGCGTCCTCGCCGGTGCAGAGCAGCGCCCGTACACGTACCGACCACGAAGAGCAGCGCACGTGAGCAATCCGAGCCACTCCTGGGGTCCGAAGCGTCTGTAGGTGAACGCTGGACGTTAGTACTCGGCCTGAACACTCCGAAGTCGACCGGAGGATAAGGCCTGACGCAGGAGCGGATTCGTGAGCGAGCGACGAGGGGAGTGCACTCCCCTCCCGGTAAAACTCTTCGCCTATTTTCCGCGCAGCGATTGATTTGTATTTTCGGCTCGCAGCGGCGAGCGGCCGGTGTCTTGATCGCCGGCCCAGCGAAAAACAATCACCTCGATCCGCCCGCGCCGAGCGGCGGATCTCCCGCCTTCTTGTCAACACGCAACGCGATGCGTATTTTGTATAGTATAACTGAGAATAGATCTTGTTATAGTTTTGAATGTAACCAAGACCACTCGTTATTTATTAACCTTCACCTAACCTTCTCCCGGATACCGCCGCCTCCGCGGGATCGTCGAACCGAGACGACGATCATTCTGAGTGGCCGCGCCTCGCGTCTAGCTAGCGCGAGTATTAACCCTTTCCGGCACACGGAAAAGTCGAGTTCAATCGTGGACTCGACATTTGTAAACAGGGATCCAGAGAATATCAACCCCGAGTGCTCGTCGTAGAAGTAGCACTCGACGGCACCGTGTTCTAGGGTTCGGTTCGCGGAATTACAAAAGATTTCCCCAGCCCTCCCGTTTCAAAATATAAATAAAATAAATTTTCTTACTCGCCCACCCGAAAGTACGTACTTTCGGCCCGCATCTCCGGGCCCAAAGAGAAGCTTTCGCATCCTATTTTAGACCAACCGCGCGCTCTGATTGGCTGCCGAAATTTCCTGACCCGCGGCGCTTCAGCGCCCGCGCGCATGTCCGAGGAAAGATGTTTGTGCGGTGTGAAGGTTAGACACGTACGAAATAAACAGAGGAAAGTGCACGGGTGACGAGAAAAAAAGTTAGTTGAAATAAAAAGTGGTTTTTTTGATCGTGGTTATTGTTTTTTCCTCTTGTTTTCTACACGTACTTTCGAGTCGTGTAGAAACAATTAAGTAAACGTATGGACGGAAGCGTCCGAGGAAAATATGTTTGTGCGGTGTGAAGGTTAGACACGTACGAAATAGACAGAGGAAAGTGCACGTGTGACAAGAAAAAAGAGTTAGTTGAAATAAAAAGTGGTGTTGTCTTTTTTTAATGAATGTGTTTCCGATGCCCGCCCGACATTTGCAAGACCGAGGCGAAGCCGAGGTTTTGCTGGTCGGGGCGGGCATCAGAAACACATTCATTAAAAAAAGACAACACCACTTTTTATTTCAACTAACTCTTTTTTCTTGTCACACGTGCACTTTCCTCTGTCTATTTCGTACGTGTCTAACCTTCACACCGCACAAACATATTTTCCTCGGACGCTTCCGTCCATACGTTTACTTAATTGTTTCTAATTGTTTTCCAGCAAAACCTCGGCTTCGCCTCGGTCTTGCAAATGTCGGGCGGGCATCGGAAACACATTCATTAAAAAAATACAACACCACTGGCGGGGACCATCTGTACAATAACGAAAGTAGCAGACGCCCAAAAAACCAGCTCTCTACGCCGGGCCGAAAGAAAAAACAGTCGGTAATATCGACCGAGCTACTCAAAGCGGCCGACAGAGGCACTACTATCGAGCGGGTCGAAAGAAAAACTAACACTCAAACACAGCTAGCAGACGACAACGCAATTTTATCAATTATTTAACAATTACAGAACGTACTTTCGGCCGGGGAGTAAGAAAAATAGTATACAATACTTGGACCGGAAATTGGATGCCCTGGCCATGCGTCATGACGCCCTCGGCTTCGCCTCGGGCGTCATACCACGCACAGCCCGGAAATCCAATTTCCGGCCCACGTATCGTAATATACTATTTATAGACGATCCTGGAGGTTCGGGTAAAACATTTTTATATAAAACTTTAATTTATTATTTTCTATCAAAAGGAAAAAATATTATATCAATGGCATGGACTGGTATAGCGTCTATTCTATTACCCAAAGGAATGACTACTCATAGAACCTTTAGATTACCATTAGATTTAAATAGTATTTGACATCGTTTTTTAAAATTAGAATCAGATAAAAAGAAATTAAAAGAAACAGAAGTCATAATCTAGGACGAAGCATCTATGATACCCAAAAAAGCTTTAGAAATTATTGACAGATCTTTAAGAGATTTATGTACAAACGATTTACCTTTTGGGGGAAAATGAATAATTTTAGGAAGTGATTTTCGACAAATACTCCCAGTAATGAAAAACGGATTTAGATGTGCTATAATTGAAGACACTATTAAATATTCTGAACTTAGGCATTTATTTAAAATTTTCAAATTAAAACACAATATTCGTTCTCAGAATAATGAATTCTCAAAATTATTATTACAAATTTGAGACGGCCATATAAATCCTTTTCTAATACCTAATAATTGGAGAACTAACGATGTTTTCTTACAAATTTATAAAAATATTAATAAAATAAATGATTATGATCGTGTTATTTTAGCACCTCATAATGAAGTCATTAAATTTTTTAATAAAAAAATTTTAATGTAATTAAATGGTGATAAGAAGGCTTATTGTAGTACAGATTATGCGACTCATAAAGGTGTTGATCGAAGTGATGACAACATTCATCTACTTTTTCCAATAGAAATATTAAACAATATTTATGAAGATTGTTAGTTGCATCTAATGGTAGTTTTCTTTGTATTACTATACAGTGATCCTAATGGCTTATCTACCAGGTAATGTTTTTGTAAATAAAAAACAACATTTGTCGTCTTTCGACGTTTTGGACACTTTTCTTTGTGTCCCTCATCAGGATTAATGAGACAGTGTCAATCTAGTTACGCAGAGAACAATATTTATGAAGGTTTGCCACCTCATAAATTAGATTTAAAAGTTAATGCTATTGTTATGTTAATTAGAAATTTGAGTATACACGAAGGTTTCTGTAACGGTACTAGACTTAAAATAACCAAATTATTTAGATATAATATTGAAGCATCAATATTAACAGGAGAAAAAGTAGGCAATAGATTTTTTATTCCAAGAATTACATTAAATATAGGAGAATCTTCTTCATTACCGTTTATTCTTTGTAGAAAACAGTTTCCATTAACATTAGCATTTAGCATGACCATTAATAAATCTCAGGAACAAAGTTTTGATTATGTAGTGTTATACATCAAAAGGCAATTATTCTCACACGGTCAATTATACGTTGCTTTATCACGATGTAGAAATCCAGATAACATATATATGGGACGTTTCACGTCAAATCGATCAAGGCTCTCGCCAAAATTTGGGGACACTTACAAAACTGATTTTTTGCTGAAAAAATTTGTCTTTCCAAGTACTTTAAGATGTTATATGGCGAATTCCTAAATCCAATATGGCGGCCTAATATGGCGCCTGGAAGTGTAAAAAAAATCAAGATTCATCCAATAAACGACCGCCAGTGAACATATTATTGATGAATCCCCCTCCAAATGACCTTAATAGGGCTTACGAGATCGCTGTTCATAAATCTTGTTATTTTCAGACGATTCAAGATTTTTATATAGCTGCTTAGCAAACCATAAATCACAAAATTTTTATGCAAACAAAGATCAATGGTCGATTTTACAGACAAAAAAAGTTAGGGTAGTCATTTCGTATGTTTTTAAAGTCAATTAATCATAAATTTAAGTCAGTTCGATTACTATCGAACTGACTTACTTTGTAATCCTAACCTCAAAAGATATTGGCAAATCAGCACTTTATATTCATATCGCGAATTAAATCATTAGAGACTACCTATTTCTCATATTTTTGGGACTGCTATATCGTAATTTAAAGTAGGTTCGGGGGGGGGGTCCAGAGTTTCGACGATTCACTATAAAATTGAAGTCAACTATAGATGTTTTTCAGTTCCACAAATGATAATGCAGATTGTTCTTAATTTCGAAATTCTAAATTACGAAAATCACATTTACAAATGTAACACTTCACCTACTGTCCAAAACATCGAATTTCATTAATAGAATTTTAATAGGGGTACAATATAGATACTTCGAAATAAATCATTAGTAACAGCTTATATTTGCTTTGAGGTCGTATTCATGAAATTCGATTTTTGGACAGTAGGTGAACTGTTACATTTGTAAATATGATTTTCGTAATTTAGAATTTTGAAATTAAGAACAATCTGCATTATCATTTGTGGAACTGAAAAACATCTATAGTTGACTTCAATTTTATAGTGAATCGTCGAAACTCTCGACCCCCCCCCCCCCGGGGGTGCGATAGTAACAAGCAACGTTCTGATACTAACCTCAAAAAGATTTTTTTAATCCTCGTAATGCTCGACATTGTTAACCTAAACGCCAAAAAGACTTGACAGTAGCTATTTTTCCTACTAAATCGTCTAACAATTTAACAGCTTGATTTAATCAGTGCGCAGTCCAACCATTAAGAATGTCGAGCATTACGAGGATTAAAAAAATCTTTTTGAGGTTAGTATCAGAACGTGGCATGTTACTATCGAACCTACTTTAAATTACGATTTAGCAATCCCAAAAATATGAGAAATAAGTAGTTTTATCGTAAGTAGATTTAATTCGCGATATGAATATAAGTCCTGATTTCTCAATATCTTTTGAGGTTAGGATCACAAAGTGATACGATACTGTCGAACTGACTTAAATTTATGATTAATTGACTTTAAAAACATACGAATGACTACCCTAACTTGTTTTGTCTGTAAAATCGATCATTGATCTTTGTTTGCATAAAAATTTTGTGATTTATGGTTTACTAAGCAGTTATATCAAAGTCTTGAATCATCTGAAAATAACAAGATTTATGAACAGTGATCTCGAAATCACTATTAAGGTCATTTGAAGGGGGATTCATCAATAATATGTTCACTGGTTGTAGTTTATTGGATGAATCTTGATTTTTTTTACACTTCCAGGCGCCATATTGGGCCGCCATATTGGATTTAGGAATTCTGCCATATAGCATCTTAAAGTACTTGGAAAGACAAATTTTTTCAGAAAAAAATCAGTTTTGTAAGTGTCCCCAAATTTTGGCGAGAGCCTTGATCGATTTGACGTGAAACGACGCATATATACAAAATAATTTAGAAAATTCATTAGAAATTGAAAATATTGTTTCGGAAGAAATTCTTGATAATTAAAAAAAAACAATTAGTTATATAAGTAAATATGTATATATATATTTATTGCATATATTTATTAAAAAATATGTTCATAAATATTCAAAAACCAAATTTCTCAATATAAAATTTACGCAATAAATGTCTAAAATAAACGACAAATTATTTGAATGATAAGAGATTTTAATAATTAGCTAAATGAAAATTGTATATAAAATTTAATTAAGTTTCGATTTGATCCATATAAAAATACAAATAAAATCAAAGAAAAGATTTTTAAATCAAACTTTTTAAAGTGATTATGCTCTTATATTTTCAAAAAACAAATTTCACCATATAAAATATACGCAATAACGGTATAAAATAAATGAGAAATTATTTAAACGATATTATAAGATTTCTAAATCAATAGCTAAATGAAATCGGTATACGAAATTTATTTAAGTTTCAGTTTATACATAAAATAATAAAAATAAAATACAACAAAAGATTTCTAAATCAAAATTGATAGCGTAAATGTACTCTTATATATTCAAAAAAATCACTACCTCGAAAATAAATAGGTTAAAAGTCTTCAAAGTCTTATTTTTCAAAGTTGGGGGGTTGACGAGCGGAGCGAGTAGGGGGCGCAGCCTCCTATATATATATATATATATATATATATATATATATATATATGTTCACCGCTATGTTTCAGGACTTTTCATTGGTTTACCGCTATGTTTCAGAACATTTGCATGTTTGCAGGACTGTACTGAATTAGGAATATGTTTACCGCTACCTTTCAGGACATTTTTGTATTATTCAGGATATTTAGGGTTTCATTCACAACGTTTTTTTCCGTAAAATTTTTCCGAAATCAACGAAAAATACTGCGGAACTGAACGGGGGCGCCGCAGGCGTCGTGGTGTTAGTCAACACCCTGAGGGATATTATTTCTTTAGTCACTGTTATACTGTTTAGCATTTTATACCTACTTCTATTGCAGCAAACCTGTAGGTGTATATATATATACATATATATATATATATATATATATATATATATATATATATATATATATATATATATATATATATATATATATATATATATTTGTTACGGGGGGTTTATGGCGTCCAACACCATATATTAGTATCTACAGCCAAGAGTTCCGCACTATAAGTGGATAAGGGCGGCGCTGAGCGCCGCCATTATCTACAATAATACCATCCCTCAGGGTATTGACTAATACTACGACACCTGCGACGCCTCCTTCAGTTTCCGCAGAATTTTTCCGGAAATTTGGTTTGAACTCTCAAAGTTGGAACTCTTGGTCGGGCGGCATAAACCCTTATATTATAGAAGTTTATGTCGCCCGGTGACCATAAACCTATGCGGTTGTCATATACTTCGATATATTATATATAAAAAAGGTTACCATAACGCCGTTAAAAGAAATTTATATATATATTCCTATATCATATAGTTGTATGAAAATGCTTACGATTCGGAGCCCCATGGCCCACTCCATGCACACCCCTCGCTCCCCCTCACCACCTCCACGCCCCTCCGCGACGCCCTCAGCTCCTCCTCACCTCCCCGCAAAATAACGTAAAAATGTGATTTATTCGTTTTTTTTAAAGAAAATGTGGAAATCCTGTACCCCCTCGCGCCCCTGGCACCCCCCTCAACCGCTCCTTGCAGCCCCTCCCTTCTCAGCGCCCCCCTTAGAACCAACCCTCAGCCCTCATTGTTACATCGGCAACTTCTCGCAAAGTGGCATCCTTCGCCAATAGCCCTAGAAAATCACTTTTACTGTTTTAGAAAAATTTTTAGAATAACTCATTTATATTTATAAATAGGATACTGTATTCAAAAAGGTAGTTTCTCCAGGTGAAGGCTTTTGATAATAGCCAAAGGCCCTTTCATCATTAACAAGGGAAACGTAAATTACGAGTTACAATTAAAAAAAGATATCAAGGACATCAATATTAATTTTGTTATTGACAGAGACATCGAAACGAAACATAGAAACAGGGATGTAGAGACAGAGCCGTGGAGACAGAGATGTAGAGACAGGCGCGTAGAGACAAAGACATAGAGACAGAGATGTTGACACAAAAACGTAGAGACAACGTAGAGACAGAACTTAGAGACGGAGATGTAGAGACAGAGACGTAAAGACAGAGACGTAGAGATAGAGATTAGAAACAGAAACGTAGAGAAAGACACGTAAACACGTAGACATATAAACAGAGACGTGCAGACAGAGACGCGGAGACAGAGACGTAGAAACAGAAACGTAGAGACGCCCTATTGGAAAAAAGTTGAATGCAGAATCTTAATTCCTTTTTTTTCATTAGAAATTGATAAAATGCGATAAAATTGATATAAGTCAATATAAGTCGATAAAACAATAGAAAAATCACAATTGAAATCGATGGAATTTCAAGATGATGTTTCTGTTGCTTTCAATTGTAATTGTATTTCTTGATTTCAATTGTAATTTTTCTTATAGAATTTTACCGACTTATATTGACTTATATCGATTTTATCGCATTTTATCAATTTCTAATGCAGAATTAAGATTCACCATTCAAGTCGATAAGAGATTTTATCGACTTCAATGGTGAGTCTTATCGATTTGTATTGATTTCTATCAACTTTTTCCGGCAGGGCAGAGACGTAGAGACAGAGGCGGAGAAACTGAGACGTAGAAACAGGGATGTAGAGACAGCTACGTAGACACGTAGGCGTAGTGACAGACGTGGAGACGGAGACGTAAAAGCAGAGATGCAGCGATAGACGTAGTGACAGACGTGGAGACGGAGATGTAAAAGGAGAGATGCAGCGATAGACATAGTGACGAGACGTAAAGACAGAGACGTAGAGAGAGAGAGAGAGAGAGAGAGAGAGACTTATACTTGCCGTAGGTTAAACTTTTGTAAAAAGTTTTAGATACATTTCACAACTTTATAAGTTTTAAATTTGAATGTTTTTTTAAGAAGCTCCACAAAATGATTACATCCGTAAAATTTTTTGAAATAATATAATCAAACGTATATTTTTTTAGGTATGATGATAAATAAACAATACTACTAATTGTAAAGTCATATGAAAATAATTCTTTTTATTTTTATAGTTTATTATACTTAGTAATGATATTCATATCGTTGTTGTGAATGAAATATTATTAATAACAATTTATTTTGCGATTTACTTGTTAACATTTGGAGCAAAGAAAAACTCAAAACATTCTACAAAGATGTAAGTTGAAAAATGTTTTAACAAACAGTAGAAATGAAGCAATGGAACAAGGAAGTGTACTCATCTTAAGATCGTCTGGAGTGAAATAGTATATGTATACCTAGAATTAATAAATCTTTTTCTTCCATATTTATTGCAAATATATGGACTATAGAATAATTATACGCTATAAGAATGTAATTATCAGTTTTATAAGACTATGGTGTAAAAAAGTTTTACACAATGTAACAAGTAAAATAAAATGTTTTTCCTCGTATATTTTATATCTAATGTTCTCGAAAACGATAATTATATATTATAACTAACACGAATGCAAAAGTATAAGTATCTTTATAATATCTATATGTTCTATGTGCACATGTAACAAAGAGAATGGTTGTGTATTTTTGCACAGTACTATAGTAATAATTATTACTGAGGCGCAAATTGAAGGGAACGTATTTGTTCGGATCCTGTATTTATTTCAATATTTCCGAAGTATCACTAATTATTCAATGTAATCATTTTTAATAAAGTAAGAAATACATTCTACTTAAACATAATATCATGAGTAAAAAGAACGGAAACCCGTTTACTTAGCTATTGAAAGAAATCAAATTGTAATCTTTTTCATTATTAATTAAAGAGAATATTCAAAATAGGTTTTATTTCAATCGTGAAGTATTTTCACGTAAGAATTTACATGAAGATCATATGCAACAATTGAAAACTCAAAAAACATTGATAAAAAATTATTTTACTGTTAAGTTGCACATAAAAAATATAATATTAAATATTGCAAATTTAGATATGCTAATTTTTGTTAGAGAGAGAGAGTGAGAGAGAGAGAGAGAGAGAGAGAGAGAGAGAGAGAGAGAGAGAGAGAGAGAGAGAGAGAGAGAGAGAGAGAGAGAGAGAGAGAGAGAGAGAGAGAGATTAGAAACAGATGCGTAGAGACAGACATATAGACGGAGAGAGCATACTTACTTTTAACGCATCAAAGTTACAAAGTAATAACGCCTGAATCGTAATTACGCTTCTTTTGTATAAAATTCTTATATTAATTCTATATTTTCATGTTCTTCAAACATGATAATTTAATGTAGGAATATTAAATGAAAGCGGAGATATTATTACTTATAAACGCATGAATTCGAATCACGGTAAAATCGCTATGGGTCGCTTACGATTATCCCTACTAGAAATTCTTACAGGCTTACAGGTACAATTATGTAGGTCCTGTACATGGGACGGTCAAGCTGGCCATACCCACGCGTGTGTGAAGGTGCTGGACAGGTCCCGATCCAGTTGCCTTCAAATTAATTTTTGAGGCTCGTTAAATACTTATCTAAACCTAGATATATGCTCTATTTTTCGAAGTAATCGGTACTTCGAACTTTGAATAGCCCGTATACATGTAGCACAAAATAAGAAAATTATGAAAAAAAGTAAGTCAGGCCTGTCTAGGCTCGGCCTCGAACCTTGTCACACGCCTGGTTATTGTAGATGTTTAAGCCTGCCAAAAATTTTTGAGACAAAAAATATTTATAAATATATTCAACAAACTTTTGGCACAAAAAATCCGTAGTTTTTGAACCAAAAAATGTGTGCGTGCGTGTACGTGTGTGTGTGTATGTGTGTGTGTGTGTGTTTGTGTGTATATGTGTGTGTGGGAGTGCGTGCGTGTGTGTGTGTGTGTGTGGGAGTGTGTGTGTGTGTGTTTGTGTGTGTGTGTGGGAGTGTGTGTGTGTATGTGCATGTGTGTGTGGAAGTGTGTGTGTGTATGTGTATGTGTGTGTGCGGACTATAACTTTTGAACCATTCGACCGATTTTCATCGGACGAAGCTTATTCTCTTCGTTCTTCGATTATTCGTTTCAAATTTTGGAGGATATTTTGAAGGACATTGAAGAAAATATTTTTCAATTTTATCAATTTTCTTTTGTTTTATAACCAAAAAACTATTTGATGTTTGTATTTTTATTTTTAATATGTTACAGCTAGCATTAGTCAACGTAATAAATTTTTAATCAAAGGCCCTTAAATTTCCTACATTCCCTTTTTTTAATATTTAAAATTACCTATAGTCTGTCATTTGTTGTTAACAATATATGGTCTATACTTCTTTAATTAATTTCTAAACAAATTTTGTATTTATCACCTCAAAATTTTAACCACTTATTATACTTATCTAGTACAATCAGTGTTGCCAGGTGGTATCTTTTTATACCCTTAGATGGAGCTACGTTTTTCCCTAAAATCCCTCTAAATTATTCAAATAATTTTTAATCCTTACAAACCGGGGGATGCGAGGTCCATGCTTATTAGGACATTGCGTAGACATGCAATAATGAGCCAGAGAACTATTTAGACAATTCTTAAACCCTAGTAGGCCGGAGGTATAACGTCCAAGCATATAAGGGAGTCATGTAGAGATAAAAAATAAGCTTAGCGATTATTTAAATAACTCTTAAATTCAAGTAGACAGGGGAAATGAAGTCCACGCATATAAAGGAGTCCCGTAAACATAAAAAATAAAGCAAAACTATTATTTAAATAAGTTTTACACCCAAGTAGGCGCGGGATATGAGGTCCACGCATATAAGAAAGTCATATAGACATGAAAAAAATACGCAAAACGGTTATTTAAATAATTTTTAAACCCAAGTAGGCTGGTGATACGAAGTCCACACATATAAAGAAGTCACGCAGACATGAAATCAAAACTAATATTTACATAAGTTTTAAACCCAAGTAGGCGGGAGATAAAAGATACACGCATATAAGCGAGTCACGTAGACATGAAAAAATAACCAAAACAATTATTTAAATAATTTTCAAACCCTATAGTAGCCAAAGACGCGAGGTCCCCGCATATTAGGGAATTTTGTAGACGAGAAAAAATAAGCGAAACGATTATATAAATAATTTTTAAACTCAAGTACTCGGGGACGCGAGGTCCACTTACATTAGGATCTTTCGCAGAAATGCAACAATAAACAAAACAATTATTTAAACAATTTTTAAACCCAAGTAGGCGGGGGATATGAGGTTCACGCATAAAAGGGAGTCATGTAGAAATGAACAAAATAAGCAAAACGTATATTTAAATATGTTTTAAACCCAAGTAGGCGGGGGATATGACTCTTACGCATATAAAGGAGTTTCATAGACATG
The DNA here is from genome assembly GCA_036365515.1 of Torymus aiolomorphi. Taxonomy (NCBI): domain Eukaryota; kingdom Metazoa; phylum Arthropoda; class Insecta; order Hymenoptera; family Torymidae; genus Torymus; species Torymus aiolomorphi. The sequence continues at coordinate 100,578,444 of CM070877.1, read as the reverse complement.
AAAAATAAATCAAAACGATTTTTTAAATAAGTTTTATACCCAAGTAGGTGGGGGGGGGGATATGGGGTCCATGCATATAAGAGACTCATGTAGAAATGACAAAATGAGCAAAGCGATTATTTAACTAATTTTTAAACCCAAGTAGTCGGGGGATATGAGGTTCACGCATATAAAGGTGTCTCGTATGCATAAAAATAAAGTAAAACTATTATTAAAATAAGTTTTAAACCCAAGTACTCGAGGGATATGAGGTACACGCATACAGGGGAGTTATGTAGTCATGAAATAATAAGCAAAGATATTATTTAAATAATTGTCAAACACAAGTAGAAGCGGGATATGAGGATCACGCTATAAGACTGTCAGTTAGACATGAAAAAATTAGCAAAGCGATTATTTAAATAATTTTTAAACCCAAATAGGTTGGGGATACGAAATCCACACATATAAAGGAGTCACGTAGACATGAAAAAAAACTATTATTTAAATAAGGTTAAACCCAAGTATGCGGGGGATATGAGGTCCACGCGTATAAGCGAGTCACGTAGACATGAAAAAAAAGCAAAACAATCATTTAAATAATTTTTAAACCCTAGTAGCCAGGGACGTGAGGTTCTCGCATATGAGGGAATTTCGCAGACATGAAAAAATAAGCGAAACGATTATTTAAATAATTTTTAAACTCAAGTACTCGGGGACGCCAGGTCCACTTACATTAGGAAATTTCGCAAACATGCAACAATAAGCAAGACAATTATTTAAACAATTTTTAAACGCAAGTAGGCGGGGGATATGACGTTCACGCATATAAAGGAGTCATGTAGAAATGCAAAAATCAGCAAAACGTTTATTTCATTAAGTTTTATACACAATTAAGCGTTGAATATAAGGTTCACGCATATACGGAAGGCATGTAGAAATTAAAAAATAAGCAAAACGATTATTTAAATAATTTTCAAAACCATGTAGGCTGGGGATATTAAGTCCACGCATACAAGTGAGTTACGCAGACATGAAAAATAAAGCAAAACTATTATTTAAATAAGCTTTAAACACTAGTAGGCAGGGGATATGAGGACCACGCATATAAGGGAGTCATGTAGAAATGAAAAAATAAGCAAAACGTTTATTTAAATTAGCTTTGAACCAAAGTATGCGGGGGATATGAGGCCCACGCATATAAAGGAGTCTCGTAGACATGAAAAATAAATCAAAACGATTATTTAAATAATTTTTATACCCAAGTAGGTGGGGGATATGGGGTCCACGCATATAAGAGACTCATGTAGAAATGAAAAAATAAGCAAAGCAATTATTTACCTAATTTTTAAACCCAAGTACTCGGGGAGGCGAGGTCCACGCATATAAAGATGTGTCGCATACATCAAAAATAAAGCAAAACTATTATTTAAGTAAGCTTTAAACACAAGTGGTAGGGGGATATGACGTCCACACATATAGGGGGTCATGTAGTCATGAAATAATTAGCAAATAGATTATTTTAATAATTTTCAAACACAAGTAGGCGCGGGATACGAAGTCAACGCTTATAAGAAAGTCGTGTAGACATGAAATAATTAGCAAAGCGGTTATTGAAATAATTTATAAACGCATGTTGGCTGGTGATATGAAGTCCACACATATAAAGGAGTCATGTAGACATGAAAAAAAACTATTATTTAAATAAGTTTTAACCCAAGTATGCGGGGGATATGAGGTCCACGCGTATAAGCGAGTAACGTAGACATGAAAAAAAAGCAAAACAATCATTTAAATAATTTTCAGACCCTAGTAGCCAGAGACGTGAGGTTATCGCATATGAGGGAATTTCGGAGAAGTGAAAAAATAAGCGAAACGTTTATTTAAATAATTTTTAAACTCAAGTACTCGGGGACGCCAGGTCCACTTACATTAGGAAATTTCGCAAACATGCAACAATAAGCAAGACAATTATTTAAACAATGTTTAAACGCAAGTAGGCGGGGGATATGAGGATCACGCATATAAGTGAGTCACGTAGAAATGAAAAAATAATCAAAACTATATTTAAATAAGTTTTAAACCCAAGTAGGCGGGGGATATGAGGCCGGCGCATATAAAGGAGTCTTGTGGACATGAAAAATAAATCAAAGCGATTGTTTAAATAAGTTTTATACCCAAGTAGGTGGGGGATATGGGGTCCACGCATATAAGGAGGGCATGTAGAAATTAAAAAATAAGCAAAACGATTATTTAAATAATTTTCAAAACCATGTAGGCTGGGGATATGAAGTCCATGCATACAAGTGAGTCACGCAGACATGAAAAATAAAGCAAAACTATTATTTAAATAAACTTTAAACACAAGTAGGCAGGGGATATGAGGATCACGCATATAAGGGAGTCATGTAGAAATGAAAAAATAAGCAAAACGTTTATTTAAACAAGCTTTAAACCAAGTTGGCGGGGGATATCAGGCCCACGCATCTAAAGGAGTGTCGTAGACATGAAAAATAAATCAAAACGATTATTTAAATAAATTTTAACCCAAGTAGGTGGGGGATATGGGGTCCACGCATATAAGAGACTCATGCAGAAATGAAAAAATAAGCAAAACGATTAATTAACTAATTTTTAAACCCAAGTACTCGGGGATGCGAGGTCAACGCATATAAAGATGTGTCGTATACATCAAAAATAAAGAAAAACTATTTTTCAAGTAAGTTTTAAACAAAAGTAGTAGAGGGATACGAAGTCCAAGCATAAAAGAAAGTCATGTAGACATGAAATAATTAGCAAAGCGGTTATTGAAATAATTTTTAAACGCATGTTGGCCGGTGATATGAAGTCCACACATATACAGCAGTGACGTAGACATGAGAAAAAACTATTATTTAAATATGTTTTAAACTCAAGTACTCGAGGACGCGAGGTCCACTTACTTTATGAAATTTCGAAGACGTGCAACAATAAACAAGACAATTATTTAAACAATTTTTAAACCCAAGTAGGCGGGTGATATGAGGTTCACGCATATAGGGGAGTCATGTAGAAATTAAAAAATAAGCAAAACGATTATTTAAATAATTTTTAAAACCATCTAGGCTGGGGATATGAAGTCCACGCATATAAGTGAGTCACGCAGACATGAAAAATAAAGCAAAAATATTATTTAAATAAACTTTAAACACAAGAAGACAGGGGATATGCAAATCACGCATATATGGGAGACATGTAGAGATAAAAAAATAAGCAAAACGTTTATTTAAATAAGTTTTAAACCCAAATAGGCGTGGGATATGAGGCTTACGCATATAAAGCAGTCTCATAGACATGAAGAATAAATCAAAACGATTATTTAAATAAGTTTTATACACAAGTAGGTGGGGGATATTGGGTCTACGCATATAAGAGACTCATGTAGAAATGAAAAAATAAGCAAAGTGATTATGGAACTAATTTTGAAACCCAATTACTCGGGGAGGCGAGGTCCACTTACATTTGGAAATTTCGCAGAAATGCAACAATAATCAAAACGTTTATTTCAATAAGTTTTATACCCAAGCAAGCGTGGGATATAAGGTTCACGCATATAAGGAAGGCATGTATAAATTAAAAAATAAGGAAAACGATTATTTAACTATTTTTTAAATCTAAGTAGTCAGGGGATATGAAGTCCACGCATATAAGTGAGTCACGCAGCAATGAAAAATAAAGCAAAACTATTATTTAAATAAGCTTTAAGCACAAATAGGCAGGGGATATAAGGACCACGCATATAAGGGAGTCATGTAGAAATGAAAAAATAAGCTAAACGTTTATTTAAATAAGTTGTAAACCCAAATAGGCGAGGGATATGAGGCCGACGCATACAAAGGAGTCTCGTTGACATGAAAATAAATCAAAACGATTATTTAAATAAGTTTTATACCCAAGTAGGTGGGAGATATGGGGTCCACGCTTATAAGAGACTCATGCAGAAATCAAAAAATAAGCAAAGCGATTATTTAACTAATATTTAAACCCAAGTGGTCGGGGGATATGAGGTTCACGCATATAAACGTGTCTCGTAATGCATGAAAAATAAATCAAAACGATTATTTAAATAAGTTTTGTACCCAAGTAGGTGGGGGATATGGGGTCCACGTATATAAGAGACTCATATAGAAATGAAAAAATAAGCAAAGCGGATATTTAACTAATTTTTAACCCAAGTAGTCGGGGGAGATCAGGTTCACGCATATAAAGGTGCCTCGTATGCATGAAAATAAATAAAAACTATTATTATTACTAAAATAAGTTTAAAACCCAAGTAGTAGATGGATATGTGGATCACGTATAGAAGGGAGTCATGTACAAATGAAAAAATAAGCAAAACGTGAATTTAAATAAGTTTTAAACCCAAGTAGGCGGAGGATATGAGGCTCACGCATATAAAGGAGCCTCGTAGACATGAAAAATAAATCAAAACGATTATTTAAATAAGTTTTATACCCAAGTAGGTAGGGGATATGGGGCCCAGGCATATAAGAAACTCATGTAGAAATGAAAAATAAGCAAAACGATAATTTAACTAATTTTTAAACCCAATTACTTGGAGAGGCGAGGTCCACTTACATTTGGAAATTTCGCAGAAATGCAACAATAAGCAAGACAATTCTTTAAACAATTTTTAAACCCAAGTAGGCGGGGGATATGAGGTCCACGTATATAAGGGAGTCAAGTGGGGGAAAATCACAACAAGCCACAGGCCAGCGATGCCCTAGAACACGGTGCCGTGGGTGTCCGACTAAAATGACTTGCCCGGGGATCTGCTCCTGGAATCCCGAAAACAACGCGAAGATCGCACACGAACTTCACTTTCCAACTAATTGGATCGCTGAGTGAAAAGCGCGCGCTCGAAGAGTAAATCGTGCGGCCGCTATGACGAGTAACTAGATATCACCGTATATTTAAAATCACTAATCTCTACAAGCCCAACGCACGTGCTGATTAGAACAATTATGAGTTAGTTCGCGCGCGACCGTTAATATTCAAACTCGCGAACTATCCGGCGCGCGGTGAAGCTGCTAATTTCGCGCGCGGTGTTAAAGTACGGTGGGTGGACACACACCCGCACGTACACTACACAGAAAGCTTTCACGGGGCGATTTCCGTGCTAGCCTTTACAATAAACCCGCGAGAGGAGAGTAGAAAACTTACGTTAGGAAGGAGCAGGCGGTGCACTCGACTCTCTCTCGCTCCCTATCGCTCGCACAGCAGTTGCGTTCTCTTTCTCTCTCTCTCCTGCTCGCTGTATTTGGGTCGGCAGGCGGGCTGGCTGCCGGCTCCTCGCTCGCAGTCTCGTTCGGCTCACGCGGCTCGGGATCGCTCTCTCTCTCTCTGTCTCTCTTTCGCCAGTCTACACTATCGGTACCTCCACTACACTCGCGATAACTCTAAAAAGATAGGACGGCGCGGACAAGGTAACTTACGAGAGACACGGAGGAGATGCTTTCGGCGCGAAGGCAGACACGAAGATGGCTGCCGTGACTCCTATAAAGCCGTAGCAGCTTCGCTGGTACGCGACGGGCATATTACACGTCGCGATACCGTTCTAATCCAGTCAGGATGGTCGCGCGCTCGCGCCCACCGTGAGCATGCCTGCTCGGCGCGGGTAATTCGAATGTCGAATTTCCTAACTCGCGCATGCGTTACAATTAAAATAAGTTTTAAATCCAAGTAGTCGAGGGATATGAGGACCACGCATATAAGAAAGTCATGTAGACATGAAAAAATTAGCAAAGCGATTATTTAAATAATTTTTAAACCCAAATAGGCTGGGGATACAAAGACCACACATATAAAGGAGTCACGTAGACACGAAAAAAACTATTATTTAAATAAGTTTTAAACCCAACTAGGCGAGGATATGAGGTCCACCCATACAGGGGAGTCATGTAGTCATCAAATAATTAGCAAAGAGATTATTTAAATAACTTTCAAACACAAGTAGGTGCGGGATATGAGGACCACGCATATAAGAAAGTCATGTAGACATGAAAAAATTAGCAAAGTGATTATTTAAATAATTTTTAAACCCAAATAGGCTGGGGACACGAAGTTCACACATGTAAAGGAGTCATATAGCCATGAAAATACTATTATTTAAATAAGTTTTAAACCCAATTAGGCGGGGGATATGAGTTCCACGCATATAAAGGAGTCATGTAGAAATGAAAATATAAGCAAAACGTGTATATCAATAAGTTTTATACCCAAGTAAGCGTGGGATATAAGGTTCACATATATAAGGAAGGCATGTAGAAATTAAAAAATAAGCAAAACGATTATTTAAATAATTTTCAAAACCGTGTAGGCTGGGGATATGAAGTCCACGCATACAAGTGGTTCACGCAGACATGAAATATAAAGCAAAACTGTTATTTAAAAAAGCTTTAAACACAAGTAGGCAGGGGATATGAGGACCACGCATATAAGGGAGTGATGTAGAAATGAAAAAGTAAGCAAAACATTTATTTAAATAAGCTTTAAACCCAAGTAGGCGGCGGATATGAGGCCCACGCATATAAAGGCGTCACGTAGACATGAAAAACAAATCAAAACGATTATTTAAATAAGTTTTATACCCATGTAGGTGGGGAATATGTGGTCCACGCATATAAGAGACTCATGTGGAAATGAAAAAATAAGCAAAGCGATTATTTAACTAATTTTTAAACCCAAGTAGTCGGGCGATATGAGGCCCACGCATATAAAGGTGTCTCGTATGCATGAAAAATAAATCGAAACTATTATTATTATTAAAAAAAGTTTAAAACCCAAGTAATCGATGGTTATGTGGATCACGCATACAAGGCAGTCATGTCAAATAAAAAAATAAGCTAAACTTTAATTTAAATAAGTTTTAAACCCAAGTAGGCGGGGGATATGAGGCCGACACATATAAAGGTGTCTTGTAGACAAGAAAATAAATCAAAACGGTTGTATAGATAAGTTTCATACCCAAATAGGTGGGAGATATGGGGTCTACGCATATAAGAGACTCATGCAGAAATGAAAAAATGAGCAATGCGATTATTTAACTAATATTTGAACCCAATTAGTAGGGGAATATGAACTACACACATATAAAGATGTGTCGTATACATAAAAAATAAAGCAAAACTACTATTTAAGTAAGTTTTAAACATAAGTAGTAGAGGGATATGACGTCCACACATACAGGGGAGTCATGTAGTCATGAAATAATTAGCAAAGAGATTATTTCAATAATTTTCAAACACAAGTAGGCGCGGGATATGAAGTCCACGCATAGAAGAAAGTCACGTAGACATGAAAAAAAACTATTATTTAAATATTTTTTAAACTCAAGTACTCGGGGACGCGAGGTCCACTTACATTAGGAAATATCGCAGACGTGCAACAATAAACAAGACAATTATTTAAACAATTTTTAAACCCAAGTAGGTGGGGGATATGGGGCCCACGCATATAAGAGACTCATATAGAAATGAAAAAATAAGCAAAGCGTTTATTTAACTAATTTCTAAACACAAGAAGTCAGGGGAAATCAGGACCGCGCATATAAAGGTGTCTTCTATGCATAAAAAATAAATCAAAACTATTATAATTATTAAAATAACTTTAAAACCCATGTAGTCGATGGATATGTGGACCACGCATACAAGGGAGTCATGTACAAATGAAAAAATAAGCAAAACGTTAATTTAAGTAAGTTTTAAACCCAAGTAGGCGGAGGATATGAGGCCCACGCATATAAAGGAGTCTCGTAGACATGAAAATTAATCAATCCGATTATTTAAATAAGTTTTATACCCAAGTAGGTGGGGGATATGGGGCCCACGCATATAACAAACTTATGTAGAAATGAAAAAATAAGCAAAGCGATTATTTAACTAATTTTTAAACCCAATTACTTGGGGAGGCGAGGTCCACGCATATAAAGGAGTCTCGTAGACATGAAAAATAAAGCAAAACTATTATTTAAATAAGCTTTAAACACAAGTAGGTAGGGGATATGACGACCACGCATATAAGGGAGTCATGTGGAAAAGAAAAAATAAGCTAAACGTATATTTAAATAAGTTTTAAACCCAAGTAGGCGGGGGATATGAGGCCGACGCATACAAAGGAGTCTCGTTGACATGAAAAATAAATCAAAACGATTATTTAAATAAGTTTTATACCCAAGTAGGTGGGAGATATGGGGTCCACGCATATAAGACTCATGCAGAAATAAAAAAATAAGCAAAGAGATTATTTAACTAATATTTAAACCCAAGTAGTCGGGGGATATGAGGTTCACGCATATAAACGTGTCTCGTAATGCATGAAAAATAAATCAAAACGATTATTTAAATACGTTTTGTACCCAAGTAGGTGGGGGATATGGGGTCCACGTATATAAGAGACTCATATAGAAATGACAAAATAAGCAAAGCGGTTATTTAACTAATTTTTAAACCCAAGTAGTCGGGGGAGATCAGGTTCCCGCATATAAGAAAGTCATGTAGACATGAAATAATTAGCAAAGCGATTATTTAAATAATTTTGAACCCAAATAGGCTGGGGATACGAAGACCACATATATAAAGGAGTCACGTAGACATGAAAAAAACTAAAATTTAAATAAGTTTTAAACCCAAGTAGGCGGGGGATATGTGGTCCACCCATACAGGGTAGTCATGTAGTCGTGAAATAATTAGCAAAGAGATTATTTAAATAATTTTCAAACACAAGTTGACGCGGGATATGAGGACTACGCATATAAGAAAGTGATGTAGACATGAAACAATTAGCAAAGCGATTATTTAAATAATTTTTAAACCCAAATAGGCTAAGGATACGAAGTCCACAGATATAAAGGAGTCACATAGACATGAAAAATAACTATTATTTAAATAATTTTCAAACCCTAATAGCTAGAGACGCGAGGTCCTCGCATATGAGGGAATTTCGTAGACGTGAAAAAATAAGCGAAACGATTATTTAAATAATTTTTAAACTCAAGTACTCGGGGACGCGAGGTCCACTTACATTAGGAAATTTAGCAAACATGCAACAATAAGCAAGACAATTATTTAAACAATTTTTAAACCCAAGTAGGCGGGGGATATGAGGTTCACGCATATAAAGGAGTCATGTAGAAATGAAAATATAAGCAAAACGTTTATTTCAATAAGTTTTATACCCAAGTAAGCGTGGGATACAAGGTTGACGCATATAAGGAAGGCATGTAGAAATTTAAAAATAAGCAAAACTATTATTTAAATCATTTTCAAAACCATGTAGGCTGGGGATATGAAGTCCACGCATACAAGTGTGTCACGCAGACATGAAAAATAAAGCAAAACTATTATTTAAATAAGCTTTAAACACAAGTAGGCAGGGGTATGAGGACCACGCATATAAGGGAGTCATACAGAAATGAAAAAATAATCAAAACGTTTATTTAAATAAGCTTTAAACCCAAGTAGGCGGCGGATATGAGTCCCACGCATATAAAGGAGTCTCGTAGACATGAAAAATAAAACCAAACGATTATTTAAATAAGTTTTATACCCAAGTAGGTGGGGGATATATGGTCCACGCATATAAGAGACTCATGCAGAAATCAAAAAATAAGCAAAGAGATTATTTAACTAATATTTAAACCCAAGTAGTCGGGGGATATGAGGTTCACGCATATAAACGTGTCTCGTAATGCATGAAAAATAAATCAAAACTATTATTATTATTAAAATAAGTTTAAAACCCAAGTGGTCGATGGTTATGTGGATCACGCATACAACGGAGTTATGTACAAATGAAAAAATAAGCAAATCGTTAATTTAAATAAGTTTTAAACCTATGTAGGCGGGTGATATGACGATCACGCATATAAAGGGGTCTCGTAGACATCAAAAATAAATCAAAACGATTTTTTAAATAAGTTTTATACCCAAGGAGGTGGGGGATATGGGGCCCACGCATATAACAAACTCATGTAGAAATGAAAAAATAAGCAAAGCGATTATTTAACTAATTTTTAAACCCAATTACTCGGGGTGCGAGGTCCACCTTACATTTGTAAATTTACGCAGATATACAACAATAAGCAAGCTAAAAATTTAAACAATTTTTAAACCCAACTAGGCTGGAGATATGAAGTTCGCGCATATAAGTGATTCACGTAGAAATGAAAAAATAATCAAAACTATATTTAAATTAGTTTTAAACCCAAGTAGGCGGGGGATATGATGCCGACGCATATAAAGGAGTCTTGTAGACATGAAAAATCAATCAAAACGATAATTTAGATAAGTTTCATACCCAAGTAGGTGGGAGATATGGGGTCCACGCATATAAGAGACTCATGTAGAAATGAAAAAATAAGCAAAGCGATTATTTAACTAATTTTTAAACCCGAGTAGTAGGAGGATATGAGTTCCACGCATATAAAGTTGTGTCGTATATATAAAAAATAATGCAAAACTATTATTTAAGTAAGTTTTGAACACAAGTAGTAGAGGGATATGATGTTCACGCATATAGGGGAGTCATGTAGTCATGAAATAATTAGGCAAGATGTTATATAAATAATTTTCAAACACAAGTAGACGTGGTATATGAGGTCCACGCATACAAGAAAGTCATGTAAACAAGAAAAAATTAGCCAAACGATTATTTAAATAATTTTTAAACGCAAGTAGGCTGGGGACATGAAGTCCACACATATAAAGGAGTCACGTAGACATGAAAAAAGAAACTATTATTTAAATAACTTTTAAAACCAAGTAGGTGGGTGATACGAGATCCACGCATATAAGCGAGTCACGTAGACATGATAAGATAAGCAAAACAATTATTTAATAGTACATTACGCACCAAGGGAGGGAAGTAAGATATCCCAACCCGCGTGTAATATTAACGCCCGAGCCGAAGGCGAGGGCGGTAAACACCCACGTTGAGATGTTCTACTTCCCTCCCGTGTTGCGTATACTATTTTGTCTCATGTATTCCCTGGAGGAAAGTATATTATTGTCTTTTCACCCTGATCTCAGGGTCTTAAATGCCACATAACCTCACTCCTAAAACTGCGAGGCTTATGCACGTTTCTAATTTTCTACCGACTAGCGCCGCCTGCAGATGATTTGCGGCCCGAGCGGTAGCAAGGGCTGCAACACGCAGGTGGCGCCAGCCGGGTCGAAAATTAGAGAAACGCGCATGCGCGTCGCCGTTTCTAGCCGTGAGGGAAGGTGGCACTTTCGGCCGTGAGAGCAGGGTGGGAAGACAACATTTTCCGACAGGGTATGACACAAATAATTTTTAAACCCTAGTAGACAGAGACGCGGGGTTCTCGCATATTAGGGAATTTCGTAGACGTGAAAAAATAAGCGAAACGATTATTTAAATAGTTTTTAAACACAAGTATTCGGTGACGCGAGGTCCAGTTACATTACGAAATTTCGCAGACGTGCAACAATAAACAAGACAATTATTTAAACAATATTTAAATCCAAGTAGGCGGGGGATATGAGGTGCACGCATATAAGGGAGTCATGTAGAAATGAAAAAATAAGCAAAACCTTTATTTATATAAGTTTTAAGCCCAAGTTGGTTGAGGATATGAGGCCCACGCATATAAAGGACTCTCGTAGACATGAAAAATAATTGAAGACGTATATTTAAATAAGTTTTACACCCATGTAGGCGAGGGATATGAGGTCCACGTATATCAAGGTCTCTCGTATACATGAATAATAAAGCAAAATTATTATTTTATTATTTAAATAAGGTTTAATCCCAAGTAGTCGAGGGATATGAGGTTTACGCATATAGTCATGACATAATTATCAAAGAGGTTATTAAAATAATTTTCAAACACAAGTATGCGTGGGGTATGAGGTCCTCGCATATAAGAAAGTCATGTACACATGAAAAAATTAGCAAATCGATTATAATAATGATTTAAAACCTAAGTAGGCTGGGGATATGAAGTCCACACATATAAAGGTGTTACGTGGAAATATTTTAATTTTTAATTTATTAATTTTTAATTTCATCAATTTATTGTTAAAGCTGCAACGAGTGTTAAATTCATTGTAGCTTGCCATTGCGCAAAGATAATTAGGAAATAAGAATTGCGCGATGATCAAGAATCGCTGCGCTAGCAGGGCGATGGCACCGATCCGGCGCGACGACCGCGAGGAAACGCATACGAGCGCAAGCAGAACAGGCGTTGCGCTGGATCGGTGGCAGCACCTCCCGGCCATCTCTCGCGCTCCCTCCTTACCTGCTCCGATAGCCACTACGGAAGCGAGAGAGACAGCGAACGGTTGTAGTGGGAGAGAATTTTTACTGGTCCGAGGTGGACTGCCCGCGAAAATCTCTCTGCCCCGGCAGTTGAAAATTATTAGCGAGAAGAATAAATTGACTCGCTCCTGATTGGGATCACCAGGATAGTTTTAAATCAATAGGTTAGTTGAATAAAGAATTATAATACTTTTTAAATTCAAACACAGAATAGTGTGAAAATTTGAAGAAATATTATTAATATAAAATCAGAAAGAGTAAAATACATTGTTATAGAGTAAATAATAAATACTTAGTTTCTCAATTAATATAAAAAGAGACCTACCTATCAATCGAAATACAAGGAGTAATATTAGCGGAGTAACATATAGACACATATGCGTATTTCGATACTATTGGACGAATAATATTGTAAAAGGGAATTTGGATCCTCTTTGTAAACACAAGGCCTCAATAAAAAGGATAAAACACATTCTTTATAACCGAAGCAACTCAAAGGAATTATTTTAATTATACCCCTAACTATTCTCGATCAAGCAGGACCAGAAAAGGTAAGAGGGTTTGATGTATATTTTATGACTGTGAATTTCGCGTTACAATCATACTTCGTCTCGGGACTATAATAGTTGCACCGCCTGGCGATAACTTATTATGTGTTAACTGTTGGGTTTTGACAAGTGTAGGATTTTGATAGGAGAAATCACACTGGGACGATTGAGAGTAGACGTAGTTCATTTGAACAGTATAAAGGCAGTTATACAGGCGTGCCGCTCAGGCTCGTGTCTCATGACAGACTGACGCAATACTCGCGCGATGAGAGCGCCGCACTCTAGTATATGTATACGCATACTACGCGAGTCAGCTCTAGATCCGCGATTAACTATAGTAAAAAGAAAAGAAGAGCTTGAGAAACACGTACTCAACACTTCCGCCGTTTCTGGAGCTTGTCCGATGTTACAATTACGTTGATTCAACATTCAAAGTCGTTTGAAACGATCTCTGGCTAGCACTTTAGTCATGATGTCTGCCTTCTGAAGTTCGGATGAGACATACTGAATATTGATTTCGCCGCTTTCGTGATTTTCTCTTAGGAAATGATATCGTATGTCAATATGTTTGGTTCTTTTATAGAATTCAGGATTTTTAGCAAGTTTGATAGAGCTTTGATTATCAACCAACAGAGTAATGCTAGGTACCTCCTGACACACGATATCATTTAACAGCATACGAAGCCACACAGCTTCCTTTGCAGCTGTAGCCGCTGCTACATATTTGGACTCAGTTGTACTAAGTGTGACCAACTTCTGAAGCTGCGAGGATCAGGCGACGGGGCCACCGGTCATACAAAAAATGTATCCCGTTGTTGACCTACGAGTTCCTAAGTCACTTGCGAAATCCGCGTCTGAGTAACCGAAGTTTGTTTGCCGTATCAATACTTTTATACGAGATTCCGAGATTTTGCGTTCCGACTAGGTAGGCTAAAACGCGTTTTAGGGCACGCCAGTGATTTTCATCATAGTTATTTAAAAATCTGCTTAAAGCGCATACAGAAAATGCAATATCCGGTCGTGAGACTATTGCTAGAAACATCAGTAAGCTGACCGCTTCACGATACGGAACTTTAAACTCGCGTTTACAATTTGGGTCTGTGGGCTGCAAACGTACATGAGGATCCGCGGGTACGCTGATCGGATTTGCGCTATCCATACCGAATTTGCACAAAGTTTTGTTGATATATATGCTTTGATTAATGACCATTCTTCCATTCTCTCTGTCGTGGTGAATCTGTAATCCAACAAAATAGCTACCATCGCCTACTGTAATTTCAAAATTTTCATTCATTTTTGCAAGTATACATTTCAGAACTTTCGCAGATTTACATACAATCAGACCGTCGTCTACGAATAATGCAAGATATACTTTATATTACCTATAAAAATACACATGTCCGCATCACTTGCCTTGAACTCAAACAGGTTAAGAAAATTTTTAAATTTATTGTTCCAACAACGAGGAGCCTTTTTACGTCCGTACAGTGACTTATTGAGTAGACAAACTACACTTTTCTTGTCGGGTTCGTGGACTTCGATACCATCGGGGACTTCCATCATGATCCTTTCCTTGAGTTCACCGTGCAGGAAAGCAGATCGAACGTCGAAAGTTGTTATCTCCAAGTCGAGCTGGGTGATGTGAGCCAAAAGCACTCTCAGTGAATCGTACCTGACGACAGGAGAAAACGTATCAGTGTAGTCCTCCCGTTCTCTCTGCATGAATCCTTGGGCATAGAGACGTGCTTTAGGGCGAGGCTTGTCGTTCTCAGTTGCTTGGTTGATCTTAAACACCCATTTCGAATCGATTGTGCGCATGCCGGGCTCTCTAAACACGATAGACCAGGTGCCGTTCCGACGATGCGCTTCGAGCTCTTCTTGTATGGCCTTCCACCATTTTTTTGCATCAGGACCGTTTACTGCCTCGGCGTAGGTTTCCGGTACGTTGACGGAGGCGAAGCCGGCGACGTACCGTGAGGGCTTGTTTAGCGTTGCTCTGTCGCGTAACACTCTTGGCTCGAACGGTTGAGCCCAATTGTCTCCGACTCCATCAGCCCAAGCCTCGTCGTTGTCACCTCGCTCTAGCTCGCTGCTTGCATCTGCAGAGTTGACAGGCGCCGCCACGTCATTAGCTGTTAGGCCGCTCGTGGGAAGCATCATTCCCTCGTCATCAGAGAAGTGAGCCGACTCGCTCGGATCCCAGGAGTGAGTCTCATTTATTACTACGTTGCGTGAGACGGAGACCTTTCCGCTTACTGGATCGTACAATCTATAATTGGTCGAATCATTTTGATAGCCCACGAGCAACATCTTCTTCGAGCGAGCGTCAAATTTCTTCGTTAACTGCTTGGGAATGTGCATGAATGCTTCAGCGCCGAACACGCGCACATGCGCAAGATCAGGCCTCTTGCCTGTCCAGGCCTTGTAAGACGTCTTACCTGGATCGTTAGGCGCCGACGATACTAAAGGCAGTTATATAGGCGTGCCGCTCAGGCTCGTGTCTCGTGACAGACTGACGCAATACTCGCGCGATGAGAGCGCCGCACACTAGTATATGTATAGGCACATTATGCGAGTCAGGTCTAGATCCGCGATTAACTATAGTAAAAAGAAAAGATGAGCTCGAGAAACACGTACTCAACATTAACCATCTTACCGGGGAGGTGATCGTAATGGTTTCTTTAAATGAGCATTAAAAGTTCGGATAAAATATATAATGAACTGATATTAACTATCTGATTAGTAAATCGGTCTTCTTTAGTCGCTAATTTAGTATTATAATAATCCATTAATTCAAATGCTGTTTCCTGATAAACATTAATTAATATTATATTAAATAATTAATTATATATTGAGTTTTCGTGCAATTACTGGAGACGTTCTTTTTCTATTGGATTAATATCTTAAGGTTAGCCCGAATTGGGATAAATTTATTTACACTTATATTAAATTTTCATTTGTTTATTTATTAACAATCTTAATTAACAATTTTTCCCTCGAAATATAATTACCCGTCATTATATCGGTATTATATATATGTTCTTATAAGCAAGTTAATGTACGTACGCATCTATTATTATTAATTTAATTGGTCACAAACTTATATATATATATATATATATATATATATATATATATATATATATATATATATATATATACGAAGGTCTATTTGTTCTCGATATTTTAAAAATTAAATCTTTTTCAATTGTCTCGTCTATAAGTAAAATTACATCATGGCTGATTATCCAGCTGATCAAATAGTTGAAATGATAATGGTTTTAGGGCAATGTAATGGTAATTATCGTGCAGCAGCTAGGCGGTATGCTGAGTTGAATCCACAAAGGAGACATTCTACTGATTTGACAATCAGAACTTTAACTCAAAGAGCTCGCAGTGGCCACCTTATTCGTCAGCGCAGACACCACGAATACGATGAAAATGATGCTCGTGTCGTGACTATTTTAGCAATTGTTCATCTCGACCCGCATATTGGCACACGCCAAATTGAAAGAGAAATTGGTATTTCCCGTCCGACGGTTTTAAGGATTCTGAGAATTATTGACTATCATGCTTACCATAATATAACTTTAGTTCAGGAACTAAGGCAGAATCATATTCAAGTGCACATTGAATTTTGTCACTGGGCTTTAAGAATGATAGAAATGATCCAGACTTTTTTAAATACGTCCTTTTTTCGGATGAGGCAAAATTTTGTAGCGATGGGCGACTGAACAGGCACAATTGCCATTATTGGTCAGATGTGAACCCTCATTGACACAGAGCGATGCATCATCAAAATCGGTGGAGCATAATGGTGTGGTGTAGAATAGTCAATGGTAGTTGATAGGTCCGTATTTCTTTGAGCGAAATGTTGATAGAAACAGCTACTTAGCGCTAATAAGAGATCATTTGCCAGTACTTTTGGAAAATGTCGACCTAGCTACAAGACAAAGAATGTGGCTTTAGCAAGATGGTGCAGCATCACATTTTGCACGAATCGTTCGAGAATTTTTAAATGACAACTACAATGACAGGTGGATTGAACGAGGAGGTACAGTTAACTGGCCTGCTAATTCACCAGATATGACGTTACCAGATTTTTTCTTGTGGGGTACGTAAATAATGTAGTTTTTGCTCAACGGCCTACAACAAGGGAAGATTTTAGGGATAGAATTCGTAGAGCTTGCGAATCCATTTCTAGAGCAACATTGCTCAGGACTGTGGATCATTTCCAACGGCGATTACGCCTGTGCCTGGAAGCCAACGGAGACAACTTTGAACATGTACTCCGTGGATAGATAATGTCAACTGCAGTAATAATGGTGAGAGGCAAGGGGACTCACGTTAACAAGCACCCCAGTGAGAGGCAAGGGGACTCACGTTAAACAAGCACCCCAGTGAGAGGCAAGAGGACTCACGTCAAGGCTTGTTCTGCTTGAGCCAACTATGAAATTTCGCGTTCTGGCCAATTTTTAAGCATTTGACCTTGATTTAACCTTGTGGAGGTCACAAAAAAATGTTTAAAGAGCGGTTTTGGATGTAAAATTTCCCGCTCTATCCGATTCCGACGTCAGAAATAGGGGCTCTAATTTGAAAAAATGATCCTAACCTTGAAATAACATTGAAAAATGATCTCAAGCTCAAATTGAAAGCGACCAAAAGTTGACCCCCATCGTCACGAACAATTTTCATCTGAACCATTTTTCTGTATCTGGCCTGCATTCGGAGATACTTGGCTGCATAGATTAAAATGAGACACCGTATATATATATATATATTTCGAAAACCGGTACTTTTGAGGATCTATAGTTTTTTTTTCTCCAGAATTCGTATATGCTTGACTAAAGAAATAACTCCCTCTCTGCGTTGAAGGTATTAATATAAATCCTCAAATGTACCGTTTCATACCGAAGAAATTTTGAGAATGTCCTCAAAAGTCCGAAAAATCCTCAAAGTATCGAATCCGTGCTGACAGATCCTCAAAAGCTGCATTTGATATATATATATATATATATATATATATATATATATATATATATATATATATATGAAACGCTAGTATCCGGGACTTTTCAAGTCAGCCTGGAAGACTTCTATACGTAACGCTAACTTCCAGAATGCCTTAAGCTAACTGTCACAACATGAAAACATTACTTTTTTTAGTTATTTTCTCATATTTCCGGTACTAAAAGCGGGCGCCGCAGGCCCCCTGCGAATCACAACACACTTAGGGTCATTATTTCTTTAGTCGAGCATCAAATTCTCCTCTTAAAGGCTTATTTCACAACATTTGTAAGACACTGTTGTGAAACCCACTTTACTTTTTCTTATGGAGTACCAGAAATTATTCATATATATATATAAAGATCTGCAACGGTTCGTTCCGGGACGCAAAAATGTATATAACAGTTATTTCTGGGACGCGGGAAATAGGTTAGAAACTCAGCACTATGTTCAATTTGCTAATGATTGAAACCAACAAAAACCACCTTGCATGAGAACTCACCCAGTAGTTGTCCAGCAACCGGAGGCGAAAATAGATCATCTGAGGCGGTAACAAAAGAGCTTTCGACTAGCTTCATCAACATAACCAAAAGCACTGAGAGAGCAGTGAGATTGTAATAATTGGTATATATTGTAACTGTTAACATACATATTTTTTTCTTATGATGGCGAATTATATGTATGTCAAAAAATAATGTACGAAATTTTACGCACTATGGTTCACATATATGCTCATATCTAAATGTCATATTGTTATAGCGCAGTTTCAATCGTAGCCCATAAATATATAATATTTGGATAAGATTATGTTTTAAGCTCATTATTTTACTCATGTACGTTTATAGAAGCTACAAGTGTTATCATTGTCACTAAAATCTATGACGATGACGGTTAAATCGTGTGCTCCATAGATTCCTCCTCTACGGATCGAAACGTATCGGATACGGGATTCAAGTCTTCATGGTCGCCGATAGATAGATTTCTTTACTCGGATACATTAGCAGCTCATGACTTTATGGTATTTTTGAGTCCTTCAGCAAATTTCTTTTGTAGACTTTTGTTATATCCGTGGACGGTGGGTGAGAAGAGAACGAAAGAATTACATGAATGTTTTTGTTTAGAAGTGTCAATCGACACAGCAGCCGAATCAACCACTGGTGTTAAGTTCAATAGTCTTCTCAATGAACCTAAATATCTTCATTGTACATCAAACAATAATTTTGATATTGTGCATGACATTTTAGAAGGCCAAGGTCATTATGTACTCAAATTAGTAATTCTAATATCGTTTTTTCAAAACTTATAATTTAAATGTTGATATGTTAATTGATTTATTTCAACATGGTCAAGCAGAACAAAAAAAAAACTTATCAACTACATTAACCTCGTCTAACATAAATAATGTACTTACAGATCATAAGCTACAAGAAAGAGAGGTACAAGTAAGGTGCTTCTTAAGAATTCTCCCTTTCCTTGTATCGGATAAAGTGAATGAGGATGATCCGTATTTACAATATTTAATTAAAATCTTCCAATCTCTCTCTGTATAGTATTGATAGATATCTTTCCCAATTCCACAATTTTATTAAGTTCTTCATTTTGAAATGCACTTATACATCCAATAAGTTGAATGTTTGGCATATGCCGTGATCGAACCTACAGATATCTCACGAATTACATACAACAATCATGCAAAACGACACACATTGTCCTGCGCAGATCGCTGAAAATATGCGAATTTTAACTGTTGCAATCTACATTACTGAATGAATAAGCCTTTGTAACGATCCTATTGTGCCTATACGTTAACTACAATCATTTTACTTCCTCAGTATAAGTCCCACACTTTGAGAAATTTGAGAATCCCTAAGTCAGATCCATATGGCTTCCCCTATGGTACATAAACATAAAGAAGAACCTACAGACATATTTAAGGCTAACCGAGCCGCACTTACCAGAATGTATCTTGACTCATCATGAGGGCATATTAGTTTAAAGGCCCTTAAAGAATCGTTAGAAGGCGTCCTAACTCATATTCCGATACACCGAGAAAAGGGACACCGCGACCATAGAAACCCCTTTGATCTACTTAACTATCTAAGCCCGACTAAAACCACGATATTCCCATTCAGTCCAAAAAGAATAGACTCGGCAGCAAACCATTTCTGTATCGTCACCGTGATTTATCGAATGGAATTAGGACTCGGACCTATGGACCCTCTTTGTTACAGGCAATATGATTCCCGCCAGCCATCCAGTCTTCGCTAAAACTCACCTTGTCTACAGAATAATAAACCCGGACCCAGGAGTTGATCTTGTCATTCGTTCGCTTGAGCATAGGCGACATATCGCCCTGCGAAAACTCCTAAAACTCTGGACTATGCGTACGGCGGACCTTTCGACCGAGGACTGAGGACCCGGTCGTCAGAAACCATATTCACCCAGGACAATCATTAATCTATCCCTATTTCCAACGACCACATCTATTTGAACTCTGGTCACAACGTTCACCGACTACTAATCTAACTAATCCACACCCTCGTTGCAGGACCCCATTCATGCGTTCATTGTTCTTTTTTTAGAAACCCCAAGAGATGGCTGTAACCAGCAATAAAGCCACGCCTATTAAAAAAAATTATATATACAACTTTGTCAGGGTTAACGAATATGTATTAAATAATGTAATGCAGTGTAGTTATAAATGGAATTTATATTATTGCGGTGCATTGTTAGAATTATTAGTGTTATTACTACCATTCCGTATATAAATTCAAACTGCGAAATTAAACTTTCTCTTGCGAAAATAAATGTATACATTTAAGTTGCGAAATCGAATAAGTTTTATGTAAAATTTTTTTGCACTATAATTAAATACTTACACACGTATAAAAAAAAAACAGAAATAATTTGGAAAATTTAAATAATTACAAGTTTTATTTCCGAAGATTCGTTTAAAAATTTTATATGCAATTATATAGAAGTCTTTCATAGAAAGATTGCTCCTATTGTATTGAAATATTAAGGCTATAGTTTTCAATATTATTATTGTCTCTACAGAATCAATGGTTATTTACATCATTTCAATCGAGGAAAATTTATTCCTTAGCGGCACTAATCGCTATATTTATAATTCACCAATGTTATCTATCATATTACTTCGTTATACTTCATTTAGATTTGGCAGTATTTAACACTGTTTAATACTCCTTAGACTATGTTCAAATCCTTCAAATAATTTTACCCCATTTATACATAATATTCCTATATTTAATATAGGAATAATTATGATTACTGAATTCATGGTATGCTGCATCGAAGGTTTAACACCGCTAATGTTCAATAAAGATTGAATATATTTTTTTCGAAACTTCCTTCTGGAATTACTACTGGTTTTAAACGAAACCTGTATTTATTCGGGAAATAGAAAATCATATAATTCCCACGATCTTCCCTCTAAATCTACCTAAGTAAGAGAGTAAGTTCTGTTATTCCAATATTAAGTTACGTCAAATTCAATGGAATCAGTAACTACCCAGACACCATTTTTGTTCATCTTGCACAATAGTGTACTGATACTAGATCATTACGATTAATTGAAGCAATAAATTTAAACGTTCTAACTATGGTTTTGATTTCTTAATACAAAAGCAATTAAATTGACTTTTATAAATAATTATGTGACATTCTATTTATTTCATTTTTACTTTTCCGTTAATAAATATCATATATCATTAAATTATTTAATTTCCAAATTACATCTTCCTAACTCTAAAATCAAGTTTACCGAGAAAACAGTTGCTATTCTTATATGTAAATTTATCTTCCCGGAAATTTTTCCAAAGATAGTGTACAGCGTAACTTTGTGAGAACTAGCCGTTATCTGAAATTACAGAAATTTTATTTTATTTTTCCGTTTAGAACATAAGGGTTAAATAAAAAAAAAAATACAAAGAAAAAAAAAGGATAATTATTAATTGTTACCGAATTACATAAAATATTGCAAGAACAATATTTACCAATACATTTTTTATTTTTTAAATTAAGCTTTTATAAACATTATATTATGCATCCCTTAACTACAATTCTTCTATTTTTTATAATCTATTAAAGAAAGTATTCATAGAAAAATAATAATCATTTATTAATTAATTTTTAGACTACAAAATTTATATGCGAACTTTTGATTAATTATAAAAATTGTTATTTAATGCACCGAAATAATCCAAACAAACCTATTTACCAAATTCAACCGAAAAATATATTTCAGTAAAAATTTGAATGTCTAGAGTATGTCAGGTAGTCAGATACGATGCTTCGGTAAATAGTTGCTTTCCAAACCAAAGGTTTTCCCCCGGTCGAACAATCAATGCTTTCTAAAAAATTTTCGTTTGGGAAATACTATATTTTAAAGAAATTATATATTTTGAAAAAATATAGTCTTATAATACTTGCAATTTAGTTTATCAGAAATTGAATTATCTCTTACTACATTACATTACTTTTCATACCGCAATTATAAAACCTTTGATTATGGCAGCTCGACATCGGCCGACACCGTCAACGAGAACCTAACTCAGTCAGAGCGCCTTCAAGTTCATCGGCCACCACCCGACCGATATCTGCTTGCCGGGGCGACAAGCAAATAAAGAGGGGGGTGATGTTAAGTGTCAATATTTTAATTATTAATTTATTAATTTTTAATTTTATCAATTGATTGTTAAAGCCACAACGAGCGTTAAATTCATTGTAGCTTGCATTGCGCAAGGACAATTAGGAAATAAGAATTGCGCGATGACTCAGAATCGCTGCGCTAGCAGGACAATGGCACTGATCCGGCGCGACGACCGCGAGGAAACGCATACGAGCGCAAGGAGAACAGGCGCTGCGCTGGATCGGTGGCAGCATCTCCAGGCCATCTCACGCGCTCTCTGCCTTACCTGCGCCGATAGCCGCTACGGGAGCGAGAGAGGCAGCGAACGGTTGTAGTGGGAGGGAATTTTCGCTGGTCCTAGGTGTCCTGCCCGCGAAAATCTCTCTGCCCCGGCAGTCGTAAATTATTAGCGAAAAGAATAAATTGACTCGCTCCTGATTGCGATCACCAGGATAGTTTTAAATCAATAGGTTAGTTGCATAAAGAATTATAATACTTTTTAAATTCAAAAACAGAATATTGTGAGAATTTGAAGAAATATTATTGATATAAAATCAGAAAGAGTAAAATACATTGTTATAGAGTAAATAATAAAAACTTAGTTTCTCAATTAATATAAAAGGAGACCTACCGATCAATCGAAATACAAGGAGAAATATTAGCGGAGCAAAATATAGGCACATATGCGTATTTGGATACTGTTTGGGAATTCAGTAAGTTTGAATTCCCGCGCGTTCACGCGGAACGGCTCCACTCACTGCGTCGCCGCGGTGCGGCAGCACCTCGTGATATCTCGGCGGGAAAGCTGAGACGCTACACTCACTAGTCAAGTTATACGTGATATGTCGGTCTCCCTCGCTCTCTCACATGCAAATGTGAGAGTAATTGATTTGATTATCGCGGTAACTGGATCGAGACCGAGAAGAAGGAAGTGGTTGAAGGCCTCGCTCTCTCTGCATCTAGCTGGCCACGAGGTAACACCGCTCGGCAACTACACTGCAATTCTCCATAGAATTTTCTCAGCATTCTCATGGGCTCTACTCAACTGTTTCACTGGCCCTACTCATCTGAAGGGAAGTCTCACAACATCACTCCCCACTCACACATCACTGAAGCGCGACGACGATTAATTCAATCGCTTCTGTTGCAAGGTAACAACTCACTATAATTGAAGGTTATGTTGCCAACCACGTGTTGGCACCGGTGATTAATGTTGAAGTGAAAGTGAATCGTGAAACTCAGCAGTAATCAAGGCAACGAATAAATAACAACTTGTTCGCTATTCTTCACTTCATCAGCTTCATTGTACGTGATTCTAGGAGGGAGTTTTAGGAAAAACTCAATTCATTCTCAACGGACAATCTCAGTGTACTTATAGTCAAACTCAGATCTCACAAGTTCGTTATCTCTAGTGAGAGATTACTACTCAAATTAAGTACACTCAATATTACTTAGGTATAGCGTGCACACTACTCGCCTACGACTTATTAAGTATAATAATTAGAACCAAACTTCTTCTACATGAATTAACGTTAACTATTGTTAATTATTATTAGAATTAATGTAATTTAAACTCTTTTATGAACTGATGTTAAATATTGAAAATTATTAGTAGTTATTCTTAGAATTTGAACATTGAAAATTTATAAACCAGAATGTAATTATGATGCGACTTAGATCTGATATAATATATTGAAGTTTTATTTACTTATGTGTGTGACTCAAATTTATTTCAACACCCACAGCATGTTACTCATATTAATATTATTATGACTTTCTCAAACATTTTAGTCCTTCGAGCCGGATTATCATGCTGTGGTGTGTAATAGAGCCAGTGAAACCATACTCATTCTTGATAAACTCAACAGAATCTCATAATGGCTGACGACAAGGAGAAGAAGGTGGAATCCGTCAACAGCTTAGACAACGAGGCAACTCAAACAAGCAGGAGGAAGGGGCTCAACAACTAACTGTTGACGACAAACTCCAGAGCATTGCTAGCGGATCTACCACCACCACCAAGTCCTTCATGCCCTTGGTGCCACCTGGTTTGACTGTATCAGACAACTCGACAAAGAGGACTCGCTCAAAGTCTCCGATGACTGTGCCTGCTTCATTGATCTGCAAGGTAAGCTCACAATATGTGAGACTCCAGAAGCTGAAACGGATTTCCAATTATGTTGAGGACAAGGAAGGCACTGTTCACATGAACAATTTGGTGACGTGGAGGAAGGATGCTGAGGAGATTAATGAACTCTACGGGACAGAACATGCACTGCTTGAGGATGCATGTCCAGCATCATTCGTCACCAATCCTTATTACTGCGCAGACTTCCACAACTCATTCAACGAACAGTACCACTCAATATTGTTTAACCTCAGCAAATTGGAGCAAATATGGCACTCTCAACATCAAACCACTCAACCTCCAAGCACCGGTAACACTCAACACTTCCAGATCAGCCAGTTGCCGGAGATCAAGCTGCCAACTTTTAACGGAACTTACACTGAATGGACAGCCTACAAGGAGCTCTTTACTGGATTAATACTCAAGAGGGCAGGACTCAAGGATTGCGCTAAGCTCCATTACTTGCGTAGTTCACTTACAGGTGCACCACTCACACTGATTGAAGGATTCACTCTCTGTGATGAATCACTCTAGCCTGCATGGGACACTCTTGTGGCGAGGTATGAAAACAAAAGGATCCTTCTCAATGATCAGCTGGATCGTTTGGCAGACTTGCCAGCAGCACAAAGTAAGAACTCAGCATCACTCAACACATTAGTAACGGAAATGGCCAAGATACGGAAATCTCTCCACATATTGGTACCAAGGAAGAATTGGGAGATTATATCTTGGCGCATCGGATGGCGAGGCTGCTGGATAGGACTACTCGAGAAGCATGGGAGACGTCTCGAGCAAATATCACTGAGCTGCCGACTTTTGAGGAATTTGAATCTTTTCTGATAGCTCGAGTCCATGCTTTGGAGATTGCGTCGGATACATCAGCCGGATCTCACAAACCATCATCATCTCAAACCTCAAAGGTCGTCAAGGCTCATCACAGCTCAAGCTCCGGAGCCTCTCAAGCCAATCCGCCAAACTCATCAAAGGTGACACACTCAAGCAGGATCTCACAGCATCCGTGCACACATTGTGGAGCACCTCATTTTATTATTGTGTGCCCAACGTTCAAGCGCCTTTCTGAACAGGATCGCAGGAAGTTTTTCATGGAGAAGCCTCTCTGCTTCAACTGTCTGGGCTTGCATTCTGCGAAGAACTGTGAGTCACACTACCGATATAAGATGTGTAACGGTAACCATCATACCATGATACACATATCACGCTACCCAGACAACAAACCACAAGGCAGCTCGGAACCCGGCACAACTCAACAATAAGAAAATGGCGCAATCATCTCGTCTCACGGCCAAACTCAACGGACACACTCATCTCCTCACTCAACATTATTAGCAACTGCATTGGCATGTTATGACTCATCGGTAACATCTCACAAACTCAGAATACTCATCGATTCAGATTCTGAAGTATCATTCATTTCGAAGGATACAGTGGATCTACTCAGACTCAAAAGGCAATACTCATCTATACCTATTCATGGAATTGGAGGCACGCACTTAACTCAAACACTCGGAAAGGTTCAAATAGACTTAAGGCTCATCCACAGGAATCTAAAGGTTCGGATCATTGCTCATATTAGACGCCAAGTATCATCAATGTTACCATCAGAGCAATGTGAGCAACTAACGTGGAATCATACGGAAAAATTAAACTTGGCTGATCCTACCTTTTAGAAACCTCAACCAGTGGATTTACTCATCGGTGCTGATTATTATGGACAAATTATGAAACCTAATCTCATAAAAGGGAATGTAACTGAACCAGTTGCACAATTATCAATCTTTGGCTGGCTCATAATGGGTCCATTCAACTCAGCTGTTCAACATAAAACAGTACTTCATACAACGGCTTCATTTAACACTGAAGGCTTGCAGGAACTACTGACTCGTTTTTGGGTTCAAGAAGAGCCACCCTCAACTTCTGCAGTCAAACTCAACAAGGAAGAAGCATTGTGTGAAAAACATTTTGTTAAAACTCACACGAGAGATACTGATGGACGATACCAAGTCAGCTTACCTCTCACAACCTCAGCAGAAGTACTAGGTAATTCATTTGGAAAAGCTCAAGCGTGCCTCAAACGAATACTCACAAAATGCAATCAAGAAAGCATCTACAAGGTAAGGTATTATGCATTTGTGGGAGAATACTCCAAATTGGGCCATACGGTGCAGATCCCTCAACAGGAAATATCTGCCACACCATCTTACTATCTTCCTCACCATAGAGTACAAGGAGAAGATAGTTTAACAACAAAACTCAGAGCAGTATTCAACGGTTCAGCACTCACGACAAATGAAAACTCACTCAACGATATAATGCATACTGGACCCAACCTCTCACATAACATTGTGGATTTTCTCATATGGATTCGAACTCAGCCATTTGTATTCTCAACTGACATTACTAAAATGTATCGTCAGATTAAGGTTCATCCTCAGGATTGGAATCAACAACGCATTTTTTGGGTAGATGTAAAGGGTCAAATCGCTCACTTTCAATTGACTACAGTCACCTATGGAACACGAGCAGCTCCGTACTTAACAATTCGGACACTCCTTCAGCTGGTCAAGGATGAAGGAGACAATTATCCACTTGCGGTAAACTCCACTACTCTTAGGAAGGTATGTGGATGGTATCTTCGGTGGAGCTGCAACAACGGATATTCTCATCGAAAAAGTCAAGCGGTTAACCGCTCTCTGCACGACGGGCGGTTTTCCATTAGCAAAATGGAATTCAAACTCACCTGGCTTCCTCAAAGAATTTCTCAAAGAGCCAGCGGCCGAAGAAGCTGTACCTCTAGATGATTGCGCTACAAATATACTCGGGATGAAATGGCTCCCACACTCGGATCAGCTCACCTTCAGAATAACTCTGCCGCCCCATAAGGAGATGATAACGAAAAGGATTATACTTTCAGAAGTATCTCAATTATACGATCCCATCGGAATAATCTCACCGGCAATAATCACAACAAAAATCCTCCTGCAAGAACTGTGGCTTCACAAGCTCTCTTGGGACGAATCACTGCCAAACTCAATTGTGAAAAAATGGTTGAATATCCGAGAAGATCTCAAAAACTTGAACACAATCACCATACCAAGGTGGTTAGGAATTCAGGAAAACGCAGTCGTGGAACTTCATGGCTTCTCGGATGCTTCACAGCAGGCTATGGCGGCAGTTCTGTACATCAAGACTACAACACGCTCATCATTCTCAACTTCATCGTTTCTTATCTCCAAGACAAAAGTGGCACCACTCAAACGACTGTCAATCCCACCACTGGAATTAGGAGCGGCAGTGCTACTCACGAAGTTAGCAAAACATGTTTTGGATAACTCACGTTTACCAATTTCACGAATTCATCTGTGGACAGATGCAAGGGTAGCACTCACATGGATACGCCCACACCCCTCAAAATGGAAGGATTTCGTTGGAAATAGAGTCGCCTTAACTCAAGAACTCATCCCAACAGCACAATGGAGACATGTGCCTGGAGCTGAAAATCCAGCAGACTGCACTGCGCGAGGAGTACTCACTGCACAACTCAGAGAGCACCATTTATGGTGGCATGGACCGAGTTGGCTCTGCAAGGAATACTCAGCTTGGCCATCTCAAGCAACCTCCATTCAAGAGAACAACCTTCCAGAATTGAGGTCCAAGGTCACACTCACCGCAGCCAAATCAAACTCAAGCACCTTATGAAACTCACCATGAATCAAAACTCACTACTGATCTAATCAGCAAGTAAAAACTCTTCTGGGTCAAGAAGATTCAGCAAGTTCATTTTCACTCAGAACTCATCATGCTGAAAAATTCTCAAGTCCCAAGAAATCATGTTTTCAACAGGATGACTGCTTACATAGACCCATCAGGAATTATTAGAGTAGGAGGTCGACTACAAAAAACTCAGGTGGATCATCACCCAAAACACCCAGCAATCTTACCACGGAGCAGTCAACTCACCTTACTGATCATTCGGAATTCTCATCTCTCAACTTTACATGGTGGCGCTCAACTCACTCTGGCACACACTCGGCAGGAATTTTGGATTATCGGAGGCAGAGCACCGGTCAAGTCACATATAATAAAATGTGTGACTTGCGCAAGGTATCGGGCTCAACGGGTTCAGAAACTCATGGGGCAACTACCAATCGCCAGGGTCACCCCATCATCACCTTTCACTCACACTGGGATCGATTACGCCGGGCCACTCACCATTACCTCATGGAAAGGTCGTGGATCCAAAACATATAAATGCTGGATTTGTATCTTTGTGTGCTTCTCAACTTCAGCTGTTCATCTAGAACTGGTCAGTAATTACTCAACGGACGGATTCTTAGCGGCTTACAGACGGTTCACCTCTAGGAGAGGAATACCTTCTAAACTATACTCAGACTGTGGAACAAACTTCATCGGAGCAGCACGGGAACTGAAGATTCTCTTCTCACAAAGTCAACATGAAAACTCAATCTTGTACAACTCACTACCCAACGAGGGAACCCAATGGATAATCAACCCACATGCTGCACCTCACATGGGGAGCAAGTGGGAAGTAGTGAAATCAGTTAAATTTCACCTGCGATGGACCATTGGGGACACTCTACTCACCTTTGAAACTTCAGCAACCTTGCCCATCCAAGTAGAAGCGTTACTCAACTCAAGGCCGCTAGAACCACTCAGTGAAGACCCAGAAGTTATCAACGCACTCACACCCGGACATTTTCTCATGGGCAAGGCATTGAACTCAGTGCCTGAACCAAGCTTACTCAATCTCAAGGAATCAAGGCTTTTCAAGTGGCAACTCATTCAACGGACCACTCAGGAATTTTGGCAGCATTGGTCAACTCAATACCTTCAATGGCTTTGATCTATTACAAAATGGCATCACCCCTCTCATGAGATAAAAGTGGGTTCCATGGTACTACTCACGGATGAACACCCACCACCAAGCAAATGGCCACTCGCAAGAGTCACTCAACTTCATCCTGGAACCGACAATCTCACCAGAGTTGTCACACTCAAGACGGCAACGACTCAGCTTACTCGCCCAATCTCAAAACTCATCATATTGCCAGTGCCAATCAAAAACTTAAATCAACCCGGAGGTTGATCGGTGGGCGGAATGTTTGGGAATTCAGTAAGTTTGAATTCCCGCGCGTTCTTGCGGAACGACTCCACTCACTGCTTCGCTGCGGCGCGGCAGCCCCTCGCGGTGTCTCGGCGGAAAAGCTGAGCCGCTACACTGACTAGTCAAGTTATACGTGATATGTCGGTCTCCCTCACTCTCTCACATGCAAATGTGAGAGAGTGATTGATTTGATTATTGCGGTAACTGGGTCAAGGCCGAGAAGAAGGAAGTGGTTGAAGACCTCGCTCTTTCTGCATCTAGCTGGCCACGAGGTAACACCGCTGGGCAACTACACTGCAACTCTCCATCGGATTTTCTCAGCATTCTCATCGGCTCTACTCAACTGTTTTCACTGGCCCTACTCATCTGAAGGGAACTCTCACAACATCACTCGTCACTCACACATCACTGAAACGCGACGACGGTTAATTCAATCGCTTCTGTTACAAGGTAACAACTCACTATAATTGAAAGTTATATTGCCAACCACGTGTTGACACCGGTGATTAATGTTGAAGTGAAAGTCAATCGTGAAACTCAGCAGTAATCGAGGCAACGAATCAATAACGACTTGTTTGCTATTCTTCACTTCATCAGCTTCAGTGTACGTGAGTCCAGGAGCGAGTTTAAGGAAAAACCCAATTCACTCTCAACGGCAATCTCAGTGTACTTATTGTCAAACTCAGATCTTACAGGTTCGTTATCTCTAGTGAGAGATTACTACTGAAATTAACTACACTCAATATTACTTTGGTATAGCGTGCACACTACTCGCCTACGACTTATTAAGTATAATAATTAGAACCAACCTTCTTGTACATGAATTAATGTTAACTATTGTGAATTATTATTAGAATTAATGTAATTTAAACTCTTTTATGAACTGATGTTAAATACTGAAAATTATTAGCAGTTATTCTTAGAATTTGAACATTGAAAATTTATAAACCAGAATGTAATTATGATGCGACTTAGAATTGATATAATATATTGAAGTTTTATTTACTTATGTGTGTGACTCAAATTTATTTCAACACCCACTGCATGTTACTCATATTAATATTATTATGGCTTTCTCAAACAGATACTATTGGACGAATAAAATTGTAAAAGGGAATTTGGATCCTCTTTGTAAACACAAGGCCTCAATAAAAAGGATAAAACGCATTCTTTATAACCGAAGCAACTCAAAGGAATTATTTTAATTATACCCCTAACTATTTCCGATCAAGCAGGACCAGAAAAGGTAAGAGGGTTTGACGTATATTTTATGACTGTGAATTTCGCGTTACAATCATACTTCGTCTCGGGACTATAATAGTTGTACCGCCTGGCGAT
Source organism: Torymus aiolomorphi (assembly GCA_036365515.1). Lineage (NCBI taxonomy): Eukaryota > Metazoa > Arthropoda > Insecta > Hymenoptera > Torymidae > Torymus > Torymus aiolomorphi. The sequence continues at coordinate 100,547,332 of CM070877.1, read as the reverse complement.
AACTTATTATGAGTTAACCATCTTACCGGGGAGTTGGTCGTAATGGTTTCTTTAAATGAGCACTAAAACTTCAGATGAAATACATAATGAACTGATATTAACTATCTGATTAGTAAATCGGTCTTGGTTAGTCTCTAATTTAGTATAATAATAATCCATTAATACAAATGCGGTTTCCTGATAAACATTAATTAATATTATATTAAATAATTAATTACATATTGAATTTTCGTGCAATTACTGGAGACGTTCTTTTTCTATTGGATTAATATCTTAAGGTTAGCCCGAATGGGGATAAATTTAATTACGCTTATATTAAATTTTCATTTGTTTATTTATTAACAACCTTAATTAACAATTTTTCCCTCGGAATATAATTACCCGTCATTATATCGGTATTATAGATATGTTCTTATAAGCAAGTTAATGTACGTACGCATCTATTATTATTAATTTAATTGATCACTAACTATATATATATATATATATATATATATATATATATATATATATATATATATATATATATATATATATTCACATCTGGGACGCATTTTGAGGATTATATAGGTCATATATACCGAATTTTGAGGATTTTGTAGGCATTTTGAGGAGTCTCCTCAAAAGTCCAAAGCACTCGAGAGGCATTTTGAGGATTTTTCAGCGGTTTCCACAATAGTGTGTTAATACATCGATTTCGGAAATTCCGTGATATTTTTCCGTAAAAGCGGGCGCCGCAGGCGTCGTGGTGTTAGTCAATAACCTTAGGGTCATTATTTCTTTAGTCACGCGCTTGTTTATTGGTTGTTTATAACAATGTTTATATTTGTGTCACCACTATTGTACAAATTCTTTATGAAATCCTCAAAATACCGTCCAATGATATTTATATATATATATATATATATATATATATATATGTGTGTGTGTGTGTGTGTGTGTGTGTGTGTGTGTGTGTGTGTGTGTGTGTGTGTGTGTGTGTGTGTGTGTGTGTGTGTGTGTGTGTGTGTGTGTGTCTGTGTGTGTGTGTGTGTGTGTGTGTGTGTGTGTCTGTGTGTGTGTGTGTACTGTATAATTCCTAACCATAGCCCGGATTTCACTTCATGCAGTAGGTAGTTGGGAGGATGCATTGTAGCATGCATTGTCAAAACCACTGAAAATCAAAGCATACGACCAGTCGAGAATTAGGTTTTACTAATCCCTTAACATTCCTAAAGAATTTAAGGAAACGGCAAGGAGTCCCCGCAGACTTTTCACTGACACGGCACTGACTATCGGCGCGGGTACCGACAACTACTGTATACGTTCCTGACTCCCGAGAACGGCGAAATTAAAACGTGAAAGGGTGCGAAATTCAAACTGTGATAGTAATACAAGACTCAGAATAGGCGTAAGGCCGCAACAATTTTACGGAAGGGTCTCGATACGTTCCAAACATGCCCTTCCTAGTTAATAGATAATATTTGCTGGCCCTATTTAAATATTTAACAGAACATAATATATGAAGTTCTCTAAATACCATTTATTAATCATCTCGTCGGTTTATCAGGTCAGTTATTCCAAATATTTATGAACCTTACGCCCTCGTACTAACCCTTCACGGTAGATAGAGATGCTCCGCGCGATTCCAGAGTTAAAAGCAATTTATCGATCCTAGGTAGGAAATGATAGACGTCCCAAAGCAACGACCAAACTTTCATGTTTGCCATTACGTAGAGGCTAACCTAACCTCTCACATAACAAAAGGAGTCACGTAGACATGAAAAAAAAAACTATTATTTAAATAAGTTTTAAACCCAAGTGGACAGAGGATATGAGTTCCACACATATAAGCGAGTCACGTAGACATGAAAAAATAAGCAAAACAATTATTTAAATAATGTTTAAACCCTAGTAGTCAGAGACGTGAGGTCCTCGCATATTAGGGAATTTCGTAGACGTGAAAAAATAAGCAAAACAATTATTTAAATAATTTTTAAACTCAAGTAGGCGGGCGATATGAGTTGCACGCATATATGGGAGTCTCGTAGACATGAAAAATAAATCAAAACGATTGTTTAAATAAGTTTTATAACAAGTAGGTGGGGGATATGGGGTCCACGCATATGAGAGACTCATGTAGAAATGAAAAAATTAGCAAAGCAATTAACTAATTTTTAAACCAAAGTGGTCGGGGGATATGAGGTCCTCGCATATAAAGGTGTCTCGTATACATGAAAAATAAAGCAAAACTATTATTTAAATAAGTTTTGAACCCAAGTAGGCGGGGGATATGTGGACCACGCATATAATGGAGTCATGTACAAATGAAAATATTAGCAAAGCGATTATTGAAATATTGCTTCCACATAGAGGAAGCTTTGTAATAGTAAAATTTTAATTTTCTTTAAATTGCTCTAGAAACATGAATAAAGGTGTTAGAAGTTTGTGTCACATGATTTTAGAAAATGTCTGTATGCATGTGTGTATGTGTATTTATGTATACCGCTTTATTTTCTGATCTACGCGGTCGATTTATACGGACGGGTCTCATTTTTTTTTGTTTTTTGATTCCGAATTCGGGAAAAAAATAATTTTGTACAAACTAACTGATTCTTTTTTGTTTTATGTCGAATTTTTCATTTTTGAAAAATTTATTTTTGATTTTTTTTAATGATTGGATTTAAATTTTATAATCGGATGGGTAGCGTACGAAAGAGCATAAAAAAACCTATATTTAAAAAAAAAAAAATTTCTCTAGCTGTCACGGTTATTTTGTTATTAACAAAAACGTGTTTTTTTTAAATGCTTATAACTCCCAAACTAAATGGGCAATTTTTTTGAGAAAAATCATGATAATGGAGATTATGAATAGCTATAATCTGTATAAAATTGAATCCATTCAAAAAATTAAAAAATGAAAAAAACGTGTTTTAGGTGGCGACAATTTACGGGAGTAAAATTGTGTTAATCGCTTCAAAATTCCTTGTAGAGGTAGATTTTTGGTTGCCACCTGCACCTTTCTTTGGGATAGATGATTGATTCATAAATTTCAGAGATTTTTGAGGTTAAAGTTTTTGTAACCTTTTTTTCGAATCGTAATTTCTCGAGAACGGCTGTATGTATCAGAATGGGATGGGTAGCATTTAAAAGAGAATTAAAATACCTATATTGTCTAAAAAAAAAAAAGTTCCTAGCTATCACGGTTCTTTGATTATTAACAAAAACGTAAAACATGAAAAATTAAAAAAATGAGTTTTGTTTGAAAGATACTTATGGATCAGGATGGGGCTTTTTTAATACAAAAAAAGAGACTTGATCTTTTTTTCTGTAAATGCTTCAAAGCGACGTTTCGTCGGCTTGGTCTGCCGACCTCTTCAGGCTAGATGTTTATTAAATAAAAATACAGAATTACAAATTACGTATAACATTCGGTAAAAAAACCAATGATATATAAAAAAAAAGGAAACGAACCCTATTTACAGTAAATAGGGTTCGTTTCCTTTTTTTTTTATACATCATTGGTTTTTTTACCGAATGTTATACGTGATTTGTAATTCTGTATTTTTATTTAATAAACATCTAACCTGAAGAGGTCGGCAGACCAAGCCGACGAAACGTCGCTTTGAAGCATTTACAGAAAAAAAGATCAAGTCTCTTTTTTTGTATTAAAAAAGCCCCATCCTGATCGATAAGTATCTTTCAAACATGAATAATATGGAGGGCGATAAATTCACATCTCAAAATGAGTTTTGTATGTCCAACGATTCCGGAGGGAAAATTGTCGCAATTTCTTCAAAATTCCTTGTGGAGGTAGATTTTGGATAGCTCTTGGTCGAGTTCTTTGGGAAAAATAATTACGATTTAAAAAAAGTTTAAAAAATTTTAACATCAAATATCTCTGAAATTTTTTAAACTTTTTTTAAATCGTAATTTCTCGAGAACGGTTCTATGAATCAGCTACAGATTTCTAGACAATTTTTTATGTGATATAGATATTATGTATGTGAATTTTCATCAAGATCGTACGATTACTTTTTGATATTCAAAATTTTCCTATTTTACAAAGTTATTTTATTTGTCGCCTGATAACTAGAGGAAACTTGTTTTAATTTTTTTTTTAATTTGTCGCAGATGTAGAGTGTATATTATTTATTATATGCGTTTTAGAGTAAAAGAATTCGTTTATGAATTTCAGAGATATTCGAGGTTAAAACTGATTTAGCCTACTTTTCAAATCATAATTTTTAGGATATATCTATACTAGAAAATGGAAATAACACGTGCTATGCGTGCGTGTTGTTCACTTGCTTTTGTTTTTTATTGAGGGTAATTTACAGCGCGATCAAGTTTTAACCACTTATTATACGCATTGAAGAATATATTTGGTTGAAATTTCGAAGATTATCTTTATTTTTTACTCAAAATATCGAAATTTTTTGTATAGAACATGGATTGGGAAAAAGTTTGCATTTTACTTGCAGAATATGCCAGTATTTTTGTTGTAACCTTTTTGGAAAGTCTGTTGACTGATTGATTTGATTGGTGACTTTATAATAAACATTCATATGTGTAATAAACGAATATATGTAATACAAAGTTTGGTAATTTGTTCGAATTTATTTTTAAGTTTTCAAAATATTATGGATTTAAAATATTACCCAAAGTTGAAGGTGCACCATAAAAAATAATTCTGCTACTTTTCTCCAACCAATAGTCCTAAAATGTGGGAGAGATATTTTTTTTATATCTTCAAACTGAATTTGTTGCCCAATAAAATCGAACTATTACGACGAAAGATATTTGAAGTTTAAAATAAAACTAACTGAACATGTGATAATACTTTGGAAAAATTGATTTATAAAAATATCGAGTTGTCGCACGAGAAAAAGAGTAACAAGAATGAATTTTCGAAACATATATATTAATTTATTATGAATATTCATAAAGAAAATTGGGTATGATACAATTAATTATTGTTATAAAAAATTAAAAAAAAAATGAATAAATACATTATTTTGAGGAAGCTAAGTGCCAATGTATTGGCAGCGGTTTTTTTAAACGAAAGTAGGCTGGGGATATGAAGTCCACACATATAAAGGAGTCACGTAGACATGAAAAAAAGAACTATTATTTAAACAAGTTTTAAACCCAGGTAGATGGGGGATATGAGGTCCACGCATATAAGCGAGTCATGTAGACATGAAAAAATAAGCAAAACAATTATTTAAATAATTTTTAAACGCTAGTAGCCAAAGACGCGAGATTCTCGCATATTAGGGAATATCGTAAACGTGAAAAAATAAGCGAAACGATTATTTAAATATTTTTTATACTCAAGTACTCGGAGACGCGAGGTTCACTTACATTAGGAAATTTCGCAGACGTGCAACAATAAACAAGACAATTATGTAAACAATTTTAAAACCCAAGTAGGCGGCGGCTATTAGGCTCACGCATATAAAGGAGTCTCGTAGACATGAAAAATAAATCAAAATGATTATTTAAAGAAGTTTTATACCCAAGACGGTGGGGGATATGTGGTCCACTCATATAAGGGACTCTTGTAGAAATGAAAAAATAAGCAAAACGATTATTTAAAAAATTTTCAAACCCAAGTAGTCGGGGGATATGAGTTCCACGCATATAAAGGTGTCTGGTATACATGAAAATAAAGCCAAACGTTTATTTAAATAAGTTTTAAACCCAAGTAGGCGGGGGATATGCGACTCACACATACAAATGCGTCTCGTAAACTTGAAAACAATGCAAAACGATTATTTAAATAAGTTTTATACCCAAGTAGGTGGGGGATATGAGGCCCACGCATACAAGGGAGTCATGTAGAATTGAAAAAATAAGCAAAGCGATTATTTAAATAATTTTCAAACGCAAGTAGTCGGGGGATATGACGTCCGTGCATATGAAGGTGTCCCGTATACATGAAAAATAAAGCAAAACTATTATTTAAATAAGTTTTAAACGCACGTAGGCAGGTAATATGAGTACCGCTCACATAAGGGGGTCATGTAGTCATGAAAAACTTAGCAAAAAGATTATTTAAATAATTTTCAAACACAAGTAGGCGGGGTATACGAGATCCACGAATATAATGGAGTCATGTAGACATGAAAAAAAGCAAAGAGATTATTTAAATAAGATTTACACCGAAGTAGGTGGGTGATATGAGGTCCACGCATATAAGGAAGTCATGTAGAAGTGAAAAAATAAGCAAAACGATTGTTTAAATAATTTTCAAAACCATGTAGGCTGGGGAAATGAAGTTCACGCATATAAAGGATTCACGTATACATGACAATAAAGCGAAACTATTATATAAATAAGTTTTAAACACAAGTAGGCAGGGGATATGAGGTCCACGCATATAAGCGAGTCATGTAGTCATGAAAAAATTAGCAAAACAAATATTTAAGTAATTTTCGAAACTATGTAGTTTGGGGATATGAAGTCCATGCATATAACGGAGCCACGTATACATAAAAAATAGAGCAAAACTATTATTTAAATAAGTTTTAAACACAAGTAGGCAGGGGATATGAGGTCCACGTATATAAGGGAGTCATGTAGCCCTAGTGGAAATATTGTTTGTTCAAAACTATTTAAAACTGTTTAAAACTATTCAAAAGTACGTATTTTGGGCATTTAAAACAGTTTTGAACAATAATGAACAGATTTAAACAGTTTTCAAGAGTTTTAAACTGTTTTGGGCAGTTTTAAACAGTTTTGTCCTTTTTTTTAAAATAGTATTAATTGTATTAATAATTAAGAATTTCAATTGGTTAAAACTGTTAAAAACCATTAAAAACTGATCAAAACTGTTTAAAACCATTTCAAATTATTCAAAACTGTTTAAAACTGTTCATAAATGTTCCAAACCATTTAAAACGGTTTAAAACGGTTCAAAACTGTTTAAAATTGTCAATAACTGTTCATAACTTTTTCAAACTTCTCTAAAAAAATTATTGTTGATTAATACTATGTTCATACAAAAATTAAAAACTGATTAAAACTGTTCAAAACTGTTTAAATCTGTTCAAATCTGTTAAAATCTGTTATAAACGTCCAAAAATACGTACTTTTTATCAATTTTAACAGTTCTGAACAGTTTTAACTAGTTTTGGGGACATGAAATTTCCACTAGCGAGTCATGAAAAAATTAGCAAAGCGATTATTTAAATAATTTTCAAACACAACTAGGTGGGGGATATGAGGTCCACGCATACAATGGAGTCATGTAGAAATAAAAAACCGCTGCTAACTGCTTTAGCAGAATGCATTCTCAAAGAGAATTGATAAATTACATCAAATAATTTTTTATAATGTATATTTTAATATAAAATTTCATTTTTACTTCATATCTCATTTTCCATAAATACATTATTCAAAATTATCTAAAAAATTATATTTAAAATAGTTATGTAGTAATTATTAAATTACAAAAATATTGATTGATAGGTAATTTCAAGACATTTAAAAAAATTGGACTAGTTCCGTCCAATATCCAAACCCAGAGCCGAAAAGAAATATTTTCGATTTTTCCATATTTTTTTAATTTTTTTTAACCGACGTAAAATTATGCGATTGGGCCGACAAAAATATGGATTGATAGGTAATTTCAAGACCTTTCAGAAATGGGCCTACTTCCAACCGATATCCAAACCCAGAGCGACAAAAATTATTTTCGATTTTTCTTATAATTTAATAATTCTTATAAGTTCTTAAAATATTTTTCTTTATTTTCTTCCGTCAGGCCGACAAAAATATGGATTGATAGGTAATTCCAAGTGTTATGTCGAGATTACTCACCTTATAATCAAATTATAAGTGTAGGCACTGGGCAAGCCCATGCGTACTCGGATCCCTTGCTTTTCGCCAACGTCCGAAAGCGCTATGCGTATCCAGGAGCGGAATCCCGGAATAAACAGAAATTTACAAGGTTTCTTAATAAAATAATGAATTTAATTTTTATTCAATCCGCGACAAAATACAAATCTGAATACATTTTTCGATTTTAGTACCTTTGGGCTTTGCATCCCGCTTGTTGAAAGAGGTCGGTGGTTCAGTCCCTCCTTCAGTGCGAGATGATCGATCCCTTTAAGTTCTCTTCTCTGGTAGCAGATGTAGTGATTGCCACTGCGTAGATCGGATAAGATGAATGTGGTGAAGGCTCAGATGATGGGCGCAGCGAGAGCCTCTTCACTTTCGACGAAGTCCGACACGGTTTCCTCTCTTCCAGATTTCTTCTAAATGTTGCTCGTCGTACTTTTTCTATATTCCGTTGGAGGCCTCGAGCAGAGATTCGTCCTCGTAAAATTACTGTGGTGGACTACGCGCCGTGCTTTCATTATTCGGCCTTTTTATACCCGATTTTCACGTACACAGAAGCTGCACGACTATTGTCTATTAAAAGCTCCTGTGCCGTGCATAACTCCATATATGGCAACTCCGTGGTTGGTCGATCGGGTTAAAAACAAAGCCATAAAGATGTCTCCTGGCTTCCTTTGGAGACACTGCCCGTTCCCGAGAAAAGCTTCCCGCAAAGGTCAAGTGGCCCAGCTTTGAGCATCCTTCAATGTATCTATTTTCATACATTTGGTAGGTAGCCGATCGCTCCCACCAGCCGAAAAGTGCGGCTGTCGCTTTACACTTAGGTGAACTCATAATTTCGGCTCTTTACGACCTGTCAGGTTTTTTGCCCCGGTAAGGGAAAATCGGAACCGCGTTGATCTTGACAAACGCCAGACCTCTCTCACGTAGGCGCCGCGTTTTCTCGTTCTCTGTCTCTCGCTTTTCTTTCTCTCATACTGTGGCTTCCCCTCTCACTGTCTCTCTCAATTCTAGCATGCCTATTGGATATGGCGTTTTACTTGCTCCTCCCTTCCTCCGGCTTCCTCTTCTCTGTGCTCTCGAATTGGGCGTTCTGAGTATGCGTTTAATTTTTATAAACTGCGTCGGCGTTGATGTAAATTTTTAATATTTACTCTTCTAAATAGAATAATTTTATTCTTCGTAAAAAGACGAATTCATTGATATAATTTCATCCCTGGTACTCTTCTAGTTCTCTGGATTTCGTACTTGGCGTTTGGAGTCGGTGTTTTTCTTGTTCGCGCGCGTGCCCAAGGTTTACAAACATTTGCCGAGTTGAATGATTTTTGTCTTACAATTTATAATAATTATTCTAAGTAAATGGACGAAAACTCGTCCATTACATCTCACAGCCCACCGCAGAACAAGCGGGTTTTAAAATAAAACCCGTTGTTCGTAAATTCCATCATTATGCATTTATTTATCGTAAGCAAACGAAAAAAGAAAATATATTTTTGAAAATTAAAAATGTTTTTAAGAGAACTAAATTAATAATGATGCAATTTTTACAATAAGTGTTGATGAATACATAAATTTTAAATGTCTGCTACGTTACTTTGTACAAATATGTGGTTCCCTGTTATCAATTTAAAACAAACAATAGCACTCAATTTAAATAGTTATATATGTGATATAAAAGAAAATAACCTAAAAACATACTAAAATAAAACGTACTTCCATACTATCTCATTCATTCTCACTCGTTCCATTATTGCATAGTATCTATTTAATGTACATGTAATTTCTTTTTATCATTATTTTTTTTTTTTTTTTTTTAAATTCTCTTTTTTTGTACTAAAATAATGTTACAAAATTTTTCTCCCATTCATCATATTCGCATAAAATTACCTACATTTTTTGTATTTTAATTTACTTTAATTTTCCTCTCATTCTATCATACTCTCATAAAAATGCATACCTTATATTTGCTTTAAGTTACTTAACTTAGATTACATGCTGGTTTAATAGCATAACAAATAGGTTTGTATTCTCAAAAAGTCTTAATCATTACAAGAAAAATTTTCGGCCTTATTTCTAAATTAATTTATTACGGATATTCAGCTTTCCTATTTCTTATTTCTTTCTTATATTAATACAATATTTTGATTTCTACAGTTTGAATTTCAACGCAAATAGTTAAAATTACAATACATAATGTTACATTCTTCATATAAAATTTTACATTTTTTCAAAAAGAAATTTTTATACAGGCGTGGATGGTATATGATTTTTGACAATTAGAAAATTTTCCAGAATTTTTCGTTGCCCACCCCACCCGCTTAAGAAAAAACTTGGAATCAAGTTTTTTCCTATAATAAGTATTAGGCAAAAAGTAAAAAATATATTATTTAGCAAAAAGACGTAACAAAATATACGTATCTTTATCCATTCTCTTTTATCGACTATGAAAAAGGAAATTTGCGTATCTTGGAGAAGGTTATTATTTATAATCTTTTTATGATAACTGACTCTCTTTTCTCTGTCTTATTTTCCCTCTCTACTCCCCTCGTTTTTTGTATCTTTTCGTCGGCTCCTCCTACCCTGACCTTCCGTGCTCTCCCTCTCATAGAGGGCTATGCGCGACCGATTTTCAAATCTGTTAATTTTCCTCGCCTCTCTTTCCCTCTCTCCTCACATCCTTCTTTTTTTTCTTCTTTAAGAAATTCTGATTTGTCCTTTTTCTGTGATCTTCACTCCCATTTTTCCTCCCCTGTATTTTCCCTTATGCACCGATGTTGTATTTAAATATAAATTTACCATTTTACTCAAATACTCCTCACAGTTTTCCTCTCTGCCTCCTTAAGTAAACATCGTTCGAAAATGGAAAACAGAACAGTTCATATTACGTCTAATAACCCACAACTACCTCATGTGATTCTTATGGACTCGTGGTGCGACCTTATCTCCGCCGAGCTACTCGAGGGAAAGCTTTCTGCGTATGGTGTTCTACGCCTACTTGGTTTGCTTCGGTAAGTCTGTTTTTTGTTTCTCTTTTCTTTCCTTTTTATGATACAAAAAAAAACTCTGCCGACCGTCTTAATTATTCGCGTATAATTTTATCGTTACATAATAATAATAAAAACGTTTTTGTCAATCGTAAAAGAAATAATGCCCTATCGATAATTTCCACATAAGTGATTTTATGTATTGTTCTTTGCTCGATCTTCTTAGTCAAAAAGTTACTATATATTTTTCTCTATTTGTTTTCTTCCTTGTTAAAATTACTATTATTGTCGTATTTTCCAAGGCTCGCGTATGAAATTAACATTTTGCCGCCTCTCGAATAATAATCCGGGTTCTGACATGACGTCTATCGCGGGTGTCAGATTGATTATTATTTGTTTTGAGAGTGTTACTATCAAAACTCCGCTAAGGAGCAGCAGACGTGTTAGATTCATGATGCTGTAAGAAAAAAGAATATGTGATAACTATCGTTTAAAAAAAAATTTCCCTAAGTATCATGTATACTACAAATATTAATGCATACTTATTTCCTAACTATTTATCTATTTATTTATTTATTTGTTTTTTATTTTTTTTTTCTTATTTATTTATCTTTATTACTACTCCTGATCTATATATGATATTCTTAAACGATTAACGTGAACTATTTTTGTTTTATTATTATTCATTTTTATTTTTACGTTACCTTTATCGTTAATTATTTCAATAATCGTGTATGGTCCTTCATATTGATTAGCTAGTTTATATGGTTTGCCTCCTTTCAATAGCCAAATACTATCACCTATTTTAAATTCTCTAGAATTTGTTTTCTTGTCATAATAATATTTGGATTTATATTTAGCTTCAACTAGTTTTTCTCGCGCAATATTCTGGATGTTATGTAATTGATTATTTAATTTAGTAATATAATCGTTATATGTTAATGGCTGTTCTTCGGGTTCCAGTGGCTCATTTGAAGGTAATCGTGCTAGTCTTCCAAATATTAACTCATAAGGCGTAAATTTATGCCCTCCATGCGCTACTGTGTTATAGCACAAAGTCGCTAATTCGAGACATTCATCCCAACTATCATTGCTTTCGACAAACATTTTCATATATTCGCTCAGCGAGTGATGCGATCTTTCGATCGATCCATCTGACTGCGGATGATATGCTGTAGTTTTAATTTGTTTAATACGAAATTTCTTTGCAACTCTTCTCATTAAACTACTCATAAAATTTGATCCTTGGTCTGTTAAAATCGTTACTGGAGAACCAAAAATGCAGATAAACCTTTTTATAAACGCGTCCGCTACCGACTCGGCGGTTGCATCTGTCAAAGGGATTGCTAAACAATATTTAGAGAAATTACATTGAATGGTTAAAATATTATTATGGCTATTTTTCGATACTGGGAAAGGACCCATTATATCAAGACTAACTTTTTCGAGTGGTGCCACAGGCGTATCTGTGATAATCATAGGTTGCTTAGTTTTTACTCTCACAAGTTTCTTTAATTGGTACTTTAAACACTTACGAATATAATTTTGAACATCATCTTTTATGTTTTCCCAAAAATATTTTTGTTTGATTCTCCTATAAGTTTTGTTTACTCCGTTGTGTCCTCCAACAACTGAATCATGCTTTTCCTCAATTATTTTCCCGCGATCTTTCTCTTGAACGTATTTTATTAATCCATTACATATAATAATTTTCAAAGACAGTCTTTTTAAAATATTTCTCATTTTGGAAATAATTTCTTTCCATGGTACATTTTCAATGTTTTCACTCTTAGCAATTCTAATAGAGCGTAAATCTTCCTTAATGATTATTGATTTTAAAACCTTTAAGGCCGTGTTTATATTGTTCACGACTTCTGTAGTACTTGCATGCATCTCTTCTTTGATAATAAGTGCAAAATGTAATTTATGATTTTTATTTGCAATTTTAATTTCTCCGGGATTTAAATGTGAAAAATGCGGTAGTTCTTTTCTATCTGATAATTGCAATGAACCTTTATCGCACGGTGTACCATCGGTCTCTATGAAATATATGTAATTATCCTTTCTCATAAAAAGTTGTACTTTGCATTCGACAAACAGCTTTCCGCAATTAAACTTCTCTCCTTGTTTGGTAAAAATTTCCTCTCCGAAATTTTCTTCCTTAATATTACTCGGTCCTGTAGTTATTGGATTTTTTTCTTCAATTATTTCCTCAAAATTATTATCTAATGAGTTATTTTGGTGTTGTTCATGTATCTCCGCTATATTTTCTATGTCTTTCATTTCTTTGTTACTATTAACGATCTCATATGGTTCATTTTCGTTTTCATGCAGAACTTCGAGAGAATTCTTTGATATCTTATTTTTAGTATTATTTGGCTTCTTTGATCGTTTATCCCGGTAATTCGGAATATCTCGTTTACCTGTTCTGCTCCGTGTCTGTACTACTAAAATATTATTATCTACTGGATTTCGGGACAATGCGTCCGCATTACAATTGGTTTTACCTGCTTTATAAACAATATCGAAAACTTATGTATTTAATTTTATACGCCATTGACTGACTCGCGAAGTGGGATCCGTAGAATTTTTGAACCATATAAGAGGTTTGTGATCCGTAACGATAGTAAATTTACGCCCAAGTAAATAATGTCGAAATTGATTAACAGAATAAACAATTGCTAAAGCTTCACGTGAATACGTATCATATTTTCTTTCGGTGTCGGAGAGTACTCAAGATACATAAGCAATAGGTCTATCTTTATTTATTTCCCCTTGTGAAAGTATTCCTCCTATCGCTACCCCGCTGGCATCACAAGTTAATATAAAAGGTAATGAGAAATCTGCTATTTTAAGAACAGGCTGAGTTCATAGTTTGCCTTTTAAAAGGTCAAATGCTTTCTGTGTCTCCTCACTCCATGTAAAAGGCGTGTCATTTTTCAACAAGTTACTCAATGGCTTTGCTATTCCCGAAAAATTATGAATAAAACGACGATAATAACCTGCTAATCCCAAAAATTGTCTTATATTTTTAATATTTTGCGGTCGTGGAAATTCATGAACTGCTTCTAATTTGCGCGGGACGGATTTTACTCCCTCTTCGCTCAAAACATGACCTAAATAGGCTACTTCTGTTTTTCAAAATTCACATTTATCGGGTTGTAATTTAAGGTTGGCTTTACATAATCTCCATAAGAATCTTTCAAACTTTTCGTTATGTTCAGCAATTGTTTCACCATAAATAACCGCGTCGTCCAAAAATAAAAATATTTCTCGTTGTTGCATGCCATCGAAAACTAAATCAACGCACCGTTGAAAGGACTGTTAGATAAACCCATAGGCATCGTTTTAAATTGAAATAAGCCAAATGAAGAAGCAAAAGCTGTTTTATGCCGATCCGCTCGGTCTAAGAGAATTTGGAAAAATCCCTGTGCTAAATCAAAAACAGAAAAATATTTCACACCTCCTACTTGATCTATGATATCCAAAATATTTGGTAAAGGATACCTATCTTTTACAGTCTGACCATTTAACTGACGAAAATCGACGACTAATCTCTACCTCTTATTACCCGCGCTATCTGGCGTTTTTGCAACTAAAAATACCGGTGAAGAATAATTGGAACAAGATGGCTCTATAATGTCATTTTCGAGCATTCCTTTCAACTGTTTATCCAATTCTGCCTTTAACGCATGCGGGAACCTATACGGTCGTACATTTACTGGTATATCATTTATTGTTAGTATTTTGTGCGTAATGACTGAGGTTGTTCCGAGTTTTTCTCCTATCAAATAAAAACAATCGGCATATCTCTCAATTAATTCTTCAATAGATTTTCTTTGTTCTGTCTCTAAATGTTTATATCTGAGAACTGACTTTAATTTTTCCGTTCGATTTAACTCGTTTATATCAGCCTTCGCAATTTGCAATATTTTATTATTCCCCATTTTTAAGTTATTTTCAGTGTGAAATGTTGGAAAATCATTTCTTTCTTTAAATTTGTTATAATAAATAACACCATATTTTTTTTGTGTATTTTGAATTTCGTTTCTCTCATCGAAACTGTACGTCTGCATTATTTGTTCGTATTGAATTTGTCTAAGATAAGGTTTTTCATAAATTTCTAGATAATTGTGACTTAAGGGGGCTAGACACCTTTTTTCTCTGAAATAAGAAGTCACATTTTAATACATAAATGTAAACTAATTCTTTCATACTTTTTACATATAAAAGTGGGTATATTTACCTTACCTTAAAACTTTCTCCGATGGGCCTTTTATATGGTCCAGAACCATAGTCATCGATGAAACAAGTTTTTTCACTATCCGTAAGCTTCGAAATTTTCCTGTGGCTGGATTGACTTCAGATTTGAACTAAATTACTCCTGAATAGTATAATTCTCATATGAGTGTAGGGATTTTTGATCTAATGAGAAAAAAAAATTGTGCTGTTTTACAAGAGTTTTTTTTTTAATTTTTTTAAATTTTTTATATTTTTTCATAATTTTTCTGATGTAAAAATTTTTTCCGACATTTAATCCTAAATCCCTACACTCATATGAGAATTATACTATTCAGGAGTAATTTAGTTCAAATCTGGAGTCAATCCATCCACAGGAAAATTTCAAAGCTTACGGATAGTGAAAAAACTTGTTTCATCGATGACTATGATTTTGGACCATATAAAAGGCCCATTGGAGAAAGTTTTAAGGTAAGGTAAATATACCCACTTTTATATGTAAAAAGTATGAAATAATTAGTTTACATTTATGTATTAAAATGTGACTTCTTATTTCAGAGAAAAAAGGTGTCTAGCCCCCTTAACTCTTTATAACCCATATTTTCATCCGATTTACTAAATAATTTTTCCTCATTTAACTCTTCATACAAAATTTCGTTTTCATCTTTATTTCTTTTCTCTTCATTACATATTTCATTTTCACGCGAAACATTACAAACATCTTTATTACTTTCAATAACATCATTATAATTATTTTCACATAGATTATTTCCATTAATCAGGAAACCTTCATTTTGTTCATCCTGAACTTTATTTTCTCTTAAACCTTTTTCATTTTCTTTACTTCCGAAACTCTCAATTATTTCTCCCTTAACTTCACATAAACGCGTATCTTCATTATTCCCGAAACCCTCATTTGTTTCATTACTGTGAACGTTATTTTCACATAAACCTTTATTTTTCTTAATTTCAAAACTTTCAATCTCCTCATCACCGTTTACTATTTCATCTTCTTCGTTATTTAACACTTCCATCACTCTTTTATCATTTTTACTCGAAACATCATGTACGTCAAAAATTTCATTATCAAAACTTATCAAATCTTTTTCTTCGAATATATTTTCGCATGGCTTATTTGTTAATCCGTTATTTTTATTACCGCCGATATAAAATTTACCACAATTATATTCAACATTTTTTCCGTCAATATCATCTTCAATTAAATCAACACAATTTTCTTCACAAAAAGATACGACATTATCTCCCATTACATCAAATACTTTCACGTCGCGGTTCCTTTTATAACGATCACCATTTTTACCCCACTTACTAATTCCCAACGGAAAATCTTTTTCCATTTCTCTTGAACTTCCGTACACATCATTTATTTCACAAAATGCTTTAAATTGGTTTTCTGTTTCCTCTCTATTTCTCCTAACGCTCTTTTCCCGAAAATAATTATTAATAAAGTCACAATCATATTATTTATTTCAATCAATTCCTCCTTTGTCTGTAAAAATCCACAATCAACATAAGGTTTCTTAAAATCTTTTTCACTTTGTTTTTCATGTACTTCATCTGTTTCATTCTTTCTATATATATATATATATATATATACATATATATATAGATAAGATATACTCTCAAATGGAATTATTTGGCCATTAAATTCCAAGTAATTTTCTCGATAATTTATTTGCGCGAAATTTTCTCTAAAAAATTCAGTGCCTAGTATACCCGCTTCAATAATTGGAAAATCGTCCGCTAACAAATGAAAATCAACTTTGTAGTTATTAAAATCAACTCTGACTCTACTCAAAGTTTTTATGGCCTGAGCCGTTATTCCTTTGAAAATAATTATGTGATTAGTGTCGATATTAACATAAGAAGATACTTCCGTCTTTTTTACAAGATTGACAGAAGCTCCTGTGTCTAACATAAAAGTAAGCGGCCTGTTAAATTCTCCGATGTCAATTTTTATAGTTGGCGCTGAACTTTTTCGACTAAGTCTTACTGTCCCAAAACTGACGGCTGAACATTGCCGTTGCTCGGTGTCATAGGGCGCTGTCTGTTTTCTGTCTCTCGCCTGGCGCCCGTATGGGAGAGATCCCCAGAGTTTCCCTGATTTTCAGACTCACTTTTTCTTACATCATTTTGAAACTTAAAACAATCGCGTTTAAAGTGACCATTTTTCCTGCAATAAAAACATGTGGGAATTCGCGGATTAATAGGAGCCTGAACGTCTTGTCTATTTCGAGCAAGATTATTATTACCATTATTATTTCCGTTATAATTATTTCGATTTGCATGATAATTATTAAAATCACGACCATTGTTTCGATTATTTTCATTTGGTAAAAAGTTCATTCTTTCTCGATTGTCAGAATTCTATGTCTATTCTGTCTAAAATTATTTCTATTTCCTGAATAATCACCCGATGGAACACTTTCTCTATTAAAATTATTCTGATTTGATCTATTTTGTCCATAATATTTTGCTAATGTTAAGCAATTTATCGCTCCATGCCCCCCTCGTTTGCAATATGCACATGTTATTTGTTCGATATCTTGATTAACAATATTAACGCTTTTATTTTCTTTATTAATTTTCGCCTTATTATCATCTTTAGCATCGTCGTCTATTATACTACATGCATATTCCCTTTCTACCTCCAATGCTAACTCGCGTGCTTCTTTTAAACTAATTGGTTTCCTCATGCGTGCACGTATTTTCCATCGAAGCCCTTTTAAAAAGAATTTTAAGCAATCGCTTTCTAAGTTGGTTTTATATTCTTTTACTTCTGTAAACCGATTTTCACGTTTGGCGGCTTAAAAAATTTCCGACTCTACTTCTTTCAAGTGATTTAAGTATACGATTACTGATTCGTTATTTTTTTGTTTTATGCGAGCCAGATCGCCTTCCCAATCGTGAAAAGTTTTTGCAGACCCGTATATTGTCTCTAGAAGTTCAGAAATTTCCGAAATTTCTTTAAAATTTTGTCCCCGAACACTATTCAACGCGTCTCCGTAAAGTCGCATGCGAATCAATTTCGCTAACTCTGCCTCATAATCCTTTAGAAGGATGCTAAGTGCTTCCTGACATTCATCTAAAAATTGTGTTAAAGAAATATTTTGTCCGTTAAATCGCGGAATTAAATCGAGAGCATCTTTAAGAGATAGCCATATTATTTGTATCGTTGTAGTATTCATGGTCTTATTTTATCGTTTACAGGTTTTATGAAACAAGGAAAAAGGTTCGTTTTTTATTATTATTTCGTTTTTCGAAAATTCTTTGTCCTTTTCTGTAGTAAGAGAAGAATTCGCAGATTTATAATCCTCAGTCAACGTTTCACTTACGTTTTCTTTTATTTTTTCCTCTTCCTGTTTTGTAGCAAAAATATTTAGTTTTCCGCGAAATGCTTTAATGATTTCAAAAAGATCAAAGCCTTGTTTTACACTTTCGTTCAATTATTTTATAGTATCTTCCCGTTTGAAATATGAATCCAAAAATTCCTTCCTTGTTTCTAAACACAGTTGTGATTTTATTACTTCGATAACGCTTTCTTCGGGTAAAAAGGCAGCTACCGTTTTCACGTTTCCGTCAAACGTCACGCGATTAGCTTTCCCATGCGAGGTAAGTGGAGTACTAAAATCAAATTTACCAGCTTCTTTTTGACTCTGACTCAGTGCAATTTTATTTAGTTTTAATTTAGGCGATTTTAATATAATTCTTTTCCGTTGGTTCCCTTCTTTTATATCAGCTTCGAGTTCTCTAAAGCTACTATCATTTGAAGTATCATCAGTCTCTTCCAGAATTGAGAGATCAGTTTTATTTTCAATTTTTCGGTAATTACCCTGATAATCAATATTTAACCCCGCGAAAGTTCTTACAACTTCTTTCTTTAACACGGAAACTTCCTTCTTTAAATTTTTGCTATTCAGATTTTCCCCTAAATTATTATCATGTAATTCTTCCCCTTTATTTCTAAATTTTGATAGTAAAGAATTTGCAAATACCAAATTTATTTTATCACTTCCTTTTGCATTTATATTATCGTGCTTGTTCGGCATATTTTCTTAGTCATTTTATTTTATATTTTTAAAAGAAAAATGTTTAAAAATCTTAAAAATTCTAAAAAATCCCGCTTTTTGCTTTCTTTTAAATATATATTTTTATTTAAAAATATTTCTGTTTATTCCTTAAAAAAAATATTATCTTCCCGGCCGATGCACCAGTTTATAACTTATGAGATTAGTAATCTGTTATGTCGAGATTACTCACCTTATAATCAAATTATAAGAGTAGGCACTGGGCAAGCCCATGCGTACTCGGATCCCTTACTTTTCGCCAACGCCCGAAAGCGCTATGCGTAACCAGGATGCGGAATCCCGAAATAAACAGAAATTTACAAGGTTTCTTAATAAAATAATGAATTTACTTTTTATTTAATCCGCGACAAAATACAAATTTGAATACATTTTTCGATTTTAGTACCTTTGGGCTTTGCACCCCGCTTGTTGAACGAGGTCGGTGGTTCAGTCCCTCCTTCATTGCGAGATGATCGATGCCTTTAAGTTCTCTTCTCTGGTAGCAGACGCGGTGATTGCTACTGCGTAGATCGGATAAGATGAATGTGGTGAAGGCTCAGATGATTGGTGCAGCGGGAGCCTCTTGACTTTCGATGAAGTCCGACACGGTCTCCTCTCTTCCAGATTTCTTCTAAGTGTTGCTCGTCGTACTTTTTCTATGTTCCGTTGGAGGCCTCGAGCAGAGATTCGTCCTCGTTAAATTACTGTGGTGGACTGCGCGCCGTGCTTTCATTATTCGGCCTTTTCATACCCGATTTTCACGTACACAGAAGCTTCTCGACTTATGTCTATTAAAAGCTCCTGTGCCGTGCATAACTCCATATATGGCATCTCCGTGGTTGGTCGATCGGGTTAAAAACAAAGCCATAAAGATGTCTCCTGACATCTCCCGCAAAGGTCAAGTGGCCCAGATTGAGCATCCTTCAATGTATCTATTTTCATACATTTGGTAGGTAGACGATCGCTCCCACCAGCCGAAAAGTGCGGCTGTCACCTTACACTTAGGTGGACTCATAATTTCGGCTTTTTACAACCTGTCAGCTTTTTCGCCTCGGTAAGGGAAAATCGGAACCGCGTTGGTCTTGACAAACGCCAGACTTCTCTCACGTAGGCGCCGCGTTTTCTCGTTCTCTGTCTCTCTCATTTCTTTCTCTCATACTGTGGCTTCCCCTCTCGCTGTCTCTCTCGATTCTAGCATGCCTATTGGATATGGCGTTTTACTTGCTCCTCCCTTCCCCCGGCCTCCTCCTCTCTGTGCTCTCGATTCGGCGTTCTGAGTGCGCGTTTAATTTTTATAAACTGCGTCGGCGTTGATGTAAATTTTTAATATTTACTCTTGTAAATAGAATAATTTTATTCCTCGTAAAAAGACGAATTCATTCATATAATTTCATCCCTGGTACACTTCTAGTTCTCTGGCTTTCGTACTTGGCGTTTGGAGTCGGTGTTTTTCTTGTTCGCTCGCGTGCCCAAGGTTTACAAACATTTGCCGCGTTGATTGATTTTTGTCTTACAATTTATAATAATTCTTCTAAGTAAATGGACGAAAACTCGTCCATTACACAAGACCTTTAAGAAAATGCGACTAATTTCACGCGATATCCAAACCTAACGCCGTAATAAAATATTTTCGATTTTTCCATATTTTTCTTTATTTTGTTTAACCGACTTAAAATTATGCGATCGGGCTAACAAAAATACGGATTAATAGGTAATTTCAAGACCTTTCACAAAATGGAACTACTTTAGATATCCAAACCCAGAGCCGAAAAGAAATATTTTCGATTTTTCTATATTGTTCTTTATTTTTTTTAATCGACTTAAAATTATGCGATCGGGTCGAACAAAATATGGATTGATAGGTAATTTTAAGACCTTTCAGAATATGGAACTACTTTAGACCGATATCCAAACCGAGAGCCGAAAGAAAATATTTTCGATTTTTCGATATTTTTCTTTATTTTGTTTAATCGACCTAAAATTATGCGATCCGGCCGACAAAAATACGGATTGATAGGTAATTTCAACACCTTTCAGAAAATCGAACTACTTCAGACCGATATCCAAATCCAGAGCAGAAAAAAAATATTTTCGATTTTTCCATATTTTTCTTTATTTTTTTTAACCGACTTAAAATTATGCGATCGAATTGACAAAAATATGGATTGATAGGTAATTTTAAGATGTTCAGAAAATGGAACTACTTTAGACCGATATCCAAACCCGGAGTCGAAAAAAAAATATTTTCGATTTTTCCATAGTTTTCTTTATTTTTTTTTTAACCGATTTAATATTATCCGATCAACTATATAATTGAACTTGTACAATTTCAAAATGAACTTTAGGTATCTGCCAAAGATAAACTTGATACCTCTGTTCATTTTCGAGTTATGCCGCCGACAAATTCATTACACACACACACACACACACACACACACACACACACACACACACACACACACAGACACACACACACACACACACACACACACACACACACACACACACACACACACACACACACACACACACACACACACACACACACATACACACACACATGCACGCACGCACGCACGCACGCACGCACGAATGCACGAATGCACGCACGCACGAACGCACGCACACACACATACACACACACACACATTTTCTAGAAAATGCATATTTCGACTCAGGGAGCTCAGAAATATCGAAAATCATCGAAATCTCGGGGTCGAAAAATTTCACCATTACCAAGCTTTCTCTTTGAGAAAGCAAAACTAAGAAAAACGATTATTTAAATAATTTTTAAACCCAAATACCTTGGGGCGCGAGGTTCACTTATATTAGTGAATTTTGCAAACGTGCAGCAATAAGCAAGACAATTATTTAAACAAGTTTTAAACCCAAGCCAGCGGGGTTTATGAGGCCCACGCATATAAGGGTGTCTCGTAAACTTGAAAACAAATCTAAACGATTATTTAAATAAGTTTTATACCCAACTAGGTGGAGTATATGAAGCCCACGCATACAAGGAGTCATGTAGCAATGAAAAAATAATCAAAGCGATTATTTAAATAATTTTTAAACTCAAGTAGTCGGGGGGCATGAGGTCCGTGCATATGAAAGTGTCCCGTAAGTCCCGTATACATGAATAATAAAGTAAAACTATTATTTAATAGTATATTACGATACGTGTGTCTAAAGTGGCTCTTTTTGGCACGGCGTGAGGTTAGTGCCCGAGCGCAGCGAGGGCGCTAAACGCCGTGCAATAAAGAGCCACTAAGTCATGAGTATCGTATACTATTTTATAGCACTGCCTGCCCAAAGCCCGCTGTCACGCGTATCCGTGACTAAAGTAGTTCTTTTTGCACCGTGAGGTTAGCGCACGAGCGTAGCGAGCCACGGATAGGCGTGACTAAAGTGCGGGCTTTGGTCACACCGTGCTATAAATAAGTTTTAATCGCACGTAGGCAGGGAATATGAAGAACGCGCATATAAGGGGGTCATGTAGTCATGAAAAGCTTAGCAAAGAGATTATTTAAATAATTTTCAAATACAAGTGTACGAGATACACGTATATAATGGAGTCATGTAGACATGAAAAATAAATGAAAGAGATTATTTAAATAATATTTATACCCAAGTAGGCAGGGTATATGAGGTCCACGCATATAAGGAAGTTATGCAGAAAAGAAAAAATAAGCAAAACGATTGTTTAAATAATTTTCAAAACCATGTAGGCTGGGGATATGAGGTCCACGCATATAAACGATTCACGTATACATGAACAATAAAGCGAAACTATTATTTAAATAAGTTTTAAACACAAGTAGGCAGGGGATATGAGGTTCACGCATATAAGAGAGTCATGTAGTCATGAAGAAATTAGCAAAACAATTATTTCAATAATTTTCAAAACCATGTAGTCTGGGAATATGAAGTTCATGCATATAACGGAACCACGTATACATAAAAAATGAAGCAAAACTATTATTTAAATAAGTTTTAAACCCAAGTAGGCGGGGGATATGTGGTCAAGGTATATAAGGGAGTCATGTAGCCCTAGTGGAAATATTGTTTGTTCAAAACTATTTAAAACTGTTTAAAACTATTCATAACTGTTCAATTCTGTTTAAAACTGTTTAAAACTGTTCAAAAGAACATATTTTTGGATGTTTAAAACAGTTTTAACCAGTTTTGGGGACTTGACATTTCCACTAGAGAGTCATGAAAAAATTAGCAAAGCAATTATTTAAATAATTTTCAAACACAACTAGGCGGGGGATTGAGGTCCACGCATATAATGGAGTCATGTAGAAGTAAAAATCTACGCAAAACGATTATTTAAATAATTTTTAAACCCAAATACCTTGGAGCGCGAGGTTCACATATATTAGTGAATTTCTCAAACATGCAACAATAAGCAATACAATTATTTGAACAATTTTTAAACCCAAGTAGGCGGGGCATATGAGGTCCATGCATATAAGGGAGTCACGTGGACTTGAAAAATAAAGCAAAACGATTATTTAAATAATTATTAAACCCAAGTAGGCGGGGGATGTGAGGTCCACGCATAAAAAGGTAGGTGGCATGTAGACATGAAAAATAAAGCAAAATGATTGTTTAAATAAGATTTCTACCCAGGTGGGTGGGGGATACGAGATCCACGCATATAAAGGAGTCTTGTAAACATGAAAAAAAAAAGCAAAACGATTATTTAAATAATTTTTGAACCCCGAGTAGGCGAGGGATATGAGGTCGACGCATGTAAGGGAGCCATGTAGAAATAAAAAAATAAGCAAAAGGATTATTCAAATAATTTTCAAACCCAAGTAGGTTGGGGATATGAAGACAACACATATAAGAGAGTCATGTAGACATGAAAAATAAAGCAAAATGATTATTTCGATTAGTTTTAAACCCAATTAGGTGGGGGATATGAGGTTCACGCATATAAGGGAGACATGTAGACATGAAATAATAAGCAAAAATATTATTTCAATAATGAAGACTAAATTCAAAAATTCTTAACCTCTATAATTCAACACCCTAATATGCGCGGACCTCGCGGCCCCGGATAAATTTATTTAAAAATTATTCAAAGAATAGTATTGCTTATTGTTGCAAGGCTACATCATTCACTTCTATGTGTGGACCTCATATCTCCTGCCTGCTTTATAAAATTATTGAAATAATTCTCGTGCTTATTCTTGCACGTCTACTTAATGTCCTAATAAGAATGGACCTCGCAAACCCCGGCTACTTGGGTTTGCACAGTATTTAAATAATCGATTTGCTTATTTTTTAGTGTCTACATGACACGCTTATATGAGTGGACTTCACATCCCCCGCCGACTTGGTTTTAAAAATTTGTTTAAATAATTGTCTTTCGTATTGTTGCACGTCTACGTAATATCCTAATAAGCGTGAACCTCGCATCCTCCGGCTCCTTGTTTCTAAAAATTATTTAAATAATCTTTTTGCTTATTTGTTCATGGCTCCGTGACTCCCTTATATGCGTGAACCTCATATCCCCTGCCTACTTGAGTTTGAAAATTATTCAAATAATCGTTTTGCTTATTTTTTCATGTCTATGTGACTCCCTTATATGCGTGGACCTCATACCCCCGGCTACTTGGTTATAAAATTTGGTTAAATAATTGTCTTGCTTATTGTTGCACGTTTACGAAATTCCGTAATATGGGTGGACCTCGTGTCCTCTGGCTAACTGGGTTTAAAAATTATTTAAATAATCGTTTTGCATATTTTTTAATTTCTACATGAATCCCTTATATGCGTGGACCACATATCCCCCGCCTACTTGGGTTTAAAAATTGTTTTAATATATAATCATCTTGCTTATTATTGCAAGTCTATGTAATTTGCTAATAACCGTGGTCGTCACGTCGCCCGGCTATTTAGTGTTACGTGACGCATGTTTTACTAATTTTTTTCCGTATTTTTGCATATTTGTTCAACTAAAATTCCAATCCGGGCCTAAGTACGATTCTTATAAAGAGAACAGAATGTGCTCTTAGCGGCTGAAGTTTATTCAAGGCCACAAAGCGCTCATTCTTTTCCACGCGCAATCAGTGTAATATAACACCCTCTTCCGACCACGCGCAAGGGTGAGGTAAATGCGACGAAGTTTCTGAAGCTGACCACGCAGCAACAGCTAGCCGACGCACGCGAGCGGAGAACTGCTCGACGCGGCCACGATGTATCAAGGGCAGCACCGCCTGGGCCCGTTACCCGCAAGCTTGCTTACCGGCCACATCTGAGTGTATGAGTGCGAGAGAGACAGAGTGAATGATGAGCGGGGCACGAAAGCGCGCGTGCCTGCTCAACCAGTATGCTATATTAAGAAGAACAGTTCAAACTCCTGAAAGAACAGGACGTACAAATAAATTAGATTTAAACACGGAAAAGTATAACGACCGCGTGACCTCGATTAATTTTAATTGCATAATTTTACTCGCGTTATAAATGTGCTAATAACTCTATTCAAAGAAAAAGAAGGATATATATATATATATATACACTTATAGGGGTTTATGTAGCCCAAGACTGTATATTAGTACCTATAGCCCAGAGTTCCCTATGGCAAGTGACTAAAGAAATAATGGACCCTGGAGTTATAGACTCTAGGTCGGGCCGCATAAACCCTTATATTTAGAAATATTATGAAGCCCGGGCTGCATAATCAAAATCGGGCTCGATAAACCCCTATATATATAAAAACGGGCTTTATAAACCCCTTTCGAGAAAAAAGAAAATATATATATATATATATATATATAAACTTGTATAACGTTAGTTCCCAGGACCCCATGTTACTGTATACCTATACGTGACTAAAGAAATAACGTCTCTTATGGGGGCCGATGTCCTCAAAACTGACGTTAAACATATGTAGATTCAGGGACTGTCCCCAAAACTAACAAATGTCCCCGAAACCAACGTTGAACATCTGGAATATCCTAGAAACTAACATAAAACATAAACATATATATATATATATATATATATATATATATATATATATATATATATATATATATATATATATATCTATATATATATATATATATATATATTTATATATATATATATATATATATATATATATATATATATATATATATACACAAAAATAAGATCCAACTTATTAAATTAGAACACAAGGAATTAAAAACAAAGGAAATCTATATAAAGAAAGGCCATTTTTCAAGATTAGATAATTAAGGCCTGTTTGAGAATGCCATAATTTTAAATGAGTAACATGCTGTAGGTGTAGAAATAAATTTTGAGTCCGACACGATAACTTTAAACTGTACAATATATCACAAATTTATATAATGGTTTTACAAAATTGAACAATATAATAAAAGGATTAATTTACAATAGTCGCAGAAGTTAATTTATGTCATGTGTTACAATACTAAAGCTTGTGTGTGTAAGAAATGGTGCATAATATAGTCCCTTCGAATGGGAGAGTAACCTGTGTAACTAATTAAGTTTTTCCAAAGATTGAGTTTTTCACTAATAAGTATGAGTAGTAATGTAATCACAATGAGTTGTATATGTGAGTTTCTTCTTATCCCTGCTGTGAGTGGTTGATGTTGCTGCTTGTGAGAAATACATAATTAAATATTATTGATTTAATTAGGTTTATTGTTGAGTGACACAATTAGATGTTATTGAAATAATTGTGTGTGAGAATGTCCGCCGGTTCCACGTGCTGAGTATCTTTGTATGTTGTATGAAGTGAGGTTACCTCGTGCACGCGCACTGCAGAGAAGACGATTCAGCGATGAGAAGATTCAGTGATGAGAAGGCCGTGACTATGAATTTTCCTCTGCGGGGTAGTTCCAAATTATGAGATGTGCCGAACTATGAATTTTCCTCTGCTGATGTAAAGTCCACAATTAAGTATTATTGAATTAATTGTGGACGTTAATTGAGTGAGCACGATTAGATATGATTTATCTAATCGTGCGTGAGAAATTGCCGCCTGGCCAGAGCATGAAGCACTTTCTGAGTCAGCGCACGTGCGTTGAGTATAGCTGTGTAAGTTTGAGGTTATCTGTGCACGTGCACTGCAGTTATGAGACAATGGTGAGTTGCCCCAGCGGTGACGTTGCAGATGCGAAGGTCTAATGTCGCAGATATTTCACGTTGAGTTGCGCCTGTGCTGAGTTGACCGAAATTGAGTGGATGTGAGTGAGCCAAAAAGACTGAGCCAAAAGGAGTGAGCCAGTTAATCGTGGTGAGTGATTCCGGTTGATTGCAGTAGCCGAAGCGTTGGTATTGCCTCGTGGCGATCCGATAGCAGAGAGAGCGGCCATGAACGACTTCCTTCTACTCGGTCTTGAGTTTGTCACTTCGAGACTCAAATTAACACCTATCTCACATTTGCATGTGAGAGAGCGAGAAAGACCGAGATATCGCACATATACGTCATTAGTCTGTGTAGCGTCTCAGCTGTTCCGCCGAAACGCCGCACAGTGCGGTATTGCCGAGCACTATGTGCGTTTTCAATAATCTCTTGACAGGATAAAGATAAAGGAACGTACGATCGCTGAAATCAAAGGTAAATAGGTTTAGAATAACGGGCAAGAGTTCCCATTTAATTACTTTTTACCTTTGTTTTATTAATTGTACATTTATATGGACGGAAAACATGATCTTTATATATATATGTTAGTGCATTACTAATAATTAAATTTTGTGTAATAAATAAATTTAACGTAATACGATTTTAATATGAATAGAATTTAATTTCAATTGTAATAATAAATAAGTAATTAAGTATGTAAGTAATTAAGTAGTAAATAAGTATATTTCATTTTAATAGCAATAGTATTTTTGGCTAACTATAATCATTTTAGCTTTGATTTATAAATAAATTCAAGTTTAATTTTTATAATGATGTAAGAAAAATGTGTACAATTAATAAAACAGAGGTAAAAAGTAATCAAATGGGACCTCTTGCCCGTTATTCTAAACCTATTTACCTTTGATTTCAGCGATCGTACGTTCCTTTATCTTTATTCTGTCAAGAGATTATTGAAAACGCACATAGCGCTCGGCAATACCGCACTGTGCGCCGCGAGGTGCTGCCGCACCGTGGCTACACAGTGAGTCGAGCCGAGCTGAGATTAACCGCGGGAATTCAAATTAACTGAATTCCCAAACAAGGCCAATAGACCGAGAGTATTAAAGAAAGGAAAACA
The DNA here is from genome assembly GCA_036365515.1 of Torymus aiolomorphi. Lineage (NCBI taxonomy): Eukaryota > Metazoa > Arthropoda > Insecta > Hymenoptera > Torymidae > Torymus > Torymus aiolomorphi. Next base: position 100,518,970 of record CM070877.1, on the reverse strand, counting down.
CGGAGCGAAGCGGAATTGTATCTCCAACCTAGGCCCCTTCCTTGATTCAGACTTTCTACCACAATCTGTAACACAAAAAGAGTGAGTGCCATTATTTAAATTTATAAACAAGAATAAAAAAGGAATTCGAAAATAATTTAAAAGTACCGATCTCAACCGTTCATAATTTGGTATGAACAGTTAAAGAAATTTACTGTAGGTGCATGTAATTGGTTGCACTTCATTTATTATCTATTACTAGAAGAAGACAAAATTAATTGTAGATTAACCTATATACCTATTAATTAATTTGAATAGCATAAATAGATTATCAATATAAAGTATTTATTATAAACATATAAATAAATAAAAACAAAAATATATAAATATAAATAAAAATATATTCATATATATACACGGTGACCCATTTTAATCGCCGCACCCGGATTTCTCGGAAGCTAAGCCAGATAGAGAAAAATGGTTCAGACAAAATTTATAGGGGACAAAGGGGCCACATAATGGCGCTAACGTCTTTGACATTGAAGTTGACCTTTGAGGTTATTTCAAGGTCAACGTGGTTTTTTCATATGGAAACACCTAGTTTTGACGCCGGATTCAGAAAGAGCGGGAAATTTTACGTTTAAAATCATATTGAGAAATTTTTTCCAAGGTCATTTCAAGGTCAACTCTAGGTCAAACTCAGAAAAGTCTGTTTAAAATCGTTTTTTCCATGAACCACAGGCTAAGCTGGTTCAACTTGATTGTCGGCTTAATAGAGGAACCCAAACACCCAAAACCCACACAACCTAAACCCAAAACTTACACAACCTTGTAAACAAAACTCGAAATCGCACATCCTAACCCCATACACTTCATGCCCTCACATGCTGAACTGTTACACCCCGGTCCCACAACCATACCCCACACCCCCCAGTCCCACACATCCCTACCCCACGCATGCTAATCCCATACAACCCAAACATCCTGAACCCTGAAAAATTTTTCTCAAGGGCAAAATCATTTTTTAACGGAAACTTTAAGATCGTTGAAGCTTTTGTTATAAATGTATTAACCTTACTTTTTGCGCTACCCAGAAACAACGACGTGGACGTAGTAAGGATTGTTTCCTTTGGGGTGCTTAATTAAAGTGAGTCCCCTTGCCTCTCACTGGTCGGGATGCTTGATTATAGTGAGTCCCCTTGCCTCTCACTGTTCGGGGTGCTTGATTATAGTGAGTCCCCTCGCCTCTCACTAATGTAAATAAATTTTTATTTGACCTTGAAGCAAGTGTTCGAAATGACGACCATTTGCTTCAAGGCAGATAGTCAAACGCCTTTGAAAATGGCGAACTGTGTTCTGCAAAGTTTGTCTCGGAATGGCAGCGTATGCTCGACGAATCCTATCCTGCATATCTGCTCTTGTAGTGGGTTGTTGCTCAAAAACAGCATTTTTTAAATACCCCCATAAATAGAAATCTGGTGATGTAAAATCGGGTGAGCAAGCAGGCCAGTTAACCGGACCTCCTCGACCAATCCATCTGTTACCATAGTGCTCATTCAAAAAAGCCCTTACAATTCGAGCGAAATGTGGTGCTGCGCCGTCCTGCTGCCACATTCTTCGTCGCGTTTCTAAATCAAAATCTTCCGTCAATCCAGGTAGTTCATCTCATATTAGCGTCAAATAGGTATGTTGATTTACATTTGCTTCAAAAAAATAAGGGCCTATCAAAATCCATTGATAATCCCGCACCATACCATAATACTCCAACGTCTTTGATGGTTTACAGTTCTGACCCAATGAGGATTCACATCAGACCAATAATGGCAATTATGCCTATTCAGTTCCCTATCACTTTGAAATTGTGCCTCATCAGAAAAAAGAACAAAGTTAAAAAAGTCTGGATCATTATCTATCATTTGTAAAGCCCATTGGCAAAACACAATACGCTGTTGGAAATGCTGAAACTGTAGCTCTTGAACCAAAGTAATATGATACGCGTGATGTTGAAGCACCTTCATAATTCTTAAAAAAGTATTTCTTGGAATACCAATTTCCCTTTCGACTCGACGAGCGCTAATGTGTGGGTCAAGATGAATTATTGCAAGGATAGTTACAACTCGATTATCATTTTCATCATACTCATGGCGCCTTCGTTGGCGAATCATGTGTCCACCATGAGCTCTTTGAGTTAAACGTTTGATAGCTCTATCGTCAGGATGTCGTCGGTCAGGATAGCGTTCATCATAAAGTCTTGCCGCACCACGATAATTATTTTGGCTTGCTCCTAAAACCAAAATCATATCAACGATCTCGTTGGGCGGATAGTCAGCCATTTCAGAGCCAGCTATTAATTACTATTAAATTTACATAGTAAAATGGTATCAAAAATATTAATAATTATAACGCTCGCCCGTATACGGTCACGCCTAAAAAGGAAAAACGTTGGAAAATTACGGTAACTTTAATTAGCTAACTGTAATTGCCATAAATACTTCGATTGTCACACTTTTTTAATTTCAAAATTTTAAAATAAAATAATCATTAAAACATTAAAGGTAATCAATTCAATAAAGCATTATTTCTTATTTTAATTGCAAATAAAACTAAAACTTCCTTTTATTTTTTTGTTTTATGTAAATAATGTGAATTAGTAGCGTTCGAATTTCAGAAAAACTAATATTGATAATGTAATCATTAAAAACACATCTACGAAGAAAATAGGTTCCGTCAATGGTTCTTTTAAATTTATTTTTCAGGTTCTAGCAGGATAGTGGAGCACCACATTTCACACTCATAATAACAGCATTTTTTAATAAACACTTTAGTATTAGATGGATTGGTTGAGGAGGTCCGGTGAAATGGCTTGCTTCTTCATCCCATACTTCACCATCAGACTTTTCTTTATGGGGGTATTTGAAAAATGCTATTTTTGAGCAACAACCCACTACAAGAGCAGATATGCAGGATTGGATTCGTCGAGCATGCGCTGCCATTCCGAGAAAAACTTTGCAGAACACAGTTCACCATTTTCAAAGGCGTTCGACTATGTGCCTTGAAGCAAATGGTCGTAATTTCGAACACTTGCTTCGAGGTTAAATAAAAATTTATTTACATTAGTGAGAGGCGAGGGGACTCACTATAATCAAGCACCCCGAACAGTGAGAGGCAAGGGGACTCACTAAAATAAAGCACCCCGACTAGTGAGGGGCAAGGGGACTCACTTTAACGAAGCACCCCAAAGGAAACAATCCTTACTACGTCCACGTTGTTGTTTCTGGGTAGCGCAAAAAGTAAGGTTAATACATTTATAACGGAAGCTTCAACGATCTTAAAGATTCCGTTAAAAAATCATTTTGCCCTTGAGAAAAATTTGTCAGGGTTCAGGATGTGTGGGTTTGGGGTGTACGGGATTAGCATGCGTGGGGTAGGGATGTGTGGAACTGGGGGGTGTGGGGTAGGGATGTGTGGAACTGGGGGGTGTGGGGTATGGTTGTGGGACCGGGGTGTAACAGTTCAGCATGTGAGGGCATGAAGTGTATGGGGTTAGGATGTGCGATTTTGAGTTTTGTTTACTAGGATGTGTAAGTTTTGGATGTGTGGGTTCCTCTATTAAACCTACAATCAATTTGGACCAGCTTAGCCTGTGGTTCATGGAAAAAAACGATTTTAAACGAACTTTTCTGAGTTTGACCTAGATTTGACCTTGAAATGACCTTGGAAAAATTTCTCAATATGATTTTGAACGTAAAATTTCCCGCTCTTTCTGAATCCGGAGCCAAAACTAGGTGTTTCCATATGAAAAAACCACTTTGGCCTTGAAATAACCTCAAAGGTCAAGTTCAACGTCAAAGGCGTTAGAGCCATTATGTGGCCCCCTTTGACCCCTATAACTTTTGTCTGAAAATGGGTCACCGTGTATATAAAAATATATTTTATGTATATTTCATATATTATATAAAATTAATAATTTATATTTTTCATATGTTTTATTAATAGGGTAGTATTTATAGATGTAACGCTTAAGAGTAGTTTTGAATTCTTAATTTCTGAAATAAAAGAGTAAATTATTAAGAAAATTACATTAATTATATATTAAGATATATTTTATTCTATTTTTTCCACATCACCTTGGAGGTAAATAGAAAGATGCGTTTTATTTTTAAGTGGTATCCCCAGTAGGCCTAATCCACAATGAATTGTATCCAAGATTTAAATCTTTAAGAATATCGATGAAAATTGCTACTCAGAGGTTTTCGAGGTCATAAAAAGGATGCATTACCTACTGCATTACAATACTATTTGTACTGTTTAGCATACAGACCAAACTGTAAAATTTTTAATCCATTATTATACGGTGGGAGATTAACTCAACAATTTTTTTTACATGCTTATATTATTGTAGAAAATAGAATGAATTATTTTAGAAGTGATCAAAAAAATTTACGTGTAGAATGTTATCAAGGCTACGTAATAAATAGTGCTGCTAACATTTCATCAAATTTGAAGAGTAAAGAAAAACTTGGAAATCTTTTTATAGTACCAGCTACGCATATAGGTGTCCAAGGTATATGCAACAACATTATCAGGATGCTATGACAATAATGAGAAACACAGGAAGACATGATTTATTTATAACAGTTACATGTAATCCTAAATGGAAAGAACTGAAAGAAATTTTAATAAATTTTCCACGAACACAACTCCAAATGACATTCCCAATATTACTGTCCGGTTATTTCATGTAAAATTAATGTTATTAATTGATGATATAATTAAACATCAAATATTTGGTAATGTTATATTATATATTTATACCATAGAATTTCAAAAACGAGGCCTTCCTCATGCACATATTCTCATAACATAACACCCAAACAATAAATTACTATCTCCTGAAAAAATTGATCAATATATATCTGCAGAAATTCCATCTATAAATGATGACGAAGAATTACATAAATTAGTTATTAAAAATATGCTTCATGGCCCTCATACTAATAATTCACCACGTGTTGACAAAAATAAACCAATATGTAAAAAAAATTTCCAAAACCATTCACTGATTTTACAAAATTTCAAAAAAATGGTTATCCTGAATATATGAGAAAAAATAATATTTCAGAGAATTTAACATACAAAATTAAAAATAATCAAAAACCAGTTCCCGTAGATAATTCTATGGTTGTACCATATAATAATTTTTTATTAAAAATATATAAATGTCACATAAATGTTGGATATTGTGCATCTATTCAAAGTATAAAGTATATTTTTAATTATATTCATAAAGGTTGTGACAAAGCACTTTGTAAATTAAAAAAAATAAATGCAGATAATGAAATTACTCAATTTATAGATGGTAGATATTTGAGTCCCATGGAAGCAGCATGGAGATTACAAGAATTTCCTTTATGTGTTAGAAGTCACACCGTAATACGTTTAGCAATTCACACCGAAAATAAACAAAATATAATTTTCGAAGAAAATAAAGAGGAAAAAGCTTTAGATAACTGGAAAACTACATGAACTTCGTGGTTTCAATTAAATAAAAAAGATAAAAATGCAAAAAATATTAAATACGTTAAAATACCAAAATATTATATTTTTAAGAATAAAACTTGGATAAAACATCAACGAGAACTAAAACATGTTGCTATAGGATGTTTAAATGTAGTATCTCCAAGAGATATTGAAAGATTTCATTTAAAATTAATTTTAAATCGTGTTAAATGCGCAACATCTTTTGAAGAATTACGTACATTTGAAAATAAAACATATAATACTTACAAAGAAACAGCAATACAAATGGGTCTAATCGAAGATGATTTACAGATTGACAAAATTTTTGAAGAAGCTTGTAATATAATGTTACCTGTTCAATTGCGTAAATTTTTTACTTGGTTTTTAATAACAGATAACATTAATGGTAATACTATTTGGACAAAATTTAATAAATATTTTACAGAAGATTTTGACAATAATAAAAGTAACCGAGCTCTTCATCATATAAACGAAATTTTAAAAGTTGAAGAAATGTCTTGTAAAGATTTTGGATTACCTGAACCTGATGAAATTTTCGATACAAATAATGAAAATAATAAAGAAAATATTTTATTCTCTAAACAAACGTTTAATAATTACTATAGTCAATTAAACACAGAACAAAAAACAATTTTTACGCAAATATTAAATAATGAACATAAAATTAACTTTATTGATGGTCCTGGAGGTTCAGGTAAAACGTTTTTATATAAAACTTAAATTTATTATTTTTTGTCAATAGAACAAAAAATTATATCAATGGCTTGGACTGGTATAGCATCTATACTATTACCAAAAGGTGTGCCCAGTCATAAAACTTTTAGATTACCTTTAGATTTAAACAATATTGAAAGTGCATTTTTAAAATTTGAATAAGATAAAAAAAAATTTCGTGAAGTTTTTGCGATTATTTGGCATGAAGCGTCAATGATTCCACATAAAGCTTTAGAAATTGTTGATAAAACTTTACATGATGTTTGTAATAATAATTTACCATTCGGAGGAAGATTATTAATTTTAGGAGGTGATTTTAGACAAATTCTCCCTGTTGTTAAAAATGGTTGTAGAAGCACAATAATTCAAGGAACAATAAAATATTCAAATCATTGGTCATTATACAATATAATGTATTAGAAAACAAATATCCGTTCAAAAGATATCATGTTTGCTTCATTTTTATTAGATATTGGAGAAGGTAAATTTAATTCATTTGTTATACCTGATAGTTTTAAAACAAACGATGTTTGTTTTAAAATATATGAAAATATAAATTGTAGTATATCAATAAATAGAGTTATATTAACATCACATAATGAAGATGCAAATATTTTAAATAATAAAATTATAAAACTATTAAATACTGAAGAAAATACGTATTATAGTTTAGATTATGCTACTCATAAAGATGTAGATTTATCTGATGATAACATCCATATTAATTATCCGATTGAAACTTTAAACAATATACGCGAAGGACTACCACCACATAAATTCAAACTTAAAATAAATACTATTGTAATATTAATAAGAAATTTAAGTATTAACGATGGATTATGTAATGGAACACGATTAAAAATTACTAAATTATTTAAATACAACATAGAAGCAGAAATAATAACAGGTGAAAACTCTGGAAACATAGTTTTTATTCCTCGAATTACATTAAACACTGGCAATTCTTCATCATTACCATTTATTTTATATAGAAAACAATTTCCTTTAATATTAGCGTTTACAATGACTATTAATAAATCACAAGGTCAAAGTTTTGATAGTGTTGGAATATATATTAGAAGACTATTATTTTCTCATGGTCAATTATATGTAGCATTATCAAGATGTAAAAACCCAGATAAAATTTTTATTGAAAATAATTCAGAAAATAAAGAAGAAATTATAAATATCGTTTGGAAAGAAATTCTAGATAATTAATTTTCAAATATTTTTCTTTTTAGAATATGTCGACTACATAGAACGAAAGTAAATTATAAAAAACAACAATATATTTATTCGTTATTCAATAATAATAATAAATACATAATAAATTATTAGTTTTAGACTATTTAGAATATGAACAAAATTATATGGAATACATGATTAATTTAGAATCAGATAAAATTATTGAAAAAGATAAATTAAAAAACTAAATCATCAGTCAAAAAAACAAGAAAACAACAGAACAATAAAAATACAAAACTCAAAATTGGAAAACTTAAAGTTGACAAAATTTTAGAAGAATTTAAAAATCTTTCTTTACAATAATTGAATTTTGTGTTTTAGGTAAATTTTTATATAATTATTAATTAATTAATTTTTTGAATTAATTTTAGTTAATTAAAACAACCATATTTTTTCTTTCATTTAGGAGAATGGAATATACAAATAACGTTAAAATTTTAAATAGCATATCAGAAAATATTAAATATAAAAAAAAAAAAATAGAGAAACAATTCAAAAATTGAATAAAACATTTCGAAGAATTTAACTTATTATCAGATAATTCAAATCATTTAATTATTAAATTTAATTTTATAATATATATATAATATTATAAAAAAATATACTTTTATTGTAACAATTTTAATGTTTTCTGAAATTTTATAGTGACAAAGACAGTGGATTAGGCCTACTGGGGATACCACTTAAAAATAAAACGCCTCTTTCTATTTACCTCCAAGTTGATGTGGAAAAAATAGGATAAAATATATAATTTTCAATATATTTTCTTAATATATAATTAATGTAGTTTTCTCAATAATCCATTCTTTCGTTTCAGAAATTAAGAATTAAGAACGACTCTTAAGTGTTACATTTGTATTAACTATCATCCATAAAAAATATGAAAAATCTCAATAATCTCTTCTTTCGTTTCAGAAATTAAGAATTAAGAACTACTCTTAAGTGTTACATTTGTATAAACTATCATCCATACAAAATATGAAAAATACCATATTAATACAACATATGAAAAATATCTACGTTGAAAATAAATAAATTATTTACTTGTCAAAATTGGGGGGTTGACGAGCGGAGCGAGTAGGGGGGGTATCCCCCCTAGTATATATATATATATATATATATATATATATATATATATATATATATATATATATATATATATATATTGTAACGGGATGGCTAGTGGGGGAAAATCCCAACAAGCCACAGGCCAGCGATGCCCTAGAACACGGTGCCGCGGGTGTCAGACTAAAATGACTTTCCCGGGGATCTGCTCCTGGAATCCCGAAAAAAACTAATTGGATCGCTGAGTGAAAAGCGCGCGCTCGAAGAGTAAAGCGCGCGGCCGCTATTCTGAGATATGAAAATGACCGGTGGAGTCGTTTTCCCGCTGAGGCTGCGGTATCCGGGAGAAGGACAGGTTGTAATGAACAACGCGGCGAGTAACTAGACATCACAGTATATTAAAACCAATAGTAATTACAAGCACCTAGCAAGTGCTGATTAAAACAATAAGTTAGTTCGTGCGCGACAGTTAAGATTCAAACGCGCGAGCAATACGGCACGCGGCGAAGTTGCTAATATCGCGCGCGGTGTTAAAGTACGGCGGGCTGACACACACCCGCACGTACACGGCACAGAAAGCTTGCACGGGGCGATTTCCGTGCGAGCCTTTACAATAAACCCGCGAGAGGAGAGTAGAAAACTTACGTTAGGAAGTAGCAACCGGTGCACGCGGCTCTCTCGTGCTCGCTCTCGCTCGCGCAGTCGTTGCGCTCTATGTCTCTCTCTCGCTCCTACTCGCTGGCAACAGATCGGCAGGCCGGCGGGCTGACTGCCGGCTCCTCGCTCGCAGTCTCTCGTGCTGCTTGTAGCGGCGCAGTATCGCTCTCTTTCTCTCTCTCTCTCCCTTACTCGCACGCTAGTCTGCGCCTCCACTTCACTCGCGGTAAAGCTATAGCTACAAAACTATACGGCGCTAAAGCGGCAACTTTTCAGAGACAAGGGGGAGATGCTCACGCCGCGATGGCAGACACGAAGATGGCTGCCGTGACTCGCATAAAGTCGTAGCAGCTCCGCGGGTACGCGACGGGCATATTACGTGTCGCGAGGCCGTTCTAATCCGGTCAGAATTCTCGCGCGCTCGCGCCCCCAGTGAGCATGCCCGCTCGGCGCGGGAAATTCGAATCTCGAATTACCTAACTCGCGCGCGCGTTACAATATATATATATATATATATATATATATATATATATATATATATATATATATATATATATTCTCAATTTATAATAAATATTTTTAATTCTATTTTCGACTCATTCGATTCAATAAACTCCCTTCCATCTGCCAACTGACCCTGGTTTTACTCTAGAGCATCCGCCGTGAGATGCTCCCCAGTAAATAATGTAGTTTATAAACGTTAGCCAGATTAGCATACTTCACCACCATTTCTGTATACGTATCGCGAAAATAGATCCAATCCTTAATATCCCCATTAAATGTAGGCACCTCCCTCTTGATCATTAGAGTGTGAGCTAGAGGGAGCCGTTTCGAGAGAGTACGAGTACTCGTTAATTATATCTAAATGCGACAAAAAACTTTCTTCCGTAGTGCCATGAATGCTCTGTGTATCGTAAGGATCCTTGGAATCCACTGACTCGTCCTGGAGCAGGCCATTATAATTCTCGACGATAGTATTCCACAACTCCTGATGAGTCTCCATCCGAGAAATGCAAGCCCTTTTGGTCATATTTGCCTTACTTAATTTCTTAAAATTATCGTAGGAATTAAATATTCTCCTATAAATAGCCGTCTGTTTTTCTATTTTTGCCATGATAATCGTTACGACGTGAGAAATTAATTAAGAAATTAGGCAAGAGAAAAGTGCACTACAAAAGAAACTTAATCGGTGGATAGGTGATAGCATAAAACTCCACAGAGATTATGCCACTAGTCGAATCGTATGCGTGCCCCTGACAGCGCTCAAACGAAGCTACCTCAAAGAAAAGCACGGCAGATAGAACAGAGCGCAAAATAACCAGTTGCGCCCTGCCTTGCCAATTTCCAATTTTCGCGATCAACGCAAATCGAATCTTAAACCGAAAAACACTGCAATGCAAGGAAAATAATCAGTCAGATGGTTGATTTTTGCGGTGAAAATCACTTGTTCGACTACATTCGAGAGGTATAGGAGAGATCTGAACCCAAAGGTGATACGATGAACTGTTGCACGAAAAGCAATCAAACGAGAATTGTTACTCGTAGAACAACCCAACGGGAATTGAAGCATAAAGAGAATTAAATTCTCACTGAAAAGCCGAAGCGATCGTCCACCAACCGTAGACCATGTCACGTGCAAGGCAACAAACGATAATACTACAGTATACTGTAAGAAAAATTAATATACACGAATTTTCCCACTAACAATCGAGGATTTGTTTTTATAAATCTAATATCGGTCAGCCTCGCTATAGCTTTTTTTTGGTGAGCCTAAACGTCTCGTCGTACTCCTTGTTTCGAAAAAGGTTCGGCTTGTGTCAGAAGCACGTGGGCTTTGACAGCTTTGAGTCCACGAACGCTCTACAGCGGACCATCACGGTATGCGCCGCTGTCCACAGCGCCGAGATGGCGCCAGCCTACACAGCAGAGGAGCGCAGTGGATGTACTGCGGTCTCCCCTCTACACGACAACGCCTGCTCTGTGTTCGCGCCTACGACGGCGCGACTCTCTCTTCCGTGCCGAACGCCGACTACGATGACGGACGCATCGCCTTCGTTACAGCTTGAATCAACTTATTCAAAGTCTCAATAAAGAGTTGATTTTAATACAAAGTGCCCAGAATTGTTTATTCCAATATACCTTATCCAACAGGTTATCGGCCCAGCCACGCTGTGAGCTTTGGAGGCAGGCACTCAGAAGAAGATCGGTGAGTACCTGAGTTTTTTGCGAGGCTAACCGAGAAACGCGGCCATGTTGATGTTTTGACCGCGTGGTAAGAGTTTTCAGACGTAAGTTTTTTAGAATAGCAATGAGCTAATTAGAAATACGCGATAAATAGCTCTCATTTATAAGATAGAATAATACTGAAAATTATAAGAATTATTTAAGATTAACTTCAGAAAATAATCAGAAGCATTCAGAAGAAACTCTATTAAGACGCTAAATCAGACGAGAATTTGACGGGGCATGCGAGGAGAAATATCAAAGAATTGTGGTGCGGGTGCAAGACGCAACTAAGCAGTGTTTCTTTTTCATAAGTAATACACAGAATAAGACGGAGTAAGAAAGTAGTTGAAAAGCACGCGCAACGTGCATGCACGGACGTGCACACGCGGACGATGCGTGAAGAGAAAATTAGACGCAATTTTTTCAGATTAACGTGTTCTATCCGTTAGGCACATACATGCAGAAACACGCACACACACAGACGAAACGTGGAGAAAGCGTCAGGCACAATTTCTTTCATATAAGTGTTTTCTCTCGAAATAGATTCAGAACAGAATTCTTCGTGAGGGAAATTCAGAGATTCGGAGGGAGTGAGGCAAATTGCTGGTGTCGCGCGCTCGGATAGACGTGCACACGCGGACGATGCATCAAGAAAGATTCAGACGCCATTTTGTTTCACAAAAGTAATTTCTCTCCGTTGAGCGCGCGCTGCACGCACATATACACAATTCTCAGAAGTAAATTCAGACGCGATATACATACTGTACTGACGACATGAGGCGTAGATGATACTGCCGTGCAGAGAATTCTTGCCTTCATGTAAAGTCGTTACAACCGTGTGAATCATTGGGACTGCGTAAGTGCACGGCCAACCCACTGACACTATTGGCATCATTGCTGTGCGTGACGTCACGATCGGAGGGAGCACGAGCATGGGGCTGGTGCACATGGGAGTAACGACTAGCTTCAAACTTACTAGACTTGCTGTACGGTTTAGTACGGGGAGAAGCAATAATACAAATAAACAAATAATAAGAATATAATTCAGAATAAATACTTGGCATAACAGAATTCAGAAATCCAGAACCAGAAAGAAAGAGAGAGAAAAGAAGAGAATTCAGAATGTCAGAAGGACATAATACGCCAGAGAAACAACAAACTCGGACCGGCGACGAACAAAGTAATTTATTTTAATCATATATATAAGAGAATATATATATCCAAATTACAACATTTTTAATCAAATTTATTCCTCTCTAAGACAAAATAAAGTCATTTACACAGTGTAATAAAAATTATATTCATATAAAATTATATTACGATAATTATAAAGAAAATATAACAAAATTAATATTACTATTATTTAGAGCAGAATGTAAACAATTACTTAAAGAGATTCAGAATACAGATCTGTCAACTTTTTCATTGTAATTAGATTAATGCAGATGAATTTTATAAGACGATATTAAAAAGACCAAATATTTATAAGAACAATTGTATACATATAATCAGACGAGAACTCAACTTCAAAATCTCCGCACACGCCGCCCGGTCTATCACATTTTTGTTCGATAAAACCATCAGAGAAAGTGAACACAGATGTTAGAAACAGAATGCTAAAATCAGAATGTTAAAGGAACACAACCCTTCCTCAAATCCACCACTGTTAACCCAGATGATAATATAAATTCAGAATAAGTGATAAACAATACACAATCAGACCAAAACAGAATAACAGGCGATTTTAATGAGTCTTTTAAAAATTTTACTCAGAAGTTAGAATCAAATAAAAATAGTTCAAAATTCAATATTAAAAGAGACTATAAATTGTCACAAAAAGTAGTTTTAAATGTGTGGTTAGATTACCTTCATTCAGAGTTAAGATCTAATGATTTATTAGACATAATAGATGATAAAGTGCAAGCCCCATTAAACTTAACCGAAAAAGAAGTAGAAAAGAGAAATTCATTAGACAGAGATATTATCATAAATCACTTGGACGAATACTATCATAACAAAATTTTGTTCTTAAAAGATCCCAAAGAAATTTTAATTAAAATCTGAGAATTCAGAATAGCAGAAGCAAACGTGACAGCTTCCTCAGTTAGGGCTCAATTGTATCGCTTAAAATTAAATAAGACAGAAAAGATAAATGCAGTTTGTAACAGATTCGATACAATTATAAGAGAGTATGAGAGTTGCGATACAAGTGTGCCACTATCTGAGGATGAGAAAAGATCAGCTATTTACCAGGCGGTTTCATGCTATAACTCTGAACTTCGTTCAGCCTACCTAATCAGAAGACAAACTGACAATAAAGAAATGAATTTAGAAGAAATAAAATCATTTCTTTTACAGTTAGAAGCAGAGAAAAAGAACTCAGAGGAAACCAGAGGACCCAGAGCGAATTTGATTCAGAATGAACCAGAGTGGCAGTCGGAGTCACACGCTAAGTGTTTCAGATGCAATAAGCGGGGGCACATGGCACCGAACTGCCCTCTCATAAAACAAAACCTGTGGTTCTGCTATTTCTGCAATTCAGAGGTTGAACACAGAGGCACAGACTATCCTAAAAAGGGGACAGTACAGGCACCCAGAAGGTTTGATAATAATTATATTAAAGAATACACAACACTAAACAACACAAATGATTACACACAGTTCAGAGGAAACAAACATATCAGAGGAAGAGGTAATAACAGAGGCAGAGGTATTGTTATAAGAGGTGGTGGAAGTGGAAATTTCAGAGGTAAGGTTTTTAAAAGAGGTGGAAATCGAGGCGCGAAAGGCGCATCACAAAACACCTTAAAGCAAGGAGCAACAGCGTATATTGCAGGTACGACTAAAAATAATAAGAAACTCGAATTACCGACACAACTAACATTTATAGCAGACTCAGGTGCTACCGATCATATCGTAAATAAGGGTATAATATTGAGCGATTTCAAAGAATGCACGAGAGTGGTAATCAGATGCGCGAATAAAAATGATTCGGCAAATATAGAAATAGACGGAAAAGGAAATTTAATTGTAAGATCAAATATTAATACAGATGAAATAATTATTTTGAAAAATGTAATATCAGCAGAAAACATATCAGAGAATTTAATCTCACTCAGATGCTTTGCAGACGTAGGTTTAGGAATTTACTTAGATGATGAAATTTTGAAAATCTTCGATAAAAATATAGGTGCTGAATATATTACAGGAAAATATGAGAAACCAAATTGGATTATAAATTTCGATGTAGAAAAACAAAGAAATATAAATAATCAAAATTCAGATTACGAAAAATATTCATGCATGGCTAGGTTAGTTACGTTGGACGAGTTTTTGCAACAATCTCAGACGGATGTCATGAATTTAGAATTGAACACATTATCAGAAGAGAATACAGAGAAAATTGATACGAACACGTCTGAGATTGGGAGGGAGAATCGAGAAAAACTCGTTCAAACAAAACCAAACATCAGAAGCCCTCAAACTAGCGACTTCGATTTAGATGAAAGAATTTTAAACAGAAAATTACATAACCTAGATAGCATGAGCATAAATGAGACAATGGAAATTTTGGACTATAATGAAAAATCAGAGGATAACAAATAGAGCAAATTGAATGAAGGCATGCTATGGCATATCAGATTAGGTCATGCTTCTTTAGGTTATCTCAAACAGATGCAAAAATCGGATGAAAAACTAAAAGGAGTTAAATTCGACAAAGACATAATGGATTGCGAAGTGTGTATCATGGCAAAGATGGAAAAATGACCGTTTTCAGAGAATAGAACCAGAGGATCCAGACCGTTAGAAATGATACACACGCACACAATGGGACCCATAAAGCCAGCTTCATTCCCTGGTGGTAACAGGTTTATAATTGTATTTGTAGATGATTACACGAGATTTGCTAAAGCATACTCTGTGAAACATAAAAATGAGGCTGGTGATTGTCTTGAAAAATTCCTAATAACAATGAGAAATCTATTAGGAAAAAATGAAAAAGTCTGTTATATCAGAGCTGATAACGGAACAGAATTCATCGGAGGAAAGTTCTCAGAAGTAATGAAACTAGAAAAGATAGAGTATAATGTAGCACCTCAACACACACCAGAACTAAATGGAACTGCAGAAAGATTTAATAAGACGTTGCAAAATAAGATCAGAGCTTTAATGATTGATTCCGGCTTACCAGAAACAATGTGGATATTGGGAGTAGAAGCCGCAGTTCACATATACAATAGAACAGCACATAAGTCGTTAAACTCAGAAACTCCAATAAATATGCTAACTCCAAAAATCAATAACCACTTAGAGAAAATCAGAAGATTTGGATGTGTAGCATATGCTAAAATTCCTATAACGGAAAGGAAGTCCTCAGAAAGAGCAATTAAAGCTATAATGGTTGGGTACTCGCCAACAGGCTACGTCCTTGGCATCCTTCAACTGGAAAATTCCTTCACTCCAGACTTATCAGATGTAATGAAAAACTGGTTTACAAAGATATTTACAGAGATAAGTCAGAGAACAAATCAGAAGAGACAGAAGTATCAAAGGATCCGGAAATAGGAAAAGTACCATCAAACTCAGAGGAAAAAGAAAAATCAGAGGAAAAACAATCAGAAAATAAACAGAAACACAAACCAAAGAAAAGGAAAGCTGAAAACAAAGAGACAAATAACTCAGAAACTGAGAAACGCTAACAACCCAGAAGAAATGCGAAAGCAATAGACAACAGAGAAAAATACATGTCTATCAGAAGAATCCAAGTGACACGGCAATTAGAGGATACAAGCCTAAAATTAATAGACCAAGAACCAAGACATAATTCAGAAAGAAGGTGTGATAAAGAAAATTCAGAAGATGAAATCAGACACGCATTTATAGCCACAATTAATAAAGACCCAATAACATACTCAGAAGCCATGGCATCAGACGATAAAGTAAAGTGGTCAGAAGCCATAAACGAGGAAATTAAATCAATGGAGGAAAACAGAGTATGGCAATTTGTTGATAGACCCTCTACAACAAAAGATGGCAAAAAGGTACACATAATATATTCGAGATGGGTCTTTCAAAAGAAAACTGGAGAGCAAGGAGAAAATGTATACAAAAGCAGATTAGTAGTCAGAGGCTTCAAAGACAGAACTGTATACGAATTGAAAGAGACATACGCACCAGTATCCAGATTAGCCATAATCAGAGCGGCGTTAGCCATAATAAATAAATACGACCTGGAGGTATTTCAGATGGATGTCAAAACCGCTTTTCTGAATGGAGCACTGGAAGAGGAGATATACATGGAGATTCCAGATGATATAAACTGTGATGCAGAAATCAGAAGAATAAAAGTATGCAAACTACAGAAAGCTCTATATGGTCTGAGAATCAGTCCAAAAAGATGGAATGTAAGATTTTCAGAAGAAGCACTAAAACTAGGACTGGAAAAAGACATAAATGAACCATGCATGTTTACCTGGAGAAAAGATGGAAAAGTAGTTATGTTAATTCTATACGTAGATGACATACTACTAGCAGGTAATGACAAACAAAAATTAGAAGAAATCAGAGAGAAACTAAGTCTTGCATTTAAAATGAAAGACTTAGGAGAACCAGAGAACTTCTTAGGAATGAGAATTATCAGAGACAGACAAAATAAAACCGTGGCATTAAAACAGACAGAATATCTCACAGAGACAATCTTAGAAAGATTTAACATGACAGAATGCAAAACTCAGAGAACACCCATGCTGACAAGACAAGTTAAAAACAGAGAACTCAGAAGTGAAGAAAACTCGAACGAATCAGAAGAACCAAAAAATAAGAACCAAAGCACCATACAGAGAAGCCATTGGAAGTTTGTTATATCTGGCAGGAGCTATGAGACCAGATATCGCATTTGCAGTCAACTATTTATCCAGACGACAAGTAAATCCAACAGAAGAGGACTGGAAAAAAGTAAAAAGAATTTTCAGATATCTGAAAGGAACGTCTGACCTTGGGTTGACATACAGAGCAAAAGACGAAAATCTAACAGCTATGACAGACGCAAGCTTTAGAGATTGTTCAGCCTCATCTTCCACAGGTGGTTTTATAATAAAATTATTTGGTGATCCAATAATGTGGAGAAGTCATAAACAGACTTATGTGACACTGTCAACTTGCCAAGCAGAGTACCTTGCCATGAGCGAAGCATGTCAAGGACTTGTATCACTCGATAAAGCAATCAGAGACATAACAGGTAAAACCATGTACCCAGTAACAATTTGGTACGATAATAAGTCAGCTGGTGATTGCACTCATATGGATGGCAGCCATAAACTTAAAAATTTCAATGACAATCTAGAATCAATCAGAAGGAATTTAGAAAACAGAGAAATGACAGGAAGTAAAAGTCATATGGCAGTCACTCACGGTGACTATATAAAATCACGTGTCTTAGAAGGAAAAGTAACAGTCAGATGGGTCTCGACTAAAAAAAATGAAGCAGATATAACGACTAAACCACTTTCCTTTGATACGCATAAATATTTAAGAGATAAAATCATGAATTCAGAATAGTATAAAAATCAGAGAAATATCACTATAAATGAATATAAAATCAGATGGTTATATATATAAATGTGTATTACTTTAATTCAGAGATTTACCCAGAGTAACTAATTTATTTATTTAGAATGAATTTAATAACTACAAATATACACATATATAAGACCCAGAGGATAAACCGATAAAATCATCAGAAGACATATATACGAGAACCAGAAGTTGCGTACCCTCAAAGGGAGGGAGTGTAAGAAGCACGTGGGCTTTGACGGCTTTGAGTCCACGCAACGCTCTATAGCGGAACATCACGGTATGCGCTGCTGTCCACAGCGCCGAGATGGCGCCAGCCTACACAGCAGAGGAGCGCAGTGGATGTACTGCAGTCTCCCCTCTACACGACAACGCCTGCTCCGTGTTCGCGCCTACGACGGCGCAACTCTCTCTTCCGTGCCGAATGCCGACTACGACGACGGACGCATCGCCTTCGCTATAGCTTGAATCAACTTATTCAGAGTCTCAATAAAGAGTTGATTTTAATACAAAGTGCCCAGAATTGTTTATTCCAATATACCCGCTCCAACAGCTTGTTACCTTACTCCATCTGTAGCTTGTCGCCGAAATTCGCGACAATTTCAGCGCGAATGAAAGCGAAAGCTTTATTGACGACGATAGGTTGCCCTGTGTTACCGCCGCCAATTAGTTTGATAGGCTGTACAAACTTATCGACGCTTGCAGCGTCGTCCGTGATCTCTGGTGAGCTGAAAAACTCAAAAAATCTTAGCTTCTGGATATCAATTCACGTTCAACCAACTTCTTAGTTGGCTTGCTGAATGGAAGAGCAAAGGTTTTTCTCCAAACACCTCCAAAAACTAGAAGTTCGGTTGAATGGAAATTGAAAAAGGAGTTTTTCTCTTTATACGTAAATTTAATTTTACTCAATGTTAAATTCAAGCACGAGGTGTAGAGAAAAAAAATTCACTGAATAAATCCCTTGCTGCATAAAATAACGTCGTTTTCGATGACGTTGAGCGCGATGAGTAAGAACTATAGCTTTTCACATGTTGTCGCATAGCGCGCACTTAACCGTGAGTGTGTATGTATAAAGATATACACACGATTATTGGTCGCATGTTGCTCTATGTATCGAGCGAAAACGAGAGACAAAACTATACGTTTGTGCACGGTCTTGTAACGCGTGCTTGTGCTCGGGCGTGTATATATATATATATATCTCCCTATATTATATAGGCGTTACTGCTATATCTGAACGCAGTCCATCCGCCGTCCCCTCCACCGCCCGCCACCGCCACCGTCGCCTTCACCGCCCTCCACCGTCCCCTCCACTTACCTATTTGCTTGCCCTCCACCGTCCCCTCCACTTTTTAACGTTAAATTCGTTCAAAAATCACGTTATTTTTTAATCTCAGTCAGACCACCGTCTCCTCTACCGCCCTCCACCGTCCCCTCCACCACCCTCCACCGTCCCCTCCACCGCCCTCCACCGTCCCCTCCACCGCCCTCCATCTACCGTCCCCTCCACCATCCCCTCCACCATCCCCTCCACCTCTGGACTACTACCGGACTATTGTTTTTTATGATAATCGAAAAACCATCAAAGAGAAAACTGCCACTAAAACTTTGAATTCGAACATTCAAAAAAACTCAAAAATATACTAATTATTATTAGAACCAACATAGACAATTATGTTTTCAACTATTATCACATTTCGCACATTTGGAACAGTTTTCCACACCACCACTGAGGTAACTGTGGTACTGTTATAGGCGCGTTGAATTTTTGATTTTATTGAGCTTAGGTTTTATATATAAGAAATAATAATAATTATATATATGATTTTGGGACATGCCGAAATCATATAGAATTACACAATAATTTGTTATATAATGAGCCTAAACACAACCATGGAATTCATCGCCAGTAGCCCTAAAAACCATGGGACTCATCACTCCGTAATCATCCTTGACTCCAACCTAGCCCTTTCTTCCTCCACCATGTAAGATGTGAATTAATTTTCATTACTTATTGTTGTAATTTCTTTAAAATAAAAATTGTGCAAAGTTTAAAATATAATGAAAAAGAATTCACATCTTTATTACATTTAATAAACAAATATTTCACATTAATATATTAAATAATTATGAAATATTTATTTATTAAATGTACAACAATAGTCAGATTATTTATAATATTAAACTTATGAGAAGATACAACATGTCTTATATTTTCACAAAGGGTAATATTTTAATTAAAATGATTATTGTTATAAATTCCTTGAGCTTAGGAGAAATTGAGATCATATACAAATACGACATAAATTTTTACTCATCAAATCTTATAGTGTAAATTATAGATTAAATTTCAAAAATTTCTTTCCATACAATGTTATCTATTATTAAAGAATTTTCTGAACCATTTTCAATAAATATATTGTTATGATTTTTACATCGAGATAAAGCAACATATAACTGACCATGTGAAAATAGTGGTCGTCTAATAAAAATTCCAATAAAATCGAAACTCTGTCCTTGAGATTTATTTATTGTCATGGCAAAAGCTAATACAGTTGGAAATTGTTTAAGGTAAAGAATAAAAGGAAATGAAGATGAATCTGCAGTATTTAATGTTATTCGTGGAATAAAAACCTTTTCATCAATTTTTTCGCCTGTAATTATTTCTGCCTTAACATTACGAGCATATAATCCAGTTATTCTTAGACGTGTACCATTACACATTCCTTGTACAATACTTATATTTCTAATTAACATAACAATAGCATTTACTTTCAATTTTAATTCATGAGGTGGAAGACCTTCTCTAATATTGTTAAGCATTTCAATTGGATAATTTAAATGAATATTTTCGTCTGTTTGATCAGCTCCTTTATGAGTTGCATAATCGAAACTATAATACGAATGTACTTTTTTATTCAATAATTCTAAATCTTTATTATTAATAATTTTAGTATCTTTATTATGAGCGGTTAAGATTACACGATCTATTGAAGTTTTAATATTAATGTTACTATAAATTTCTTTACAAATATTATTGGTTTTCCATTTATTTAGAATAATAAATGGATTAATTTTTCCTTCACCCAATTCTAACAATAGTGAAGAAAATTCTTTATTTTCCGAACGAATATTTTGATTTAATTTTAAAACTTTAAAAAGAGACCATAACGCAGAAAATTTAATTGTTTCTTCAATTATACTATTTTTGTGACCACATTTCATAACTGGAAGAATTTGCCGAAAATCACCTCCTAATATCATCAATTTTCTACACTATTTATTCAATTAATATAACGATATTTTATTGCTCTGAAGCAATAATAAAGAACATAAATAAAATCCTTTACCTTTGATTCGTCTTAAGTCCGATATTTTACCCATCAAAATTTCATATTGTCAAAATTGGATAGTTTGATGCTTCATTATAATAAAATTTCTCTCCGAAAATGGTGGTTGGCGAGCGGAGCGAGCAGGGGGCGAAGCCTCTCTAATATATATATATATATATATATTTATATATATATATATATATATATATACACACACACACACACACACACACACACACACACACACACACACACACACACACACACACATTGGGGGGCTGTGCCCCCTACTCGCTCCGCTCGTCAACCCCCAACTTTGAAAAATAATACCTTGAAGACTTTGAACCGGCTCTGTGAAGTTTTCCCCCAAAGTCAAAATTGATTAATACAACAAAGCTAAATCGATTGCGCGTAAAAAAAGAAATCAATTTTGTTTTAACAACTTTTTTGTGCGAACTCTTGTTTAGGGGATATTATTGAATTGTTATTGGGGTCAGCGCCCAAATTAAAAACGCATGTTTTAATAAATAGAAAATTATTAGAATTTTGTAACAGTAGCCATTCGATTGCGCGTCGTTTGCGCTAACCGCACCCAAATCGTAAATTCCAAATTTTCATTATTACAATTAATAATATTAATTTTCTATTCAACGGCAAAGAAAAATCATATATGGCATCGTGAGCATGCGCGCACCCGACACTTTCGCAGTCTACACTCCGCGCACGCGCACCGCGCACGTTTAATAATAGTCGTTGGTAGGTTGCAGTCACCGTCTTGAGTAACTCCTGGTGCTACTGCTCGACTTCTTCATACACCGAGATGACAACGGGCACCAGGTGCCAGGGTGCAACTTCTGGTACCTGGTGCCCTCGTTTAATGAAGCGGATTCCGTAATATCGACAAGTTTAAATTACCACTTTAATAAACAGGTAAATCTCAACCTCTAATTCTAATTATTAAGTGAATGAGTACATAAATAAGTATATTGTTTTATTGTATTTTTTTTTTCATACAGACTTTTATTCATTATATCATCATTACAATGTATTGTTTGTGGAACAGTCTATACAAATTTGACCAATGGATCATTAAAAAAACATTTCGGAGCGTAACTTCTGAATTTACTACCAGCTTTAGTGCTATTGTGCCTGGTTGTATTGCAAGATCAGTTATTTGAAGTTATTCTAATGAAGATATTACCAATTATGAATATTGTCTCTGTGTAGAGCGGATCTATTTTCATTATTAAGTTGATGCCTCTGCAGGCGTTTACTCCACTAGTCATCAGCTGAGCCCACATTTTTTTAAAAATTACAGAGCACTCCATATTGATTTTTAACCAATTCAGAGATCTGAAACAGGTAAATATTAACCTTTAATTCTAATTATTAAGTGAATATATAAATAGAAACATTGTTTTATTGTATTTTTCCCCCATACAGACTTTTACTCATTGTATCCTCAGGTTGTATTGTTTGTGGAACAAACTATACTGATTTTATCAACATATCATTAAAAAAAATTGCAGAGCGTAACTTCTGACTTTGCTACCTGCTTTATTTCTATTGTCCCTGGTTGTATCGCAAGATCAGTTATTTGAAGAGAGTGTAGAGAGGTTCCATTTTTATTATTAAGTCGATGCCTCTGCTGGCCATTACGCCACTAGTCATCGATCGTGCCCACATTTTTTTTAAAGTTACGGAGCACTCCACATTGATTTTCTAACAATTGAGAGGTCGCTTAGCCATCGAATACAACCTAAACAAAGACGTAAACAACAAAGAACTGAAAATTGGGTGTCAGGTATTTGAGAATATGCTGCTTGTATAAAATTGTGGATATATAGAACAATCTGAATATTTTAGTTAATGATTCATTCTTTTAAATGGTAAACCATACTTTTATGTATAATCAAGTATTACTTCATATATTGGCACAAGAACCAAAAGGTGGATTTATGATGAAAAGTTTGTCTCAAGAAATCACTAAATGTGCTGAACAAAAGTAAGTTTATAAAAATATAAATTGTTCTCTATCCAAAATTATATATTCATTATTAAATGTTAATACATTTCTGTAGCGGACATGATGTTACTCCAATAACAATGGCCTTAAATGGAACCACTGTTAGTCCAGCAGCTTGTCTGGCTCTTGTATCTATGGTATCTAGAAATACATTAAATCCAGCAGATATAACAGTTCTTTTTAGGAATTATTCATTGCCACAACCTCCTCCAATAGAATTACTAAGAAATCCACAATTTTTAGGTAAATTATTTATTTTAAACAATGTTTATCTGAATTTTAATAACAGCATTTAATAATCGCTTTATTTTTTAGAACTTCATTAATGCTTTATTTAAACTAGGAGTTAAAATAAATCCTGAACATAATTCAAAATATATTTATTTATTAGCTTATGCGTAGCAAGTATTTATGAAATGACTATAAAAAAGGGAGCTCACAAGAAAGTTAATTAAGATGATCTTAAAACAACTATTCCAGCAATTGAAAAAGTTCATAATACTTGTAATATTAATAAACGTTCAACAGAACTGATAGCAGAAATTAACACTCTTTATCAATGTATGAGGTAGAATGAAAATAAATTGGTATATAAAGAATAATAATTTATTAAATATAAAATAGAAAGACTGATTATACTTTTCTTATAGGTTTCCAGTACTCAGTGTAGGAGTCATAAAGTTCATGGGTTAAATCCACAGTAACAGAACCATCTTATTTTAAATTAGAGAGGATCTATTTTCACTATTAAGTGTAACTTAGTTTAGCAGCTCTTTATGTAATAGAAGACTCAACCCAGAATTTTGTTCTCTAAAACAATGGACCGAAGGTTACGATTTCCAGGAAGATTACATGTATACCTAAAGGAATCTGAGGATCTTCTCAATAAGGTGAATATGGTATATAATTTAGTTATAAAAAATAATGTAAGATACACATGGCGTAAGTTGTTCTTTATGGCACGGCGCGCACTCGCTACGCTCGGGCGCTTATACACGCTGTGTCGTAAAGTACGATTTATGCCATTAGTATTGTAATGTACTAATTAATCTGTTAATTTTATGATCTATTTACATTGGTTAATTTGTTAATACTATTCGGTCATGATTGTTGTTTGCAAAAAGTAACAGTTTTTTTAATGAGATAAGAAACAGAAGCGTATAGTTTTTATAGATTCCTCGTAATAATTTGATTTATTTTTTTATTAAGTTTATTTCATTAAATATCGTGAAACAATAAGAGAGTCGCCACAAATGGATCGTGGTGATACTATCTAAACAGTACAGTTTAAGCTCAATATTCAAAAAATTATTCGTCGAATATTTTTTCGAATGAATGGTTATTCGAAAAATTATTCGTCTGGTATTTATGCGAAACATTTGTAACTAAGAACTATCTCATTATATTCAATATTAACGAAAATTGGATGTTTATTCGAAAGTAATTTTGCAGACGAATAATGCCAAGCTCTGATAACTATAGTAAACATGAATTTTCGAATTGTTCTTCTTTTGTTTCGTTTTTAGCCTCTATAAAATATTGAATTCTTGTTGTCTCAAATGTTATTGCGTAAAGAACGGCTGTAAATTTCAGTTAATTTTTTTGTGTTAGGTAATCATAATCATCAAAGATTTTTCATAAGTTATTAGAATTCAGATTTTAGTTTAATTTATTTATGTTAATAAACTACATTTCATGTACATAACCTCAAAACTGACACCTTGCTCTTTGGTTCTTAATAAGAAAAGAATCGCAGTCAATTATTAGTACCGTTTTAAATTTTATTAACATGAAAAAGATATAATAATAATAAATAATCAATTTTTTCAATAAATAATCAAGTAATTTGAAATGGTATATTTTGTTTTTACATTGAACATAAAAATATAATGCAAACCGAAGATATTTCAAAGCCAACTCCAAGAGTTTGGGAATTAATACATTTTAATATTAAAATTGATGGAGATGATTGGAATCAAATAAAACCATCTGAAAAATTTGACAAAGATCGAATCGATCAGAGATTGAATGACCCATGGACACATGTTGTTAATCTTAAAATATGGGAAGCTCAAAAACTGTCTTGCGCTTTTACATTTAAAAAGCAGAAATTTTACAAAAGTGCTGGATTTCCGTATTTTGAAATTTTTGGTCATTGTAATGATAAATTATGTATCAATATATCCATGAAGAATGTTCACAATCTCACGATGATGGGGTCACGATTAAAATAACGTGCTATAACACATTCGGTGTACTGCATAGAAAAAAATTAAGTCTTCGTGGCAATGTGAGAAAACAAACAAAAAGATGTTTTTTAGCTAAAAAGCTCATCCAATTTAAGCAGATGAAAGCTGACAAATTTTTAAACGATTCTGGTGGAGAATGTCCACTGTTACAAAATTCTACAGTTTTTCCTAGGACTCGGCAAGAGGGTCAAGATGAATTAATAAAGAAAAACAATTATCCTGGAGATGCTATTTCATCCATAATATCTATGATGGATGATATGCCCTGTATCAAAGAAATATCAACAATACCATTTTACGTTTATTACTGGACAGACAACCAAA
This sequence comes from Torymus aiolomorphi, assembly GCA_036365515.1. Lineage (NCBI taxonomy): Eukaryota > Metazoa > Arthropoda > Insecta > Hymenoptera > Torymidae > Torymus > Torymus aiolomorphi. The sequence continues at coordinate 100,493,039 of CM070877.1, read as the reverse complement.
TCTTATTATGGAAAGAAGCTGCAGATCTGGGATTTTTTGTATCCATTGATGCCTCCGGATCATTTGTTAAAGTTTCTACTATTATAGATGATAATAAAAGCTCTGATATATTTATATACAATATTGTTACTCATCTAGAAAATAAAATATTTACGCTTTGCCAAGGATTATCTGCTACTCATACGACTCAGGCCATTTATTCTTGGATTTTTGCATGGTTACAAAGTGGGGTACCTATAACACATGAAGTTGTTGTGGACTGTTCTAGCGCACTTTTAAATGCAGTATCATTATCTTTTAATGGTATGTATTTTAATGACTATCTCGAAAAATGTTTTAATATTGTGAATGAGAAAGTTGATATACTCCCTTGCTGTTTGATAAAACGAGACAGAGCACATTTAATAAAAGATATATGCAAATTAAAGCAATTCGAAAAAGAAAATTGGATTAAAAAAGATTTTTACGTAAGATCAATTGGTTACTGCTTACACCTCGAGGATATAAAACTGTTCGAAGACACAATCATGGCATTATTTATAGTTTGCGAAAGTGAGTTTTGTGATGTATCAACAGAATGTTACAAAAGAAAAAAATGGCTTATGGAAAAAATTAGTACATTTAATTTTGAATCTTATTATGGGAGTACCAATACAGAAAATGAAGATGCTAGAAGTACAATGGAAGAAAATTTTGAGCGTTATATTAAACTAGAAAGTGGAGTGGAGAATGTGTATAAAATTACAGATTATATACATAATATTTACAATAAATGTATCAAAATTGTAGGCTCTACAACAAATAATACACTGTCAATACCAAACAATTATTTTTTACCAAGTTTATGTAACTATTTAATCGATCTCTTTATACTGCCATTCTAAAAATATAGTGTCAACATCGGCAGCATCAGAATGTTACTATAGAATACTAAGAAAGGATTACCAGATGAACTGCTGTGTATCTGTTGATTGATTTATTTTAAATCACCTTAATCACATTAATGATGCGACAAAATTAGGTCGAACAATTGCTAAAAAACTGAAATATGAAAATTTAATGAAAAACAGTCCAAAAAATAATGAAATAATTTCCCAAGCTACTCCAACGAAAACATTTGTAGAATCTGCGATGAATGAAGGTTCAAAACTTCCTTTTACAAAAAAAACTATTGACGATTTTCAATTTTTAAAACGTGATGTAGTTATTTCTAGTAAAAGAAATATCTTATCTTCTTTACAAATTCAAAAAGAGGCTATGCTGTATGAAGATAGTTCTTCAATTACTAAATCAGAGTTTGATATACTCTCCCCCGACTTTATTATTAGTGCTGGCTCTGATGCCTCTACGAAAGAAAATGAATATTATACCAATACAGTATTATTTATGACGCAGATTATTGGAATAAACTATACTGTTGCTTATTATACCAGTGATGAAATATCTGAAGAGGTTTTTAGTATGAGAAATTGAAAAAATAATCATATTTTATGGAGTGATCAACTGAAACCACTGATATCGAACTGTTATGTAGATGGTGCTATTATTGATGGATTTATGATATATAATTCTACTAGAAACTGGAAAAATGTCTCGTTTGTCCCTACGGGTCACACTACTTACATATTAGGTGATTGATGCGATATGACTAAATCTGATAAATGGCTTATGTATAATATAAATTTTGAATTTTCTGGACTAATTTTTCTCCCATACTGTTACAGAAGTCATTGGTGTCTTGTAGTTTTAAATGTAGAACAAAAAACAATAATGCATCTAGACTCTCTGCGTCGTCTGACGACATTACGGGTGATCGCGCAATTAGAGCCTTTGACAAATATTTACGCGAATGTGAATCAAAAAGAAGAATAAATTTATGCGATGTGCTTTGGCACCGAATTTATTTAAGGAGGTTCAGGGGTGTCATGCTGCGGGGTGAGGCTAGGGACGTTCCCTCTTTCCCCGCGGGCGCTCCCCGCTCACCGCGCATCCCCTCGCGCAGCCAACGAACTCGGCGTTTTGTTTACGTTTTCACCTACTTCTTTCCCAAATGCCTTATAAGCAACCAAGATGCCTCTGCGTTTTTATTCTTTGTTTATTTTTCTCTTAAAATGAAGGTTTTTTAACTGTATTTCTGCTTTTTTTATAAGTGATTTTTATGTTCAAAGGTCACATAACCTCACTCTCCCATAAGAGACTATGCTAAAAACTCGATTTTCAAGAATTTTTTTCTCGAAAAAATGGCTTATAAAAAATACTGAAAAAATTCATGTAATCTTCTTTCAAATTAAAGAACAATATATAAAAATTCTAAATTGTTCCCTGCATTTTGATGTAATGACTGAACCTCCTTAAGAGATCGACCTATGCAAACAGATGGGTACAATTGCGCAATTTTTGTTATGTTTTATATAAATGCATTAGCTAAAAAACTATCCTTAACGAGAAACAATTCATTTGATTCTAATGTTCATCGAAGTATTATAGCGCAAAATCTCGTCCGCTACTCGAAAGATATCAAGATTATGTGCTTATATTGTGAAAATGAAAGTTCTAATCAAGATTCAAATACCTATCAAACTTGTAAAAGTTGTAAACGCTAGGCTCATTTACATTGTATAAATAGAATAATGAAAAAAGTGAATGAGGATACTTTACATTCTAAAAATGTATATCTATTGTGTAATAGGCGTAAAAAATAATCATTTTTGACAAAAGAAATGGTTTAAAGCTATTGATTACTCATTATTTAATATCTGATATCCTACACTAACGCTTGTAATAATCAAAGAATAAAACAATTCAAGTATCAATTTTATCATTACTAAAGAATATCTTTAAAGAATCTAGAATTTTTTATCTTTAAAATTTAATACAATAATTTTATCTTCGAAATAAAATTAAAAACTTTGTAAATGATTTGTAAGTCTTGTAAAAAATGCTAAATGTAAATAAAGTTTATTACTTTAAAATATATCAATATGTACTTTTTAAAAAACCTGATCAAGCCACACCTTACGTTAATAATGATAAATTATTCTGCATATTTGTTAATTTGTTATGCAAATGTTCTACGATCACACACTGAATTTATAATGGGCCTCTGCTTTTGTGCCTATATCCTGAAGTAGTTGCGGATGAATTCTTTTTATAGAAATCTTATTATTTAAACAAAGTAAAAAATTATCAAATTATCAATTTCTATGAATGGAGCAATATACATTCATTCGCGTGGGTTAATTGATTATGTGCGTAGCATGGGTTTCTTATTTGAGAGAATGCAGGGTTCCTTATGCGCAACCCATACATATGACTTCTGTTCTGCAAGCAAATATACTTTATCTAACAATCTATTCAATTAATATTATAAAGCGAGTCGTTAATTCAGATTTCCAAATTTTTTTTTTTACTATGTAAATATTTAAAATTAGTTCCTCATGAACACTACTTATTTACTATGAAATTATTTTTTTAAATAAAAGAAAATAAACCGTGAACTTACACAAGCACTGTCTACAGCGAAATAATATACATAAAATGTTAATTATGAACGTTCATTTATTTTACATAAAATATAATTGATACATTTACTTTGGGTATTTTTTTTATATCTTCAGCTTTCCTTTTTGTGCTCTGACGTTTAGACCACAAATCTGTTATTTTCTTACAATATGCAATATATGTCCGCTTTTCTTCTCCTTCGTGTGCAATTAAACCAGTAAGTATATATGTAATTTTATGTACTACGATTTTTTTTGGAACCACGCTCAAAAATGTTGAGTAATTGCTGCATTCTAAATCAAGAGCCAGATAAGTGCTAAATTCATAAGTAACGGTTACAATGTCCTTACATGCGTTACAATGTCTTTTATCTAACAATACACGTATATCATTTACTTCTTTTTGTACACTATTTATTTGTATAATTTTGTTTAAAAAAATGTTTAGTGTTGCAAGTTTTTTAGTATTGTTAATGCCACATGTTTTACAATTAATATATTCCTTCAAACAATAATGATTTCCTAAAAGTTTTGAGGAAAGTTGTCCAGAGCTGTCAGAACATACGATATAGTCATTTTGCACCCTAGCATATTTGTATAAGTAAAGTGCTCTAGAGTTATAAAAAGAAACAAGATTTTTTGCTTTGCAACAATCTATAATCAACTTAAAAGAACATGAATTATTCGGTTGTTGACACGAACAAATTTCATCATTACACGCAATTTGAAAGTCATTTATGTGCTTATAAGCGAATGTAACAATTTCCACTATACTATCAAAGGTAGACGTATCTTCTAAAAAATATTTTTTCCTATTTATTACTTTTGATGCTTGACCTTTTCAATTTCTAATAAAGTTATCTCTAGGTCCCTTTTGCTTTTTACTTGTTGCTTGTTGATGATGTACTTGTATGGCTGGACATGGGGTCACATAAGTACCTTTCCTTTTTTTTAATGGTGAAATCGAAATTGAAGAATAACTGTGATCATTTTTTGTATCGAACTTACAGGGTTCGACATTTGCATCGAAAAATTGATTTATATTATTCGTTAGGAACACTTCTTTCTCATTTGTATCGTATTTGTTCAAATCGCGTATTTCCTTCTTTGGTATAGAATGTGTAATGTTACATATATTTTCATGTTTGTCATCTGTGCATAGAAAGTTACACTCTTTTTCAGAATTAACTTCAACTTCATGCGAGTATGACATGTCGAAAGTTAATGTATGAGGATTATATATCATCAAGTTTTCAAAAACTGGATCATTTACAATGTTTGTATCTACATTTTCAGTCATTTCATCTACTGTTTTTGAAGTAGAATGTATTGGCAAATTAAATGAATTTTTATATCTCCAATTTATCTTTACAAAATGGTCCTTTTCTTCAAAAACTTTAGTAGTATTTTTAATATTTGATGTGCCTATATTTTTAGTCATTTCGTCTACTGTTTTTGGAGTAGAATGTATTGGTGAATTCAATGAATTTTCAAACCTCCAATTTATCTTTACAGAATCGTCCTTTTCTTCAAAAGCTATAGTAGTATTTTTAATATTTAATTTTTCTTCAATTTCAGCTTGAAACTTTATACATAATAAATCATTGTCTTTCTCAATAACGTCAATATTTTTAGCATTAGATATTTCATCAATTTCATCTTCTTCTATTTGTTTGGTATTTATGCTATCATCCATGTTTTTATTTCTACCCATCCAATTTTCTTGGCGATTCAAACAACTATGATCGACGCTATATTTCGAATTGATATTTTTGTCAAACTGATTATGTTTCACGGTGTACAAAAATGCTCGACCCATCTCACACAAAGTTTTGTTTTTTTTCGTATCATACTTCAAAAATTCAGATGCAGGAACTGGTATTTGTACCTCGCGTAAACTAGAAGTATATTCTTATGCACAAAATGATGCTGTATTATAATAGTCATCTACTTGGCATATTTTTGTCCATGCTGGGAATTCTGTCAATAATAATTTAAAATAATTTTCAAACCAAAGAGGGTTGTAGTAATAATTTTTGCAGTATCCACCCTCCATAGTACATTGAAAATATTAAGAAACGATGGTGAGGTGACCCTCATCAACCCAGGATGTAAAAAATCACAACTCAAAGTTTCATTCTAAAATCACAACGTTTCGCTAGTCTGCTTTTCTAGCCACTTCAGGTGAACATTTATTACACTACATAACAAAAAGTAAAAACAATATAATCGCAACATGGTCATTTTTCGTTCAACCCAGGATGTAAAAAATCACAACTCAAAGTTTCATTCTAAAATCACAACGTTTCGCTAGTCTGCTTTTCTAGCCTCTTCAGGTGAACATTTATTACACTACATAACAAAAAGTAAAAACAATATAATCGCAACATGGTCATTTTTCGTTGTACACATGTGAAAAATCAAATAAAATTACATACATTACATAAATCGTTAACAGATATTTTAAGAGCCAAAGCTCTGTGTCAGAACCTCTATACAGACTACATCGCCGCCGACGACTATTACACTGAGTATTAGATATATAACTCTCGATTTCTAAGAAAACATAAACAAACCAATGCTTGACTACGAATCAAAACACATTATAAATGTATAAACGATGAAAACTGGCGTGCTTATTATAGCTATAGTGTAGCAAGATGATTTTTCTTCCATTTAATATCAAATTTATTCAAAATTCTCTTCAATCTTTTATACTGACTGTTTAAAAATTGCGTGTCTTCCTGTCTATTAATTGTGTTATCAATCCAATTTACATGTAGCATTTCAGATATAAGTCGTTTTTCCCTATTACATTCTCTATCTAATATTAATGTGTTGGCCCAATCAAAATTGTGTGTAGGATTTTTTTTGATATGTTGTGGAACAGGAAGTAATTTATGGGGGTCTAATTTTAAGTTGTGATTTTAGAATGAAACTTTGAGTTGTGATTTTTTACATCCTGGGTTGACCCTCACCATCGTTTCTTAATATTTTCAATGTACTATGGAGGGTGGATACTACAAAAATTATCAATACGGTCTCCGATGGAAATATGACCAGACTCTGACTGGGAGGAGTTTTTTCACGTTTATTTTGAAGACACATGGCCATCAAGTTGTAAATATATTGAGAACTTGGACTTCGTTTAGACATGAACTAGCAAAATCTAGGCAAGAAGAGCTCATCCCGTCACACATCACGAACACGCAAAAACGTTATTTTTGTTTTCATAGTAAGTCGAGCCAACAGTCATACACAGTATCACAAAAGAAAAATTAAAAAAATTTACTTAAATTAGAAATTAATGATTTGTTTGTACATATTACGCATTGTAAAAAACGCCTAACTGCACTCTCGGTTGTTATCAATACGTGGAAAGTAGATGGTAGAATTTTTAATAAGTTTAGAGAATTTACAGAAATTAAAAGTTATAAAATATATGATAATATTACAAGAAGATTGGATAGGAAACTTCACGGTCTAAAGAAAAATGAGCATATTATGCAAAAACATAACAGAAAAAATTGGTTAAAAAATCTTTCTAGTGTTATCATACCACAGGAAGTTATGGATGTAGTTTCCTTAGGTCCTAACTTTAACATAAAGCGTAATTTAACAAAAAAAGATATAATAACTACAGTAAAAAATATTGAATACAGTTGTGATAAAAAAAATGCTGGTATGACTAATGAAGTCAGGGAAATAATAGTCAGCAATATCGAAAAATGTAGTAACACTAAGCAACAGTTATCTAAGTATGATAAAGATTTTGGGAAAAAAGTTGCAGTCACACATAGATTTTTAGACAATCATAAAGATATATTTTTTACTCGTGCAGATAAAGGTAGTTTGACAGTTTGTTTGAATACAGATGATTATAAAACAAAAATGAATGTTTTACTTAACGATCGTAATACCTATAAGATTATCAAAAGAAATCCGTTAAAATCATTACAAACTAAGGTCCACAAAATTCTATCCCACTTCAATACGAATGGATATTTACACAAACAGTACCATAACAATAATCTCACTCAAACAAATACACAGTTACCAAAAGCATATGGTTTGCCGAAAATCCACAAGGTTGATATACCACTTAGACCCATTATTTCTACAGTCAATAGTCCGATTCACTTTTTAGCAAAGATATTGAATATTGAATTAACAAACTGTATTAAAAAACCAAAATCATATATCAACAATAGTCTGGAACTTAAAGAAAAATTAGCAGATCTGACTATACCCTCAGATTGTATTTTATTATCGTTAGATGTCAGTTCTCTCTTTACCAATATTCCATACCAACTAGTGATTAACAGTCTAGAAAAATGGTTTAAGGATATACATTTTAATTCAAAAATTCCATTTCAAGAAATAATAGAAACAACAAAATTTTTGTTCGTTAATACCTTTTTCATCTTTGATGACACAATTTACCAGCAATTATTTGGTACTCCAATGGGATCTCCCATCTCCCCCCTCTTTGCGGATATAGTGATGGATGATTTAGAAACTACTTGCTTAAAATTACTTAATGAAAAATCTAATTGTACACCATTATTTTATTATAGATATGTCGATGATACCATACTGTGCATAACAAAAAATCAAGTACAATTAGTTCTTGACACTTTCAATAGTTACAACAAATATTTACAATTTACTCACGAAATAGAAATAGATAATAGTATTAATTTTTTAGACTTAACGATTGTTAGAAGGGATAATAACATAATAACTAACTGGTTCCAAAAACCTACTTGTTCTGGCCGATTATTGAATTTTAATTCCCACCACACTAAACAACAAAAACGTAATATTATTTCAAACCTTGTGGATAGAGCATTATTACTATCTGACCAATCTTTTCACAATAAGAATATTAAGTTAGTAAAAGAAATGCTTATAAAAAATGATTATCCTGAAAACTTTATTAATACATATATTACAAGTCGCATACGTAAACATAAATATGGGAATAATAACTCACACAATCAAAATATAATTAACCCAATATCAACTGTAGCACTACCTTTTCATGAACAATTTTTTTATTCTTGTAAAAAAGGCCTTAAAAAATTCAACATTCGATGTGTCCCGTTGATGAACCACAAAATGAATAATATTGTTAAGTTAGGCAAAGATAGAACGGACAAATGGAATGAGACTAGTGTGATCTATAAATTTAACTGTGAGAAATGTAATAGCATATATGTAGGCGAAACAAAAAGATGCTTGAAAACGAGAATCAATGAGCACAAAAAATCTGTAATAGATGGATTAAAATTAGACCCCCATAAATTACTTCCTGTTCCACAACATATAAAAAAAAATCCTACACACAATTTTGATTGAGCCAACACATTAATATTAGATAAAGAATGTAATAGGGAAAAACGACTTATATCTGAAATGCTACATATAAATTGGATTGATAACACAATTAACAGACAGGAAGACACGCAATTTTTAAACAGTCAGTATAAAAGATTGAAGAGAATTTTGAATAAATTTGATATTAAATGGAAGAAAAATCATCTTGCGACACTATAGCTATGATAAGCACGCCAGTTTTCATCGTTTATACATTTATAATGTGTTTTGATTCGTAGTCAAGCATTGGTTTGTTTATGTTTTCTTAGAAATCGAGAGTTATATATCTAATACTCAGTGTAATAGTCGTCGGCGGCGATGTAGTCTGTATAGAGGTTCTGACACAGAGCTTCGGCTCTTAAAATATCTGTTAACGATTTATGTAATGTATGTAATTTTATTTGATTTTTCATATATGTACAACGAAAAATGACCATGTTGCGATTATATTGTTTTTACTTTTTGTTATGTAGTGTAATAAATGTTCACCTGAAGAGGCTAGAAAAGCAGACTAGCGAAACGTTGTGATTTTAGAATGAAACTTTGAGTTGTGATTTTTTACATCCTGGGTTGACCCTCACCATCGTTTCTTAATATTTTCAAGGGTTGTAGTAATCATTAGCTTCTCGCAACTGGATCGATTGAACTGATTCATAAATCTTAACCGATTCTAGCTTTAGTATTTCAATATAACTAGACAAATCATTTGAAATATTTGATGAAGAACTAACATTTTCAAAACTTGATGCCGTTTGATAAGCATCCCTCTGATTGATCTAGTCTTTATGTTCTAAATATTTTTTTTAATAGTATTTTCGTTTATTTTTGATGACAGTTTAGACCTACAATCTTCAGCGACTACATTGGAGAATGGACTTAATATTAATACTAAAATGCTTATCACCGTATGTTGAAAATGATTAAGATCATTCACAGTACTTAAGTAAACTATGCACTGAATAAGAAAATATTTTACAACATGAACCTTGTCCTTAAAATACTCTTGCTGGTCAATATCTAATAACAGACTGAATACATCTATTTGAATAAACGTGTTGGGAAGAGTAGAAACTTGCTTTAGCACAAACTTGTAACACTGTAAGTTATGTTCAGAAAATTATAAACAGTTAAATGCAAAAGAAATACCATTCAATAAAAATTTAATATATTGAATCACAATTGTACGTGGTGGTCGTATGCCAGATTTCAGATAACTGTGACAATAACTGATTATAAAATGCATTGCCATTTTTTCCGTAATTGCTTGTAGTAAACTAATAACTTTATTATGCACTTTCACAGCAAAAATAATTAAATAAATATCATCACTAATATAACTTCTCATTCTTACATTCTTAACAATATTTTGTAATACTAATACCACATTCGGTAAATCGGTGAAATTTACAATATCTTTAAGCAGTTCTACCTGTTCCGAAGAACAATAAATAAGATGGAATTGTCGAGAACATAAACTTCGTATTATACCATGGAATTCGATTCCATAGGCCATTTAATGTAAACTGTTATATTCATCAAATACTGGTGGATCAATATATTCATTTCGCTCAGAATACTCTATCTTCCCTGTTAAAATGACGCATCTCTTTTCCAAACAACCAAATTTGATGTACTTCAATTTATTTAAAATTCTATTTCTATCTTGTAATATATAAATGTAAAGATTGTGCCGCTTCATCATCCGGTTTAACCGATTAACAGCTTCTTCCCATACTAAATTACTTTCTTTCTTTAAATTCCTATCACTATCAAAAATCTCTAAATCTTTGACCACATTGAAAATATCACTACCAGATACGACTGGTTTTGAAGGCATTATACCCTGGAAGAATAAAAGTTTTAAATATCATTAATCATGTAACAAAGAACTTCCAAAACAATAAAAATATGCTAATATTTACCAGTATGAAAAATTGAATATTCTTTAGGTGAATGACAGTATAGTATAATTGTAGATCTATATGAACACATACTAATTTGGGCTGCAACATTCAGATTTTTCGGATTTGCTACCTGAAAACTTTTAAATGTTCGTTATATTTTAAATATACATTACGTAGTTATAAATATTAAAAAAACGTATGTGAGGTCTATAAGTATAAAGATGACATAAACTGTGAGATATATATGAGTAGTATACATTCTACTATGGAGAGACGGTGAGTCATCGTGCCCTGCCCGGGCTATCTTATCTTTGTTTACATAAACAGTAATTAAGATATCTTAATAGCCTGTTCTTATGGTTTGTTTACATAAACAAGCAATAAAGAAGCAATTAAGATATCATAATAGCTGTAAATATAAGCAAAGAGGTCCCGTGCGGGAATCGGTGACACATTTTCCTCTCTCTCCATAGTAGAATGGTGTTCTCGGGAGGCAGTGATGCTGCCCCTCTTATTATTGGTGTTCAACAATATAGTAATTAATGTGTCTTTATTGATTGTTTATATAAACAAGCAATTAAGATATCTTAATTACATGAACAAACATAAAAATGTTTTTACAAAACAATTAATAAAACACCGATTAAGATATTTAAATTAATGTTGCTAAACAATAGATAAGAGATTGTTCCGTATCGGGATCGATGACGTCGCGAGCCTACGCCATAGTAGAAAGTATACTGATTTATAAATTTAATTAATCAATATTCTTATTGTTTAAACATAATAAACAATAAAAACATCAATTTAGAAAAATGAAATATGTGTGCGAGCGTGTATTTGTCCCGTATCGGGATCGATGACGTCACGAGCCTACGCCATAGTAGAAAGTATACTGATTAATAATTTTAATTAATCAATATTCTTATTGTCTAAACATAATAAACAATAAAAACATCAATTAAGATAAATGAAATATGTGTGCATGCGTGTGTGTGTTTGCGTGTGTGTGTGTGTGTGTGTGTCTGTGTGTGTGTGCGCGCGCGCAGTGTGGAAGACTGGAATGGCAATTAAAGATAGGAGAATAAAAAAAATTACATCATTTTTTTGTTTTTTATGTTAAAAAATTGACTTAAACAATTACAAAAAATTACAAAAAATTATTTTATATAAAAACATTATAGTTCTACATATTACATTAATTTCATTTTTACGTTAAAACACAAACTTAAAAAAATTACAAAAAATTATTTTTCACAGTTTTATACATTAAGTATACAACATACCGTATTAATCTATAACACATATTTCTTCTTCGTCATTTACTGCATATAACCCGTGGTACTCAAAGTCACCTGCTTGTGTATTTGTGTCCACCTCGGGTTCTTGCTGCTGCTGCTGCTGCTGGTGCTGCGGGAACTGGTGAATCGCGTTGAAGCATGTGTGCTTCCGATTTCGAACGCATACACCGCACAGCCACATATTACAGCCTTCACACTTTCTCCATGCAAAATTTTTCTGGTTTTTAACTAATACTTTATCGCATACTAAGCATTTCGCTAGTATGTTAAACTGATTATAGTTTGATGGAGCATGATTACTCTGTCTTGAAAAGTCCGCAATCTCTTTACGTATGCTTTCCAGTAGTAGAACTTCGCTCTTGATTGTATTTTGGAGCACTGTTATTTCGCGTTTTTTATTCAAGATAGAAAAATATATTTCCTGTTCTTTTTCCTTTAAATTATCTATCCAGTCTGTTACTACAGACGCTTTCTTCATCCATGTCATCTTGACTGTGGCTCTTTGACGAATGCTGACTTGACTAGAGTGTACCCTCCGCTGTTTAACCTTTGGGAAAAAATATAGCGCGGAAGCGAGCAGAGACGGTGTCAGATGCACGATTTCGGGTCCAGTGCGATACCTGGCCACAGCCTTATCGTTTTTGCCATTATAAAAAGCCCGCATCAATAAGGTGTGTAAGAGAATACACCAAAAGCGCACCGCCTAAATGAATCTGCTCACGTTATATCAGTTTTCGTCATATAATTTAAACACGTGCGCAGGATGTTTTTTCGCGATAGTACGTTAGGGTATTAGTTATGTACATATATATCTTTATGTGTATATATGGACCTTTGATAAAAATTTATCGCTCTGTGCAATATGAAAACCCTGCCTCGTGTGCTTCTCATGTTTTATTATTTCTTCGAAACATAACGGTTTCCTGTTCTTACGCTGTGTACTTTGAGCGAGGGATGACAATTGTGAGTGGATCATTTTAATTATATTTTGTCTGGAGCTAATATCTATAAGCATTATCAAATCTGACCCTGCGTACACTTCACCAAAATAAAATTGAATTCGAAGAAATGATATTTATATCTCGAGCTTCGATCAAAATTTGTCGGTGTATGGGATATGAATCCCTGCCTCGTGCGCTTCTCATGTTTTCATTATTTCGCCGAAATGTAACGGTTTTCTGTTCTTACGCTGTGTCCTCTAAGCGAGAGATAAGAAGAGTGAGATGCGTGGATCACTTGAATTATATTTTTTTGTCTGGAGCTAATATCCGTAAGCATTATAAAACCCTGCATTGCGTACGCATCAGGTCAGTGTGCCAATGCGGATCATGGCGAGAAGTAACGCTTTTTGGCCAGAGATGCAGATCAACGAACATAGCGATTTGTGTGAGATTATTTTCCGTATCGCTTCTACTTTATGTTTTTACAGTCAACCTGTATGGCGTAGGTGTAGAGATTCGTGGCGACGGCGTTTGCGTACAGTGCACTATTCGCTTTTACCTTGCGAACTGCGATTTTTACTCGCCCATATCGGTCTTCGTAGAATCGCCGTTTATTACGAACGATTTTTTCGCAATAATCGATCGGGGTTGATAATAGCGGGCGAATTTGTCAGAGAAATACGCATGGAAAATGCAAATGTTCTCTAAAAGGCTGTTTTTGCAATTTTTTAATTTTTCAGAAAAGTTATTCGGAGAAGAAACAATAGCGGCGACGGATTGGCCACTCCGGGTTTCGCCATACCATTTCTATTGATTTACGCGAGGAGAATTTTGCATGATCGGCGTGCGCAAGAATTGCGATGATTTCACGACCAGGCCGAACATGAAGATTCTCCATTATATATGTCGAACGAACTACAAGATTTGTTGAAGCGCGTGCGCGATAGTTTCAACGGAAAACCTGAAGATTAACTTTTTGTTATTATAATTGTGAAAACAAAAAACATTTATTTTTTATTAATCATTTTTTAATAAACATTACAGCGGACGACTCATTGTCTACAAGCTCAGTATGGCCATCGCTCCCACCATCGCCTACAGTAGACGCAAATTCATGCATGAGAGAGAGCGGAGAACCTCTGCAAGTGGGATACGGTCACAACGATGATGGCATGGCCGACGATTACGACGGAGGCGACGAAGAGGAGGAGAACAGAGCCAATGGTGATGCTGCAGAGGAGGAGGAGGAGGAGGAGGAGGAGGAGTAGGAGGAGGGGGGGGAGGAGGAGGCGAATAATCTCGACACAAGACCGCCCGGAGTAAGATTTATTGTGGCAGACGAAACCGAAAACCATGTGCAGCGATTTAGAGTGGTCGGGCGCTGTATTAAACTGCGTATCAAAGACCCGCCTACCGATTGCGATAATCCCCTTGTTTGGATGGAGGCAGCAATGCGCGACATTAACGCGCATATTATTTCGTTGATACCGAATGAAGAAAGATTTTTGATCGGTGTGGTCGTTAGGAGCGAATACTTTGCGAATGGCGCAGGTGGATTATCTTTTCGACCAATTTAAAATTTTCATTACGCTGATCTTTGGGATTTGATTGCAACTCTGACACAAAGTGATGAAAATTTCCAAATCGACGAAAGTTTTGTTTTACACATTACATTTGTAAGTATACCCGAAGGGATGGGGGCGCGTAGAGCGAGAAAATTAACGATCAATTCGGTGACACAAAGATCAATAGTGTCTATTGTAAATGTCGATAATTTATGCCTACCGCGTTCGTTAGTTGTAGGTGAAACTTATATCAAATTGCGGGCAAACGATACGGATGAAGCTCGAAAGGAATGGGGTGTCGTGCGCGACGGTCGGCGTAAACTACAACGCGAACGCGCCGAAAAATTAATGCAGAATGCTAATGTTCGTATACCACCCACGGGAGCAGGTTTCTTCGAAATTGAGCAATTTCAAAATTATTATTTACACACTGGTATAGCTATAGTAGTATACGATAAGAAAACTTTTGGCAGCGGTGAGCCCCCATTTTTTGATAGGCGTGCTGTTGTAGAAAGACAGACAGGATGTGAAACACAGCGTATAATTAATCTTTGTTATAATTCTAACGCGAAACATTATGATACAATACTGAATTTAATCCGTGTTTCGCGAACTAAATTCTTTTGCACTTTTTGTAACAAACGTTTTAATTTCATAGACAAACACAAATGTTTAAAAACATGTTCCAAGTGCTTTGTCTCTCCCGCGTGTAAAACAGATAATGTCGATTTAATTAAATGCTCGCAATGTAATAGAAATTTTTTTGGAAATATGTGCTACGATAATCATTTAAAAGATGGCTCTTATAAAAAGAGAACAAAAAATTGTGCGATGTAGTTAAACTTTGCAATAGATGCAATAAAGTTACAAATTGTTTTCGTTCGAAACACACGTGCGGAATGATTTGGTGTAAATATTGTAAAAGAAAACATTTTATCAACGAATTCTGTTACATGCAACCGATGAGTAATGAGATTAATCACGAAAAAAACATTTTGTTTGTTTTTTATGATTTTGAGACGCGACAGGATGAGCCTTATCTTAATCACGAGACTTCAAATCTGCACATTCCAAATTTATGTGTCGCACAGCAAGCGTGCTCGGATTGCATCGATGATGGCGATGTTTCGCGTTGGTGTAATACGTGCGGTGTTCGCGAACATGTTTTTCGAGAGAATCCTGTCACTCAGTTGATCGAATTGTGTATTAGAGATAAGACAAAATTTGCGCAAATCATATGTATTGCGCACAATGCACGAGCATTCGATGCGCAATTCATATTAAAAGAATTGGCAGCGCTGTAGCAGCTGATATGCGCGCGAGGCCTCGCGTATGGACAAGAGAGCGCGCGAGAGAGAGAGAGAGAGAGAGAGAGAAAGAGGAAGAGAGAGATAAAAATAACTACAATGAACAAGAACAATATTTACAAATAAGTCTTATTTTTTATTAATAAAATGTTTTAACGCTTATAGCCAAAAGGCAATGATAATTCTTTTATTGAATGGTAGCGCCGTTTGTTTAACACTATACAACATGTCTTGTATTCGTCTCGCGTGATAACATCGTGCTTGGGTGTGCGCCTTATGGCTTTAAAATATAATTTAATATTACCCACATCGTCGCCATTCATAAAGGTATCGATCAATTGTTTAATACTATCGAAATTTATTTTTAAAGAATTAGCATAATTTAACCTTATCCCTTTGATTTTACAACATTCAAATGTCTGTCCTGTCTATGAATCGATTGCTTTATAGGCGTAAAATTTAGGACCGCCCGATAAGAATGTTTCAATATGTACATTTGGTCCGTAACTCTTCAGTTCGTCCGTCATATCACCTAATAGCGTGCCAAGGTGGGGTCTGTATTCCTCGTCCTTCGCGCGCTCATTACAAACGAATATGCAAGAGTCGGTATCAAAGTATAAAACTCGTCGATCTAGTTTCTCAAGATAATCGTACAATTTGAGCCGAGCTTGCGCCGTAGTTTATGCTGCGATTACTACATTCGTATTGGACCCCTGTGCCACAGCATCGGCGATATTTTGCCAGTTTACATATAAAAGTTCGTCGTTTACCGGCAACACGCTAAATACTTCTTTTTCCGGCGCAACTAAAAGTTTAAGGAGGGCCTCGCGTGTTTTTACAATTTCGGTCTGTTTCAAGTTGCTACGCTGCCCAAATTTTCCCCAAAAAGAATTAAGACAGAGTTTTGCCACTGCGCGCAAGCCAGCATTTTTTCCGATTTTTTCTCTCTCCATTCGTATACCCTCGTCTTGCTCGTACTCTAACAAATAACGTTCCTTATCTACTTCGCTCTCGCACCACGATGGCCATCCGCTAGCTTGTTGTTTTATTTTCAAAAACGCGTTCACGTAGTCTGCAAACAATCCTCCTGTGCCACTCTGTTGATCGTATTGCGTTACTTTATATCGCCATATTATGAATATTTCCGTCATTTGGTAACCCAACTCCGATGGCTTTTCGCAGTTCGTCGGCTACCCACGTCCCCGTGAATTCGTGCTCGTGAGTATATTCGTGAGTACAATCTTCTTGTCGCATTTCCTCGCAACAAGAGCGACAAAGAGCAAAGAGTAATCGTCCATGCATTTTTATTGGTAAGAGAGGAAGAAACAAATTACGAGGAGGCAATATTTTACATTTGATCAAACCTTCTACTCATGATAAATCGTTGTTATTTCCTTTCGTCAACGCGTCGCACTGACTGCCAACAAATATATCTGGGTGTCCGAGCGGAAATCGGCCTCGTTTACAGATATACGGATATAAAGAGCAAATATCCGTATATCTTATTGTTTCTCCTTCTCTTATTTTATAATGTACAGCTATATTTTCCGTGCGACCCCCGAAAAACGCGTCTCGCGGATTTAAAACCATTTTGCTTATTAACCGATGATTATTCACATAATTGGCGATCGGAGGATTTTCAATTTTACGCCGGTCAAATGTGCACTCCCAAATTTCGCGAACCTCGTAGCCCAGTGACTTTATTTTATCTATTTTTGCTCGAGTGCTCTCGTATGCCTCGTTGTGAGTTCTATTGTAGGATGTTTTGAAAACATCGCGGACACCCATGTGTGTAGCACCCTTGATACTCGAATACTATACCTTTATCTGTGGCCGCAGCACTGTCGCTTGACGTCGACGAGCTCGGAAGCTCTGACGGTGGCAAATATCCATCTACCGAGAATCCTTCGAGTAATCTATACTCGCGGGCCCGACCTGCGTGAATAATCTCTCGCCCGATTTCGCGCTCGCACTCCAATAGCCACTCAACAGCTTTTTGAGAGTGGTTATCAGCGCGCCTGTAGCCAGTAGGCGGTAAAATTCCGATGGTGTTTGGCTTGAGAAATTTTTTTCGATACAAATAAGAGCAAGCTGAGGCGATGGTAGTTGAGGAAAAGAAGGGGTCAGTGCCGCCAATATCAAGAAAAATTTTTCGAAAAGCTATACACGCGCGGCGTAAAATTTGTACATCCATGCGACAATACTCGACGATTTCTGTTTTAAAATTGAATACATAGTCTCGTTTGTTCTCTTCGAACCATTTAAAAAAATCTTTTCTCTCATCGATACTCATAGAATTCGGCGCGTAGAAATTCGCATCGGGTAAAGGGCCTGCGTATTCTTGATTTTGTAGAGAATTGAATAAGTGGGGAAAATAACCCTTTTTACTGTTTTCCGGCAAGCCAAAAGCAGCGGGAAGAGCGCTCAACTTCATTTGGAAATAGTTTAGACTATCTATGAATTTCGTTCGCCCGTATTGCATAGTAATAATATTCTGTCCACTTAAAATAATATTCGGCAAAACTTCAGATGTACACTCTGCCAATTCTTTTAATATGAATTGCGCATCGAATGCTCGTGCATTGTGCGCAATACATATGATTTGCGCAAATTTTGTCTTATCTCTAATACACAATTCGATCAACTGAGTGACAGGATTCTCTCGAAAAACATGTTCGCGAACGCCGCACGTATTACACCAACGCGAAACATCGTCATCATCGATGCAATCCGAGCACGCTTGCTGTGCGACACATAAATTTGGAATGTGCAGATTTGAAGTCTCGTGATTAAGATAAGGCTCATCCTGTCGCGTCTCAAAATCATAAAAAACAAACAAAATGTTTTTTTCGTGATTAATCTCATTACTTATCGGTTGCATGTAACAGAATTCGTTGATAAAATGTTTTCTTTTACAATATTTACACCAAACCATTCCGCACGTGTGTTTCGAACGAAAACAATTTGTAACTTTATTGCATCTATTGCAAAGTTTAACTACATCGCACAATTTTTTGTTCTTTTTTTTATAAGAGCCATCTTTTAAATGATTATCGTAGCACATATTTCCAAAAAAATTTCTATTACATTGCGAGCATTTAATTAAATCGACATTATCTGTTTTACACGCGGGAGAGCCAAAGCACTTGGAACATGTTTTTAAACATTTGTGTTGGTCTATGAAATTAAAACGTTTGTTACAAAAAGTGCAAAAGAATTTAGTTCGCGAAACACCGATTAAATTCAGTATTGTATCATAATGTTTCGCGTTACAATTATAACAAAGATTAATTATACGCTGTGTTTCACATCCTGTCTGTCTTTCTACAACAGCACGCCTATCAAAAAATGGGGGCTCACCGCTGCCAAAAGTTTTCTTATCGTATACTACTATAGCTATATCAGTGTGTAAATAATAATTTTGAAATTGCTCAATTTCGAAGAAACTTGCTCCCGTGGGTGGTATACAAACATTAGCATCCTGCATTAATTTTTCGGCGCGTTCGCGTTGTAGTTTACGTCGACCGTCGCGCACGACACCCCATTCCTTTCGAGCTTCATCCGTATCGTTTGCCCGCAATTTGATATAAGTTTCACCTACAACTAACGATCGCGGTAGGCATAAATTATCGACATTTACAATAGACACTATTGATCTTTGTGTCACCGAATTGATCGTTAATTTTCTCACTCTACGCGCCCCCATCCCTTCGGGTATACTTACAAATGTAATGTGTAACACAAAACTTTCGTCGATTTGGAAATTTTCATCACTTTGTGTCAGAGTTGCAATCAAATCCCAAAGATCAGCGTAATGAAAATTTTAAATTGGTCGAAAAGATAATCCACCTGCGCCATTCGCAAAGTATTCGCTCCTAACGACCGCACCGATCAAAAACCTTTCTTCATTCGGTATCAACGAAATAATATGCGCATGAATGTCGCGCATTGCTGCCTCCATCCAAACAAGAGGATTACCGCAATCGGTAGGCGGGTCTTTGATACGCAGTTTAATACAGCGCCCGACCACTCTAAATCGCTGCACATGGTTTTCGGTTTCGTCTGCCACAATAAATCTTACTCCGGGCGGTCTTATGTCGAGATTATTCGCCTCCTCCTCCTCCCCCCTCCTCCTCCTCCTCGTCCTCCTCCTCCTCCTCCTCCTCCTCCTCCTCCTCCTCCTCCTCCTCCTCCTCCTCCTCTGCAGCATCACCATTGGCTCTGTTCTCCTCCTCTTCGTCGCCTCCGTCGTAATCGTCGGCCATGCCATCATCGTTGTGGCCGTATCCCACTTGCAGAGGTTCTCCGCTCTCTCTTATGCATGAATTTGCGTCTACTGTAGGCGATGGTGGGAGTGATGGCCATACTGAGCTTGTAGACAACGAGTCGTCGGCTGTAATGTTTATTAAAAAACGATTAATAAAAAATAAATGTTTTTTGTTTTCACAATTATAATACCAAAAAGTTAATCTTCAGGTTTTCCGTTGAAACTATCGCGCACGCGCTCTAACAAATCTTGTAGTTCGTTCGACGTATATAATGGAGAATCTTCATGTTCGGCCTGGTCGTGAAACCATCGCAATTCTTGCGCACGCCGAACATGCAAAATTCTCCTCGCGTAAATCAATAGAAATGGTATGTCGAAACCCGGAGTGGCCAATCCGTCGCCGCTATTGTTTCTTCTCCGAATAACTTTTTTGAAAAAATAAAAAGTTGTAAAAACAGCCTTTTACATGAAAAA
The DNA here is from genome assembly GCA_036365515.1 of Torymus aiolomorphi. NCBI lineage: Eukaryota > Metazoa > Arthropoda > Insecta > Hymenoptera > Torymidae > Torymus > Torymus aiolomorphi. The sequence continues at coordinate 100,472,401 of CM070877.1, read as the reverse complement.
AAATAAATATTCAAATTAAAAAAATTCTTACATTCGTTGACTCGCCGATCTAGAGGACTAGTTTCGTCGAAACTGTTCCAAACGAGACGATGGCTATCCTCGATATTATGAAAACTCCGCTCCGACGAGGGTGCTCTAGTTGAATAAAAATTATGAAGCATCCCTGCGCGAGGTTGGCCGCTGTTTCCACTAGTCGACGGCTGCGGGTCCTCGCTCATTATGGCTCTCTCCACTGCGACCCATGGTTCCCGATAGTGGTTGAGCGCCAAGTTTAGTACGCGCGTTAAAACTGTGTCATTATCTTCTTCATCCGACGAGTCTATTCTAATCATGCTTTCGCTCTCGTTGTCGGATTCTAAAATATTCGAGCGCCTATCAACTTCTTCGTTTGCTACATGGATTATTTGTTGTTGTTGTTGTATAGGTTGTTGTATAGGTTGTTGTATAAGTTGTTGTTGTTGTTGTTGTTGTTGTTGATGTTCTCCTTCTTCTTCTCCTTCGCTACTTGAGATATCGGGTTCGCTTGGGCTCGTTACAGCCTCATTCTCGCTCTCGTACTCTAGTTGACGTGCTACGGGATTTTCACGCCCGCTATAGTTCATAAAAATTGTTGACGCGTCGCTGTCATCGGCGAGAAGATTTTCTGAGGCTTGAAAATTTTAAAACATATAACAAATATTTTTTCGTCATAAAAAATGTGTATAAAATCTTTTACTTACCAATTTGTTCGCTAAACGCCGACATCATGTCATCGAGAACATTTGCATTTTCCATGCGTATTTCTCTGACAAATTCGCCCGCTATCATCAACCCCGATCGATTATTGCGAAAAAATCGTTCGTAATAAACGGTGATTCTACGAAGACCGCTATGGGCGAGTAAAAATCGCAGTTCGCGACGTAAAAGCGAATAGTGCACTGTACGCAAACGCCGTCGTCACGAATCTCTACACCTACGCCATACAGGTTGACTGTAAAAACGTAAAGTAGAAGCGATACGGAAAATAATCTCACACAAATCGCTATGTTCGTTGATCTGCATCTCTGGCCAAAAAGCGTTACTTCTCGCCATGATCCGCATTGGCACACTGACCTGATGCGTACGCAATGCAGGGTTTTATAATGCTTACGGATATTAGCTCCAGACAAAAAAATATAATTCAAATGATCCACGCATCTCACCCTTCTTATATCTCGCTTAGAGGACACAGCGTAAGAACAGAAAACCGTTACGTTTCGGCGAAATAATGAAAACATGAGAAGCACACGAGGCAGGGATTCATATCCCATACACCGACAAATTTATATCTCGCTTAGAGGACACAGCGTAAGAACAGAAAACCGTTACGTTTCGGCGAAATAATGAAAACATGAGAAGCACACGAGGCAGGGATTCATATCCCATACACCGACAAATTTTGATCGAAGCTCGAGATATAAATATCATTTCTTCGAATTCAATTTTATTTTGATGATGTGTACGCAGGGTCAGATTTGATAATGCTTACGGATATTAGCGCCAAACAAAATATAATCAAAATGATCCACTCACAATTGTCATCCCTCGCTCAAAGTACACAGCGTAAGAACAGGAAACCGTTATGTTTCGAAGAAATAATAAAACATGAGAAACACACGTGGCAGGGTTTTCATATTGCACAGAGCGATAAATTTTTATCAAAGGTCCAGAGATACACATAAAGATATATATGTACATAACTAGTACCCTAACGTACTATCGCGAAAAAACATCCTGCGCACGTGTTTAAATTATAAGACGAAAACTGATATAACGTGAGCAGATTCATTTAGGCGGTGCGCTTTTGGTGTATTCTCTTACACATCTTATTGATGCGGGCTTTTTATAATGGCAAAAACGATAAGGCTGTGGCCAGGCATCGCGCTGGACCCGAAATCGTGCATCTGACACCGTCTCCGCTCGCTATCGCGCTATATTTTTTACCAAAGGTTAAACAGCGGAGGGTACACTCTAGTCAAGTCAGCATTCGTCAAAGAGCCACAGTCAAGATGACATGGATCAAGAAAGCGTCTGCAGTAACAGACTGGATAGATAATTTAAAGAAAAAAGAACAGGAAATATATTTTTCTATCTTGAATAAAAAATGCGAAATAACAGTGCTCCAAAATACAATCAAAAGCGAAGTTCTACTACTGGAAAGCATACGTAAAGAGATTGCGGACTTTTTAAGACACAGTAATCATGCTCCATCAAACTATAATCAGTTTAACATACTAGCGAAATGCTTAGTATGCGATAAAGTATTAGTTAAAAACCAGAAAAATTGTGCGTGGAGAAAGTGTGAAGGGTGTAATATGTGGCTGTGCGGTGTATGCGTTCGAAATCGGAAGCACACATGCTTCAACGCGATTCACCAGTTCCCGCAGCACCAGCAGCAGCAGCAGCAGCAAGAACCCGAGGTGGACACAAATACACAAGCAGGTGACTTTGAGTACCACGGGTTATATGCAGTAAATGACGAAGAAGAAATATGTGTTATAGATTATTAATACGCTATGTTGTATATTTAATGTATAAAACTGTGAAAAATAATTTTTTGTAATTTTTTTAAGTTTGTGTTTTAAGGTAAAAATGAAATTAATATAATATGTAGAACTATAATGTTTTTATATAAAATAATTTTTTGTAATTTTTTGTAATTGTTTAAGTCAATTTTTTAACATAAAAAATAAAAAATGATGTAATTTTTTTTATTCTCCTATCTTTAATTGCCATTCCAGTCTTCCACTCTGCGCGCACACACACACACACACACACACACACACACACACACACACACACACACACACACACACACACACACACACACACACACACACACACACACACACACACACGCACGCACACATATTTCATTTATCTTAATTGATGTTTTTATTGTTTATTATGTTTAAACAATAAGAATATTGATTAATTAAATTTATAAATCAGTATACTTTCTACTATGGCGTAGGCTCGCGACGTCATCGATCCCGATACGGAACAATCTCTTATCTATTGTTTAGCAACATTAATTTAAATATCTTAATCGGTGTTTTATTAATTGTTTTGTAAAAACATTTTTATGTTTGTTCATGTAATTAAGATATCTTAATTGCTTGTTTATATAAACAATCAATAAAGACACATTAATTACTATATTGTTGAACACCAATAATAAGAGGGGCAGCATCACTGCCTCCCGAGAACACCATTCTACTATGAAGAGAGACGACAATGTGTCACCGATTCCCGTACGGGACCTCTCTGCTTATATTTACAGCTATTATGATATCTTAATTGCTTCTTTATTGCTTGTTTATGTAAACAAACCATAACAACAGGCTATTAAGATATCTTAATTACTGTTTATGTAAACAAAGATAAGATAGCCCGGGCAGGGCACGATGACTCACCGTCTCTCCATAGTAGAATGTAACCAAACCTTTCTTATAAAATTCATATATCATAGATATACTCTGCATACTCCATTTTGGCGTCACCAGTTCCTACGCATGGTCTCTACACCACATGATGCAAAGTATAGTATATTCATTTATAATGCGATGAGTGAAACGGGACGTAGCATTTTCATATTGAACGTCAAACAAGCAAGAAGTATGGGGCCACCGCAAAGCAAGAACGCTACGAAAAATTACACCGGCGATAAAGAGAAGCAGCCGCTTATAGAGCCATCATCGTCGTCATCATCAAAATCGTCGTCGCACAATAGCTTCTCCAAGAACACCTTCTCGTTTCCAGAGAAACAAGCGTACAAACGATTTTAATAATCGTTTACTGTTAATTTTTTATCAAAACGGTCCTTTTCAGGACCACAATATAATATCACGTAAAAACATACTATTCGATATCTTCTTACACACACACACACACACACACACACACACACACACACACACACACAGTCACACACACACACACACACACACACACACACACACACACACACACACACACACACACACACACACCCACACACACGCACGCACACACACACACACACACACGCACGCACGCACGCACGCACGCACACATATTTCATTTATCTTAATTGATGTGTTTATTGTTTATTATGTTTAGACAATAAGAATATTGATTAATTAAAATTATTAATCATTATACTTTCTACTATGGCGTAGGCTCGTGACGTCATCGATCCCGATACGGGACAAATACACGCACGCACACATATTTCATTTATCTTAATTCATGTTTTTATTGTTTATTATGTTTAAACAATAAGAATATTGATTAATTAAATTTATAAATCAGTATACTTTCAACTATGGCGTAGGCTCGCGACGTCATCGATCCCGATACGGAACAATCTCTTATCTATTGTATAGATACATTAATTTAAATATCTTAATCGGTGTTTTATTAATTGTTTTGTAAAAACATTTTTATGTTTGTTCATGTAATTAAGATATCTTAATTGCTTGTTTATATAAACAATCAATAAAGACACATTAATTACTATATTGTTGAACACCAATAATAAGAGGGGCAGCATCACTGCCTCCCGAGAACACCATTCTACTATGGAGAGAGACGAAAATGTGTCACCGATTCCCGTACGGGACCTCTCTGCTTATATTTACAGCTATTATGATATCTTAATTGCTTCTTTATTGCTTGTTTATGTAAACAAACCATAACAACAGGCTATTAAGATATCTTAATTACTGTTTATGTAAACAAAGATAAGATAGCCCGGGTAGGGCACGATGACTCACCATCTCTCCATAGTAGAATGTATACTACTTATATGAAATTTTAAACAAATATAAATTAATTGAAATAAACCAGGAATCCAAATATATGAGTTTATATTTTTTCGTACATAATCTAATAATAGATGTCACGAGCGACATTTTTTTGTTTCTAGTTCTGGACCAGTGTATATGCCAATAAAATGTTGTGAAAGTTATCGAGTTATTATATCTTACAAAATCTTTATTGTCTTATTAAGGAACTCGAAAATTTATTAATTTTTAAAGATAATTTATACGTACAACATTCACTGCCAAATAATTTGTCATCTAGTCGAAAAACAAAAGATGTTCTAAAAAAGGCCGTTGAACGTTTTCAAATTGTTCGAAATTTCGTACTAGTCTATATGAACTGTATATTACAAAGTAAAGCACCAATTTTTTTGTTTTATTTTTTTTTTTTTGAATCGATTAATTGATAACGTAAGACAATTTATTTTTTAATAATATTTTTTCGTTCCATAATAACCATTAAAAATTATAAGCTATTAAAAAATCTAATCATGCCAAATCATGTAATTACTGAATTGCAATTTAAATTTTAAAGTGAATGTTCCTTTTTGAAACTCAGTAGGTACTCGGAAAAAGATATGGCATTCGTTAAATTAATAAAATATTCGTTAGAGATTATATTAATTATGGAAGGGATACTGAAATGTATAGGTAATAGGGCAGATAAGTTTTATGAGCTTTTAATGTTTTAATTTAATGAAAAATAAAATTAAACGCAAAAAATAACATCCACTATACTATTTGGGCAAGCAAATAAGAAATCGAAAAATTCGAGAATTTACCTTTATGACAGTTTTGCGCATGCCAGACGCTGGCAGCGGCGCAGTGTACCCTAAGTAACAGCAACTCTGAGTAAAAGTCTTAGTGACATAGCTGTTATTTAAATTAAATTATGAATGGCATGAGTGGTTAAACGGTGGGCGACTGCTTTTCAAAAGGCTTTATAGGAATTTCGTTCATATTCATGGATACCTGTAACAGAACAACAACAATTAGTTATTTGCTACGAAATTATACTGCAAGTAAGTTAAAAATAAAGAAATATTGAATTTCTTATAAATTTATTCCATGTATTTACTTATGAAGTCAAAGTCAAATTTCAATATTAATTAAAAACAATCATGTTCTATAATTATAAATCCACGTTTAATTACAAAATTCATAAAAACGATTTTTATTTGTGTTCGAAAAACAATGTAAAGATTTGTTGCGCATTATGGTCTTATTTTATAAGAATATTTTATCTGTGAATAATTTAAGCGTTTTCTTAACACATCAGGGCAAACCAGTTCGAATTGTTCGTATTCCATTTAATACAAAATGCTGGCATCTATCTGCGTGACAGCTTCGTACAGAGGAAAGGTTTATTACTTAAATACAAACGTTTCATAATATCAGTGCTCTGTTAATCTACAGAAATTTCATAAGCAGTTAAATAAATCAAAATGATTTCCCTTTGCAAAGTAACATATTGTTAACTTTCACAAATCAAACACCTTGATAATTAGCAAATTCTTCTACTGTTGAATCTTCTACTTTCACTCTATATACTTTGGAATTCATTATACTCAATGCATCATCAGTCGATAGATCTCAACATTAACAGCAATTAGTCAAGTAACAGCACGGATAGTTAACAAATTAACTACATAAATGGATCATAAAATTATTAGATTAATAATTTAATTTTTTTTTTTTATAACTAAATTATATCCCATATTCACCTTATTGAGAAGGTCCTCGGATTCATTTAGGTATACATGTAATCTTCCAGGAAATTGTAACCCTCTGTCCACTGTTTTCGAGAACAAAATTGTGGGTTGTGTCTCCTATGAGACAGAGACAACGTTGGCCATGACAACTCCCTGTGCTTCTTGTACGCTGTTCTCATCAACTTCTTTCGGCGTTTCCTCCGCCGTATACGGTATACCGGTCATCATACTGAAGACTGCGGGCTTTAGCTCGAAATTGACCGCGTGGTGCTTCTTGTCGAGCGCAAGATAAATTTTTTGCCGCACCTATCGCACTCATATGGCCGCACGCTCGTGTGCAGTCTCTTGAGTATCACCATGGGGCTAAGCTGCGTGAGGGTTTTGCCAAAGATGTCGCAGCAGTACGGTCGTTCTCCAATATGCGAACGTCTGTGGCAGCGTAAAGCCGACTCTCGCGAACACTTTACAGCATATGTCGCACTTGAAGCTTTTTTTACCGGTATGCTTCGTTGAGTGAATTTTGAGGTCCGCTCGTGTTGGGAATTCTTTGCCACAGACCTGGGAAACAGAGACAAGATACAATATTTCGTCATTGAAAATTTATTTAATGAACTTTCGTTGCATACCTCGCATAAATACGGGTTCTCCCCGGTATGTATCCGCAGATGCGTATTGAGATAGTTCTTGCTCGAATATCTTATTACAAATGACGCAATGATACTGTCTATTATCCAATCCAGAGTTTATCTTTTGATGACTTTTGCGCAGACTTTTCGTAATGAATCCTCTGCCGCAAATATTTAACACCCTTATGTCGATTCTCGTGATCGAGGTGCGACTGCTTCATTTGAAAGTTCTGGTCGCATGTTGTGCAGGACTAGAGTTTGACGTTGGAGTGGACACGCTGATGGACGACGAGGTAGCTCTTGCACTGGAAACCTTTGCCGCACGTCTCGCAGCTGTAGTCGAACTGATCAGTGTGGATGGCCATGTATTGGGCCAGACCGATCGTGCTACGGAACGCCTTCTCACGGCCACTTCTTAGGCCACGAACCCGTTGTTTCCTTCTAACTCGTCTGTCGCTTTTTCTGTGTCGTTCCCGACGACTCCGTTACACTTTTCGCGTCGTTAACTTTTACTTCCTTTCGATACAGTCTTGATTATGGAGGTTTAATTTAGCAAAAGTGCTGCTCGAAGTGGGCTGCTGCGACTTTATTGGGTTCTGAGGCAGCTTCGTTACAAAATGGACAAATGTACCTGAAGTACATTACAAAATTGATTAATTCACAATTCTCGAAATTAGCGTATGTATAAATGAAGTAACAAATTATAATTGAACCAACCAATTAGTTTCAGTCTCATTAATTGTAGAATTATTCAAGGCACTCTGGAGCAGCGCGTTCTTGCTTCTCTTCGTATACTGCACCATTATCCCGTCGGTATTATCCGCGTCGACATGGTGACTCGTGGACAGTAGAGTGAACGAGTGCACGGACGCATCCTGCACGTTCAACTGATCCTCGCAGGGATCGTCCATGTCGCTCGTTGCCCTGGATGAGCCGAAATCGTTTAAAATAAATAATTCACCTAAAAATTGTGGATATATCACAGTTTTTGAATTGCCTCGTGCTTGAAAATAGCTTAATAAATTTAATTACCTTAACAAACATTTTATCATAAATCCACCTTTTGGTTCTTGTGCCAATATATGAAGTAATACTTGACTATATACAGAAGTATGTTGGCCATGGTTTACCATTAAAAAAAAATGAATCATTAAATAAAAATATTCAGATTGTTCTATATATCCACAATTTTATACAAGCAGCATATTTTTAAATACTTGACTCCCAATTTTCAGTATTTTAGAGAAAACCAGTAATAGCTGTTTTTAATACTCGAGAAAATACTTCAATTTGTTGAGCAGCTGTTGAAATATTTGTGATTTTTCCTTAAAAACTAGCATCAGAAATAAGCATGAAGAAAATTTAATTAATTAATAATTTTCAGTTAAATAATTACGATTTTTTTTTTATAAAAATGATTTACTTTTGTAGTAAAATTCAACATTAAACAGACCGGATATTCTTCAGCAAGCCTGTAGATTAGAGAACGCCATGTTGGATATTGAATCATTTCTGTCAACCAGGCTGGTGTCTATGAGCAGAAAAAATATTTAGATGATTAATAATTATATGAAATAATGGCAACTATAATTTATTTAAATACCTCTCTCTCTTCAGTGAAAACTTTATCAGCCTTCTTGAGGTCAAAAGTTCTAAGAGCAATATCTTTTAGATTATTTTCCACCATGGCTTGAACGTCTGTTACATTTCCTAGAATTATTAGATCCATCGCCCTCGACATACTGTACGTAGGTGGGATGACTAACCGATTTGGAATCCACGGTGTCGACGTCTCCAGGCACTGCGAAGAAAAAAGAGATTACGTTTACAATTTTAGAAGTTTAGTATCAATAAATTGATAAATCGTAGATTGATTATGTTAGTACCGTTTTTTAAAAGTACGTGCATTATACCCTCAAAAAAGAAATTTGAAAAATGTATTCAAAGTCTCTTCGTTTCAGTTCATTCACGACAACTATTGACATCAAGCTAATATAAAAATACACATAGTTTTTTTACGAAAAATAACGCGAATAGGAAATGGCATTAACAAATTATAATGGACCTTACATATATGAAGAAAAAAAACACCTTATGCACTTGAAAAATTTCCCGCACCTACAGCTGTTGTGAGGGATCCGTATGTTGCTGAATCACTGGAGCCTAATAAATTCATTATCTAATGAGAATCTAGCATTTTAAAGACCACTTTAATAAGTTTATGATTTTCCCGCAGATTTTACTGTGTATTTTCAAGTATTCAAATAAACTATTTCACTTCTATTACATGTTTAATGCAAAATAATGTTAGCTTTACCCTGCAGGTAGAATCGTTGGATATAATATGGCCATAAAATGCCCTATTTTATGCCAGATGACCATTATATGCTCCATATTATGCTCATAAATCCTGTCACCTGGCGACATAATTATGCTGAAGAGATAACGAGGTTAGAGCATAATTATGCTCATGATTATGACGAAGGAATTGGGTTAACCTCGAACAGCTGATTTGTACATGAGAGAGACAGTGAGAGAGAAAGAGAAAAATAGAGAACGGGCTAATTTGTAACAGCTAAGGGCTATGACAGCTAAAAAGGCATGGAGCACAGAACACAAGATTAGCATTGGTTAGTAATCTATGGGTGATTTTATGTCAACTGTTGAAGGCCAAAATTTCAAAATTGCTTAAAATGTCTTTTCTCTTTCCAAATTAGTCTCCAAATTAGTCTCATGATTGAAAATTTGAAAATTTTGAGTTTTTCCATATATTTTCAATTTTTATGATTTTTTATCTGAAAAATTTGAAACTTTTTGTATAGCACATTATATGGGAAAAAGTTTGCAAATTGTGAGTAGAATGAGGTAGGATTTTTGTAAATTTATTGCTTTGATTTTTGTTATTGATCGGTGGTATATACTACATACTAATAATATCTACAAAATATGCCATGGGCGAATACGAACATATTAATTTTTTTCAGGATAAGCTTTAATGTAGCCTAAATAAGTACTTTTCAAGTACTTTTCAAGTACTTTTTTAGTGAAGATAAGATTCAATTAGGAAAATAAGCTACAGCCTTTCAACGCAGTGAAAAAACAGAAAAATTCACATTTTAGCCCTTGTTATGCGAGCATGAAAAGTTTTGTTTTCAGCGTAATCCCAAATCTCATGATAATATCATGCTAAAACTTATTTTCTTATAGTTTATCTCAAACTCTCAAATTTATAGGAAAGATATGATGTTATATATATAAATCAGTACATACATGCCAGTACTGCATGATTGAGTTTTTTCAGGCTTAATTTCTTTATAAAGGAAATAAAATATAAGAAAATAAGTTTTAGCATGGTACTACCATGAGATTTGAGATTACACTGAAAACAAAACTTTTCATGCTCGCATAACAAGGGCTAAAATGTGAATTTTTCTGTTTTTTCACTGCGTTGAAAGGCTGTACCTTATTTTCCTAATTGAATCTTATCTTCACCAAAAAGGTACTTGAAAAGTACTTGAAAAGTACTTATTCAGGCTACATTTTAAAGCTTATCCTGAAAAAAATTGATATGTTCGTATTCGCCCATGGCATATTTTGTAGATATTATTACCACCGATCAATAACAAAAATCAAAACAATGAATTTACAAAAATCCTCCATTCTACTCACAATTTGCAAACTTTTTTCCATATAATGTGCTGTACAAAAAGTTTCAAATTTTTCAGATAAAAAATCATAAAAATTGAAAATTTATGAAAAAACTACAAATTTTCAATTAATTCTAACTTTAGAAAGCTTGAATATTTTGGTCTAAACTGTATATTTGCCTTTTAGGGCTAATTTGGAAAGAGAAAAGAAACTTTGAGCAATTTTAAAATTTTAGCCTATTTCAACAGTTGACATAAAAGATCTTGTGTGTTGTGTTTTGACCTACTATATAGATATATACAAATTTTATTTCATAAAAACAGCAAGAATTACGTGTAATTACCTGTTACGTTATGTAATTAGCTGTTACATTAATATAATGAGGCGATCCACTGACTATTGTGCCAGCTGACGTTGATGCACCGTCAGAATCTACAAGAGTGTGCTGACCAGCATATGTTGTATTAACAACTACTTGTGCCGTTACATGTGCTTGAGTATCTGATGATCCATTTGATGAATCTGCAGTTGTATCTAGTGAATCTTGTACCAATAACTAGAAATAAATCAAAAATTTTAAATAACATTTTGTTTTTAAGAATTCAAATAAGCTTATATTAAAAGAGTTTAATAATTTTGTTATTTACTCTGTTATTAAAAGAAATATTATGACTGGATGTCATGTTTAGTAACCAACTATTATCAAAGTCCAAAAGCAGATGGCTAGTCAGAGTTATCCAGTATTAGGCCATATATATAACTAAGAGATAGGAAGAGTCGCTATTGATTTTTCAATGCTATCACATTTTTTATTTGTGTAGATTTACACGAGTAAATTATTCACAATAACATATTTCTGTACCATATTTATAATAAAATGAACCATATTTATAATAAAAAATGTAAAGTGAATTGTAAAAAAATAATATATTAATTTATTCCCGCAGAAAAGTTAATTACACTGATAATTTAATTGTTACATTTATGCAAGTTATCATTATTCATGATTTGAACTATCAATATGAATTCTAAAAAAAAAGGAAATTTTAAATTTTAAATGACATGAAAAAAGTCAATTCTCTAAACAAGATATTTTAAGCATATATCAATAAGCTATAATATACCTGAATTGGCTGTAAATTATTAGGACTTGATGGATCACCACTAGTGACTACTGTGATTAACTGCTGACCTCTAACAGACTGTGACTGATCAGCACTAAAATCATACCACTACCATTGGAATTAGAAGTAATAACAACGACAACGCTTGGCTTGCTCTCCACCCCCACTGTGGAACTACCTCCGCCATTGCCAGCCCCAGATGATGCTGTGAGAGCGTACTGGGCTCCTTTATATTCATGGCAATAACTCCCTCACCTCTCTCTGTGCAAGGCGTATCACCGCCACTTCATCCTCTCCGTTTCTGTAGGGATGACTCAACAATACAGAGACACACACATCAATGAGCAAGCTTTAGTATCTGTCATTCTATGTAATTTCCAAGGGACACTGTTGTTTACGTCTTCGTTTAGGTTATATTCGATGGCTAAGCGGCCTCTGAATTGTTTGAAAATCAATGTGGAGTACTCCATAACTTTTAGAAAGATGTGGGCACGATTGATGATTAGTGGCGTAAAGGCCAGCAGAGGCATCGACTTAATAATAAAAATGGATTCTCTCTACACTTTCTTCAAATAACTGATCTTGCGATACAACCAGGGACAATAGAAATAAAGCAGGAAGAAAATTCAGAAGTTACGCTCTGAATTTTTTTTTAATGATATATTGATAAAATCAGTATGTTTTCCACAAACAACACTCTGAGGATACAATGAGTAAAAGTCTGTATGGGGGAAAAAATACAATAAAACAATGTTCCTATTTATATATTCACTTAATAATTAGAATTAAAGGTTAATATTTATCTGTTTCAGATCTCTGAATTGGTTGAAAATCAATATGGAGTGCTCTGTAATTTTTAAAAAAATGTGGGCTCAGCTGATGACTAGTGGAGTAAACGAATGCAGAGGCATCAACTTAATAATGAAAATAGATCCGCTCTACACAGAGACAATATTCATAATTGATGTCTTCATTAGAATAACTTTGAAATAACTGATCTTGCAAAACAACCAGGCACAATAGCATTAAAGCTGGTAGTAAATTCATAAGTTACGCTCCGAAATGTTTTTTTAATGATACATTGGTCAAATTTGTATAGACTGTTCCACAAACAATACATTGTAATGATGATACAATGAATAAAAGTCTGTATGGAAAAAAATACAATAAAACAATATACTTATTTATGTATTAATTCTCTTAATAATTAGAATTAGAGGTTAAGATTACCTGTTTATTAAAGTGGTAATTTAAACGTGTCGATATTACGGAATCCGCTTAATTAAACGAGGGCACCAGGTACCAGAAGTTACCCCCTGGCACCTGGTGCCCGTTGTCGTCTCGGTGTATGAAGAAGTCGAGCAGTAGCACCAGGGGTTATTCAGGACGGTGACTGCAACCTACCAACGACTATTATTAAACGTGCGCGGTGCACGTGCGCGGAGTGCAGATTGCGAAAGTGTCGGGTGCGCGCACGCGCACGATGCCATATATGATTTTTCATTGCCGATGAATAGAAAATTAATATTATTAATTGTAATAATGAAAATTTTGGAATTGACGATTTGGGTACGGTTAGCGCAAACGACGCGCAATCGAATGGCTACTGTTACAAAATTCTAATAATTTTCTATTTATTAAAACATATGTTTTTAATTTGGGCGCTGCCCCCAATAACAATTAAACAATATATCCTAAAAAAGAGTTCGCGCAAAAAATTGTTAATACACAAATGATTTCTTTTTTTGCGCCCAATCGATTTAGCTTTGTTGTATTAATCAATTTTGACTTTGGGTGCAAACTTCATAGAGCTCTTTGAACCTATTTATTTTCAAGGTAGTGATTTTTTTGAATATATAAGAGTACATTTACGCTATCAATTTTGATTTAAAATATTTTGTTGTATTTTATTTTTATTATTTTATGTATAAACTGAAACTTAAATAAATTTCCTATGTTGATTTCATTTAGCTATTGATTTAGATCTCTTATAATATCGTTTAAACAATTCCTCATTTATTTTATACTATTATTGCGTATATTTTATATTGTGTAATTTGTTTTATGAAAATATAAGAGCATAATCACTTTAAAAATTTTCATTTAAAAATCTTCTCTTTGATTTTATTTGTATTTTTATATGGATCAAATCGAAACTTACTTAAATTTTATATACAATTTTCATTTAGCTAATTATTAAAATCTCTTATCATAAAATAATTTCTCCTTTATTTTATACGTTTATTGCGTATATTTTATATTGAGAAATTTGGTTTTTGAATATATATGAACATACTTTTTAATAAATATATGCAATAAATATATATACATATTTACTTATATAACTAATTTTTCTTTTAGTTATCAAGAATTTCATCCCAAACAATATTTTCAATTTCTAATGAATTTTCTAAATTATTTTGTATATATATGTTATCTCGATTTCTACATCGTGGTAAAGCAACATATAATTGACCGTGTGAGAATAATTGCCTTTTGATGTATAACCCTACATAATCAAAACTTTGTCCCTGAGATTTATTAATGGTCATGCAAAATGCTAATGTTAATGGAAACTGTTTTTTATAAAGAATAAACGGTAATGAAGAAGATTCTCCTGTATTTAATGTAATTCTTGGAATAAAAAATCTATTACCTGCTTTTTCTCCTGTTAATATTTCTGCTTCAATATTATATCTAAATAATTTGGTTATTTTAAGTCTAGTACCGTTACACAAACCTTCGTGTATACTCAAATTTCTAATTAACATAACAATAGCATTAACTTTTAAATCTAATTTATGAGGTGGCAAACCTTCACAAATATTGTTTAATGTTTCTATTGGAAAAAGTAGATGAATGTTGTCATCACTTTGATCAACACCTTTATGAGTCGCATAATCTGTACTATAATAAGTCTTCTTATCATCATTTAATAACATTAAAATTTTTTTATTCAAAAATTTAATGTCTTCATTATGAGATGCTAAAATAACACGATCATAATCATTTATTTAAAAGGATTTATATTACAGTCTCCAATTTGTAATAATAATTTTGAGAATTCATTATTCTGAGAACGAATATTGTGTTTTAATTTAAAAATTTTAAATAAATGCTAAAGTTCAGAATATTTAATAGTGTCTTCAATTATAGCACTTCTAAATCCGTTTTTCACTACTGGGAGTATTTGTCGAAAATCACCACCTAAAATTATTAATTTTCCCCCAAAAGGCAAATCGTTTGTACATAAATCTCTTAAAGTTCTGTCAATAATTTCTAAAGCTTTTTTGGGTATCATAGATGCTTCATCCCAGATTATCACTTCTGTTTCTCTTAATTTCTTTTTATCTGATTCTAATTTTAAAAAAGAATTTTCAATACTATTTAAATCTAATGGTAATCTAAAGGTTCTATGAGTAGTCATTCCTTTGGGTAATAGAATAGACGCTATACCAGTCCAAGCCATTGATATAATATTTTTTCCTTTTGGTAGAAAATAATAAATTAAAGTTTTATATAAAAATGTTGTACCCGAACCACGAGGACCGTCTATAAAATTTATTTTATTTATATTTTTTATAAGTTGTTCGAAAATAAATTTTTGATCTTCATTTAATTTTGTAAACATATCTTCGAATATTTCCTTACTAATTGAAATTATTTTACTATCGTATTTTATATCATTTATGATGGGATCAGGTTCAGGTAATCCAAAATCTGTACAAGATAAATCTTCCAACAATAATAATTTATTTATATGATCTAAAACTAAGTTATCTTTATTTTCATGAAAATCTTCACTAAAGTATTTTTTAAAATTTTCCCAAATAATATTGGCTTGAATATTTTGTGTTAGTAGTAACGAAGTAAAAAATTTACGTAATTGAAAAGTTAACATCATACGACATGCTTCTTCAAAAATTTTTTTAATTTGTAAATCGTTTTCTATTAAATCCATTGCAGTTGCAGCTTCTTTATGAGTATTATACGTTACATTTTTATATGTACGTAAATCTTTAAAGGAAGTAGCGCCTTTTAGACGACTTGATATTAATTTTAAAGCGAATCTTTCAGAATCTTTTGGAGATACTATATTTAAACGTCCAATAACATAATGTTTTTGTTCACGTTCACGTTTTACCTAAACGTTTTTTGCGTTAAATATATAATAATGTGGTATATTAACGTATTTTATATTATTTTCAAATTTATCATTTTTATTCAAGTCAAACCACGCTGTTAAAGTTGTTTTCCAATTATCAAGAGCATCTATTTCATAATTTTCTTCAAAAACAATTTTTTGTTGATTTTCTGTATTAACTGCTAAACGGATAACAGTATGACTCCTTCCACATAAGGGAAATTTTTGTAACCGCCATGCTGCTTCCATTGGGCTCAAGTACTGGCCATCAATATATTCAGTAATTTCATCATATATTCCATTTCTTTTTTCATCATTTTTTTAACGTACAAAAAGCTATATCACTACCTTTATGTATATAATCAAAAATTTATTTGATATTTTTAATTGAAGCACAATACTCAACATTAATATGATATTTACATTTTTCTAATAAAAATTTATTGTAAGGAACTACCATTGAATTATCTACTGGAATAATTCTTTTACTTCTTTTAAGTCGATATGTGTAATTATCAGAAGAATTATTTGTTCGTTTATATTGAGATTTGTTCGTTTATTGTTGACAATTGAAAAGGTTTAGGAAAATTTTTTTTACAAACGTCTTTACATTTATCGTAACACGGAGAATTTTCACTATGTGGCCAATGTAACATATGTTTTATAACTAATTTTTGTAATTTTTTATCATTATTAAAAGTTATCTCAGCAGAAATGTGTTTAATAATAGCTTCTGGTGTCATTAATTTATTTTTATGATCTAATGTTACTACAAGTTATGCATACGGTAATCCTCTTTTCTGAAAATCAATAGTATAGACATAAGCTAAAGCATTTCCAAAAATTTCATGATTTTCTTTATCATTAAGTAAACACTTCAATTTTCTATAAAATAATCTAACTGTAATATTTGGTATATCATTGGGCGTAGTTCCGATAGGAAATGTCGTTAATACATTTTTTAATTCTTTCCACTTAGGATTACACGTCATAGTTATAAATAAATCAGATCGACCAATATTTCTTACTATTGCCATTGCATCTTGATAATGTTGCTGCATATATCTAGGACTACCTATATAAGTTTTTGGTAGTACAAAAATATTTCCTAGTCTTTCTTCTTTTTCAAAATTTTCTGATATATTTAATGCACTATTTATAACATGATCCCTCAAACCTTGATAACATTCAGTACGCAATTTTTTTTGTTTCTGCCTAAAATAATTCTATCATAATATAGAGATGTAAAAAGAATTGTTGGATTAGTCTCCCTCCAAATAAAAGTGGATTGAAATTTTATGAATTTGGTCTGTAAGCTAATCGATAACAATAGTGCTGTAATATTGTTAGAAGGTTTTCTTTTGAATCATATGGTTTTTTAGTATAACCAATACTCCAGCCTAAATCTCCTGAAGGAAAAAATAATGGAAATACCATTGGGTCAACATGATGTGATAATTTACTTAAATATGTGTATTCTTTTTCATTAGAACTATTTTTCGGATAAACGTATAGATCATAATTATGAGGGATTCCTCATTTGGAAATAATTATAGCTGCACATTCCGACGTTAATGGTTTAGTATAATTATGTTTTTCATTATTATTCTTACGAACAAAATATAATTTATAATTTGAAAGTTTTTCTGTATTTGTTTTTGAGAGTGAATGAATGAAGGGTGGGATCGTGGACTGAAGGTTCAATAATTGAAGGCGTTTCGTGTGGAGAATAAAGTGGTTTATTGTTGGTGTCCGTTGTGCAGTCGTGAGCTACTGCTGTCTCTCTTGTCCGTCGCGCTGAACTGAGCTGACTGCGCGGCCAGGCGCCGGCCGGCGTCTTGGGAGTTGGAGGGGCGTAGAGAGGGCCGCGTGGCGAGCGCTGACTGGCTGCGCACTTGTGCTGGCCGAATATGGCCTTATAAGGCTTAATGACGTCAGCGTCTCGAGCGTTCGAGGCGATGGATCGTGAACATTCCGCCCACCTTCGCCAGACTGGCGAACGAACCTCACTCAGCAGGGTGAAGACGTATGACCTTGGCGATGGGTCGAGGAAGAGTTGTGGTGGCCGTGCACAAATCGACCACGCGCGTGATTCCATCACTCCCTGGATGAATAGCTGTGATGCGTGCGAGGGGCCACTGGGCTGGAGGCGTGAGCTCGTTGCGAACAAGCACGAGATCACCCACGGCTATTGGATGCTGTAGTTGCCTCCACTTACGTCGTGCCTGCAGCGAAGTCAGATATTCTGAATACCACCTCGTCCAGAAATGCTGAGTCAGCTAGCTGATCAAAAGCCAGCGCTTTCCTGGAGTCACATTGGCATCTGCGAGGTTTTCTTCAGGCAATAAAAATGACGAACGTTGAATTAGAAAATGTGATGGGGATAAAAATGCTAGATCAGAAGGATCGTCCGTAAGAGCAGTTAACGGCCTTGAATTAAGGCAAGCTTCAATTCTGCACATAAGAGTCACAAGCTCCGAAAATGTGAGAACTTGTTCTCCAACCACTCGGCGGATGTGGTGTTTTGCCGACTTAACTGCGGCCTCTCAAATGCCACCAAAATGAGGCGCACCGGGAGGATTGAAGATCCAAGATGTTCCTTCTTGAGCTAGAGACTTTACAATTAGCGAAGAGAACGAGGAAGAGGCTACGAGCATCTGTTTTAGCTGAGCATCGACCCCAACGAAGTTCGTACCTTGATCAGAGAACAATTTTTTGCAATGACCTCTACGAGCGATAAAACGATGGAAAGCAGCGATGAACGCTTCACTAGGGTAGTCCTCAACTATCTCGATGTGTACGGCTCGGGTAGGCATGCAAATAAAAATCGCTATATAACCTTTCATGGTGCCTTTACCCCTAGTCTTAGTAAGACGAAGCTGAATGCCGGCGTAATCGACGCCTGAGCACTCGAATGGCGGAGAAGGGCATACTCGAGCCTTGGGCAACTCACCCATTAATTGAGTTGGCACTCGAGCGGCATGTCGGGAGCATGCGAGGCAAATTCTGATGACTTTCTTGACTTCAGATCGTCCTTTAATTATCCAATACTGTCGTCTTAGCGTGGCAAGTGTTAATTGAACACCGCCATGGAGAGTACGCTGATGAGCATCCTCAATTAATAGAGTGGTTAAGTGACAATCAGCAGGTAAAATAAATGGATGCTTAGCATCTTCTTCGAGAAGAGAGTGAGAAAGTCGTCCGCCCACCCTGAGCAACTGATTTTGTATCATGGGGTTTAAAGGTAAAAGAGAGCTTTTGGTCGAAAGTTTACCTTTTCTTTGTAACTGTTGGAGTTCAAGTTTAAAATAAGCCGTTTGAACTAGATATATCAGACAGAGTCTGGTGTTCTCAATCTCAAGCACTTATTCCCTTAGAATCCGGAGTATGATGGCATAGTACGGATTGAAGAACAGTACGAAAACTAACAACCGAACTTGAAGTCGCTTCGCGTTCAGTTTTCGAGCAGATTCTGAAGATGAATCTAAAGCAGTACGATGCCATACGATATAACTTATTTAATGACGAATATTTGTTAATAAGACTCCAAATTTTTGGAGTATTCTCGACAGAATTTGGAGTGCCCTTGCTAGCGACTAGAGAGTGGCTAGGTCGAAGATTCAGACTATTTACTGTAAAATTGAGCTGATCATGAGCCTTTGACCATGACTCATGATTATCGGAGAGTCAGGTCGGACCTTTCCACCATAAGCTATACGAAACTAGTTTTGAGGGCTCAATACCTCGTGAAATAACATCCGCGGGGTTATCACCTGATCGTACGTGATGCCAGAACGCATCAGGTAGCAGGGTATGAATCTCGGAGCACCGGTTAGCGACAAAAACGCCCCATCTAGAGGGGTGGTCTTTTAACCAGAAGAGCACATCAGCAGAATCAGACCAAAGATGAACACTCTCAACCTTTATTGGGAAAGATTCGAGGAATGTGTGAACCAGTCGAGCAAGTAGCAACGCAGCGCAAAGTTCTAAGCGAGGTATGCTTAGCGTCTTAAGTGGGGCTACTCGCGTTTTAGCCACTTGAAGCGTGACAAGCGCTTCTTGAGTTTGGATCAAGCGCAGGTAGACTACTGCACCATACGCAAATTTAGAGGCGTCTGCGAATCCGTGAATCTCAAGTAATTCACATTAGGGAGTGTATCCACTCAAGCGAGGGATTTTAATCAGACTAAGTGAATGAAGATCTTGCAACCAAGTCTGCCACCGATTTGAGATATCAAGAGGCAGTTCTTCGTCCGAACTAACCTTCAGAATCCATAAAGATTGCATAATAATCTTAGCGGTTATGACGATAGGAGCCAAGCACCCCATGGGGTCGAAGATGCGAGCAATTCTAGAGAGAACCGAACGTTTGGTATATGCCGAATCAACGGGAGCATCTTCGATATGAAAACTAAAGTAGTCTGTGTTAGGTTGCCAATCTATACCTAAAATTGGTACAGAGGTTTCAGAAGCAAATAAAGCAATGGAATCTGCATCTAACATATTCGAGGGTAGGGAAAAGAGTACTTCAGTGTTGTTTGAAGTCCACTTACGAAGGTTGAGATGACCTTGCTTAAAGAGAAGGATTAATTCATCTTGTTTTTTCAATGCTTCATCAAGTGAATGTGCACCAGTAAGCACATTATCCGAATACATCTCTGTTCGAACAGCTTCAACTGCGATTGGAAAAGTTTGGCCATAGTCTTCGGCTAATTTCAAAAGAGTTCGTATAGCTAGAAAAAGCGAACATGCCAAACCATACGTCACTGTGGTTAATCGATAAATTTGAATGGGTTCATTCAAAACGCCCCATCTAGAGGGGTGGTCTTTTAACCAGAAGAGCACATCAGCAGAATCAGACCAAAGATGAACACTCTCAACCTTTATTGGGAAAGATTCGAGGAATGTGTGAACCAGTCGAGCAAGTAGCAACGCAGCGCAAAGTTCTAAGCGAGGTATGCTTAGCGTCTTAAGTGGGGCTACTCGCGTTTTAGCCACTTGAAGCGTGACAAGCGCTTCTTGAGTTTGGATCAAGCGCAGGTAGACTACTGCACCATACGCAAATTTAGAGGCGTCTGCGAATCCGTGAATCTCAAGTAATTCACATTAGGGAGTGTATCCACTCAAGCGAGGGATTTTAATCAGACTAAGTGAATGAAGATCTTGCAACCAAGTCTGCCACCGATTTGAGATATCAAGAGGCAGTTCTTCGTCCGAACTAACCTTCAGAATCCATAAAGATTGCATAATAATCTTAGCGGTTATGACGATAGGAGCCAAGCACCCCATGGGGTCGAAGATGCGAGCAATTCTAGAGAGAACCGAACGTTTGGTATATGCCGAATCAACGGGAGCATCTTCGATATGAAAACTAAAGTAGTCTGTGTTAGGTTGCCAATCTATACCTAAAATTGGTACAGAGGTTTCAGAAGCAAATAAAGCAATGGAATCTGCATCTAACATATTCGAGGGTAGGGAAAAGAGTACTTCAGTGTTGTTTGAAGTTCCCTTACGAAGGTTAAGATGACCTTGCTTAAAGAGAAGGATTAATTCATCTTGTTTTTTCAATGCTTCATCAAGTGAATGTGCACCAGTAAGCACATTATCCGAATACATCTCTGTTCGAACAGCTTCAACTGCGATTGGGAAAGTTTGGCCATAGTCTTCGGCTAATTTCAAAAGAGTTCGTATAGCTAGAAAAAGCGAACACGCCAAACCATACGTCACTGTGGTTAATCGATAAATTTGAATGGGTTCATTCTTGTCAAAACGCCATAAAATCGACTGAAAGGGTTGATCACATTGTTCGACACCAATCTGCCTGAACATTTTCTCCATGTCAGTTGAAAGTGCGATCTTATACCTACGCCAGGCACAGATCAAAGCTACGGGATTCTGAAGAAGATTGGGTCCAACGTGTAGAAGATCGTTGACCGAGACCCCTGTTTTTGATTTACTCGAGCCATTAAACACAGAACGTAATTTGGTAGTTGTACTTGTTTCCTTCCACACACCATGATGTGGTAAGAAGGCTTGAGATTTGCTCGTAAATGAATCAAAATTCGAAGAGAGAGACATGTGACCTAAATCAATGTATTCCATTATGAATTCAGTATAAGCTAATTTCAGTTTTTCGTCTTTAGCGAACTTTGCTTCGAGACGATTGAGTGCGCGTAATGCGGCAGTGTGAGAGCTCTCGAGATGAGCAGAACTCAACTGGTCTCGACTTTTCCAGGGTAGACTTACTATATATTGCCCTGTTTCATCTTGACGAGTTGTTTATCGATAAAAATCCTCGCATGCTTGTTCGTCAGGCGAGTAAGATTTTTTGTCATTGACTATCTCCTCCGCCCTCCAAAAATCTTGTACGAGCTCCAAAAGTTTGGCTTCATGCTCGCAGCTAACCGAACAATGAAGAGATATTGATTCTAACCCTATTTCTGAAGTTGAAGAAGAGAGATTACCTGTCAAGAGCCATCCAAGTTTGGAACTAAGTGCTATCGGCTGAAGGCTTTGGACCTTAATTATTTGATTTTCAATGATTTGCGCATAAACGCTAGCACCGAGTAGAATATCGATACGTGAAGGTTCGAGATACTTCGAGTCTGCTAGTTGCAGCCCTCTTAAGTATTCGAAATTTGTATTACCCCCTACGACGGGAGGCTTATACGACGAGAGCTTTGGCAAGACTATCGAGTCAACCTTTAGAGAGAAGGTTGAATCAAAATGAGGTTGTATAGAAAGACAAGCTACCTTAGAAGATACAGCAGCTCTCTTTTCGCCTATACCTTGAATGTGCGTATGACTGGTTCTACAATCTACTGAGAGCAAGTTACACAAGGCTTGTGTAACAAGTGAGATTTGAGATCCGGGGTCGATGAGCGCACGAACTAGAATTTTGGTTCCGTTAGGACCAAGGGCGTTAACCCTAGCGGTAGCTAAAAGTACTCCAGTACTCTTAGTACTTACTCCACTATTAAGGGAGACTGACTGTGAGGCAAGTTGAAAGTCATTGGAAACGACAACGTTGCTACAGTTTGGGTTGGTGGGATTGGACACTGAGTCAATCTGATCAGTCTGCGATGAACTGATTACTTGATTGCTGTCAATGTACACCAAAGTGTGATGCTTAGCTTTACAAAGAATGCATCGGTACGTGGAAGTACAATTTTTAACGTTGTGTTTTCTTAAACAATTGAAGCAAAGATTAGAAGATCTTATCAATTCCTTTCGTTCAGGAATCGTTTTATTGAGAAGTCGTTCACATCTATTTGTAAAATGATGTTGATTACAAATCGAACATTTCTTTTTTGCCGGGTTCAAAGATGAAGCTTGAAGCGAATAAATCGACTGAGCATTGTCATGCTCTGATTTACGAGGTTTTGAATTTGAGGATTGAGCTTTTGAGTTATTTGTTGAAGACGATCTAGGGCCAGCTTCTATGGCCTCTAGAGTGAGGGTTTGACTTCGAAGAAAGGCTTGAAGTTAATCCAATGTGGGTGGATCAACGCTATCACCAAGATGTCTTTCCCATTCTTTACGAGTATTCAAATCAAGTTGCTTAAGCGAGAAATGTACTATCAGATCACTACCTAAAGAATCAGCTCTATTAAGGGATGTTAGACTAGCTACAGGGTTGTAAAGTTCCCTGTAAATACGTTTAATTTCCGAAGAAGAGTCTGTTTTCATGGGTTTGACTGAGAAGATTTTTGAAATGTGAGAGCCAATAATACGCCGTTGATTTTCATAATATTCGATTAAAGCTGTCCAGGCTCGTTCATAATTATCACCCGCAATGGGCAGAGATTTAATTTTCTCAAGTGCGTCACCTGTAAGGTGAGTGCGAAGATAATGCAATTTCAAGACAGATGTTAAATCTTTGCGTCGATGAATGACTGAACGAAAGACATCCCTAAAATTTTCCCAATCCGAGAATTTGCCAGAAAATTTGGGTAGATCTACCTTCGGTAACGATTGAAACGAAACGTTAGTTGCATGAGCAGGACTAGTGGCAACTGGGGCAACATTCGAATTGGAGGAGCCTTGATTGGCATCTCTTTTTCTAACAGCCTTTAAGAAATCAAGAAATTCTCCTCGACGGACATAAAAGCTATCCTCAACCAAATCCAAGAGGTTAGTTGTAAAATAGCCGTGATTTTTATCAAGAGCCTCGAGCTTCAGAATTGACTCGTGATGCAACTGAAAAGTCGCATAATTTGCTTCAAGTCCGGCGAGACATGATTCCGCATAACCTTCCGTCATGTTATCCTTACCCTTAGATTTGAAATTTTGAAATGAATTATTAATACTAGCTTACAGTAACAGCTGTCTAGTATGTAGTCCCTCCATTTTGAGATCAAGTTAATTAGACTAGTAATAAATTTGACTATTTTAACTTTGGTATTGAGTTAACTATCCTTACCCACTCCGAAGTAGAGAAAGAGATAGTGAGAGTTATTACAACTAAGTCTTAACCTAGATTATAATACTTATGCTAGTATGTGGTGACGATGTACCTGAAGATGCAATGTTGAGTGTATCTGCTAACGTTCCCACGGTGAATCAGCTGATGATCCACAGCGTTGACTGTTCGAAGAGAAGTTACTGCAGGCGTTGTATTCAGCTATCCTTGCAGCGTAGTCAGCAGCTGAATCAGCAATGCATCCAGATGTGGTCCAGCAGTCGATGTTGCAGTCAAAACAAAGTAGCAGCAGACAGCAATAAAACTGCAAGGTCAAGTAACATAAGTGTTTGCTAAGGCGAAAATTGCAATCAATTTTCTCAAGACTAGCTAAATATTACAATTAAATTTATAGTAAACTCAAACACAATTAACTTGTACTAATCTCAAATAACGCTACTCAATTTTAATTAAAGTACTTTGACTAAATAGAGATCACTAAATTCTCATTAAACGTAATAAATGTACTAGAATAACTAGACGATAGTTGCAAAGTTTAAATTAAACAAATTGAAACGATACGTGTGTCCAAGTATTAGGACGAGGCATCCGAGCGCAATCGGATAGGCGTTGGGTGCGAAGAAGATGGACTCGTCCGAGTACAGCTTCGTTCCGTTGATGCGCCCCCTGACTTATGACAATGGACTCGTCCCCTCCAATTATGCTTGGTGACGACGTACGTCGCGTCTTGAACGTAACGCGTCCTTATGGTCGTCCTCTTGAAGATGTCTCTTCCTCCTTCGTGGAAAGCTTCCTGTATGCCCGGTGAACGCCTCGCTCCTCGGTGCTGTAGCGTGCGATGTCCACGCGGGTACTCCGTGGCTTGACTCGTGTGAGCCCCGTAGCGTGTAGATTCCACGCGGGTACTCTTTGCCTTGGCTGGTGTGGACCCCGTAGCGTGTATGCCGCACGCGGGTTGTCCGTGCCTTGAATGATGTGGACCCCGTACGTGTACGCTGCACATGGGTTGTCCGTGATGAAATGCTGTGGACCCCGTGTGTGTACAATGCACGCTGGTTGTCCGTGTCTTGATATCTGCCGGTCACCGTACGAACGCGGTGACTCTAGAGCTGGCTTTGCAGCGCACACTCTTGGCAACGTCTTGGAGTCGTTAGGTACGCACTCCAAGGCGCTTTCAGAAATCGGAAAAATAGCAATTGAGTCTGCTATTTCCTCTAGGAAGCCTTAGTGATAGGCTTCCTCGCGCGCGACGGCGTGATAACGAGAGAGAGACAGCAACGAACGCGAAGTCAACATGCGGGCACATGTGACTGTAACGGCACGCAGGACCACGAACACTTTTTGATGCGTACCTGAAAGAAGAAGTGCTATTCCTACGCCACTCGAGAGTAGACGTAGAGAATAGAGAAGGTTTTCTTCCTCGGCGTCTTCATGGCGTTGCTTCTCTCCCACGATCCGGCTCGAAGGACCAATGTTTTTGAGAGTGAATGAATGAAGGGTGGGATTGTGGACTGAAGTTTCAATAATTGAAGGCGTTTCGTGTAGAGAATAAAGTGGTTTATTGTTGGTATCCGTTGTGCAGTTGTGAGCTGCTGCTGTCTCTCTTGGCCGTCGCGCTGAACTGAGCTGACTGCGCGGCCAAGCGCCGTCGGCCGGCGTCTTGGGAGTTGGAGGGGCGCAGAGAAGGCCGCGTGGCGAGCGCGGACTGGCTGCGCACTTGCGCAGGCCGAATATGGCCTTATAAGGCTCGTCAGCGTCTCCAGCGTTCGAGGCGATGGATCGTGAACAGTATTAGTTATTTCGTGTAAATATTTATACTGTTTAGCATAAGGATTACTATTTAAAACTTCAGTCAATAATTTTAAATGTTCTTGAGATAAATATTTATGACTCTTTATTTTCATTTCAATTGCAGTATTGTCATCATATATATATAATTGACCACACGAAGGTTCTGCATTTTTTTTGGTAATAAAGTATTTGGCGTTATATGACAAACGTGTCTTGGAATTTTTAAATTATAAATAGCTTTTTTCTTTTCGTATTTTACATTTGCACTAAATGTAGCAAAGCAAAATAAGTTATTATAATATCTTATTAAAGTTCGAAAATTGTTATCATATAATAATAGATTCTTTAGTGTTTTATTCTATATACTTAGCGGAGACAAACTTATTTTACCCTTACTACAACAAATTGATTTATTATTTTCTTCTTTCCAATATACTGCCGAACACAATTTACAAACAATACTCGTATTACGAAAATATGATTCATACTCTAAATTTTTATTTTTACTACATTTATGTTTATTTACTTTTAACGTAGAAAAGGATGATGACGCGAGATGTTCGAGGACGAGCTTGGCAACGCCTGTCCTACACTATATATATAAGAGAAAGAGAGAGAAGAAGAGAGAGATAGAGAGAGGGGGAGAGAAAGAACTAACGAAGGCACTCAATCCGTCTCTCGCCGTTTTCTCATACTCTGTTTGCAGTAGCTGCACTTTTCTTTGGGAAGAAAAAATACGGACAGCATTCGACTTGTAATTGAACTGTCAAATGAATGCGCATACGCCGCGCTGCGCTCGCGTGAGTTTTGCGTTATCATTGATTTGAATAATTAAGAAGTTTCCTTTCAAAAAGTTGCTCTGTAATTAATTGGTCTCGTTAATTGCGGAGAAAAGGCGCGCATTATAAGAAATGCGCGAACGCGCTTCTTCCGCTGATGGCAGGAGGGTGGCATAGTTTTTTTTTTCAGAAAGCAGTCTGTTATTTGTGTATCGAGGTGAAGAACTGACAACGGAGCGATGCAAAAGTTGTCGACAAAAGTGTCTTCTGCATCACAGATAGTTGTCATTAGAGGGACAATGCGATGGGACGCGGAGGGACGCGGAGGGACGCGGAGGGATGCGGAGGGACACGGAGGGACGCGGAGGGTCGTGGCGGAACGCGGCGGAACGATTCAGCTTACACTTATATAGTAGAGTAAGATATATATATATATATGGCCGGTTGTCTGTCATATCCCAGATGAAAATTTTTTTTTTTGCTTAAATTTATCTACACATCGTACACTGTATTTTGAACTATCGTGAATTTTTTCAGATTTTTTTGCAATTTTTTTCAGAGCTACAAATCATCAAAGTAGCACATTTCATGAATTGCCATGATTTTTAGCAATTTTCAAATTCATTTTACTGATAATAGTTGTATTCTACAAAAAAATCATCAAAGGACTTTTTTATCATAAAAAATCTGTATTTTGTGAAAATCCAGATGCCATAGATCCAGCGGTACTTTATCATTGTGATGGGACCATTTAAATGTTAAAAATCGAGTTTTCATAAGGAGCGCTCATCGACTCATCTCCACTAAAAATCAGGAGTATAGCTGGAATATGCATAAATATTATTTCACTCGCCCTGGAATGAAAAAAGCTCTCATTTTTCCTAAGAAAATTAAAATGTCATCAATTTCATGAAAAATGTGATTTTTATGCATGTACCTTCATGTTCATCTATCACTTTTTCCTTCCAGGAATACTTTTAGTATTATCCTTGCTTAATATTGATAGAATGGTAATAAACATTACCAATCTTAAAAGAAAACATGAATATTATTTAATGTATATCGATCAGCCATAAAATTATTGTTGATATTTATTCAGAATTATTTTTTAAATTTGATTCTGATATCCATATTATTAAATATACTTAATTGATGCATACACAACATAAAATATGAATTACTTTTCTTATATATTAAACATAATGCTGTTAAGTTATTAAATAATGTCTGTAAATATCAAAGATTTTATTAATTATTATTAAATATGAAGCAGTTGCTCCCATAGTTTCACTAAAACTTAAAATCATATAATTATAAGATATTTTATAATATTTACTTAATATTACGCGTGGATAGTTACTTACACAAAGTTATTTACTCCTAAAATATATATAATTTAAGCTATGTCGTATAAAAATTCATCAAGTCATTCTAGAAACCAGTTACAATGCAGCCTAAATATTGTAAAATGTTTATGTCTGCATTAAATGGGTTACCGGTACATCTTGGGTAATTTTTTCAAACATGTCTATTTATAAGAACACTTGATAAATACACTCGGTTTTTGGTTTTCGTCACCACAACACTAACTTTCAAGTATAATAATTTATTGCTAATATAATTAACATAATAGCTTCTTCCACAACCTAAGGCTCCCAGTATTGCAAAGTAAAGAAGATAACTTTATAAAAAACAAATAATTTTTCATCTCGAATACTTTTATGTATAATGTAATAAGAATCATTAAAGTTTGTAATAAAATATTCTCAGTTATGTTACATTGCCTCATATGAACACGTAAATAGTAACTCTTGCCAATGATCTTGGTTTAATTTCAACTCTAACCATCTATTGTCTTGGAAGTGAAGCTTACTTTTACGAGGGACAATAAATAAAGGTATCTATTGAATATTCTTCAATTTGGACTGCAAACAAAGCCAGGTGAAATAATAAATCTGGCTCCCGAGACAACCATTGATTTTATTAAAATTGTACCAAGACTCTTGGCACAAAACATAATATAAGATAAATGACAAGATTTTTGTTAGGTGTCAATACAGATTTTAATAGTTAATACCATAATTTAATAAGCATTACTAAACATTTATGTATGGCCGAAAAGCAAGGTGCAGCCCCTAAATATATTATTTCAGATAAAAAATCACTCACCCGATCTGATATAAACTCCTATAATTAGTGGAAAATCAGAATTGTTAATTATCTGCGAGTACCGTTAATGTTCGTTCTAACTTCTAAATTTGTAATAAGCTCTCAATGTCTAGTACCATGAAAACCTTCAGCATTTTGTAACCTAGGATGAATAAAAAAGATTTCACAAAGTACCACATAATTTGCAAATAAATAATTATTCAAATATGTATGATCAAAGTAACTTATCTGAGAATTGCAGTAGTAGAGTGCAGTGAACTTTCATATTATGGTTACTTTTTGAGATGTAACAGCTGACATGCAACGTAATCCGTTCTCTTGATCTGGACGGGATAGCTTATATCTAGGCTCCGTTCAAATAGTCTATGGTTAACTTCGTAGTCTGATCGCAAATATCTGTCTCAGTTTCTTCTTTGATCTGTGACTGATGAAAACTGAACCAGAAAGTAATTAATTTTTGCCAGATATAAGGTAAAAATACAATGCAAAATGCAGCATTCTTCTTAAGCCTAAATATAACTGTAGCCTGCGAATTTAAAATCAGTATTTTAAAATGTACACAGACAAAATGTATACAGAATTTCGTATATCTCGCAAAAATTAATTACTTTCTAGTTCAGTTTTCATCAGTCACAGATAAAAAAGGAAACTGAGACAGATATTTGCGATGGCACTACAAAATTGACCATAGACTATGAGAACGGAGCCTAGATATAAGCTATCTCGTCCAGATCAAGAGAGCATAAGATGAAACCACAAGATGAAAGTTCACTGTACTCTACTACTGCAATTCTCAGATAAGCCCTATTGAAAAATATCGCGCGATGATCGTGCCAGTTTATCGACCATTTTCTGGCGCGATAATCGCGCGATAATCGCGCGAGTTAACCGAAATTCAACATTAAAAAATAAGATTTATTTCCACAACTGTGTACGTGCTTGCGTAATTGACAAACATGACTGTAAATGTATCAGTGCGTAACTGCAGTGTTAATGTACACCTGAGGGAAGTTAATTCTTTCCGAACGTGCCGGGTGAATTCAAAATCTTGCAATCCCATTGGACAATTCAAGTGTAAACATTAACCCTAATTTGGAATCGCCCAATGAGGTCACAGGATTTGAATTTACCTGGCACGTTCGGAAATAATTAACTTCCCTCGGGTGTACGTGTCAGTATGTGACTGTATGTACACCCGATAGACATTGATTCTCGTGGAACGTGCTTACTGAATTTCAAAATCCTGCAATCCTATTGGACAATTCAAGTGTAGCCATTAACCCTAAATGCGATTGCAGAATTTTTAAATTTATCAGGCGCGTTCTACAAGAATCAGTCTATCAAGAAGTGTACATATGCTCATGTGTACACTTATATCAGAACGTGCACGACTATGTACGTGTGATATAAAAGAAGGATTCTGATATATTAAAAAATGAATAGTCAAAAAACATTTTTGAACCTTTATTATTTTTATTCTTTTTCATCATATCAAAAATAATAGATAAATATAAAATTTATAAAATAATATCTTAATGTAATTGCGATATAAGCATAATATTAATACTACTTCTAATAATTTCAGTTAGTAGTTAATGTAATACATACAATTATGAAAATTTTTGTATATAATGTTTTTATTTTTTAGTATTTTTTCGATGTTTTCTAATATAAATATTCAATACAAATACAAGAATTTTTGGTGCGGTGGCAGCATCTCCTCTTTTAAATTTAAGAATCTTTGATATTATTGAAGGATTGTCTCCAGATTATTTACACTGCTACTTAATTGGTCCGTCTTGAGTCCCTTACTTACTCTTATAATAATTATACTTCACGAACGCTTCCAGTAAACTAAATCTTATTAGTAGTGTAACATATTTGGAACTGGTGTCAAAAAAATGTTATCTTCTATTTCTACAGCAACACAAATTCTTGATATTTCGTTTGTTTTTATACAAATTTCAGAATCTATTTCTACGAATTCTTTTAAAACATTTGTATACTTGTGAGATTTGGTTTTAATGACTTCACAAAGAGTTAATTCTTGACTACTATTTTCATCTACTATAAAATGTACAAGCTTAACAAATTTCCCATTAACAAGTTGTGCATAATAACTGCAAGACCTCTTGTTTTTTTTTTGGCAAGTCTTAAATAAGCATCCATTTGAAACAATCCTACTATAAGTTCTTGCGCTGTTTGGTATCTGATATTTATTCATTAGATGCTTACTTAAATTTCGGGATTTTCCAAAATACGTTATAGATGATATTCTAAAACTTGTTTTTGACGATTTATTTGTAATACTTTCACAATATTCCAGTATAGGTCCAGAACATTCAGGGTATACTTTACTTTCCAGAAATTTAATTGTGAGTTGAATATTTCTGTACCTTGTAATTTGCGAAATTACTCCTTTAGCACAATGTACAGCTTGGAGTAATTCATGATTTGCCGCCTCAAACAGATACGACGAGTGTGCATACAACGGACCCCAATTATAAACGCTGTTAGCTAAATGTAATAGTTGGTGAACATTGTAGGTTAGTCCAGCTAAAGAATCTATATCTTCGAACTCTAATACAAATTTACACAACAATTCATTTACCCTATTCAGTTCATCAAAGGTAATATTCGTCTGTAAGCAGACATATAAGGATTCCACTAATCGTGACCAATTTTATAATATGACATTGTTTTTCAAAACTGTACATAATACGGGAATACAGTAGTACAGAGTCCAATTTTCATATTCTCTAGCTTTCCAATATCCTCTGTCATTAAAAGACCTTGATAGACGACCTATTTGAGTGGGTGACCTAATTTTTGTGAGCAACTCATCAATATAAGTTATATCCGACTTTGTTAAATATCTTATTGTTACGTCGATAAACTGTAGAACTACACCAGAAACGTAACAGTGCATATAGTCTGGTGTAAATCCTTCAATAATATCGAAATATAATAAATTTAAAAGAGGTGAAGCTGTTTTTACTCCGAATATACGTCGATTTTTTTCAACCGCTTCAGTAGCATAAGCAATCGTTTCAGAGTGAGTTCTATCCTTCGGGAACGGTACTTGAAATGGATATCTCATACTTCCTGCGAAATATTCTCCCTTATGCAAGCACCAATCACATCCATAATAAGAATTAAATTGGGATGTACCATTCATTGGATAACGAGCCATAGTATCCACGCAATATAAAAGTGCATAAATTTTTATACGAAGTTCTACATTCCTGATTGTGCATAAAATACCCGTACTGGAAAGATTATTCATCAATTTGACGAAAATATCTAGAAAAACTGTCATTTCCGGCTTATTTCTTCCAAACCACAAACCAACAACTATAACACTTTTCAATCGTTCTTGTGGAGGTATTTCATTAAGTGTTATATAAATAGGCCATATCGAAAATGCTGAAGATTTAAAGACGGGCGCGCCATCTGTATTGAAAATCACAGTTGCGTAAGCGTGTCTATCAACATCACTCAAATTTTTAACAAATTTTCGATATAAATTTCCGTCGTAAATATTTTTAATTGTGTTTGTTTCATGTTCTCTTTCATTCAATACATAAGAATAATAATCTTCATGCGTTTCCAAATACTCGCGTATTGCGACCGATGGATCAAACATAGAAAAAAAACATTGATTTGACGGATTTGACATATCTACTTCCATATGGCAATTTGTACAATAAATTTGGGCATTAAAATCTGTAAATTTACCAATGTACTTTGTACACTCAAGACATATTCCGTGTAGCGTAATATCATCAACTGGTTTACATATCTGATCTATCATGTATCGTGATTCTGGCACGACTATTCTCCGAAACATACGATTAACAAGTTTGAACAAATCAGAAATACCTGTAATTGGTAATTTATTATTCACAGAATATTTCAGACCCATTAATAACAATTATGCCGATGTAACGTTGGCATTTAGTGACAGTGGTTTAAAAAATTGGTCATCATTTATTAAATTCTTTACATCCTTTGATAATTTTATATTCTTTTCTAAAAGATTCGTTATTTCATCGTCACTACTATACCATTCTTCAAATTTGTCATAATCTACCATCGGATTTTCCTATAAATAAATACATAATATACTTGTCATATTTTCTTAAACAAACAGTCAATTCTTCAACCATACTGACTGAGATAAATGTCAGTAAAATAATATACATATATAATACTAATTGTTAGATATCAAGTAAATTTTACGATAAATATTCTTAAAATGTATCACAAAACATAAATAAAACTATTTTTTGATTTAAAAAATTTACCACTACCAAATTTCAAAACAATTCATATACTTTTACTCTTGTTTTTGTAGTAAAAAAAATCGCACTTGTTTTTAAAAAAGATTCTTTTACCAGAAACAAATCAAATAGCCTCTTGAAATTTTAATACAATGCTGTACTCGATAAGCATAATAAATGAAAAAAATTTGAAGTAAATGAATAAAAAACTTTTCAAGATATTCACTAAAGAATTATAAATCATATTTTTATTAATAACAAATGATAGACTAAAGATACCGATACCGAGACTAAGGGAGTACTATCGGTTTTGAATTAGCGTCCAGAAAATTACAATGTTTGGTATACTAGTATGTTTTGACCTCAAACTGACTCATGCAAATTTTTTGAAAGCTACACAAACTCAGAAAAAAGTTATTAATACCTTTAATATTTACGCCATTAACCCATTAAGTCCTAAATGGACGATATTTTTTTACTTTTTTCAACTGATGTTTTAAATATAAAATCGGCGTTGAAAAAAATCGGGAATAGACATTTTCGATGTAAAATTGTCTGAACTTTCGATTTACGCTATCAGAATTTTTAAAAAATGCATATTAACAAATTTATATTTTTTTATTTAACAAAAAACGCATAATTTTGAGTAAAAAACATTTTTTAATCATTGTTTTCGAGTCGAATCCTTCTGTAGATCTTCAAGAGTAGCACTAAAAAAGTGTCCTCGGATCCTAATCTTTAAAATGTAGTGGTAGGTTTTTAGAAATTCAAGATGGCGGTATCCAATATGGCAGTTCAAAGACAACAATTTTTTGCTGTTTTCAGTACCATTTTGGAAAACAATATTTCGTTTGAAAATTCATAAAACTTCGTATATTGGGGGTTTTTAGGTCGCTGAATACGAATTTACAATCACATTTTCAAAATTCAAGATGGCGGATCCAACATGGCGGTTAAATATTTGAAAATCAGATCGATGTTCATGAAAATTGATATACAGGGGTTTTTTGGGTCACTGATTACGAATTTACAATCAGATTTTTAAAATTCGAGATGGCGGATCCAACATGGCGGTCAAAAATTTGAAAATCAGTCCGATGTTCATGAAAATTGGTATACAGGGTCACTGAATACGAATTTACTATCGGACTTTAAAAATTCAAGATGGCGGAACCAGAATGATATTTAAAATCAATGTTCAAGATTTTAAATACCATTCTGGTTCCGCCATCTTGAATTTTAAAAGTCTGAAAGTAAATTCGTAATCAGTGATCCAAAAAAAACCCTGTATACCAATTTTCATGAAAATCGGAAATATTTTCAAATTTTTGGCCGTCATGTTGGATCCGCCATCTTGAATTTTGAAAATCTAATTGTAAATTCGTAATCAGCGATCCGAAAAATCACTGTATACCAATTTTCATGAAAATCGGACTGATTTTCAAATTTTTAACCGCCACGTTGGATCCGCCATCTTGAATTTTGAAAATCTGATTGTAAATTCGTAATCAGCGACCCGAAAAACCCCTGTATACCAATTTTCATGAAAACCGGACTGATTTTCAAATTTCTGACCACCATGTTGGATCTGCCATCTTGAATTTTGAAAATCTGATTGTAAGTTCGTAATCAGCGACTCAAAAAATCCCTGTATACCAATTTTCGTGAAAATCGGACTGATTTTCAAATTTTTGACCGCCATGTTGGATCCGCCATCTTGAATTTTGAAAATCTGATTGTAAATTCGTAATCATCGACCCAAAAAACCCCAATATACGAAGTTTTATGAATTTTCAAAACGAAATATTGTTTTCCAAAAAAGTACTGAAAACAGCAGTAAATTTTTGTCTTTGAACTGCCATATTGGATGCCTCCATCTTGAATTTCAAAAAACCTACCACTACATTTTAAAGGTTAGGATCCGAGGACGCTTTTGTAGTGCTACTCTTGAAGATCTACAGAAGGATTCGACTCGAAAACAATGATTAAAAAATTTTTTTTTACTCATAATTTTGCGTTTTTTGTTAAATAAAAAAATATTAATTTGTTAATATGCATTTTTTAAAAATTCTGACAGCGTAAATCGAAAGTCAGACAATTTTACATCGGAAATGTCTATTCCCGATTTTTTTCAACACTGATTTCATATTCAAAAGATCAGTTGAAAAAAGTAAAAAAAAAATCGTCCATTTAGGATTTAATGGGTTAACATGTAGTCTTGTGGGAAATCACGTTTCCGACCGGGTTAATCAAGAAATTGGTTAAATCTGGCGTTGATATTTTAATGACACCTTGAGAAATGAATAATTCAATATTCCATGAATCTAATGCGCACTCCCAAATGTTGATTCACCAATTTTTAGAGATAATATAAGGAAATTATAAAATTATTCACGATCACTCGATCATTGCACACCCTATTTGGCAACATTGTAAAAACATGCACTTGACTCACGGCGTACTGATAGTACTCCCTTAAAGCCATGTGAAACCGTGAATTTCAATATTTTTTAAATCAACCCGGTCAAAAATATCCAGTTGGGAAATCCAACTGGATTTTCCAAAAGGGAAATCCAGCTGGGGAAGAGTGGATTCCAGCTGGATTTTGGTGGATTTCCCGTCGGATTCCCAGTTGATGATACCAAATATTCCCACCCATTTTTAACTGGATATTTAAGTGGATTCCCACCTAGATATAACAGGATTCCTATGCATTATTAACTGGATTTCCATTGAATAGAAAAGCGAAAGTTAGATGGATTCCCATCTATATTAAACTGGATTTTTACATGGATTTTCGCCGTCACGCTGGGATTCCCATTTATTATTAAGTAGAATTTTGAGTGGATTCCCATTTAATAGAAATGCGAAAGTTAGGTGGATTCCCACAAACATTTAACTGGATTTTTACATGGATTTCCGCCTTCGCCCAGGAATTCCCATTTATTATAAGTGGATTTCCATTTAATCCAGTTGAAAATGGGTGGGAATATTTGATATCATCAACTGGGAATCCGACTGAAAATCCACCAAAATCCAGCTGGAATCCACTCTTCCCCAGCTGGATTTCCCTCTTGGAAAATCCAGTTGGATTTCCCAACTGGATATTTTTGACCGGGAACATTCAAGCGTTTATTCGGAAAAAAAATTTCGTCAAGCGCTCCGTACACATAAACACTATATTCAGGAATTTTTTTGAGTGATTCTATTAGCATTTTCGTTAGCTATGCTCGTTTGAAAAGTAGGTCAATTGCAGATTCCTACTTACCGACAGTACGGTTTTTATTTAATTAAATAAATTCTCATCATTTTTTTGGAAAAACACGTTCGTCAAGCGCTCCGTATATGTTAATACTATACTCAGATTTTTTTTGGATGATTCTATTGGTATTTTCGTGAGATGTACTCGTTTGAAAATTATGTCGGTATTTAACATCACCTTAAGGAGGCTTTGGAATGCCACTCCTCTTATCATTCAAGGAATCAAATCGATCAGCCTATTTAAGCGTGCAATCTCCCAGATACGTTAATTAATTATGTGTGAATTTACCATTTATTGTAAAATAGGGATGATTAAATATATATTTCCATTTATTATATTATCAGATCGCTTAACATCAAAGTAATTTGTTACACTGCTACAATGTGAAAACAGCAATAATGTATACTTTATATAAGGGCTTATCAAGCTCGTTTAAGTAATAAATAAATAAAAAAATAAAATAATTCAAATATTAGAAAAAGAAAATGTAGATAATCGCGATATTACATTTTTTTAATTAAATAATTTCTAAACATTTTTTTGGAAAAACACAATTTTTACACCCTCCGTATATGTAAATACTATACTCATAATGTTTGTGTGAGCGATTCTATTAGTATTTTCATAAGGTATGCTCGTTGGAAGGTGATTCCGATATTCCATTTGAACTCCACATGGCATTAAGAAAACAGTTTTTGAAAATTGGCATTTAAAATTTTTACAAGAAACCAATGATTTCATGAAGGCCTCTAAACTGCATGGTAACAATTTTCTTATATTTGTGATAAAGTTTACTGACATTTTTCCCAGTGCATTTTTTACACTAAGGGTTTTGAACAACTGTGCAAAGAAACTGTTTGTAATTAAAGGAATTCAATATACTCTGAAAAAAGGTATTTTCAGCATTTTATGAACAAATTTAAAAAGTATTCAAAAATTTTTAAATTTATATAGAAACGTTTGACTATTTCATCTTTTTAGCTTTTCGGCACATGTATTTAAAATAGTGAACAGTTTTAATCCTTCAAAACAATTCAAAAAATTTTATTTGTTTATAAATTTGTGGTCAAATATTAAATTAGTTAAGAAAATTAAATAATTTGAAACACTTTTCAAGAAACATAAACATTTTTTCTACAACAGTGTCCGGTTGAAAAGGTCTTATAAAAACTCATAAGAATTTGCACATTCGGGTGCAAAAACCGCATAGGTTATTAGGTTTCTGCACCCATTTTATCTAGTTTTATCAGACCCTTTCAACCGGGTGGTCACTAATTACAAATACACAATTACATTTTAACAACTTGAGGTTTCAAATACAATATAACAGTTGTCATTTAAAAATTTTTATTCAGTAAATTCATGAATAAAGCAACCTTAAGAAATACTAGATATTAATAAGATTTATGTTAATAATTGACTGGTTTCTTTAGTTTTATAAATAAGTCATCGTTTATTGATTTTACTTTATATTGTAGTAGCATTAGAAAATATTGTTACAGACTTTTATACAATGTAACATTTAAAAAGGATGATTCTATATTTGAATATGTGTGGTATACACAAGTAGGCATTCATAAATATTTAAGAACCGACAAAATCACATTCTGTTGACAAAAAAGATACAATCATATAATATATTCATAAGAAAATTTATTCAATTTTTGCAATGCCAGTGGATTTATATTCAATGACTTTAAGGAGGTTCATATGCGACTCCGTTAATCAAAGTAGTGTTATAAATTTAAATTTAAATTTTAATCATTTATGAACAGGTTATTTAAATATGAAAAAGCAATAGCTGTAATGGGATTTATCCATTTGAAATGGTATAAATAGCTAATCTATTATTAAGAAAAGTTTATTTAACATAAATAAAGAAACTTTTTTCAAGAAAATGTCAACATTTTAGAAACAGATATTGTCATACCAAACAGTTATTGATAAAACAAAGGGATCTTTTTTCTTGCTCAACCAATTTTAAATTGAAAGGTCTCATTTTGCTCCTTAATTAATTTCACAGGGATTGGTGGAAGAAAAACTTCAAAATTATCCAACACCTAGAAAGCTAGTTTTTCCTTCTGCAAATAATATTCCTTCTGCACATGTTAGTACGAGCGGAGAAATCTGTTGGACGTTTAACATCAGTGATTAATTAAATAGATAAATAATTAATTAAATAATTAATTAAGTGATTCCTTAATTAAGGAATAAAAAATGAGACCTTCAATTCTAAAATCGATTGAGAAAGAAAAAAAGAGTGTGTTTTATCAATAATTCTTTCTGGTGACAATATCTGTTTTTAAAATATCAACATTTTGTTAAAAAAAAGTTTTCCGAGTTATATTAAATAGACTTTTTTAATGACAGATTAGCTATTTATACCATTTGAAATAGACAAATCATATTGCATCTGCTTTTTCATATTTTAGATAATCTCTTCATCTATATAACACGCGCATGACCCTCCTTAAATGAAAATATACTTCTCTTTTGTTTTTAATAATTGATTTTTTCAATGAAACATTTGTACTTTAATAGAAAAAAGAGACTATGGTGTGGGTCGTGCACATAAGAATAGTAGACATATTTATTGTGCACAAACCGCATCATGTCAAAAAAGAATTTTCATATAAGCTGTCAAAACTGTTCAATCATATTGACATTTAAAAATTAAATTTACTCGAAGGATAATAGTAATAATGATAATAATAATAAAATGAACTTACATTGTATAATGACAACACATCATCCATCGATATTTCACAATACTGATTCGTTTCATCATTGTCAAGTAATTGCAATTGATATTGAAAAGAATTGTTTTCATTTGAACATTCAGTTTCATTTGGCATACATGGGTTATCAATAGTCAAAGTGTCTCCACTTTCATAATCTCTTTGCATCTGAAACAAATATTTAAAACAAATTTTGATTAGCCATTCTATAAAAATTAATTCATTTTTCATTAAATTTATATTTAAAAAATAGCAAAAAATATACTAATAAATTTTCTTTTAATACAATATATATTTGAATGATAACCTTATATATTTATTTATATTTATTTTGATATAATTATGCACAGCTGATATACATACCTGTTCATGTTTAAGTGACTTTTTTATTTGCTTTATGGCATATTTTGTAGGTGGTTCGTCACCATGTAAATAAACTTTTCTTTTCGGTGTTGACATCTCTGTTTTCTTACTATCAGCTTCGCACTATTTTTTGTTATTTTATTTAGAGTATCTGCAATACACTAAATTCCCAAAATATTTATTTATATGTTAAAGATTATTATTAACACAATTTCTAGTTGCAACTTTGCTAGTCATATAGTAATATTAGTAATTAATCACAGTGAATATAATATATCTATAGATATACTAATCCATATTAAATCTTATATCTAACAGTTCTAACTTATAAGGGCTCACACGAATGAAGGTACTGAGGAGGGGCACCTGTCAGCCAATGGAAAGCGAGATTTAATTAAGGCCTCGACATGAGAAAAGGAACAAAGAGGTACAAAGCCACAGATACACGAATAACGCATGGGTTACTATATCTATATATAGAGGAACAGTGAGGAACAAAGTCATTTGTAACTCACTGTTCCTCACTGTTCCTCGTATATATAGAAATAGTAACCCATGTTAATTCGTGTATCTGTGCTTTGTACCTCTTTGTTCCTTTTCTCATGTCGAGGCCTTTACACTGCTCCAAAGCCATAGACTATATAAATATAACCTACGCTATGTGTGCTGCTATAGTGGGCTTACTAGTATGTATGTATGCTATACTATGGTCTATGGTGTGCTTACTAGTGTGTACTGTGTATTCAGTATTAGTTATTACTGTAATACTTGTAATATATATAAGTATACATGTTTTATAGTAAAACACCATTTACATTATTGTTGACTGAAAATGTATGGTGTAAAAATGCAATTTGCGTGGGTGAGATTTGAATCTTCCAAAGAAGAGTGCTGCAAAAAAGTTTGCGATATTTGCGAAAAAGTGCTTGATGCAAAGGGTTTGGCAATAGCAAAACCTATAAATTTCGATGACGATGGTGATGTAAAAGAAGATCGATGGTATTTTTGTCAGCAAGAAAATAATAAACAATGGTCAAGAATAAGTATTTTATATATAGCTGGTAAGTGTAGAGAAAATAAAAATGAAAATTATAAATAAAATTATCTTCGAAATGGAGAAAATGTATATAAATGTTGCAATTGGAATGTAGATATACATTTATTTATACTGACATTTCAACTTAAAAAAAATGTATATCCACATACTTTTTTACATGTTTACATTTTTATGAAACTATAAGAACTTTTTTAAAGATTTATATAAACGCAGATTATTCGACAGATCTGAGTTTTATTATCAATTTATTATTTGTTTTAGTATTATATTTTGGCAGTCTGTACATATATATTCAATAATGTTTCAATACTTTTTCCAACTTTTTACGACGGGAACATATTTTTTAACGTTTAACAACAGCCTTATATAAAACACAAATTTGAACATATTAAAATGAATGCACTATTACTTAAATAAAATATTAGATCATAGCCGTCTAATTAAGTATTGTGATAAACATGTACATTTACTTGAACTAGCGGTATGAATAGATAAACTAAAATATCTGTAAATATTCCACTTGCTATTATTACTTACATTTTTATACTATTTTTTTCCATCTGAGATATGCATTAATTGTATTATGAAAGAGAAAAATCATTTATAAATATATATGCTTTTTTTACAGAAACTGAAGCTGAAATTGAAAAGAAAGTTACTTATGGGAGAAAAAAATACAAAAGTACGAAATATTTTCAAACAGATTCGAGTTTTGAAGAAAGCAATATTGCAATATCGCAAATGGTAAGCATAATTTGATTATCATTAAGTATTACAAATATGCGATTTTCATTTAATAATAAAGATAATTTTTACAAGTTACTGATTATTGCATGTACGTATCATATGATAATAACTTAATATAAAATGACGAAGAATCTTCTAACCACGTGAACATTTTTTGACTTTATTCAATGATTACCCTGGTAGAAAATTAACCATCTTTTCTGGCCGGTTCACTAACTATTGGCCAGAAATTTAACCATAAGTTAGTCAATAAGTAAGCCAAAATCTGGGCAGAATCTGGTCAGAATCTGGTGACCAACGCTTAATAGATGCAGTTCATAATCTCTAAATACATTAATTTAAAAAAAGTTTGATCTCCCATACACTTATTATTATTGTTATATTTGCTTATTGTCATATCTGTTTATTAATATATTTTATATAATGTATCATTTACATAAATATATATAATATACAATAAAATAATAGAAATAATGAATAAAATAACAACTATAATTAAATAATAAAATTAATTAAAAATACTTAAAATTTTTTGGTCATCAGTGTTATGAATCAGATGTAAATATAAAATATGTTATTTAAAATTGTTTAGCTTGATGCTATTTATAAAAGACTTTGTTTTGGTCCTGAAATAATATATATTTTCACCTCGCTCAGTAATGCAAACAAGTTAAAGGGATATTACACCATTGGATTTTACATGAAATGTTCCCTGCCGGAATGAAGAAAATATAATTAGAATGATTTTTAAATAATTTATCAGAGACATTACCTCTGACTGTGTAAGCTAAGCTAGAAGTTTCGAAACCCATTTCATGCATCGATATAGGATTTTAATATTTTGACTTTGTTATATAACCAACCGCATAAAGTATTTTCATGAGATAAAGCTTATGTTCTTTGTATTTATAATAATAATAATAATGCTTTATTAGCTTTCGCTATATTTGTACATTTTTACAATATTTCTTAATTTCAAACTTCGACTCTGTCTCAATTCTGTGTTTGCGTCTGTGTATTTGTCTGTGTATTTGTGTAAATAAATGAAATTCTTTGGCTTTATATAAACGTATAGAAATATAAACTTTGAAATTATCACATGTTTACTCAGCTTATTTATTTGAATATCAATGTGTAAATGTGTGTGTGGTGTTCGTGTCTGTATTCTTCTGCTTTTGTTTAGCTGCTTTCTCTCTTCTACTGCCTATATTTTCTTTTTTACTTCTCATCTTCTGGCTCTTGTTCTATGTTCTTCTTGTTATTTTCTTTCTCTGTCTCTCTTTCTTTGTCCGTTTCTGCTACTTGTACTTTTCTTTCTTTTCCTGTTTTCTCGCACTTCTCCTTTCTCTGTGCTGCTGTTAGTACCTCGTCCAAGGTGAAAACTCCTTCCTTTGCTGCTCTCTCCGCTTTCCTCCAAAGGTATTTCTTCTCATATTTATCCTTAAATATTAGCCACATCATACCTACTCCATACTGCATAGGTTTTGTCTCCCAATCCTCCTTCCCAATCTGACTCTCCATTCAGTCTCTCACTTTTTCGCCATTCCACTTCCATCCTTTTTTTATTATAAGCGTGTACTCTTTGTCCACATCTTCTACTCTGAGATACTTTTCTCTTTAAGCTCCAACGTACGTCCTTTCCACCTTTTCTAATCTTTCCGTCAGCATTTTTA
This sequence comes from Torymus aiolomorphi, assembly GCA_036365515.1. Lineage (NCBI taxonomy): Eukaryota > Metazoa > Arthropoda > Insecta > Hymenoptera > Torymidae > Torymus > Torymus aiolomorphi. The sequence continues at coordinate 100,429,040 of CM070877.1, read as the reverse complement.
TCTCTTGTTCTTTGTATTTTGGTCATAGTTATGATTTGAAAAGTTGCAACTATAACAATTTCCTAATTTTAAGTTTTCATGTATTTTTTCTAATATTTCTTATTACCATTTAAAAACCGCTGCCAATTCATTGGCCCGTAGCTTCCTGAACCTTAATTTGTTGATTCCTTTAATTAATTTTTAATAACAAAATTTATATTTTTTAAAAAATTTATTGCATAATTATAATTAAATTCATTTATGAATATTAAAAATTGTTAATTTTTAAATTTATTTATTTATTTATTTATTATTTAGATCAAATTTATATAAATTTTGAGCTGATAAATAAAGTTATCATTTGAAATAGAAGTAAAATATCTATATTTTATAATGAAAAAAATAGCTATCACGGTTCTTTTGTTATAAACAAAAACGTGTTTTTTTTAAAAAGTTCATAACTCACAAATAAATTATAATAATGCAGAATATAATGCATTCATAATGCATAATTCATAATTATAATAGATTATAATAGATATCATTTCTAAATGGGTCTGAAGTTTGCATCGTTGAAACGCAACGAAATAATTTTTTACGATTGATTAAAGTTATTAAACAATGGAACTTTTTTCTATAACTTTGTTATATAAAGTTATTTGATACTATAAAACACTAAATCTACACGCAAAATTAATATTAATTAGTATAAACTTGAAGTAAAATGAATTATTTTTTTATTTCGTTGCACTCCAACGTTGCAAGCTTCAGACTCATATTTCTAAACATTTTAATTAATTTTGTTGGTTGGTTTTTAAAAATTAAAAAAACATCATCGAATGCCTACTCAATGACGTTTCCTCATTCCACACCACCTAGCGGTAGATATCACTGCGCGTTTTTTTTTTTTTTTAAATAAAATATAAATCTTTTTGAATTTAGAGATTAAATTAATTTTTGTAACACATGAATGATTTTCGGTGTTTTCCTACCTAAAAAGAGGTCCTAAAAAGTGACTTTTTTTTACTCAACTTTTTTACATCAGTTTTGAATACTTAAACTCAAGAATTCAACCTTGAAAATTCAAACATATTACATTTTGACGCCAATACTATATACTTTTATAATATAATGATGATGATAACATCATTAGGGAGTTATCAGTTTTTAAAAAAAAACACGTTTTTATTTTTGATGATAACTAAAGAACCGTGATAGATAGAAAATTATTTTTTTTAGAAAATATAGGTATTTTAATTCTCTTTCGAATGCCACCCACCCCATTCATAAACATAAAGCCGTTCTCGAGAAATTACGATTTTAAAAAAATGTCAAAACATTTTTAACCTCAAATATCTCTGAAATTTATGGACCAATCATTTTGCCCAAAGAACTCGACTGAGAACTATAAAAAATCTACCTCTACAAGGAATTTTGAAGCGATTAAGTCAATTTTACTCCCGTAATCGTTGGACATAGAAAACACATTTTTTTCATTTTTCAATTTTTTACTCAAAATCTAGCCTACAGAATGTATTCAAATTTTCAGAGGTTATAGCTATTTATATTCTGCATTATCATGATTTTTCTAAAAAAAAATGACCGTTTAGTTTGGGAGTTATAAGCTTCTAAAAAAAAAACTCGTTTTTGTTAATAACAAAAGAAGCGTGCTAGCTAGGAACTTTTTTTTTTAGAAAATATAGGTATTTTAGTTCTCTTTCGAACGCTACGCATCAAATTCGAATAACCCGATCCTATCATTAAAAAAAATCAAAAAATAGTTTTGAGAAAATCGAAAATTTGAAAAAAAAACAAAAACGCATCGCCCCAATCAAAAAACGGATTTTTGACCCGCCATCACGCAAAAAAAAACAAAAAAAATGAGATCTGTCCGGTCAAAATCGACCGAGTAGAAGCTGAGATCCAGGCGTACACACACACACACACACACACACACACACACACACACACACACACACACACACACACACACACACACATAATCGCATAACCTAAATTATAATGATTTTATTTAGTTATAATAAATAGTTTAATTTTCTAAAATCAATTTTCGTGCTTTTTAAAATCCCCTTATTTTTCTTATTGGTGTAGCTATCATAACCTCTACGAATTTTTTTTAATTTCCTGCACCAGAAATTTCAGCAGATTCTGGCCGAACACCGTCGCCCATGGGAGGAGTTTCTGGCCAGAATCTAGGACATATTCTGCCCACCGAACAGAAAATACAACAGATTCTGGGCAATAGCTCCTCAATTTTCTACCAGGGTATTTTTGTTTATTTTTTATATTCAATCACATCTGTTATTTTCACTCAAACATGTACATGATTTTAATGAATAACGAGTAATTTACTATCAGTGGTAGTATGAAGCCGTAGGAAAACGTATAAAAACGTATAAAGATGTACCTTTTTATTGGTTTTTGGACAAATTTTATACGTTTTCATAAGTTTTTGTACAATTTATACGTTTTTATACGTTTTCTTACAATTCAGAAATTTGCTTATGTCTATTTTGTAAAAGACTTAATGTAATAAAACGTAGAAATATTTATTGAGAAATATATTTATTTAGATGAAAAAAAAAACAACAGCGAAAAAGCTCATTGCATCTCAAGAGAGAGCTAAATCAGTTTTGGAAAGAGTGAATAATTCATATACGTTAGCAAAATATAGTGACTCTGTGACAGAACCCGAAATGAAAATAAGTATAGATAAACGTTACCCACTGAATAATATAAGTGTAAATCTAGTTAGATTGAACGATGCCCAGTATAGTTCAAATAAAGCGTACGACAATCGTAGACCGTTATCACAGCCACCCTTACGTGAAAAGTTATTAAAAAGTAACACTAGTCAAGGGTCGATGTCCCAGTCATGTTTACAAAGAACGTCCTATGAGATAGCTCGTCCTAGTACCATGTCGTCGTTACAATCACTGTCGTGTGAAGTATTGCCGGAAAATAGTTCCAGTGAAAAGTCTCGAGAACTGTTCGCATTACCTAAGATATCGCAGCAGGATCGTTCTAATCAAGGACCAGTGTCACCGTCATCTATACATAAAAGTTCATCTGATTTGAATCGTTCTGTTGTAAAATCGCTGCCACGGTCACTATGCATTGAAATACCAAAGAAAAACTGTTGTAGTAAAAAGTCATCACAGTTACGTCAAAAGTCGCGGGAAAATAGTTTAAGTCAAGGATCGGTGTCCCAGTCATCCTTAAGTAAAACGTCTTCTAGAACTGCTCGTACTAATACCAGGTTATCACCGCCAGAAAATCATAAACTTCAAGGGTCATTATCACCATTACTATGCAAAATATCTCAGATTGCGTCTAGTGAGAAACAAAGATCGCCATCCCAGAAATCCGGTCAGTCTTCTCAAAGGTCACGGTCACGTGAGGAGTCTCGCCAGAGGTCACAGTCTCGTGAGGAGTCTAGTCAGAGGCGTTGTCAGACGTTACAGTCACGTGGGGAGTCTTGTCAGAGGTCGCAGTCTCGTGAAGAGTCTAGTAAGAGATCACAGCCACGACAGAAGCGTTGTCGGACGTCACAGTCACGTGAGGAGTCTCGTCAGAAGTCACAGTCACGTGAGAGGTCTCCTCAGAGGTCACCGTTACGTCAGAAGCATCGTCAGAGGTCACAGTCACGTGAGGGGTCTCGTCAGAGGTCACAGTCACATGAGGGGTCTCGTCAGAGGTCACAGTCACGTGGGGAGTCTCGTCAGAGGTCGCAGTCTCGTGAAGAGTCTAGTAAGCGATCACAGCCACGACAGAAGCGTTGTCGGACGTCACAGTCACGTGAGGAGTCTCGTCAGAGGTCACAGTCTCGTGAGGAGTCTAGTCAGAGGCGTTGTCAGACGTCACAGTCACGTGGGGAGTCTCGTCAGAGGTCGCAGTCTCGTGAAGAGTCTAGTAAGAGATCACAGCCACGACAGAAGCGTTGTCGGACGTCACAGTCACGTGAGGAGTCTCGTCAGAAATCACAGTCACGTGAGAGGTCTCCTCAGAGGTCACCGTTACGTCAGAAGCGTCGTCAGAGGTCACAGTCACGTGAGGGGTCACCTCAGAGGTCACCGTTACGTCAGAAGCATCGTCAGAGGTCACAGTCACGTGAGGGGTCTCGTCAGAGATCACAGTCACATGAGGGGTCTCGTCAGAGGTCACAGTTACGTGAGGGGTCTCGTCAGAGGTCACCGTCAAGTCAGAAGCGTCGTCAGAAATCACAGTCGTCCGTCGAGTATCGTCCGAGGTTACAGTTACCAGATGACTTTCGTCAAAGGTCACAGTCACGTGAGGGGTCTCCTCAGAGGTCACCGTTACGTCAGAAGCGTCGTCAGAGGTCACCGTCACGTGAGGAGTCTCGTCAGAGGTCACCGTTACGTCAGAAGCGTCGTCAGAGGTCGCAGTCACGTGAGGGGTCTCGTCAGAGGTCACAGTTACATGAGGGGTCTCGTCAGAGGTCACAGTCACGTGAGAGGTCTCGTCAGAGGTCACAGTCACGTGGGCAGTCTCGTCAGAGGCCACCGCCACGTCAAGAACGTCGTCAGAGGTCGTGGTCGCCAAGAGACCGATTATCGCCTTTTGATCTAGAAGAGGAAGTTAATGATGATGATCAACAGAGACTAAGGAGACCCGGTAATATTTATTAACAAATTCTACATGATTTGGATTCGTGAAATAATTACAAAAATACAACACTTACTATTGAAATGGGATAAAATATCAATACTGTCCCTGTTGAAAATAACTTTATGAAAAAAGTAACGAAGCGTTCGAAATCAGACATTCTTTTATACACAAAATCATATTTTTCCATATAAGACCAGACTTTCACGTAACTCTTCATAGTGATTAATAATAAATTCATTATTTTTCTTAGAATTTATTATTCATAACTTTTTATGAAATTACTATGAATATCAATTAATTTTTTGTGTTTATGATTTTTTCATAATATATACATACTATTTCATGGATAAGTAATGAAATATATACCTTATGAATAGTAATGAATAACTGATTAATAAATATAAAAAAGAGTGGATAAATCTTATTTTCCATGCATATCGATGATTTTTAATGAAAACAATTACCAATTTGGAACACTCCTTACTTTTTTTCATAAACATATTTTCACCAGGGGTTAATTAGTGTTCGTGATGCTCCATGATTAATGCATAAAGTCGAGTTTTACGCACTCGGTTATAAAAAATTCTGATATAAATTAAAATAAAATAACTAATCAATTCATTTTAATTTTAGCTATGAAGAAAAAGGGTAAAAAAAAAAACAGAATTCATATTGAGTTGTCTGAAGTATTACGAGACAAATGATCGCGGAATCCGACAAAAGCAGCAACGTTATAACCACGAAGATGACAGCGTATGTAATATACGTATATATTCACCCATACTAAAAATCAATAAATAATTCATGTTTTATATACTTAATAGGTTTATCTTGGTGAAGACATTTACATAAGCAGTAGACGCTGGGAGATGATGCAAATTCAGAAACCGTCGCTTTTCTTAACAGAATTAGCAATAAATATATGGACAGACATAAATTTATGCAACAGAGTATTCGATTTGACTCGCCCAATTGAAAGTATTCCGGGAAGATCTCCAGTTAAATTGATAGAAGGACATTTGTTGTGCCTTTTAATCAGTAAGAAACATTTTACATACACGCATATGAGGCGTTTCACGTCAGCTCTCCAGGCGCGGCGCGCGAGCGCGAAATCATGCTGTTTTCAGCTTGTGTTTGAAGGGCTAAGATGTATCTAAAAAAATAATCCCCAAGTGATTTCGATGTATTTTTTCCTCAGCTTTCCGATGGTGCTATTAGTTTCTCAAAAATTTTCAATTCTAACATCAAAAAAACATAAAACGTGTTATATCTCAAAAACTATATTTTTAATATTTTTTTTGACCTGCTAGATCGAAAGAGGAGGAAATTTTACATGGATATAGCCTTTTTCTACATAGGGGTTTTTTGATTTTTTCGAGGTTAGAATTTTTTCCGCGCCTGGAGAGCTGACGTGAAACGTCTCATATACGATACGCCCGCACACATTTATATATAAATATATATTCTTATATAAATAATAACATTGTTCTAGGTCTATATAATGATTACTTGAAGCGCAATAATTATACTGATGTAGAGAGAATGAAGTATCTACTTGACTCAATTTATGTAGTGCGCCATAAAATTAGAGACTTGCGAGCAGATGAGAGAAGACGAGCAAGTAACAACGCACCTAATGCACGCAAGCATCTACGTTACAACATGTAACTTCATAAACATGCTGTAAAAATGAAAATAAAAATACATGGTTCATAAGCTCACTAATTATTTTAATGTGTTTTTATTAATTATTAAAGATCATTTATTATTTTAATGCATCCTTATCCTTTATTTAGGTACATACACACAGGATTAAGTATCGGGTGTACATACAGTCACATAGTCATACGTACATTAACAATGCAGTTACGCACTGATACATTTGTACAGTCATAATGTTTGTCTAATTATGCAAGCACGTACACAGTTGTGGAAATAAAACTTATTTTTTAATGCTGAATTTCGGTTAACTCGCGCGATTATCGCGCGATTATCGCGCCAGAAAATGGTCGATAAACTGACACGATCATCGCGCGATTAGTCGCGCGATTCATCGCACGATCATCGCGCGATATTTTTCAATAGGGAGTTGCTTTTATCGTATATATTAGAATAATTTTTAATTTGCAAATTATGTGGTACTTTGTGAAATCTTTTCTATTCATCCTAGGTTACAAAATGCTTAAGGTTTTCATGGTACGAGAGATTGAGAGCTTATTACAAATTTAGAAGTTAGAACGAACATTAACGATACTCGCAAATAATTAACAATTCTCATTTTCTACTAACTATAGGAGTTTATATCAGATCGTGTGAGTGATTTTTTATCTGAAATAATATATTTAGGGGCTGTACCTTTCTTTTTGGCTATACATAAATGTTTAGTAATGCTTGTTAAATTATGGTATTAATTATTAAAATCTGTATTGACACCTAACAAAAATATTGTCATTTATCTTATATTATGTTTTGTGCCAACAATCTTGGTACAATTTTAATAAAATCAATTGTTGTCTCGGGAGCCAGATTGATATTCTTCAATTTGGACTGCAAACAAAGCCAAGTAAAATAATAATTTTACTTGGCTTTGTTTGCAGTCCAAATTGAAAAATATTCAATAGATACCTTTATTTATTGTCCCTTGTAACAATAAGCTTCACTTCCAAGATAATAGATGGTTAGAGTTGAAATTAAACCAAGATCATTGGCAGGAGTTACTATTTACGTGTTCATATGAGGCAATGTAACATAACTGAGAATATTTTATTAGAAACTTTAATGATTCTGGGCCTTAGGTTGTGGAAGAAGCTATTATATTAGTTATATTAGCAATAAACTATTATACTCGAAATTTAGTGTTGCGCTGACGAAAACCAAAAACCGAGTGTATTTATCAAGTCTTATTAAAACTAGACATGTTTGAAAAAATCAGCCAAGAAGTACAGGTAACCTATTTAATGCAGGCGTAAAGATTTTACAATATTTAGGCTGCATTGTAACTGGTTTATAGAATGACTTGATGAATTTTTATACGACATAGCTTAGATTATATACATTTTCGGAGTAAATAACTTTGTGTAAGTAATTATCCACACGTAATAATATGTAAATATTATAAAATATCTTGAAATTATATGATTTTAAGTTTTAGTGAAACTATGGGAGCAACTGCTTCATATTTAATAATATTTAATCAAATCTTTGATATTTGCAGACATTATTTAATAACAAAACAGCAGTATGTTTAATATATAAGAAAAATAATTCATATTTTATGTTGTATATACATCAATTAAGTATATTTAATATCGTGTATATATCAGAATCAAATTTAAAAAATAAGTCTGAATAAATATCAACAATAATTTTATGGCTGATCGATATACATTAAATAATATTCATGTTTTCTTGTAAGATTAGTAATGTTTATTACCATTCTATCAATATTAAGCAAGGATAATACTAAAAGTATTCCTGGAAGGAAAAAGTATAGATGAACATGAAGGTATATGCATAAAAATCATTTTTTTCATAAAATTGATGACATTTTAATTTTTTAGGAAAAATGAGAGCCATTCCCATTCCAGGACATGTAAGATAATATTTCTGCATATTCTAGCTATACTCCTGATTTTTTGTGGAGCTGAGTCGATGAGCGGTCCTTATGAAACTCAACTTTTAACATTTAAACGGTCCCATCACAGTTATAAAGTACGGCTGGACCTATGTCACCTGGATTTTCACAAAACATAGATTTTTTATGACAAAAAAGTTCTTTGATGATTTTTTTGTAGAATGCAACTATTATGAGTAAAATGAGATTAAATATTGTTAAAAATCATGAAAATTCATGAAATGTGCTACTTTGATGATTTGTAGCTCTGAAAATAATTGCAAAAAAAAATCTGAAAAAATTCAGGGTAGTTCAAAATATAGTGTACAATGTTAAAAAAAAATTTAAGCAAAAAAAAAATTTTTCATCTGTGAGAGAACCGGCCATATATGTTGTTAATATTTGAGGTATGGAGATGGGACACAGGGCTTCTTCAATAAGCACACACCGGCTAACAAGACCAATAACTTACTTTATTAACTCCCGACTTCTCTTTGGTACAGCTCTCTCTCTCTACAACCGCTCTCTGCGGAGGATGACGGACGAGTGAGCGCTCCCGCTCGCTCTCGCTAGCTCGCTTGCTCTTAACCGCGTGATGGCGCTGCGCGTGCATCTTCCATCTCACTTATATAAATGTACTCATATTCTAACACACCTCCTTATATTTATATTTCTCGCAATTACAATATTCTTTACATTAAATTCAATGGTTCTTGCAAATTTTCGAATCTTACTCTTACAATGTCTTATTAATTTTAAATTTTTTTCTATTGATATACTTTTCATAAAATTCAAGTTTTCTCTTCTTTTACAACAAATCAAAATGTCGTCTACAAATATAATTAAGTAAATAATCTCATTTCTTACTCTAAACGTATACAAACAATTATCATGTTCACTTCTTTCAAATCCTAATAATCTTAAATAACTATCGAGACACTCATACTAATCTCTCGGACTCTCGCGTAAACCATACAATGCTTTATTTAACATACACATTTTCAGCTTTCTTTGTATAAATCCACTTTAAATCTAATACCTTTTCATTCTTTGGTTTCTCAACTAATTCCTAAGTTTTCATTTTTCTTTAAACTATTCATCCTTTTATTCCTATCATCTACCCAAAAACTAGACTCATCACATTTAATAGCCTTATCAAAATTTTCAAAACTATCTGCACTGCAATAACTTACATAAATACAACCGTGATATACATAATTATCATCAAATCTACTCGGTTTCTTAATATTTCTTTGAGACCTTCTTAAATCAGGTACATTTTCAATTTCATTTTCAAGGTTTTCATTTAAACTTACTTTCTTAAAATTTTCTTTTTTCTCATTTTTTACATTTTCACTCTGATCGAATCTTCCATTCAAATTCTCATTAAACCCTTGATTACAGTTTTCATTTTCATTTTCATTTATAGCTTGTATTTCCGAATTAGTTTTACTTCCCCTACTTGACTCGAGAGTCGAAGTAGGCGGAAGGATTAAGTCATTATTGTTTCCATTTCCTTCATCAATATCATCAAATCCAATGCATTTTATATCTTCTTCTATAACATCAACGTGTCTAGCAACAATGACTCTCTTTCCTATCAAAACTCTGTAACCTACTACATCATAACCTATCAAAATTCCTAAATCAGCTTTTTTATCCCATTTCGAATTTCTTTTACTCTCAGGTACTCTAACAAATACTTTACTCCCGTATAATTTCAAATACTTTGCATCTGGTTTTTCATTGAAAAATATCTCATAAGGAGATTTGTTTTTTACTAATGTGTTTGCAATTGTTCTATTCTTAAGATATGCCGCGGCACAAACTACTTCTGGCCAGTACCTTTTTTCTAATTTAGATTCTGCTAATAAGCACCTAGCACTGTCCATAATCGTCCTATTGTACCTCTCAGCGGTACCATTTAACTCGTGTACATAAGGTGGACATGGTTCTACCTCGATTCCCTTATTTCTAAATAATCTATACATATCTCTATTCAAATATTCAGTGCCATTATCACATTTTAGTTTCTTAATTTTCTTTCCTGTCTTATTCTCAACTAAATTTATGTATTCAATAAATTTGTCATATACTTCATTCTTTGTTTTAATCGGATAAATTTTACCTACTTTACTAAAGTCATCAACAAACGTTAAAAAATATTTTTCCCCTTTATAACCTTCAGAATGTGGCTCATTTAAATCTGTATGTACTATCTCTAAAATATCTTTCGCTCTTTTCCTGTTATTTTCAAAGGGAATGTTATGCATTTTATTCATAATACATGTAGCACACTTAAAATAGTCAGATTCTATTTCACTAGGTAAACCTTCCAATACATGATTTCTACACATAGTATTCAAATAATTAAAATTAACATGCCCGAGAGTTCTATGCCATCTTTCTTTCATAGTCATTTTTTCATTTCTTATTGACATATTCGTTTCACTACTTTGATCTATATAACCTGTCATTTTATAAACTCTATTACTTTTCCAAGCTATTCCAACTAAGTTATTTCCATTATAAATCTTTGAACTATTTCCAATTGAAACAATTTTATTTTTATCAGTTACTCTTGCAAAACTCATTAAATTTCTATCCATCTCTTTTACATAGAAAACATTTTCAATATTAAAGTCAATTAAATCATTAAATACTTTAAATTTCCCTTTAACTCGTCCTATTTTAGTCGCCTTTAAAATCCTACCATCTCCTACTTTAACATCTATTGGCTCTTTTAATACAATCGAATCATAATAATACCTGTCATTATTAATAACGTGGTCAGTACAGCCACTGTCCAAAATCCACTCTATTTTACCATCATTCACATTACCGTATACTGTATTCGCGAACCTAACCTCTACTGACGCGCTAAATGCATCGCTCTTCTCCGCGCCTCGCTCAGCTTGGCTGCCGTCGTCGCCGGTTCTCGCGCCTCGGCCGCGTTGTCGGTAGCCGCTTCTTCCACGCCGGTTGGAACTCGTTCCTCGCTGCTGGCTGGCTCCTCGGCCGCTCGCGCCTCCTCGCTGTTGCGAGTAGCCTCTACCGGTTCCCCCACCGCTCCGTGGCGCGCGGCTTCCTCTGCCGCCTCCTTGCTGTGGCGTGCGATTCCCGGAATTGTTTTTCGTCGGGCAATCGTATTATATGTGTCCTACACCACCACATACATAACATGTCCTTTTGTCCTGGCGTTTGTTCTTTTCAAACGTGAACGTGTTTGATCTTGAATTTTCACTTTCACCATGTCTTTTCTTAAATTCAAATTCTAGTTTTGACTTCACAAATTCCACTGTTTTGTCCTTTTCCGGTAATGCGTCCACAATATCAACCATGTGCGACATACTTTCTGGTAGCGTTAATAAGAAGTAATTCAATTTATCTTCTTTTGTCACATTTTCTCCTGCATTTTTTAACTCGTTCACTAATTTTTCAAAGTTATTATAGAAGTCTGTCGGGTTCTCACTTTCATTCATTTTCAAATCAAGTAACTTTCTTTTACACAGCAGTTTCACAGCACTGCTTTTCACCAAATAATGTTCATCCAATTTAGCAACCATTTTCTTTGCAGTTTCTTCTGAAATAATTAATTCTAATTGTGTATTCGTCATACTGTTCACTATATAATTTTTTGCTTTTATCTCTTTTTTCTTCCACTCGATTTCTGTTATTTCTGCCGGTCTTTCATTATGCTCGATAACTTCACTGCACTCTTTAAATTCCAAGAATAATTTCAATTTGTACTTCCATTTATCATAATGTGTCCCATCAAATACTTGTAACGTAAATCCTTTGTTTTCCGATGCCATCTCGCTTTCAACAGGAACTTCCTTTTTCTCTTCTTTAATTTCTGTATCGTAAAACTCTTCTTCACTTTCAGTTTCACTTGACTTTTCACTTTTTACTTCCCGAGGCTCTGTCTTTACGCTCATGTGTTTTTCTTTGTTCTTGCGGCAAGCTGCCACAATACTCACCGAGGTTTGTATTGAGTCAGGATCAAAGAACCACGAACACTGCTACCATGTTAATATTTGAGGTATGGAGATGGGACACAGGGCTTCTTCAATAAGCACACACCGGCTAACAAGACCAATAACTTACTTTATTAACTCCCGACTTCTCTTTGGTACAGCTCTCTCTCTCTCTACAACCGCTCTCTGCGGAGGATGACGGACGAGTGAGCGCTCCCGCTCGCTCTCGCTAGCTCGCTTGCTCTTAACCGCGTGATGGCGCTGCGCGTGCATCTTCCATCTCACTTATATAAATGTACTCATATTCTAACACATATATATATATATATATATATATATATATATATATATAGTAGAGTAAACTGCATGAATCTAGCTAATAGCTATTTAGAATGGCCGGATGTACTTTTAGAAGAACGCATGTACGTGTGTGTATATATATATATATATATATATATGTATCACTTAAAATATATATATATATATTTAGCTTGATTAAAAGCTATTTTATATCTCAATGTAAAGATATTGGACATAAAAAAAATTTTCGGTCATTTCCGATTCCCAATTTTTTCTTCGGTCTCTTTTCTTCTTCAGTCTTATTTATATATATATATATATATATATATATATATATATATATATATATATATATATATATATATATATATATATATATATATATATATAATAAGAAAAGAGAAGAAGAAAAGAGACCGAAGAAAAAATTGGGAATCGGAAATAACCGAAAAAATTTTTTTATGTCCAATATCTTTACATTGAGATATAAAATATCTTTTAATCAAGCTAAATATATATATATTTTAAGTGATATATTAAAAGGTACAATGAACGCGGTAGTCAATCACAATGGCTGCCAGAACGCTTCCCCACTCGCGGTTTCCCGCTGTGTGTGCGCGCGCCGCGATGGCGAAATCACGACGCAGATCCCTTATACTGTGCCACGGCCTTTTTCCGTGGCCCCACGTTGGCTGCGCCATTTGTAACACTCTACTGGGGATCAGGGCAGAGGTACGCGGGTAATTATACTAAACACAAATCGGGTAATACTAACTGGGTATTTTTATTTAACCACAAAAAGAACTTTAGTACTGATTTTCACGTGTTTGAAAAGCGTTCGTAGGTTGTAATTTTTTAAGGAATAAAAAACGAACTCGAGACGAACCTAGTTGTTTTGATGAATTTATCACACCAAAGTTCCAAAAGTGTTGTTACTTTCTTCTTCAGGACTACGAAAGCATAGTTTGTAACATGTAGATTTATGTACAACAAAAACAATATTAGGCAAAATATGTGAAAAAACATACCATAAATACAATATTATAACATATTTGATTCGTCTACGAGGAGTTTCAAATTCTCGTAGCAAACGCAACGTCGCCAAGTCACTGTGGATTATAATTGAAATTTTTAATAACAAAGAATTTGAAATGCAAAAAGTATATGAAAGAATTTAAAAAAAAATGAAGTAATGGTAAAAACTTACAGAGTCTATGGCGTCCCAAACACATCGTCAATTTTGGATGTGCCCAACTGTAAGATTCGGCAAACTCCAAAATGACACTGAGGATAAATTAAAATTAAGATGCAATGAACTGTCGGGATAGAAAGGAGTGTGGTGGTGGGGGTCGGGAGAGGAAAATAGTGAGGGATAGCGGTTGCCTCGCTCGCACCGGTGGAACAGGAGCGCACGAGGTGAGGAGTAGTGAGAGAAGCCCATACGATTAGAATACGGAAACTCTAGCGTATTAGGCGTGCCACCTCTCTGATCGCATGCTTACCCGATCCAACCATGCGAAACAAGACAGTAGAGAGGTGGAGAAAAGAGGGTGTAAACACGTAGAGGGAAAATGTAAATATTATGAATTTAAATGTGTAGTTTCTTGATGGTATCTATAGTCTTTTTGTATGTGTTTTCTAAGAAATGGGTATCTTCCATCTGGTTAAGTGTATTGCTGTAGTAGTGTATACTCATCATCCCGGAAGAAGTGCGCTTGAAATAGTTCAGTTCTTTATCAAGTATTATGATCTTGTCAAAATTTATGGAATGTCCTGTGTCCTGTGTATGGCCAGCGAGTGCAGAATTTTCAGAGCCTAATTTGACTGCTCTTTTATGCTTGTACACACGTTTCGTTAATTTTCATTTGCTCATGCCGATGTAAGTGACTGAGCAATTATTGCAGTTTATCTTGTAAACGATCCCATTAGTATTTAAAGCATCAAGGCAGTCCTTTCCTAGTCTTATCAAATGATTGAACTTGTTGATGATTTTATATATTGAAATTATATTGTGTGTACGGGGGATAGTGTCAATTCTTGGTGTTAAATTCTTTATGTAAGGTAATATCATTTTTGTTCTAGATGCTACTGAATTATTAGTATTGTTAACTGTGTTATAAGTTGCCACGTTGCTATTGTTATTATGGATCTGGTCGAGTCTAATGCCAATATATTTATTAATGATATCTAGAAGGTAATTGTTACATTGAAGATAATGTGCGGTGATTTTTAAGTTATCGATATGGAACTGTGGATAAGAGAGTTTTATAGATTTGTCAACGAAGTTGTATATAATAGCTATTTTCTGTGCCTGTGGGTGGTGGGAGAAATAATTCATGTAACGTCTAGAGGCTGTGTTTTTCCTATACCAATTGGTGATTATTTTGTTATCATCTGTTTTTGTAAGTGTTATATCGAGGAAATTTGTGCTGTTATTATGTTCATATTCTATTGTAAATTGCAAATGGCTATTATAACTATTAAATGTAGTGAGGATTTCGTTCGTTTTATCTTTCTTAGTAATGAGAATACAGTCATCTACTAATTGTAATCCACAGTAATTTGGTGACGTTGCGTTCGCTACGAGAATTTGAAACTCCTAGTAGACGAATCAAATATGTTATACTATTGTATTTATAGTATGTTTTTTCACATATTTTGCCTAATATTGTTTTTGTTGTACATAAATCTACATGTTATACTATGGTTTCGTAGCCCTGAAGAAGAAAGTAACAACACTTTCGAAACGTTAGTGTAATAAATTCATCAAAACAACTTGGTTCGTCTCGAGTCCGTTTTTTATTCCTTAAGTTCTAATTTTACAATTATACAGGCACCAGGTGCGGGCGTCACTCGCACCAAAAAAGAAACCTAATCGTTGGCTAGCAAAACGGGAGCAATGCCTTATCTACTTGCAGCTTTGGCTCGAGCTGAAGCTGTCCGCGCGAGTACGAAAATCTATTTCGCATCTCTCGACATGAACGCGCACACACACATTGCTGGGAAATACGGGGAGGAGAGACAAAGGGGGACAAACCTCGACCAGGAGCAGTCGCCGATGCAGCCGTTGACTCGTCCTCTCTCGCACGCTTGCACACTCTGGCACTCTCGAACGGCCTCCTCCTCGATCCTTGACGATCACGGGGAAGAACGACCCGGAGCAGGCGCAGTGGCGATTACAGCGAAGAAGAGGCTGCGGCGTACTCTGGTTTGCGCGATCGCGATAGGAAAACCAGGCACACGGCGTGGCGGTAGGCGACAGAATGCCGGCCGGCGTTGCGTGTATCTTTCCGTCGCTCCCGATGTTTGCCGATCGACCGTCGTCTTCACTGCGGCGCGAGCGAACCGGCTTCCCCACTGCCGATGCTCGCGCGCGCCATGGGTGCCGACGGCCGAGATGTTGCTGCTGCTCGATGTCTCTCTCTCACTCTCCGTCTCTCTTTCTCTCTCTCTCTCTCTTGCGTCGGCTGCTGCTGTCAGCCGCATGGGAGAGCGAGGCTCGCTGTAGGTTTTCCAGCTCCAACTTGGGAATGGAGTCGCTGATCCTCTCGTTGACGAGGATAGAGCTTCCTCTCGCTGCAGCTACTGATGCTGCTGATACTTCTCTGCTCTGCTCCAGCTGTCGACCTTGCAGGGGAAAAGGGGGATCTAGGATAGAGTTGCTGCGCACGGAGAAAAAGCATGGAAAGGGACGGGCGAGTGCATGTGTGTGTGTGTACGACGTTGCTTGCCGAGTCGTTGCTCGTCGCGACCGCCGTACACTCGTAGCTGCGCGTATTCTATGTGACGTGCAATTTGCCAAATCACACAATGAATCTAAAGATCTGGATAACCAATTTCAATGCATATAAAGAGCACGGTCGACTCTCATGTTTCTTCTATACTTGCCTTGGGAGCCCTCCCCCGCTTCTTGATTATATCGTAATCCAAAGTTAATACAAATATTTACTAAAATTCCGAATTTATCTGTATAATATGAAAAAAATAATTTCAAATCTAACTCAAATTTTACGTAGCTTAAATCAATGTGTAATTAGTAAAAAGTTTGAAAAAATGTATTATAATTTTATTTATTTATCTGAAAAATGTTTTGCTTATTTAATTCTATAGTAGAACATTTTGTTTACAACAAATATTTATTCAGTACCAAGAATATTATCCAACATTGATAACTATTCTTCGATTATTTAAATTTATGTTTTGAGAAATTATTTCAATTTGTTATGTAAAAGAAACACGATGTTAAAATTTATTAAAATGCAAAGGTTTTAAATTACTCTATCACAGAGAAATCTCATCGAGTATTTAACCAAATTATTCTAATCATCTTAATACATAAGAACATTCCTGAGTGTGTTACTAGGCGTTAATTCCTCAATGTAAACAATGCGAAATTTTACGCTGGTTGCCGTCGTTTCTCGCGTTTACGAATTCTCAACAGATTTTGAATTTTGATTGTTGAACCTGGGGTCGCAAAATTTCACTTTTGATGCCTGTTTAGTGGGCGTGAATTGCCCGATTCATATGTAAAGGTTCAAACCTTTAAATATAACGCGAGAGATGAGAGTATAAGACTTACTTTTGAAGGAGCAACCGGGGCACTCAGCTCTCTCTCGTTCTCTCTCGCTCGCGCAATCGTTGCTCTCTCTCTCTCTCTCTCTCTCTCTCTCTCTCTCTCTCTCTCTCTCTCTCTCTCTCTCTCTCTCTCTCTCTCTCTCTCTCTCTCTCTCTCTCTCTCTCTCTCTCCTAATCGCTGAAAAGGGTCGGCAGGCAGGCGAGCTGGCTGCCGGCTCCTCGCTCGCTGTCTCTCGTTCTGCTCGTCGCAGATGCGGCGCGGTATCGCTCTCTCTCTCTCTCTTGCTCACACGCTAGTCGGCACCTCCACTCCGCTCGCGGTATGGCTATATATAATAAACTAGACGGCGCGAACGCAATAAACTTTCGGGAGGCACGCTGGAGAGAAGTTTACGGCGCGATGGCAAACACGATGATGGCTGCCGTGACTCGCATAAAGCAGTAGCAGCTTCGTGGATACGCGTCGGAGATATTACGCGTCGCGAGACCGTTCTAGTCGGGTCGGGATGTTCGCGTGCTCGCGTGCTCGCGCCGCCAGTGAGCATGCCTGCTGGACGCGGGTAATTCGAATCCCGAATCACCTACCTCGCGCAGGCGTTACAATATATATATATATATATATATATATATATATATATATATATATATATATATATATATATATATATATTGTAACGGACGGCTCGTGTGCGTGCGCGCATGTGTGTGTTATCGGTGTGCGCTGATGAGACTCGAGGCGAGTCTCAGCACACCGCGACGGAACGCGCAAATACGTAAGAGGTAAACATCGCTCAACCTTGCGCGAAGGGCAAAGCCCGAGAGATGATCGCGCGTGCCGACGAAAGAACAGGCAGGCAGTATCGTTTCGGCCATCGCCGCGAGCAATAGCCCTCACTGAGAGAGAGAGAGAAGAGTGCGAACCCGTGAACGCGAGTGCAGGAAAGTGCAGCCGAGAGAGTGAGCGAGAGCGCGGCGCAGCAGCGTAGCTTGCGAAGCAGGAAGAGAGAGAGAGACGCCGTCAGCAGCTACCGCGGCCGAGTGAGAGGGAGAGAGAGAGACACCGGCCGATTCTCTGCGACAGCCAGACTGCTCGCGTAGGAGCGAGAGAGAGAGAGAGAGATACGACGCGCGAGGCTTCCGGCACCACTCGGCCTGACTCCCTGCATCAGCCGAGTATTCGCGACGTAAGTCCTGGCCAGGCGCTAGCTCGCTCTCCCCGCGAACGACGTGCGTCCGGGGAGCGACTCCCGTGCGAGCGAGCGAGGCTCACCGACACGCGCGCGTGTGTCGATCGCACGCGGCGATCGACCAACGCCGGCGCGGGCCGTTTTTGCGAGTGCGTGTGTGCGACCACGCGCACACGTAACTAGAGCGCGGGCGCACCACCCGAATCGGCGCGTACACTGCGTACGCGCCGCCTGTATATTATTCTTTGCGCCCGAGGGGCAATAAACTTCTTTTATTTTCCATCCGCGTTCGTGCATTATTTGGCGCATAGTCCCGGATCCCTTTTCCTAGTCGGTGGCGCAGCGGTATAGAATACCATCGGCCTCCGCGGGCGTGAGTACACGGTGCTCGCGCATTTCTGAGCGGCCGAGTTAGCACGCACGAGAGAGAGAGAGAGCGCGACAGCGAAGTCGCGCGTTGTAACGCCGGCAGGTACGGCTGCCGAGGAAGGCAGCCGGCGGCGAGCGACGGCGCGCAGGCGAGAACGAGGAGATTTCGCCGAGGTTTGGCACGAGCAAGTGCTCGCGCCCTACTGCATTGTTGCGCCGTTCATCGGCAAATCCGCCTAGAAGAAGCGAATAATTGTGCGACGCCTGCCCCGTTACAATATATATATATATTTTTTTTTTTTTTAAATACTAGGGCGGGGGGTTACCCCCTACTTGCTCCGCTCGTCAACCCCCCAACTTTGACAAGTAAATAATTTATTTATTTTCAACGTAGATTTTTTTCATATGTTGTATTAATATGGTATTTTTCATATTTTGTATGGATGATAGTTTATACAAATGTAACACTTAAGAGTAGTTCTTAATTCTTAATTTCTGAAACGAAAGAATAGATTATTGAATTTTTCATATTTTTTATGGATGATAGTTAATACAACTGTAACACTTAAGAGTTGTTCTTAATTCTTAATTTCTGAAACGAAAGAATGGATTATTGAGAAAACTACATTAATTACATATTAAGAAAATATATTGAAAATTATATATTTTATTTTATTTTTTCCACATCACCTTGGAGGTAAATAGAAAGATGCGTTTTCTTTTTAAGTGGTATCCCCAGTAGGCCTAATCCACTGTCTTTGTCGCTATAAAACTTCAGAAAACATTAAAATTGTTACAATAAAAGTATATTTTTTTATAATATAATATATATTTTGTAAAATTAAATTTAATAATTAAATGATTTGAATTACCCGATAATAAGTTAAATTCTTCGAAATATTTTATTCAATTTTTGAATTTTTTTTTTTTTTTTTATATTTAATATTTTCTGCCCTCCTCGTCCCCCCTCAGACCCCCCTCAGACCCCCCTCATTTAAATGTTCACTTAAAAATTTATTTTTTTAATGTATTTTTCATATGTTTCATTAATAAGATAGTATATACAGATGTAACGTTTAAGAGTAATTTTGAATTCTTAATTTCTGAAATAAAAGAGTAAATTATTGAGAAAATTACATTAATTATATATAAAAATATATTTTATGTATATTTCATACATTATATAAAATTAATAACTTATATTTTTCATATGTTTTATTAATAGGGTAATATTTATAGATGTAACGCTTAAGAGTAGTTTTGAATTCTTAATTTCTGAAATAAAAGAGTAAATTATTAAGAAAATTACATTAATTATATATTAAGACATATTTTATTCTATTTTTTCCACATCACCTTAGAGGTAAATAGAAAGATGCGTTTTATTTTTTTGTGGTATCCCCAGTAGGCCAAATCCACTGTCTTTGTCACTATAAAATTTTAGAAATCATTAAAATTGTTACAATAAAAGTATATTTTTTTTATAATATAATATATATTTTGTAAAATTAAATTTAATAATTAAATGATTTGAATTACCTGATAATAAGTTAAATTCTTCGAAATGTTTTATTCAATTTTTGAATTGTTTTTTTATTTTTATTTTTTTTTTTATATTTAATATTTTCTGATATGCTATTTAAATTTTTCCAACGGTATTTGTATATTCCATTGTCCTAAATGGAAGAAAAAATATTGTAGATTTAATTAAATAAAAATTAATTCAAAAAATTGATTACTTAATAATTATATAAAAATTTACCTAAAAAACAAAATTCAATTATTGTAAAGAAAGATTTTTAAATTCTTCTAAAATTTTGTCAACTTTAAGTTTTCCAATTTTGAGTTTTGTATTTTTATTGTTCTGTTGTTTTCTTGTTTTTTTTTGACTGATGATTTAGTTTTTTTCATATATCTTTTTCAATAATTTTACCTGATTCTAAATTAATCATGTATTCCATATAATTTTGTTCATATTCTAAATAGTATAAAACTAATAATTTATTATATATTTATTATTATTATTGAATAACGAATAAATATATTGTTGTTTTTTATAATTCACTTTCATTCTGTGTAGTCGAAATATTCTAAAAAGAAAAATATTTGAAAATTAATTATCTAAAATTTCTTTCCAAACGATATTTATAATTTCTTCTTTATTATCTGAATTATTTTCAATAAACATTTTATCTGGGTTTTTACATCTTGATAATGCTACATATAAATGACCATGAGAAAATAACGGTCTTCTAATATATATTCCAACACTATCAAAACTTTGACCTTGTGATTTATTAATAGTCACAGTAAACGCTAATATTAAAGAAAATTATTTTCTATATAAAATAAATGGTAATGATGAAGAATTGCCAGTGTTTAATGTAATTCGAGGAATAAAAACTATGTTTCCAGAGTTTTCACCTGTTATTATTTCTGCTTCTATGTTGTATTTAAATAATTTATTAATTTTTAATCGTGTTCCATTACATAATCCATCGTTAATACATAAATTTCTTATTAACATTACAATAGTATTTATTTTAAGTTTTAATTTATGTGGTGGTGGTGCTTCACGTACATTGTTTAAAGTTTCAATCTGGTAATTAATATGGATGTTATCATCAGATAAATCTACATCTTTATGAGTAGCATAATCTAAACTATAATACGTATTTTCTGCAGGATTTAATAGTTTTAAAATTTTATTATTTAAAATATTTGCATCTTCATTATGTGATGTTAATATAACTCTATTGATATACTACAATTTATATTTTCATATATTTTAAAACAAACATCGTTTGTTTTAAAACTATCAGGTATAACAAATGAATTAAATTTACCTTCTCCAATATCTAATAAAAATGAAGCAAACATGATATCTTTTGAACGAATATTTGTTTTCAAATACATTATATTAAATAATGACCAAAGATTTGAATATTTTATTGTTTCTTGAGTTATTGTGCTTCTACAACCATTTTTAACAACAGGGAGAATTTGTCTAAAATCACCTTCTAAAATTAATAATTTTCCTCCGATGGTAGATTATTATTACAAACATCTTGTAAAGTTTTATCAACAATTTCTAAAGCTTTACGTGGAATCATTGACGCTTCATCCCAAATAATCGCAAAAACTTCACGAAATTTTTATCTGATTCAAATTTTAAAAATGCACTTCCAATATTGTTTAAATCTAAAGGTAATCTAAAAGTTTTATGACTGGTCATACCTTTTGGTAAAAGTATAGATGCTATACCAGTCCAAGCCATTGATATAATTTTTTGTTCTATTGACAAAAAATAATAAATTAAAGTTTTATATAAAAACGTTTTACCTGAACCTCCAGGACCATCAATAAAGTTAATTTTATGTTCATTATTTAATATTTGTGTAAAAATTGTTTTTTTATCTGTGTTTTATTGACTATAGTAATTATTAAACATTTGTTTACAGAATCAAATATTTTCTTTATTATTTTCATTATTTGTATCGAAAATTTCATCAGGTTCAGGTAATCCAAAATCTTTACAAGACATTTCTTCAACTTCTAAAATTTCGTTTATATGATGAAGAGCTCGGTTATTTTTATTATTGTCAAAATCTTCTGTAAAATATTTATTAAATTTTGTCCAAATAGTATTACTATTATGTCGAGATTACTCACCTTATAATCAAATTATAAGAGTAGGCACTGGGCAAGCCCATGCGTACTCGGATCCCTTACTTTTCGCCAACGCCCGAAAGCGCTATGCGTAACCAGGATGCGGAATCCCGGAATAAACAGAAATTTACAAGGTTTCTTAATAAAATAATGAATTTACTTTTTATTTAATCCGCGACAAAATACAAATTTGAATACATTTTTCGATTTTAGTACCTTTGGGCTTTGCACCCCGCTCATTGAACGAGGTCGGTGGTTCAGTCCCTCGTTCAGTGCGAGATGATCGATCCCTTTAAGTTCTCTTCTCAGGTAGCAGACGTGGTGATTGCCACTGCGTAGATCGGATAAGATGAATGTGGGGAAGGCTCAGATGATGGGCGCAGCGAGAGCCTCTTGACTTTCGACGAAGTCCGACACGGTCTCCTCTCTTCCAAATTTCTTCTAAATGTTGCTCGTCGTACTTTTTCTATGTTCCGTTGGAGGCCTCGAGCAGAGATTCGTCCTCGTCAAATTACTGTGGTGGACTGCGCGCCGTGCTTTCATTTTTCGGCCTTTTTATACCCGATTTTCACGTACACAGAAGCTTCTCGACTATTGTCTATTAAAAGCTGCTGTGCCGTGCATAACTCCATATATGGCAACTCCGTGGTTGGTCGATCGGGTTAAAAACAAAGCCATAAAGATGTCTCCTGACTTCCTTTGGAGAAACCGCCCGTTCCCGAGAAAAGCTTCCCGCAAAGGTCAAGTGGTCCAGATTGAGCATCCTACAATGTATCTATTTTCATACATTTGGTAGGTAGCCGATCGCTCCCACCAGCCGAAAAGTGCGGCTGTCACCTTGCACTTAGGTGGACTCATAATTTCAGCTTTTTACGACCTGTCAGCTTTTTCGCCTTGGTAAGGGAAAATCGGAACCGCATTGGTCTTGACAAACGCCAGACCTCTCTCACGTAGGCGCCGCGTTTTCTCGATCTCTGTCTCTCTCTTTTCTTTCTCTCATACTGCGTCTTCCCCTCTCGCTGTCTCTGTCGATTCTAGCATGCCTATTGGATATGGCGTTTTACTTGCTCCTCCCTTCCTCCGGCCTCCTCTTCTCTGTGCTCTCGAATTTGGCGTTCTGAGTGCGCGTTTAATTTTTATAAACTGCGCCGGCGTTGATGTAAATTTTTAATATTTACTCTTGTAAATAGAATAATTTTATTCCTCGTAAAAAGACGAATTCATTGATATAATTTCATCCCTGGTATTCTTCTAGTTCTCTGGCTTTCGTACTTGGCGTTTGAAGTCGATGTTTTTCTTGTTCGCGCGCGTGCCCAAGGTTTACAAACATTTGCCGCGTTGATTGATTTTTGTCTTACAATTTATAATAATTATTCTAAGTAAATGGACGAAAACTCGTCCATTACACCTCACGGCCCACCGCAGAACAAGCGGGTTTTAAAATAAAACCCGTTGTTCGTAAATTCCATCATTATGCATTTATTTATCGTAAGCAAACGAAAGAAAAAAAATATTTTTAAAAATTAAAAATGTTTTCAAGAGAACTAATAATAATGCAATTTTTACAATAAGTGTGGATGAATACATAATTTTTAAATGTCTGCTACGTTACTTTGTACAAATCTGTGGTTCCCTGTTATCAATTTAAAACAAACAATAGCACTCAATTTAAATAGTTATATATGTGATGCAAAAGAAAATAACCTGAAAACATACTAAAATAAAACATACTTCCATACTGTCTCATTCATTCTCACTCGTTCCATTATTGCATAGTATCTATTTAATGTACATGTAGTTTCTTTTTATCATTATTATTTTTGTTTTTCCTTTTTTTTTTACATTCTCTTTTTTTTGTACTAAAATAATGTTACAAACTTTTTCTCCTAGTCATCATACTCTCATAAAAATACATACATATTTTTCCATTTTAATTTATTTTAATTTTTCTTTCATTCTATCATACTCTCATAAAAATGCATACCTTATATTTGTTTTAAGTTACTTAACTTAGATTACATGCTGGCTTGATAGCATAACAAATAGGTTTGTATTCTCAAAAAGTCTTAATCATTACAAGCAAAATTTTCGGCCTTATTTCTAAATTAATTTATTACGGATATTCAACTTTCCTATTTCTTATTTCTTTCTTATATTAACACAATATTTTGATTTCTACAGTTCGAATTTCAATGCAAATAGTTAAAATTACAATACATAATGTTATATTCTTCATATAAAATTTTATATTTTTTCAAAAAGAAAGGACCCCGCACACAATGTATGGAAAATAATCATTCGGTCAAATTGGATCAAACTTGGGGAAAAGATAGATCTTGAGGTCCTGAACAAAAGTTCTCATGGGCAAAACCCCCAAAAATTTGACCGCATGATTTTTTCCCGTACATTGTGTGCGGGGTCCTTTTTATATAGGCGTGGATGGTATATGATTTTTGACAATTAGCAAAATCTTCCAGAATTTTTCGTTCCCCACCCCACCCGCTTAAGAAAAAACTTGGAATCAAGTTTTTTCCTATAATAAGTATTAGGCAAAAAGTAACAAATATTTTATTTAGCAAAAAGAAGTAATAAAATATACGTATCTTTATCCATTCTCTTTTATCGACTATGAAAAAGGAAATTTGCGTATTTTGGAGAAGGTTATTATTTATAATCTTTTTATGATAACTGACTCTCTTTTTTCTGTCTTATTTTCCCTCTCTACTCCCCTCGTTTTTTGTATCTTTTCGTCGGCTCCTCCTACCCTGACCTTCGGTGCTCTCCCTCTCTCCCTCTATGCGCGACCGATTTTCAAATCTGTTAATTTTCCTCGCCTCTCTTTCCCTCTCTCCTCACATCCTTCTTTTTTTTCTTCTTTAAGAAATTCTGATTTGTCCTTTTTCAGTGATCTTCACTCCCATTTTTCTTCCCCTGTATTTTCCCTTATGCACTCGATGTTGTATTTAAATATAAATTTACCGTTTTACTCAAATACTCCTCACAGTCTTCCTCTCTGCCTCCTTAAGTAAATATCGTTTGAAAATGGAAAATACTGCGTCTAATAACCCGCAACTACCTGATGTGGTTCTTATGGACTCGTGGCGCGATCTTATCTCCGCCGAGCTATACGAGGGAAAGATTTCTGCGTATGGTGTTCTACGCCTACTTGGTTTGATTCGGTAAGTCCGTTTTTTGTTTCCCTTTTCTTTCCTTTTTATGGTTTAACCATTTTATATGTCCCCTTTTTTTGTTATGGTTTTACAAAAAAAAAAAACTCTGCCGACCCCCTTAATTATTCACGTATAATTTTTACCGTTACATAATAATGATAAAAACGTTTTTGTCAATCGTAAAAGAAATAATGGCCTATCGAAAATTTCCACAAAAGTGATTTTATGTATTGTTCTTTGCTCGATCTTCTTAGTCAAAAAGTTTCTATATATTTTTCTCTATTTGTTTTCTTCCTTGTTAAAATTACTATTATTGTCGTATTTTCCAAGGCTCGCGTATGAAATTAACATTTTGCCGCTTCTCGAATAATAATCCGGGTTCTGACGTGACGTCTATCTCGAGTATCTGATTGATTATTATTTGTTTTGAGAGTGTTACTATCAAAACTCCGCTAAGGAGCAGCAGACGTGTTAGATTCATGATGCTGTAAGAAAAAAGAATATGTGCTAACTATCGTTTCAAAAAAAATTTCCCTAAGTATCATGTATACTACAAATATTATTACTTATTTCCTAACTATTTATCTATTTATTTATTTATTTATTTTTTTATTTTTTTTATTTATTTATTTTTTTATTTTTTTTATTTATTTATTTTTTTATTTTTTTTATTTATTTATTTTTATTACTATTCCTGATCTATATATGATATTCTTAAATGATTAACGTGAACTATTTTTGTTTTATTATTATTCATTTTATTTTTACGTTACCTTTATCGTTAATTATTTCAATAATCGTGAATGGTCCTTCATATTGATTAGCTAGTTTATATGGTTTGCCTCCTTTCAATAGCCAAACACTATCACCTATTTTAAATTCTCTAGAATTTGTTTTCTTGTCATAATAATATTTGGATTTATATTTAGCTTCAACTAGTTTTTCTCGCGCAATATTCTGGATGATATGTAATTGATTATTTAATTTAGTAATATAATCGTTATATGTTAATGGCTGCTCTACGGGTCCCAGTGGCTCGTTTGAAGGTAATCGTGCTAGTCTTCCAAATATTAACTCATAAGGCGTAAATTTATGCCCTTCATGCGCTACTGTGTTATAACACAAAGTCGCTAATTCGAGGCATTCATCCCAACTATCATTGCTTTCGATAAACATTTTCATATATTCGCTCAGCGAGTGATGCGATCTTTCGAGCGATCCATTTGACTGCGGATGATATGCTGTAGTTTTAATTTGATAATACGAAATTTCTTTGCAACTCTTCTCATGAAACTACACATAAAATTGGACCCTTGGTCTGTTAAAATCGTTACTGGAGAACCAAAAATGCAAATAAACCTTTTTATAAACGCGTCCGCTACCGACTCGGCGGTTGCATCTCTCAAAGGGATTGCTAAACAATATTTAGAGAAATTACATTGAATGGTTAAAATATTATTATGGCCGTTTTTCGACACTGGGAAAGGACCCACTATATCAAGACTAACTTTTTCGAATGGTGCCATAGGCGTATCTGTGATAATCATAGGTTGCTTAGTTTTTACTCTTACAAGTTTCTTTAATTGGCACTTTAAACACTTACGAATATAATTTTGAACATCATATTTTATGTTTTCCCAAAAATATTTTTGTTTTATTCTCCTATAAGTTTTGTTTACTCCTTTGTGTCCTCCAACAGCTGAATCATGCTTTTCCTCAATTATTTTCCCGCGATCTTTCTCTTGAACGTATTTTATTAATCCATTACATATAATAATTTTCAAAGATAGTCCTTTTAAAATATTTCTCATTTTGGAAATAATTTCTTTCCATGGTACATTTTCAATGTTTTCACTCTTAGCAATTCTAATAGAGCGTAAATCTTCCTTAATGATTATTGATTTCAAAACCTTTAAGGCCGTGGTTATATTGTTCACGACTTCTGTAGTACTTGCTGTATCTCTTCTTTGATAATAAGTGCAAAATGTAATTTATGATTCTTATTTGTAATTTTAATTTCCCCGGGATTTAAATGTGAAAAATGCGGTAGTTCTTTTCTTTCGGATAATTGCGATGAACCTTTATCGCTCGGTGTACCATCGGTCGCTATGAAATATATGTAATTATCCTTTCTCATAAAAAGTTGTTCTTTGCATTCGACAAACAGCTTTCTGCAATTAAACTTCTCTCCTTGTTTGGTAAAAATTTCCTCTCCGAAATTTTCTTCCTTAATATTACACGGGCCTGTAGTTATTGGATTTTTTTCTTCAATTATTTCCTCAAAATTATTATCTAATGAGTTATTTTGGTGTTGTTCATCTATCTCCGCTATATTTTCTATGTCTTTCATTTCTTTGTTACTATTAACGATCACATATGGCTCATTTTCGTTTCCATGCAGAACTTCGAGAGAATTCTTTGATATCTTATTTTTAGTATTATTTGGCTTCTTTGGTCGTTTATCTCGGTAATTCGGAATATCTACTTTCCCTGTTCTGCTCCGTGTCTGTACTACTAAAATATTATTATCTACTGGATTTCGGGACAATGCGTCCGCATTACAATTTGTTTTACCTGCTTTATAAACAATATCGAAATCATATGTATTTAATTTTACACGCCATCGACTGACGCGCGAAGTGGGATCCGTAGAATTTTTGAACCATATAAGAGGTTTGTGATCCGTAACGATAGTAAATTTACGCCCAAGTAAATAAGGTCGAAATTGATTAACAGAATAAACAATTGCTAAAGCTTCACGTGAATACGTATCATATTTTCTTTCGGTGTCGGAGAGTACTCGAGATACATAAGCAATAGGTCTATCTTTATTTATTTCCCCTTGTGAAAGTATTCCTCCTATCGCTACCCCGCTGGCATCACAAGTTAATATAAAAGGTAATGAGAAATCTGCTATTTTAAGAACAGGCTGAGTTCATAGTTTGCCTTTTAAAAGGTCAAATGCTTTCTGTGTCTCCTCACTCCATATAAAAGGCGTGTCATTTTTCAACAAGTTACTCAATGGCTTTGCTATTCCCGAAAAATTATGAATAAAACGACGATAATAACCTGCTAATCCCAAAAATTGTCTTATATTTTTAATATTTTGCGGTCGTGGAAACTCATGAACTGCTTCTAATTTGCGCGGGAAGGGTTTTACTCCCACTTCGCTCAAAACATGGCCTAAATAGACTACTTCTGTTTTTAAAAATTCACATTTATCGGGTTGTAATTTAAGGTTGGCTTTACGTAATCTCCATAAGAATCTTTCAAACTTTTCGTTATGTTCAGCAATTGTTTCACCATAAATAACCGCGTCGTCCAAAAATAAAAATATTTCTTGTTGTTGCATGCCATCGAAAACTAAATCAACGCACCGTTGAATGGTAGCTGGACTGTTAGATAAACCCGTAGGCATCGTTTTAAATTGAAATAAGCCAAATGAAGAAGCAAAAGCTGTTTTATACCGATCCGCTCGGTCTAAGGGAATTTGGAAAAATCCCTGTGCTAAATCAAAAACAGAAAAATATTTCGCATCTCCTACTTGATCTATGATATCCAAAATATTTGGTAAAGGGTACCTATCTTTTACAGTCCGATCATTTAATTGACGAAAATCGACGACTAATCTATACCTCTTATTACCCGCGCGATCAGGCGTTTTTGCAACTAAAAATACCGGTGAAGAATAATTGGAACAAGATGGCTCTATAATGTCATTTTCGAGCGTTTCTTTCAACTGTTTATCCAATTCTGACTTTAACGCATGCGGGAACCTATACGGTCGTACATTTACTGGTATATCATTTATTGTTGGTATTTTGTGCGTAATGCCTGAAGTTGTTCCGAGTTTTTCTCCTTTTAAATAAAAACAATCGGCATATCTCTCAATTAATTCTTGAATAGGTTTTCTTTGTTCTGTCTCTAAATGTTTATATCTGAGAACTGACTTTAATTTTTCCGTTCGATTTAACTCGTTTATATCAGCCTTCGCAATTTGCAATATTTTATTATTCCCCATTTTTAAGTTATTTTCAGTGTGAAATGTTGGAAAATCATTTCTTTCTTTAAATTTGTTATAATAAATATCACCATATTTTTTTCGTGTATTTTGAATTTCATTTCTCTCATCGAAACTGTACGTCTGCATTATTTGTTCGTCTTGAATTTGTCTAAGATAAGAGTTTTCATAAATTTCTAGATAATTGTGACTTAACTCTTTATAACCCATATTTTCATCCGATTTACTAAATAATTTTTCCTCATTTAACTCTTCATACAAAATTTCGTTTCCATCTTTATTTTTTTCCTCTTCATTACATATTTCATTTTCACGCGAAACATTACAAACATCTTTATTACTTTCAATAACATCATTATAATTATTTTCACATAGATTATTTCCATTAATCAGGAAACCTTCATTTTGTTCACCCTGAACTTTATTTTCTCTTAAACCTTTTTCATTTTCTTTACTTCCGAAACTCTCAATTATTTCTCCATGAACTTCACATAAACGGATATCTTCATTATTTCCGAAACCCTCATTTGTTTCATTACACTGAACATTATTTTCACATAAACCTTTATTTTTCTTAATTTCAAAACTTTCAATCTCCTCATAAACGTTTATTATTTCATCTTCTTCATTATTTAACACTTCCATCACTCTTATATATATATATAAATATATATATATATATATATATATATATATATAAGATATACTCTCAAATGGAATTATTTGGCCATTGAATATCGAGTAATTTTCTTGATAATTTATTTGCGCGAAATTTTCTCTAAAAAATTCAGTGCCTAGTATACCCGATTCAATAATTAGAAAATCGTCCGCTACCAAATGAAAATCAACTTTGTAGTTATTAAAATCAACTCTGACTCTACCCAAAGTTTTTATGGCCTGAGCCGTTATTCCTTTGAAAATAATTATGTGATTAGTGTCGATATTAACATAAGATACTTCCATCTTTTTTACAAGATTGACAGAAGCTCCTGTGTCTAACATAAAAGTACGCGGCCTGTTAAATTCTCCGATGTCAATTTTTATAGTTGGCGCTGAACTTTTTTGACTAAGTCTTACTGTCTCAAAACTGACGGCTGAACATTGCCGTTGCTCGGTGTCATAGGGCGCGGTCTGTTTCTGTCTCTCGCCTGGCGCCCGTATGGGAGAGATCCCCAGAGTTTCCCTGATTTCCAAAAGTACTTTTTCGTACATCATTTTGAAACTTAAAACAGTCGCGTTTAAAGTGACCATTTTTCCCGCAATAAAAACATGTGGGAATTCGCGGATTAATAGGAGCCTGAACGTCTTGTCTATTTCGAGCAAGATTATTATTACCATTATTATTTCCGTTATAATTATTTCGATTTGCATGATAATTATTAAAATTACGACCATTGTTTCGATTATTTTCATTTGGTAAACAGTTCATTCTTTCTCGATTGTCAGAATTCCAACCGGTAAAATTCCCTCTAAAATTATTTCTATTTCCTGAATAACCACCCGATGGACCACTTTCTCTATTAAAATTATTCTGATTTGATCTATTTTGTCCATAATATTTTGCTAATGTTAAGCAATTTATCGCTCCATGCCCTTCACGTTTGCAATATGCACATGTTATTTGTTCGATATCTTGATTAACAATATTAATCCTTTTATTTTCTTTACTAATTTTCGCCTTATTATCATCTTTAGCATCGTCGTCTATTATACTACATGCATATTCCCTTTCTACCTCCAATGCTAACTCGCGTGCTTCTTTTAAACTAACTGGTTTCCCCGTGCGCGCGCGTATTTCCCATCGAAGCCCTTTTAAAAAGAATTTTAAGCAATCGCTTTCTAAGTTGGTTTTATATTCTTTTACTTCTGTAAACCGATTTTCACGTTTGGCGGCTTTAAAAATTTCCGACTCTATTTCTTTCAAGCGATTTAAATATACGATTACTGATTCGTTATTTTTTTGTTTTATGCGAGCAAGATCGCCTTCCCAATCGTGAAAAGTTTTTGCAGATCCGTATATTGTCTCTAAAAATTCAGAAATTTCCGAAATTTCTTTAAAATTTTGTCCCCGAACACTATTCAACGCGTCTCCGTACAGTCGCATGCGAATCAATTTCGCTAACTCTGCCTCATATTCCTTTGGAAGGATGCTAAGTGCTTCCTGACATCCATCTAAAAATTGTGTTAAAGAAATATTTTGTCCGTTAAATCGCGGAATTAAATCGAGATCATCTTTAAGAGATAGCCTTCTTATTTGTATTGTTGTAGTATTCATGATCTTATTCTCTCGTTTACAGGTTCTAGGAAACAAGGAAATAGGTTCGTCTTTTATTTTTAATTCGTTTTTCAAAAATTCTTTGTCGTTTTCTTTAGTAAAAGAAGAATTCGCAGATTTATAATCCTCAGTCAACGTTTCACTTATGTTTTCTTTTGTTATTTCCTCTTCCTGTTTTGTAGCAAAAATATTTAGTTTTTCGCGAAATGCTTTAATGATTTCAAAAAGATCAAAACCTTGTTTTACACTTTCGTTCAATTCTTTTATAGTATCTTCCCGTTTGAAATATGAATCCAAAAATTCCTTCCTTGTTTCTAAACACAGTTGTGATTTTATTACTTCGATAACGCTTTCTTCGGGTAAAAAGGCAGCTACCGTTTTCACATTTCCGTCAAACGTCACGCGATTAGTTTTCCCATGCGAGGTAAGTGGAGTACTAAAATCAAATTTACCAGCTTCTTTTTGACTCTCGCTCAATGCAATTTTATTTAGTTTTAATTTAGGCGATTTTAATATAATTTTTTTCTGTTGGTTCCCTTCTTTTTATATCACCTTCGAGTTCTCTAAAGCTACTATCATTTAAAGTACCATCAGTCTCTTCGAGAATTGAGAGATCAGTTTTATTTTCAATTTTTCGGTAATTACCCTGATAATCAATATTTAACCCCGCGAAAGTTCATTCAACTTCTTTCTTTAACCCGGAAACTTCCTTCTTTAAATTTTTGCTATTCAGATTTTCCCCTAAATTATTATCATGTAATTCTTCCTCTTTATTTCTAAATTTTGATAGTAAAGAATTTGCAAATACCAAATTTATTTTATCACTTCCTTTTGCATTTATATTATCGTGCTTGTTCGGCATATTTTCTTAGTCATTTTATTTAATATTTTTAAAAGAAAAATGTTTAAAAATCTTTAAAATTCTGAAAAATCCCGCTTTTTGCTTTCTTTTAAATATATATTTGTATTTAAAAATATTTCTGTTTATTCCTTAAAAAAAATATTATCTTCCCGGCCGATGCACCAGTTTTTAACTTATAAGATTAGTAATCTGTTATGTCGAGATTACTCACCTTATAATCACATTATAAGAGTAGGCACTGGGCAAGCCCATGCGTACTCGGATCCCTTACTTTCCGCCAGCGCCCGAAAGCGCTATGCGTAACCAGGATGCGGAATCCCGAAATAAACAGAAATTTACAAGGTTTCTTAATAAAATAATGAATTTACTTTTTATTTAATCCGCGACAAAATACAAATTTGAATACATTTTTCGATTTTAGCACCTTTAGGCTTTGCACCCCCCTTGTTGAACGAGGTCGGTGGTTCAGTCCCTCCTTCATTGCGAGATGATCGATGCCTTTAAGTTCTCTTCTCTGGTAGCAGACGTGGTGATTGCCACTACGTAGATCGGATAAGATGAATGTGGTGAAAGCTCAGATGATTGGCGCAGCGAGAGCCTCTTGACTTTCGACGAAGTCGGACACGGTCTCCTCTCTTCCAGATTTCTTCTAAATGTTGCTCGTCGTACTTTTTCTATGTTCCGTTGGAGGCCTCGAGCAGAGATTCGTCCTCGTTAAATTACTGTGGTGGACTGCGCGCCGTGCTTTCATTATTCGGCCTTTTCATACCCGATTTTCACGTACACAGAAGCTTCTCGACTATTGTCTATTAAAAGCTCCTGTGCCGTGCACAACTCCATATATGGTGACTCCGTGGTTGGTCGATCGGGTTAAAAACAAAGCCATAAAGATGTCTCCTGACTTCCTTTGGAGACACCGCCCGTTCCCGAGAAAAGCTTCCCGCAAAGGTCAAGTGGCCCAGATTGAGCATCCTTCAATGTATCTATTTTCATACATTCGGTAGGTAGACGATCGCTCCCACCAGCCGAAAAGTGCGGCTGTCACCTTGCACTTAGCTGGACTCATAATTTCGGCTTTTTATGACCTGTCAGCTTTTTCGCCTCGGTAAGGGAAAATCGGAACCGCGTTGGTCTTCACAAACGTCAGACCTCTCTCACGTAGGCGCCGCGTTTTCTCGTTCTCTGTCTCTCTCTTTTCTTTCTCTCATACTGTGGCTTCCCCTCTCGCTGTCTCTCTCGATTCTAGCATGCCTATTGCATATGGCGTTTACTTGCTCCTCCCTTCCTCCGGCCTCCTCTTCTCTGTGCTCTCAAATTCGGCGTTCTGAGTGCGCGTTTAATTTTTATAAACTGCGTCGGTGTTGATGTAAATTTTTAATATTTACTCTTGTAAATAGAATAATTTTATTCCTCGTAAAAAGACAAATTCATTGATATAATTTCATCCCTGGTTCTCTTCTAGTTCTCTGGCTTTCGTACTTGGCGATTAAAGTCGGTGTTTTTCTTGTTCGCGCGCGTGCCCAAGGTTGACAAACATTTGCCGCGTTGATTGATTTTTGTCTTACTGTTGATAATAATTATTCTAAGTAAATGGACGAAAACTCGTCCATTACATTACCATTAATGTTATCTGTTATTAAAAACCAAGAAAAAAATTTACGCATTTGAACAGGTAACATTATATTACAAGCTTCTTCAAAAATTTTGTCAATCTGTAAACCACCTATAGCAACATGTTTTAGTTCTCGTTGACGTTTTATCCAAGTTATATTCTTAAAAATATAATATTTTGGTATATTAACGTATTTAATATTTTATGCATTTTTATCTTTTTTATTTAATTCAAACCACGAACTTAATGTAGTTTTCCAGTTATCTAAAGCTTTTTCCTCTTTATTTTCTTCGAAAATTATATTTTGTTTATTTTCGGTGTGAATTGCTAAACGTATTACGGTGTGACTTTACCACATAAAGGAAATTCTTGTAATCTCCATGCTGCTTCCATGGGACTCAAATATCTACCATCTTATTATGTTTGAGATCGTCAACTTCTTCGTAAGCTTCACATATCTGTGGTTGCATCCTTTTTATGACCCCGAAAACCTCTGAGTAACAATTTTCATCGACATTCTTAAAGATTTAAATCTTGGATACAATTCATTATGGATTAGGCCTACTGGGGATACCACTTAAAAATAAAACGCATCTTTCTATTTACCTCCAAGGTGATGTGGAAAAAATAGAATAAAATATCTTAATATATAATTAATGTAATTTTCTTAATAATTTACTCTTTTACTTCAGAAATTAAGAATTCAAAACTACTCTTAAGCGTTACATCTATAAATATTACCCTATTAATAAAACATATGAAAAATATAAATTATTCATTTTATATAATATATGAAATATACATAAAATATATTTTTATATATAATTAATGTAATTTTCTCAATAATTTACTCTTTTATTTCAGAAATTAAGAATTCAAAATTACTTTTAAACGTTACATCTGTATATACTACCTTATTAATAAAACATGAAAAATACATGAAAAAAATAAACTTTTAAGTGAACATTTAAATGAGGGGGGTCTAAGGGGGGTCTGAGGGGTGTGCGAGGGGTGGCGAGGGGGCGAGGGGGGCTCTACCATACTCAAAATAACTTAGAAAAAATCACAATTTTACGTTATTTTGAGGGGTGGGCTGAGGGAGGGCTGAGGGGGTGCTAGGGGGTGAGGGGCGGCGAGGGGGGTCTACGTGACACAAATAAAGCGTACGACTATATAATATAGAGAGATAGTATATATATATATATATATATAAACCAAATATATTTCTACCTATATTATATAGATGTTAGTGTTGTTTTTGACTATCAGCCCCCCCCCCCCTCATACCCCCCTCTTGACTTATTTATAACAGTAACATGTAATCCTAAGCGGCAAGAACTAAAAGAGGTTTTGCAAAATTTTCTGTAAGGATTACACCAAATGATATTCCAAATATAACAGTTAGATTATTTCATACAAAATTAATGTCATTATTCGATCCATAAAAGAAAATAAAATATTTGGTGATATTACATTATATATTTATAAAATAAATATAATAATATTTATACGATAAATATATATCTGCAGTAATACCAGACAAAAATGAAGATGAAAACTTACAAAAATTAGTAATTAAACACATGCTCCATGGACCGCATACACATAGTTCTCCTTGTTATATAAAAGATAAAAGTATATGTAAAAAAAATTTTCCTAAATCATTTAGAAATCATACAAAATTTAAAAAGAATGGTTATCCAGAATATAAGTGAAGAAATAATACCTGAGAAAATTGGGCATGTTCTTGTTTGTGCACATAAGGATTGTGCACATATTTATTGTGTACAGATAGCATTGGTACAGATCTATATATATAGATGTATACCAATGTTAAAGTGTGCACAATTAATATGTGCACAATCAGTATGTGCATAAACAAGAACACGTCGAAAATTGTACGTATAAAGCAAAAAATAACAGT
The DNA here is from genome assembly GCA_036365515.1 of Torymus aiolomorphi. Classification (NCBI taxonomy): domain Eukaryota; kingdom Metazoa; phylum Arthropoda; class Insecta; order Hymenoptera; family Torymidae; genus Torymus; species Torymus aiolomorphi. The sequence goes on along the minus strand of CM070877.1, from coordinate 100,392,857 downwards.
CAATTAATCTCACAAGGAAAGTACCCGAACTGTCAAATTCAAAAAAATTCCAAACCCATATTAAAAAGTAGACCTCCATGCGAGATTCACGAAACCATTTTTTTATCGGCTGAGAAGCGCTTTATAAGGGTTGAAATCACCCCTAAAGTTTACCCCCAAGAAACATTTTTTTGATATATCTCGGCTTCTACTTACCTTTCTTTAACGAAACAAAATGGAAAGAGTTTCTTATTAAAAAGTCAAGAAATCCGTGGTAGTATGAACATTAAGGGTTGCATCCCTTATTTTTTAGAGGGTGAAATTGTGTTTTTTTAAGACTAATTTTTGTTGTGAGAATTCATAAAATAATTAAAAATAGGTCAAAACATTATTTTTGCTAACTACAATAAATAACAGTTGGTGTGTTTGGGCATTCTTCGCGAAACAACCCCTTAAGAGGTGGTAAACCACCCCTAACACAAATGAATTAGGTATATTTGTTTGGCAATTATTTTTTTCCTTAAAATGGGTTCTTGAAGTCGTTAATCGGAATCCACAGTTAGATCCACAATAAAAATTTGAAAATAGTGAATTCAATATGGCGAAAAATTTTTTAGAAATATTTTAAATTACACGAAAAATAGTATGTAGATCCCCTAGCGGAAATTATATTATGTAAATAAGTGTATAATAATGTAACAATGTTTTGTTATGTTATTCTATTATTTATTATTTTTTCATCATACACTTGTTTATCGTACGATAAACAAGTGTATGATAATGTAGTTGTTTGTAAAAAAGTGTAAGAAAACGTAACAAATTGTACTTTTCTACTGGATTTCGGACGCTTTTACATTTTACCACAGTTTATACCATTTTTTAATAATTTCTTACTTTTCCTAACATTTGTCTACGTTTTATTACTTTTTAATTTGTACTCTTAATTCAAATTTTATAGGCATTCTTACACTTTCGTACATCTTTTTACATTTTATTATATATTTGTACTTTTAATTACATCTTTTTACGTTTATATACAAATTTTGATACACATTTTACATCGTATCACATATTTGTACACTTTTTTCAAATAGTTCATAATTATACTTTTATAATAATTTATAATTGTACTTTTATTTAAATAAAGCTATAAATAAAATATTTTCAAAGATGTAAAGAAAAAATACTAAAACGTAATAAAATGTAAATTATTATGTATTAGAAATATAATTAATATATGTTACAAAATGTAAGTTACTGTATAAAAGTTTAAATTTTTACAAATTCTTACAGATTTTTACAATTTATTATCTTTTAATACAAATTCTTATACAATTCTACCAATTTCTAAGCAGCACAACGACCAATTTTAAATCCTACGGGTCAGCCAACAGCAGACGGCAAGCTAGCTAATTATTCTGACGATCATGGATTATATGTATTGCAATAATGATATTCATGAAAAAAATGTTGTAAACATAGCGATTTTTTGCACCATGAACATGTTATAATCGCTCGTTTACCACAAATATCGCATGTAATAAAATTAGAATTGAAGCAAAATTTTTTTGGGTTTTCAATTTTTTCTGGCCTTTCATCAATGTAACCGGCGGCGTACCAAGCATATTTAAATAAATTTTGATACCTGGGACTTGATAATTGATTATGTACTAATGAATGCATTTTGATTATATTATTTCTATCGTGTAAGTTGAGATCCTCATTTGTTAGAAATATCATATCCGAAAACGTTCGAACGAAGTTCTTCCACATTCGAAAACCGTAAATATCAAGCGGTTGAAGTTCACTTGTTGTTCTTTGTGGAATTTGTAGAATCGTTAAGGTTTTATGTTCCGGTTTTACTTTATAAATTATATCTAGGCAGTGACCTCTCCATGAATCAAGCAATAGGATACTTGTTATGGTAGTTGATGGAAAATATACATCTTGCGCCCAAGTTTCAACATGTGCTTTAGTCAATTTACCTGATTTCGATGCCATTACATAAACATTTTCTGCTGCAAATAAATTTTTTCTGACTACTGTTCCAAACTCTTCCTTTGGTTCTTGCATGACTAAAAAGAAGGGTGATAGAAGTTTTCCTTCAGCAGATACAGTAGGTTGGATAGTATAAGAATGAGTTGTCGAATGCACTGATTGCACTATACTCTCTACACTTTTATCTCCTCTAAGATTGACGGTTCGACCACTGTGTATTTCGTAATTAAAACCACTTTGGTCGGAGTTATAAACACGTTTTGCATCATATTTTATGATGGCATTTTTTACTCTATTGCGAAATTCCTGTTTTTGTGCTGACCATTCTTCTGAATCATCTATAGATTTTTTAGTAATAATTTTTGTTATTTTTCGAGAAACGATATTAAATCGCCGTTTAAATTCATTTAACCAGTGTCTAGAAGCTTTAAATTCATTGAAGTTTAACTCTAATGCTTTTTCTTTTGCCATACGTCTTACATCAATGTCATGAATGGGTATTCTATTCGATCTGGCTACGTTAAATTTTTGTAAACAATATTCCTCAATTTTTTTCAATTTATCGATCCTACTTCCTCCTATTGCCACTTGATTTCTCCATCTATACAGCTGACGTGCTGTTTTTAATTTTTTAAATCGATTTTGGACTGTTTCAAATTTTAACTTGTTTTTACTAGTTAACCAATACTCCACAGCTTGCTTTTTGTAGTCAAAATTAATACTCTCTGATTCGGTTCTACATTGATTTTCAGTTTCGGGTGTTATCATATCTTCTGCATCGATATCTTCATGTAAATCATCTGCAGGTATGTCATCGTAAGGTTCGTAGGTATCATCATAATATAGAAATTCTTCCGTTTCTTCGTAAATACTACGATCATTTATACTTGATATTATAATATTATACACTATATTAGCAACATTTCTTTCAGCGTCATTAACAGGTAATTTCTTTTCTTGATCTTGAAACATACTGTTTAAAATAAATAAAACATTCATCGCATTTACCAAATTCATATTTATGGAAAATATTTTCTTTCTTCTTTTAGATACGTTGAGTCGCAGTGTAAACCTGTAAAAGTTTTAGTTATTATAGCCTTTTTATAGCCATAACAGTATAGGAATGTACAATAGTATGAATGTACAGAAAGTGTAAAAAGTATTCAGACATCCAAAACTTTTGAGGAAAACATTTTACTAAATTCCTTTGTAAGTGCATGGGAATTCGTTATTGTTTGTCAATGTTTTGTCTACAAGATACACTATTTTATTAGCATTAAATAGTTGCTAAACGTGATTATTATAAATAAAGTACTACTTCTATTCACTCGTATGAATATTTTTTTACACTTAACTGATTAAATCGTCAGTATGTCACATTTTATATATTAGAATAACAGTAATGTAACAGTAATTCTAAAAATTAAAATCAAAACATAATTTTTACTATCATAAAATAATTCAATGCATGTATTAAGAGTAAAGTTTCACTATCAAAATATTTACAATTGGTACAATAAAGATTCTATAATAGATTTTTACTGAATTTGACTTTCTCAACTTCGGCTACTTGTTCAAAATTTATTGTATATTTTGACGAGTTTTATATTTAAAAATGCTGCATTTTATTTAACTTTTCAATATTATATCTATTATATCCTTCTATTAGAAATATTTTGAATAATTATGTAGAAGAAAGAAATTTCAATTATATGGTTACTTACGACTATTATTATTGTTGTTATCATTCAATTCAAATAGGATTTCGTACTCGTAAAATGTTTACTTGCCATTAAAAAATATGATGCAAGTACCTCCAGACACTTATATTTTCAATTAATACCCATAAAATAATGTTGACATTGAATATTAATTTAACACGAGCGTAGAAAAACGTTCAGTAACGTATATTTGTTTTCGACTGACCGATGTTTCACTTATTTATGAATAAAAGAGGAGGAATCGGGAGATAAGCCATATCAATGCAAGTGTACGTAATCTTGTATATTGCGCAATAACCATGAATTGCTATAATTATCATTATATTAAAAATTTTATTCATATTAATTTATATTAATAAATCATAAATAAACTTTTCTTATTAAAACCTATCATAATTTCAACAAGCATGAAAATCTCTCCTAGCTGAAATTATAAAATATGAAAGAAAATAAGAAAATACTTATAAAATGGAATAAATTGGCGAAAAATGTAAGAAATCATACGATACTGGATTTCGGGCATATTTAACAAGTTGTTAAAGTTTCTTACATTTTCTTTCAATTCCTTACGTTTTCTAAATATTTCCTTGTGTAGCTTATTTTTATGAAATTATAAGGAAGTATTTGTTAGAAAAATCTGTAAGAATTAATTTGTTAGAAAAATCTGTAAGAATTTGTAAAAATTTAAACTTTTATACAGTAACTTACATTTTGTAACATATATTAATTATATTTCTAATACATAATAATTTACATTTTATTACGTTTTAGTATTTTTTCTTTACATCTTTGAAAATATTTTATTTATAGCTTTATTTAAATAAAAGTACAATTATAAATTATTATAAAAGTATAATTATGAACTATTTGAAAAAAGTGTACAAATATGTGATACGATGTAAAATGTGTATCAAAATTTGTATATAAACGTAAAAAGATGTAATTAAAGTACAAATATATAATAAAATGTAAAAAGATGTACGAAAGTGTAAGAATGCCTATAAAATTTGAATTAAGAGTACAAATTAAAAAGTAATAAAACGTAGACAAATGTAAGGAAAAGTAAGAAATTATTAAAACATGGTATAAACTGTGGTAAAATGTAAAAGCGTCCGAAATCCAGTAGAAAAGTACAATTTGTTACGTTTTCTTACACTTTTTTACAAACAACTACATTATCATACACTTGTTTATCGTACGATAAACAAGTGTATGATAAAAAAATAATAAATAATAGAATAACATAACAAAACATTGTTACATTATTATACACTTATTTACATAATATAATTTCCACTAGGGGGTCTACATACTATTTTTCGTGGAATTTAAAATATTTCTAAAAAATTTTTCGCCATATTGAATTCACTATTTTCAAATTTTTATTGTGGATCTAACTGTGGATTCCGATTAACGACTTCAAGAACCCATTTTAAGGAAAAAAGTAATTGCCAAACAAATATACCTAATTCATTTGTGTTAGGGGTGGTTTACCACCTCTTAAGGGGTTGTTTCGCGAAGAATGCCCAAACACACCAACTGTTATTTATTGTAGTTAGCAAAAATAATGTTTTGACCTATTTTTAATTATTTTATGAATTCTCACAACAAAAATTATTCTTAAAAAAACACAATTTCACCCTCTAAAAAATAAGGGATGCAACCCTTAATGTTCATACTACCACGGATTTCTTTGCTTTTTAATAAGAAACTCTTTCCATTTTGTTTCGTTAAAAAAAGGTAAGTAGAAGCCGAGATATATCAAAAAACCTTTCTTGGGGGTAAACTTTAGGGGTGATTTTAACCCTTATAAAGCGCTTCTCAGCCGATAAAAAAAATGGTTTCGTGAATCTTGCATGGAGGTCTACTTTTTAATATGGGTTTGGAATTTTTTTGAATTTGATAGTTCGGGTACTTTCCTTGTCAGTAGATAATTCTATGGCAGTACCTTATAATGGTTTTTTATTAAAAAAATATAAGTGTCACATTATGCAAGGAATATAAAATATGTTAATGTACCTAAATATTGCAACTTTAAAAATAAATTTTGGATGAAACGAAAACGAAATCAAGAAAATTATATAATAGGTCGTTTAAATATTTTCTCCAAAGGAGTTTGAACGATTTCATTTAAAATTAATTTTAAATCGTGTTAAAGGTGCAATTTCATTTCAAGATTTACGAAGGTATGAACAAATTACATATAACACATACAGAGAAACTGCAATAAAAATTGGTTTAGTTGATGATGACTTACAAATAAAAAATATTTTTAAAGAAGCTTGTGACGTTATATTAGGATATCAACTGCGTCAATTTTTTGCTTGGTATTTACTATCTGAAAATATTAGTAATAATATTTGGAAGGAATTTAATAACTTTTTCATAGAAGATTTTAAAGATGATAAATTAAACAATGCCCTCATACAAATAAATGAAATATTATCATTAAACGAAAAATCATGTATAGATTTTAGATTGCCCGAACCAAATAAACTCTTAAAAATTGAATGTAATGAAATTAATAAGACCGAAATTTTATTCTGTGAAGAAATGTTTAGTAACATGTATACTCAACTAAATTTAGAACAAAAGTATTTTTTTGAGAAATTATTAAATCATGAATATAAGATTCATTTTATAGACGGTCCTGGTGGTTCAGGTAAAACATTTTTATACAAAACATTAATGTTTTACTTTTTGTCTAAAGAAAAAAAAATGTTATCAATGGCTTGGACTGGTATTGCGTCAATACTATTACCAAAAGGAATGACAAGTCATAAAACATTTAAATTACCTTTAGATTTAAAAAGTATAGAAAGTGCATTTTTAAAATTATACTCTGATAAGAAAAAATTACGTGAAGTAGATGCAATAACTTGGGACGAAGCATCAATGATACCAAAAAAAGCTTTAGACATTGTAGATAAAACATAAAGAGATGTTTGTAATGATAATTTACCATTTGGGGGGAAATTAATTGTATTAGGAGGAGATTTTCGGCAAATTCTTCCAGTTATGAACAACGGTTGTAGAAACACAATTATACAAGAAAAAATACAATTTTCAGATATTTGGCCACTTTTCAATATAATGAAGTTAAAAAAAAATATTCGTTCTAACAATGAAGAATTCGCTTCATTTTTATTAGATATTGGAGAGGGAACAATTAATCCATTCAAAGTACCAAACAGTTGGAAAACTGACGATGTTTGTTTGATAATATATAAAGAACAATTTAATAGATGAATACAATAATTATTTAAACCAAAATAAAACAGAATTTCCAGTATTATGGGATCCAGAAAAAAAATATGTAGACGTGTATACATTGGAAGAAGAAAATCGACTGTCCGAATTAAATACAAAAATAGAAGAAAATATAAAAGAAACAAATAAGTATAATGTATATTTAGAGGAGTCATTGAAAGAATATAATTTAAATTATATAAAAAATCTAATTGAAAATCTTAGTAGATAATTGGTCTGCTTTCAGCGACGTTCAAAATTGGTCTACTTTTATTGACTTTTAAATTAAAAAAAAAAGTGTATTAAAAAATGTCTTAATTGGTCTGCTATCAACAATATTATTAAAAAATGTTTTTAAAATCAGTCTGCTATCAGCGACCTTTAAAATTAGTCTCCTATCAATGATCTTCAAAACCAGTCTGTTATCAGCGACCTTTAAGATCGGTCTGCTATCAGCGACCTTCAAAATCGGTCTGCTATCAACGACCTCCAAAATTGATTAACTTTCAAAAATCGGTCTGCTATCAGCGACCTTAAAAATCGGCCTGCTATCAGCGACCTTCAAAATAGGTATGACATATATATGTCAGTATTCAGACCTCCAAAATTGATTAGCTTTCAACAACCTTTAAAATTAATATATTTTCAATGACTTACAAACTGATCTTTTGCTTAATCTTCAAAATCGATCTACTTTTAGAATTCAACAACGGTTTCGATTTAAGTTTCGGTCTGCTTTCAGCGACCTTCATAATTAATATTTTTAGCGTCATACTTTGAGCGACCTTTGAAATCAATATGAAGTTCAAAAGCTTTGAATGACGTTCAAGTTTAAAATTTATGTTATTTAAATAACTATAAAAATGTTTAAAAATATAACATATGTTTATTTAATAGAATAAAAGTAATACTTGAAAATTATACAGTTTTTTAACAGAGGAATAGGCCTTCTTTTACTATCTTTTTATTACAAAAACAAAAAAAGGTATATTTAATGGAAAATGAATTCAAAGATAGTAAAAAAGGGAAAACCTCTATAAAAAAAAGGCGCCTACCTATCTAAGTCTTGGGTGGCGTGGAAAAGATAGACTTTTTATATTTTTTATATATTATATAGAGTCTCTGTCACTGTTCAGCCCATAGATTACCTTTACCTAGAGATATACAATTTCCTCATATGTCGTACAGAAAATTATTTGTGCTTATCCATAATTTCAGGATCAAGCAAAGCGGAGGCACAACTCGCGTGCGTTCGTGGTCCTCATAACTACCGAAGGCAATATACAATATTTCCACATACCGTACAGAAAGTTATTTGTACTTAATCTTTGATTTCAGGGTCGAAAACGTCACATAGCCAGCCTCACTCCTAGAAACTGTGATGTCTATGCTCGTACGTTAATTATTTTTTATATAGACTTATGTTCCTGACTTTTTTTAATAATATCTATATAATAATCTCTACTATTTTTTTTTAATTTTAGAATAAAAACTGATAAATAAAAAGTCCACTTACTAATGGGGGGTTGGCGAGCGGAGCGAGCAGGGGGGGTACCCCCTAGTATATATACATATTGACATGATTATTTTACACACTTTCCTCCAGCGATTTTCTCATCATCGGTAAATCCAATTTTGAAAAACTAGGTGACCATTTAAAAGAGCGGAGCAAGAGCTTTCCAATGGTATTTTTAGTTTTTTTCATAGACTTGATAATCATTATTTACTTTGATGTCGTAAGTTCAGTTCAAGGTGCAAAGTCGGAAGGTTATGTTTTTTTAGCCGATCTTTTTTTATTATATATTTGGTGTAAATAGATACGGGATAATTGTTGTTTGGATGTAATTTGATCTATTTTTCTATTTTTAAACTAATATTAAAAAAGTGATAATTAGGCTATGCGTAAAGAACAACAAGTCGGGTCTACTGCAACTTCAGACGTTCCGTTTGAAAAAGTCCCTAGGATTTTCGAACGGCTTGAAACGTAAACAACGTGATTGATGGGTGAGTATTATTGAGTTACAATGCTAAGAGTTAATTTCATTAATATGAACAAGTAAAATGAAATACTGCATAATTAGAAAACATTTATTTAGAGAAATATTATTAACCTAAAAAACTCTATCCCAAGAATAATGTTACTTTGTAAAGTTGTTGAAGCAGATTAAATAATATGTAGAATAATCATGATAATATTTAATTATTTAGATTATTGTAACTGTATAAATCGTGCAAATCTCATCGTCACAACGAGGCGAGAATAGCGAAAAATCAATCGAGTTATGCGAGTAGCTGTAATGTGGGAAACGTAGGTGCCCCCATTTTTAGCAGCGTTACAGTATAAGTCTCGGTGCGGCCCCGTTCGTTCGCCGATACAAGGAACGGCTCGTCGTGCTCGAACTTCGTCTTACGGCGCTTAGGCGTGAGATTAATATTACGCGTTCCTGTGGACAGAAGAAGTAGCGGTTGCGCGATTGATTCACTCTCGGCGGCATTATACGCAGCATCTATCCTCTCAATTTTTCTATGTATATTTTTGGATCACTTTTTTTTTTAATTAAGCTTTATTTAAGTCTCACAATAGACTTATTTTAGCTACAGTAATTGAACTTTTCTTTTTTCAAATACGTACTAGTGAATATGACGAGTGAGAAAAATCTACCTCGGCTAATTTTTTTCAGAGTTAGAGAATACGATGTCTAAACCCAAGGTAAGTACTTTTAAAGTATGTATAAATATGTAATTCTATCGCTGCTATAAAGTGAACACTTGTAATATTATTACGCCAATTGCTGAGCGCAGGCTGCAGGTGCGCAGTAGTGTACTGCGCATACTCGATGTTTTTGTTCAGCTGGCGGCAGGTGGCAGTAGTAGTTGCGAATAACGAAGCTAACGTTAGATACTTTTTTCTTTGTCGGCTTGATTTAACCAACTGTACACATAGGTTTCTCATTAATACTACTTTCATTAAACATAATTATTTTTTTTTATGATCTAATCGCGTCTTATGAAATGTTATAAAAATATAATATCAATTTTTCTTTTCGATTAATAGTTTTCCTCATTAAAGCTTTTAACCCCTTCGTTCATTCTAACGTTTTGTAAAAAAAAATTCATCTTTTACTTTTATTATAATTAAGCACTACACTAAAATAAAAAGAAATGATTTTTTCTGACTACTTCTCTCATTTTGCTTTTTCAAAGAGAAAGCTTTGTAACGGTGAAAATGTTCGAATAAAATATTTGCTAATTCAGATCAAGTTATGTTGTAGTTTACTCGCATAGGCATTTAGACGTCCTAGCCCATGCCATTACATGTAAAAGACACGGTAATTGTAAGGTAAATTTTGTATTACTGCGGTTTACTTTGACGAGAAAGTCGGACACTGCTCATGATAGCCAATGGGAATCGAAAACTGGTCAGAGTCAATGTCTTTTAGCAATAATATCAGTCTATTTTTATAAATATTATGTATAATAAAAAAAATAAATGTTTTAATTTATGTTTGGTAATGAATAATCAGTCAATTTCCAGACCTGACCCGTACCATTTGCAATTTCCGGTTCTCGGCGACAGAGAATCAGGAAATACCGTGGTCGGTTGGTTTGGGTAGTTTCAGGAGCCTCACAGACTATTCCGAAGACCAAATAAGTATTTGACATGTCCCAAGTTAATTATCATTGCGTTAATACGTTATATTACCAATTTCATCATCAATAATCGTCGACTGATGACATATATCATTTTTTCCCACTTCTCGGTGTACCAAGATTCTGTAAGAAGAGTGTAGGATTTGAATTTTTTCCACAACCTTGACTGAAATTCACCTAAATTTTGTATTAAGTTTCGAGAAAGTAGAATGTATTTATCACTCTTTTCCCAAACTTTGGCGAAACTTAACATTAACTTTGTATGAAGTTTTGCGTAAGTTAATCGTAAGATTTCAATTTGATTTTCCTACTTTAAAACAGATGAACTGAAGCAAAGTGAATATAAACATATGAAGTATTTCCTAAGGCGAGTGTAAGTTTGTATTTTTACACCAACATTGGCGGAAACTAATCTGAAGTTCATATTAAGTTTTCCGTCGATGGTTGTGACAAGCTTTGTCTAAAGAATGGCTTAAAGTATGGATGAAAGTATGGCTTAAAGTATGGCTGAAAGTATGGCTTAAATTATGGCTGAAAGTATGGTTTAAAGTATATCTTAAAGTATATCTGAATGTATAGCTCAAAGTATGACTCAAAGTATTGCAGCAAGTAATGATGAAAGTACGGCTAAAGTATGACTGAAATTATAGCTTTATGAAATTTTCAAAAAAGTTTTGGAAAACTATTAAAATTTCATTATTGTTTGCTACAAACCTTTACGGTAGTTGAAGTTTTTTTTAGTGAACAGTGGCGTGATGTTTTGCGAAGCCTGACATCCGTTGAGAAAAGTTTTTCTAAACTTTAGTAGAGATTTACCCAAACTTCATCAGAGATTATTAAATGTTAAGAAAAACTTTCCCGGAATTTTGGTGAAATCCTTTCCAACTTAACGTCAACGTCTAAGAACAATTGCAATCTTTTGCGAAGGTTTGGGAAAACTTGAACGAAGTTTGCCAATCGTATAGGAAAACTTTTCCGAAGTATAGCTGACATCTAGGTAAACAATTGCAAAATTTGCGGCCGTTTGGGAAAACTTCACGAAAGCATAGCAAACGTTTAGTCTAAGTATGGCTAAAAGTATCGTCTAAAGTATGGCTGAACCATGGGTGAAAGTATGGCTATAATTATGCCAATAAGTATGGCTTGGTTTATTGCTGAAAGTATGGGTGAAAGTATGGCTTAAAGTATGGTCCAAAGTATGGATTAATGTATGGCTCAAAGTATGGCTCTAAGTATGGCTTACCGTATATCTGAAAGTATGGCTTAAAGTACGGCTCAAACTATGGTAGCAAGTAATGATAAAAGTATGGCTAGAGTATGACTGAAAGTATAGCTTTATGAAAGTTTCGAAAAAGTTTTGGAAACCTTTATCAAAGTTTTCTTATCATTTACTAAAAACCTTTACGGAAGTTTAAGTTATTATAGTGATTTGTTGAGATACGTTTTGCAAAGCCTGACATCCGTTGAGAAAACTTTTTGTAAACGCATGTCGGCTTTGCAAAACATCTTTGAACAAATCACTAATTAAATTTAAACTTCCGTAAAGATTTTTAACAATCAATAACGAAACTTTTAAACATGTTTTCAAAACTTTTTTGAAACTTTCATAAAGCTATACTTTTAATTATACACTAGCCATAGTTTCATCATTACTTACTGCCATACTTTGAGCCATACTTTAAACTATACTTTCAGATATACGCTAAGCCGTACTTTGAGCCATGCTTTAAGTCTTACTTTCAGATATACGCTAAGCCATACTTGGAGCCATACTTTCAGATATACGCTAAGCCATACTTCGAGCCATACTTTAAGCTATAATCTAAGCCATACTTTTAGCCATACTTTAAGCCATAATCTAAGCCATACTTTTAGCCATACTTTAAGCCATACTTCACCCATACTTTTAGCCATACCTTCACGCATACTTTCAGCCATTCCTTCACCCATTCTCTATGTTATACTCTAAGCCACTTTTACCCATACATTCAGCAATACTTTCACCCATATGTCCAGCCATACTTTAGGTCATACTTTCAGCCATACTCGGACAGTGCTCAAAATAAAGCTTGTTCTGTCTACTTTTAGAATTTTTTTTCGCTCATATTCGTAACAGGAATACTTGCAGAGTTACATAAAATAGAAGAGACATCATGTTTTAACAAAATAAAATATTTTGAAGATAAGAATATTTTTTACTTTAAAACACGATCTTTCAATTTGGTACAAATCCGTGACCCAAAGGTTACGCACTCTTCTTGTAAGTATGATTCAAAGTATGGCAAAAAGTATGGGTTAAAGATCGGCTGAAAGTATGGCTTAAACTATGTCTGAAAGAATGGCAAATATATACACGAATCGTTTTCCTCAGTCAACCGATTTTAGTTTTTATGGTCTCCTTTGCTCCTTAATGAATTTCTTTGGAACTCGCCGGGGGAAAAATAAAAAATTATTCAATATTCAGAAAGTTATAACCATGGCCGCGGTTGATCATAAATTCGTGTAAGTGGTTAAAGAAATGTATTTTTTAAATTTGATTTAACTGAAGGTTTTGGATAATTTTGAAATTTTTCTTCGGCAAGTCGCCATGAAATTAATTAAGAAACAAAATCTGATCATTAAAAATAAAATCGTTCGTGAATGAAAAAAGATCCCTGTGTTTCATCAATAACTGTTTGTACTGACGAAACTGTTCCTGAAATATCGACATTTTGTTAAAAAATGTTCGTTTAATTATATTAAATAGACTTTTTTTTAGAACAGATTAACTATTTGTGTTATTCGGAATGGCTTCATTACATTACAAATATTGCTCTTACATATTTTAGACAACCTCTTGATTTAACACAGCTTTAATTTGGGAGTCGCGCATGAACCTCGTTAACTAGAAATACGATTTTTTATTACCATTAATAGAAGTTTTCCTTTCAGTTCACATTCTGATTATCTACTTACGTTACAGTTTATTGAAGATAAGATGCATTATTCATTATTTCATAATTATTTTATTACTCATTTTTTTCTATTAAAATTAAAAATTTTAATGTTAAAGCGCGAGAACTTTAAGGCTGCGAAGCGACTGCTCTCTAATTTTGCAATTTTTGTAACAAAAAATACTCTTGTGCATCATAGGGTGAAGCGTTATGCTGCTCTAGATATTTTTGCGAAGCCGATAGATTTATTGAAGCACGAGAACTCTTTACGTAAGGATACGAGGTGGCTGTGTACGCGATTTCTTGATTTCTAATCGAGGGCAAGCAATTTTTGGAGTAGGCTTGTCGCTGCATGGCTGTATGTTGTTTACGAGTCTGAAAATAAAAATTGAACGGGTGACCAAACGAAACGAACGCTTCCCGGGTTTTCATCAAGAAATTCTCTGGTGCGACAGGCTAAGTGTTAGCGATATTTGAAACATAATTTAAACTAAAGAACTTTTCATGTAATGCTCTAAAATAGCAGTGCCGTCGATTTCAAATCAAAGTGCTTTTGGCGCATACTTTATTGTTGTTTGGGCTATGAAAAAATATTTTATCATGCTTTAACCCGTTTCCGCCGAGAACGCCACTCGCGGTACCCCGGTCTTTGAAAGTTTGTAACTGACGTTAAAAACGTTAAAAAGAAATGAGAGGGTCATATTCTGAAAGTTTAAGATCTGCTCTTTCCGATGGTGCCCATCAAAATTTACAAAAAAATTTTTTACTATTACAAAATGCAGTTTAAAAAAAAAAAACATGAATTTTTCATCCATTTTTTTTTTTGAAATTGAGTTTTCAAAAGGTTCCCCTAGTGGAATCGACTCGGAACCTCATTAAACGGTGGAATAAATGTTTGAATATGAGGAACTCATGGTTCGCGGATCGATTTTTCACCTGGGGATTTTCAAAATGGCGCCTTGATTGCAAAATTTTTGTCAATATGTTTATGAATTTTTTACTCAATAACTATGGGGTTATGGAAAAATTGTGAAGAGAGAAAAAGTTCTTAGAATTACTCAAAGAATGAACCCGAATTTTTTCAAAACGTTTCAAGAAAATTTTTGTATTTTTGCAAAAGGTAAATTTATGCAAAATTCAAAATTTGCTCAAAAAAATCCAAAAAAATTCCCATGTATTCTACGGTTGATTCTAAGAACATTTTATTCTTGTAAATTTTTCTGTAAATGTAATAGTTTTTGAATAAAAAATTTCTTAAAATCAAACTTAGTCCAACTTTTTGTTTCTTGTTCCCAAGATATCTACATTCATACTTGGTGACTACGTTTACATTCACAGTAGGATTTGTTACATTTACGCAATATAAACGTGCTACAGGTTGTTTTGGAGTATTCTTTACATTTAACGGAGCAATTAGTTATGGAATAGGTCTCATCTATGAAGCGTTCTTCCACAGAGCGATTCTGGATTATCTCTGGTAGTTTGCGAAATTTCTAATTTTTCGCACACTTTGTGTGAGAGAATTGATAGCAGCATTTTATTTTATTTTCGTCGCGGAAGTTTTATCCCGTTATTGGATTCGCTGAAGAAGTGTGGTCTTTTGAAAGTATAGTTCCTTGGGTTTATCGTATATGGATGAAAGATTATTTACTTCTATACTCAAAAGTCTGATCTCTCAAGCAATATAAAACAATGCTAAAGAGAAAAGCATCACAAATTTCAAAAAACAAAGAATCTGAATCAGCTCGGGAATATGACGATTCAGATTTAGATTTCGAAGAGGATAATGAGGTCGTTGTAATACCTGATCCAGACAACTCAGGGTCTGAGGGAGATTCTGAGTCAGATGATGAGAATTTGGAGGAAGAAATTTCAAAACCAACCGTCTCATACAGATCTACTTTTTATAACTATTCAGAAACTCAGAAAAAACTAGAACCAGATCATGAATTTTCATGGTGTAATGGAGAAAAAGTGTGCTCTGGAAACGTAGACGATCAACTACTGTTGAGTAATGTGGTAAAGTAAAAAAAAATATGTTCAATGTCACCTGTGCAGTTATTTGAACTTTTTTTCTCTAAAGAAATAAAAAATTATATTATTGCAACTAGCGAAGCGAATGGCTTGGATTTATCCATACAAGAACTTGATACTTTTGTAGGAATATTATTGCTATCTTCGTACAACATACGAAATGAACAAAGGGAGTATTGGGAAACTGACCCTCTTGTGAAGTGCTCCATAGTTTCTTCAGCGATGACTCGTGATAGGTTTGGTGAAATAAAAACAAAAATAAAATATTCAAAACTTGACGATAAAAATGATAATGACAAAGCTTGGAAAGTTCGGAAAATTTTGAATTTATTCAAAAAAAATATTCAACAATTTGGTTTTTTTACGACGGCTCTTTCGGTAGATGAAATGATGGTCAGATTTTTTGGACGCACTTGCCTAAAACAATATTTACCTTGCAAGCCTGACAGATATGGACTAAAGCTTTGGGGCTTGTGTGGAGTAAATGGATATATATTCAATCTGGACATTTACTGTGGTAAAAATGATACTAGTATTGGAATAAAATTAGCATCATGTCCACTTGGCTCCAGAGTAGTCTTACAAATGATCAATCCTCTTTTACTCAGCCTTTCAAAAAGAAAGCTATCAGACTATCACCTCTATTTCGATAATTATTTTACTAGTCCTGATTTAATCGTCCACTTGAATAAATATGGATTACGATCGACAGGAACTGTCCGTAAAGATAGAGTCAAAGAAAAGCATATCTTTGAAAAAAAATCTCCGCGAGGAACATTCAAAGTGAATCATGACACAAACAGTGGCATGAACTTTATAAGTGTGATTGACTCGAAACAGGTATCTGTTTTATCTACAGCAGTTGGTGTTACACCTTTAAAACCGATGAAAAGGTATTCACGAACTGCTAAAGACAGAACAGAAATAGGATTTCCTTTTGCCATTTCATTGTACAACAAATTTATGGGAGGCGTAGACTTGCACGATTTTCGATGTAAAAAAGCTTCCCCAAGCATAAGCTCAAAAAAATGGACATTCAAAATTTTTGTACGTATCATTGAAGCTTCAGTCACAAATGCTTTAACACTTTGGAACATTTGCAATAACGACAAAACTACACATGTAACAACAAAAGGTTTATGTAAAGAAATCAGTAGAGTGTATTTGTCGAATTCTAAATTAGGCGATTTCCAATCTCACAAGTATGAAACTAGAACTAGAGCATTATGTAATTACGAGGGGTGTCGTCAAAGAACTAGCAGATTTTGCAATGATTGCGACAAGTACTATTGCTTGCACTGTTTTTCCCGTTTGCATCATGTGGATTAATTTTTTTCACTCAAATGATCGTAAATAATTAAAAAAAAAAAACAAAAATATAAAAAAAAAATATAAAAATCACTAAAATGTAAAAAAAAAAAAGAAAGAGACTATCTATATTCGTCGACCTCCACGATGGTGATAGTTGGGCAACGTAAACTTCGTTTACGGCAGACAGACGAAGGATAGACTTTGATACCACTTTGGTACGTATGGGACGAGAATTTTTACTAGGAATGCACATTATGAAAACAGTTGTAAGAATAAAATGTTCTTAGAATCAACCGTAGAATACATGGGAATTTTTTTGGATTTTTTGAGCAACATTTGAATTTTGCATAAATTTACCTTTTGCAAAAATACAAAAATTTTCTTGAAACGTTTTGAAAAAATTCGGGTTCATTCTTTGAGTAATTCTAAGAACTTTTTCTCTCTTCACAATTTTTCCATAACCCCATAGTTATTGAGTAAAAAATTCATAAACATATTGACAAAAATTTTGCAATCAAGGCGCCATTTTGAAAATCCCCAGGTGAAAAATCGATCCGCGAACCATGAGTTCCTCATATTCAAACATTTATTCCACCGTTTAATGAGGTTCCGAGTCGATTCCACTCGGGGAACCTTTTGAAAACTCGATTTAAAAAAAAAAATGGATGAAAAATTCATGTTTTTTTTTTTAAACTGCATTTTGTAATAGTAAAAAATTTTTTTGTAAATTTTGATGAGCACCATCGAAAAGAGCAGATCTTAAACTTTCAGAATATGACCCTCTCATTTTTTTTTGACGTTTTTAACGTCAGTTACAAACTTTCAAATACCGGGGTACCGCGAGTGGCGTTCTCGGCGGAAACGGGTTAATTCTGAATGCGTAAAATGATAGGATAATCAGATAACTTTTAAAACGAAAAATTATTTTCATATTTTATGTTAATTTATTTATTTAGTTTAAAATACCTAAAGTATAGAAATTCAATGTAAAAAATTCAAATGTAACGAGTATAGCAAATCTTCACACCTATTCTTTATGACCAATCTAAATCAATTTCCGAATGTTGCACAACATCGGGCTCACGTTTTTTAAGAAAAGAAATACATGACTCGCTCTGTATTTATCAACGAGAGATATCAACTATGATGCGTTCATAGTTTCGCTAGCTGTACGCGAGTCGCGAACATTTGACCGATCAAACGAAAGCTTTCCTCGCCAGCTGTCTTGAAAATGAGTCCAGTACTGAAATCGACTAGTCAGAGAAATGGCTGAATTCTGTTTATAAGGTAAATCGCAGTCGACAAAAACAGATTTTGAAATTTGCAGCTCTCTCAGTTTCCCAGGGCTTCTATACGAAAACAACGTTCGTAAGTTTTATTTGCTTATATCTTGAGTACAGCTTAGTCAACAAGAAAATGGCTTGCATCAAACAAAAGAGCTTAAAATTTTGCATCGAAAATGATTTTGAACTCGATTCCATTGAGTGCAAAGTTCCAAGATAATTAATGGAAAAGAAATAAACGCTGTGTGAGCGAGAGACACGGGAAGCATACTCCGGCGAGGGAGGAAAGTCGGCGGCATGTTCATTTCTTTGCGATTAATTATCTCGGAACTTTGCACTCATCGGAATCGAGTAAAAAATCGTTTCTGATGCAAAATTTTGAGCTCTTTCGTTTGTAAGCAAATTTCGTTTTCGAGATGTAAGCAAATAAAACTTTCAAACGCTGTTTCCGCATAGAACCCTTGGATCTAGGAATCTGCAAATTTCAAAATCGGGTTTTGCGACCTCGATTTACCTTATAACCACTATGCAGTCATTTCTATGACAAGTCCATTTCACAGCGATTTTTACTGCGGACTAAATCGTTGCCTCGATTGCTCCGCTTCCCCCTTACCTCCCGCTTCCGTTAACGTACTCCATAGCAACGGTTGCCCCCCACTCTTTGCCGCAAAATACAATATTTATATACCATAGTGATCAGCATGAAAAACTGAGTCAAGATTACTTGGACCGAAAAGTTTTCTAGCAAGTTTTCCGCGCCCTTGTAATGTCCAGGGAAATTCCTCGTATAGCACCGGCCCTGGCAGCGACGGCGACGAGACTCGAGCGACAGCCGCTGCGCCAAGAGTGGGGGCAACCGTTGCTACGGAGTTTGTTGTCGGAGCCGGGAGTTAAGGGGAAAGCGGAAGAATCAAAATACCTCTGAAATCAACTTCTCAAAGAAATGGCTACATTTGGTTACTTATAAGGTAAATCGAGGTCGAAAACCCGATTTTGAAATTCCTAGCTTCCTAAATCCAGGGGTTCTATGCAAAAACAGCGATTGAAAGTTTCAGACGTTTATATCTCGAGAACGACTTAGTCTCCGACAATATGGCTTGCGCCAAACGATACAGCGTAAAATTTTGTATCGGTGACGAGTATTTACTTGATTACGATGAGCGCAAAGTTCCGAGATAATTAATCCAATAGAAATTAATGCCCCCCCCCCGGGCCGCCGGTATGATTCTCTCGAAGTCTCGCTCAAAAACTCGTTCAAAGACTCGCATATTCAGCAAGACTTTGAGCCAGGCATCGAGCGTTATACAAAGTTTATGCTCAGTTTAGATAAAGTTCATTCAAAGTTTTGACAAAGTTTGCGTAAAGTTTATACAAAGTTTACATAAAGTTTATACAAAGTTTACATGTTTATACAATGTTTAGATAAAGTTACGACGAAGTTTATAGATTATAGAAAGTTGAAAGTCTGCATGAATGGTGCCGCTCGAAGTCTGGCTAAAAGTCTGGCTAAAAGTATGGCTAAAAGTATAGCTAAAAGTATGGCCAAAAGTATGGCTAAAAGTATCGCTAAAAGTATGGCTAAAAGTATGGCTTAAATATATGGCTAAAAGTATGGCTAAAAGTATGGCGAAAAGTATGGCTAAAAGTCTGGCTAATAGTCTGGCTAAAAGTATGGCTAAAAGTATGGCTAAAAGCCAGACTTCGAGCGGCACCTTTCATGCAGACCTTCAACTTTCTATAATCTATAAAATTCGTCGAAACTTTATTTAAACTTTGTATAAATTTCATGTAAACTTTGTATAAATTTTGTCTAAATTTTGTATAAACTTTATGTAAGCTTTATATAAATTTTACTCAAACTTTGTCAAAACCTTGAATGAACTTACCTAAACTGACAACGAGAGTTCTCACTCTCTGGGAAACGGATTTTCGCAGTCATCGGAGTCGATTTCTGGTACCTAAAAATGAAGCCCGTGTGCCTAATTCCATCTCATAGGCCCTTTTTCTTGAGATATGGGCAATATCATCCCAAATACTGTATTTCGTTAAAAAATTATGTTTCTTCTATTGCCTCTCACATTGCAAGTATATAAGATACGAAAACGAGCTAAAATTATAAAAGTAAACAGTAAAAGCTAAAATTTAAACCCTGATTCGTTAAAAAATATCGATTTTTCAGAAAGTTACAAACAATCAAAGATAGGGTACAAATATGGTTAAAAATACGATCCACTTCATCGGTTAAAATGAAGACCAATTTTTTACCATTTTCAGAAATGGACTCTCCTTGTCATTTTAGATAAAGTTCATTCAAAGTTTTGACAAAATTTGCGTAAAATTTATATAAAGTTTACATAAAGTTTATACAAAGTTTACATAAAGTTTATACAATGTTCACATGAAATTTATACAAAGTTTTAGCCATACTTTTAGCCATACTTTTAGCCATACTTTTATCCACACTTTTAGCCATACTTTTAGCCATACTTTTATCCACACTTTCAGCCATACTTTTAGACATACTTTTACCCATACTTTTAGCCATACTTTTAGCCATACTTTTAGTCATACTTTTAGCCATACTTTTAGTCATACTTTTAGCCATACTTTTATCCATACTTTTAGCCATACTTTTATCCATACTTTTAGCCAGAATTCGTGCGCCACCTTTCATGCAGACCTTCAACTTGCTATAATCTATAAACTTCGTCGAAACTTTATATAAACTTTATATAAATTTCAGGTAAACTTTGTATAAACTTTATGTAAACTTTGTATAAACTTTACGCAAACTTTGTCAAAACTTTGAATGAACTTCATCTCAACTGAGCATAAATTTTGTATAATGCTCGATGCCTGCCTCAAATTCTAGCTGAATATGCGAGTCTATTAACGAGTTTTTGAGCGAGCCTTCGGGAGAAGCATACCGGTCGCCGGGGGGGGGGCGCATTAATTTCTATTGGACTAATTATCTCGGAACTTTGCGCTCATCGAAATCAAGTAATAACTCGTTTCCGATACAAAATTTTACACTGTATCGTTTGGCCCAAGCCATTTTGACGTAGACTAAGTCGTTCGCGAGAGATAAGCGACTGAAACTTTCAATCGCTGTTTTCGCATAGAACCCTTATGGAAACCCTGGGGTGATTCTGAAACAATACAATATTTATATACCATCGTGATCAGCATGAAAAACTGAGTCAAGATTACTTGGACCGAAAAATTTTCTAGCAAGTTTTCCGCGTCCTTGTAATGTCCAGGGATCTTCCCTGTATAGCGCCGGCCCTGGCAGTGACGGCGACGAGACCCGAGCGGCAGCCGCCGCGCCAAGAGTGGGGGCAACCGTTGCTACGGAGTTTGTTGTCGGAAGCGGGAGGTAAGGGGAAAGCGGAAGAATCAAAATACCTCTGAAATCAACTTCTCAAAGAAATGGCTACATTTGGTTACTTATAAGGTAAATCGAGGTCGAAAAACCCGATTTTGAAATTCCTAGCTTCCTAAATCCAGGGGTTCTATGCGAAAACAGCGATTGAAAGTTTCAGTAGCTTATATCTCGAGAACGACTTAGTCTCCGACAAAATGGCTTGCGCCAAACGATGCAGCGTAAAATTTTGTATCGGTAACGAGTTTTTACTTGATTTCGATGAGCGCAAAATTCCGAGATAATTAATCCAATAGAAATTAATGCCCCCCCCCCCCCGGGCCACCGGTATGTTTCTCTCGAAGTCTCGCTCAAAAACTCATTCAAAGACTCGCATATTCAGGTAGACTTTGAGCCTGGCATCGAGCGTTATACAAAGTTTATGCTCAGTTTAGATAAAGTTCATTCAAAGTTTTGACAAAGTTTGCGTAAAGTTTATACAAAGTTTACATAAAGTTATTCAAAGTTTACATGAAATTTATACAAAGTTTAGATAAAGTTACGACGAAGTTTATAGATTATAGAAAGTTGAAAGTCTGCATGAATGTTGCCGCTCGAAGTCTGGCTAAAAGTCTAGCTAAAAGTATGGCTAAAAGTATGGCTAAAAGTATGGCCAAAAGTATGGCTAAAAGAATGGCTAAAAGTATGGTTAAAGGTATGGCTAATAGTATGGCTAAAAGTATGGCTAAAAGTATGGCTAAAAGTATGGCTAAAAGCCAGACTTCGAGCGGCACCTTTCATGCAGTCCTTCAACTTTAATCTATAAATTTCATCGAAACTTTATCTAAACTTTGTATAAATTTCATGTAAACTTTGTATAAACTTTGTGTAAAGTTTGTATAAACTTTATGTAAGCTTTATATAAATTTTACTCAAACTTTGTCAAAACTTTGAATGAACTTTATCTAAACTGACAACGAGAGTTCTCACCCTCTGGGAAACGGATTTTCGCAGTCATTGGAGTCGATTTCTGGTACCTAAAAATGAAGCCCGTGTGCCTAATTCTATCTCATAGGCCCTTTTTCTTGAGATATGGGCAATATCATCTCAAATACCCTATTTCGTTAAAAAATTATGTTTCTTCTATTGCCTCTCACATTTCAAGTATATAAGATACGAAAACGAGGGAAAATTATAAAAGTAAACTGTAAAAGCTAAAATCTAAACCCTGATGGCTAAAAAATATCGATTTTTCAGAAAGTTACAAGCAATCAAAGATAGGGTACAAAAATGGTTAAAAATAGGATCCACTTAATCGGTTAAAATGAAGACCAATTATTTACCACTTTCGTACGCGATCTTTAATTGCTTGTCAGAAATGGACTCTCCTTGTCAGTTTAGATAAAGTTCATTCAAAGTTTTGACGAAGTTTGGGTAAAATTTATTTAAAGTTTACATAAAGTTTATACAAAGTTCACATAAAATTTATACAAAGTTTACATGAAATTTATACAAAGTTTTAGACATACTTTTAGCCATACTTTTTGCCATACTTTTAGCCATACTTTTATCCATACTTTTAGCCTTACTTTTATCCATACTTTTAGCCATACTTTTAGCCATACTTTTAGCCATACCTTTAGACATACCCATACTTTTAGCCATACTTTTAGCCATACTATTAGCCATACTTTTAGCAATACTTTTAGCCATACTTTTAGTCATACTTTAGCCATACTTTTATCCATACTTTTATCCATACTTTTATCCATACTTTTAACCATACTTTTAGCCATACTTTTAGCAATACTTTGAGCCATACTTTTAGTCATACTTTTAGCCATACTTTTATCCATACTTTTATCCATACTTTTAGCCATACTTTTAGCCATACTTTTAGTCATACTTTTAGCCATACTTTTAGTCATACTTTTAGCCATACTTTTATCCATACTTTTAGCAATACTTTTAGCCATACTTTTATCTATACTTTTAGCCAGAATTCGAGCGCCACCTTTCATGCAGACCTTCAACTTTCTATAATCTATAAACTTCGTCGAAACTTTATCTAAACTTTGTATAAATTTCAGGTAAACTTTGTATAAACTTTATGTAAACTTTGTATAAACTTTACGCAAACTTTGTCAAAACTTTGAATGAACTTCATCTAAACTGAGCATAAATTTTGTATAACGCTCGATGCCTGCCTCAAAGTCTAGCTGAATATGCCAGTCTATTAACGAGTTTTTGAGCGAGCCTTCGAGAGAAGCATACCGGCGGGGGGCGCATTAATTTCTATTGGATTAATTATCTCGGAACTTTGTGCTCATCGAAATCAAGTAAAAACTCGTTTCCGATACAAAATTTTACACTGTATCGTTTGGCCCAAGCCATTTTGACGTAGACTAAGTCGTTCTCGAGAGATAAGCGACTGAAAGTTTCAATCGCTGTTTTCGCATAGAATCCTTATGGAAAAAATATGCACAAAATCATGCAATTTTTCCTGCAGATTTATCTCCAGCGTTCTCTGCTGGATTATCTGCTGATTTCTCTGGAGACAGCCACGCATACAAGTATAAAGTAAACTATAAAGATTTTCATGTATTTTGCTACATGGATTTTGCTCTTCAGATAATCCTGCATACAATTCTGCAGAATGCTCCTCATTAATTTTGAACATTTTATCTGGAGAATTTCTATACCTGTTAAAATAGACAAAAAATAAAACTAAAATTTTATATCATTAACTTGAGTTTCATAGTTATAATTATTGAAAATCATTTATAATATTGTACAGCTAAAAGAATACTACAGAAAAACTTCACGAAAAACTGCAGATATGCAAATAAATTATCATTTTCTACAGCAAAAATTAATCCTACAAATAAGTGTAAGCCGTATGCGACGGTGAGATTCTTCACGTATTAGTCACATTCCGAAAATCCACGAGTCTCGTTGGAGAGATTGGACAGCAGTGATTTGTAGCTGCTTCAAGCCGGATGCACGAATGTTCTGGAATCACCGAAACATTCGTACGCGCTCTAATTTACTAGTCAAGTGTCGTTACAGAGACACAATGGACCAAATCACCGCAAGGCACTCTCTCTCCGTCACGCTATAATTGTGTTCCGCGGATGAGAGTGTGCGGCTCGCGAACTCCAGTACTCTTTCTTCACCATCGATTATTTGAAAGATTACTGCGCCGATACCTGTGTTGCTCGCATCTGTTTTAAGAACGAACTGTTCTTCAAAATGCGGGCGAGATAAAATTGGAGCTGATGCAACACAAGCTTTGATCTGATCTAATGCTGCTTTTTGTTCATCCGTCCAATCATATCGGCGATCCTTTTTGGTGAGTCGCGTCAGAGGCTCGGCTATGGTAGCGAAATCTTTTCAAAACTTCCTGTACCATGAAGCCATTCCTAGAAAACGCCGAAGCTATTTTAGGTTGCGTGGTTCGGAGTAGCTTACTATAGGTGCGATTTTCTCGGAATCGTAGCGAAAACTGTCCCGATGAACGAGCACTCCGAGGTAACAAACTTCTGTCTGGCCATACACGCTTTTCTCTCGATTAATCGTGAGATTAGCCTCCTTTATTCGTTTGAGAACGTGGCCAAACCACTTTACGTGTTCATCAAACGTCTCGGTGACAATAATTATGTCATCGAGATAGGAGAAGGCATAGGGTTCCATTTCCGGACCGATAACTTTATCGATCAACCTCTGAAATGCCGCCCCTGCCTGCGAAAGGTAATACGGCAGGCGTGTGAACTGGAATAATCCCAGTCCAGGCACCGTGAATGCCGTTAATGGGCGAGATTCTGCCTCCAGCGGAATCTGGTGATACGCGCTGCTTAAATCCAGAGTAGAAATATATTTCGCACCTTGTAGCTTGCGGAAGATCGCATCCATATTTATTAGCGGATATGCGTCAAGTCTGGACTCAGCGTTCACCTTCCGGAAGACGATGCAGAAGCTATACTTATCGAGCGCTTTCCGCACCATGACTACCGGACTCGACCAAGCTCTGGTCGAGGGTTCAATTATATCCGCCTCCAGCATCTCACGTACTTGAGAGTGCACAATCTCCTCTAATTTCTTGGAGACGGGATAATATTTCTGTTTGATCGGCCACGCTGAACCAACAGAAATTTCATGTTCGGCCCATGTAGTGCGGCCGAGTGGTTCCTCCATCTTGGCGAGCAGCTGGACGAGGAGTTCTTGGAGTTGCTTTTACTGCACCTCCGTCATCTCCTCGAGACCGATCGATGCTAACTGTAGAGTTTCTCCAAGGGCAACGCTGGATACTTCCAACGCTACAGTTTTCCCCGACGCGCTCACGGTCAGCTGATTTTTCACTGCATCGTGAACCATTCCGAAAGTCCAGATGAAATCAGCGCCGAGGTCGCATTCTAAGGCTTCGTCCACAAGAACTGCGACACGAATCTCCTTTTCCACCCCTTCTACCTCTAAGGGAAGCATTAAATACCCCGCAATCGCCACCGTGTGACCACCAGGGACTTTTGCTTTTCTTCCGTGGCTTCGTAAATATCGAGCCTCGCGGAGGCTAATTGCAGTCCGATTGAACCTATCACGGTTCATGCTACGCCCGTATTATATAATTCACGTATTTGGAAGCCCTCGATGTTAACCAGGAGCCACCGCCTGGCTTCCTCGTCGGGGTTCGCAATCGATGTGCTCTCTCCGATAATTGCGATTATCGATGATGCTGATTCGCCGCGCGGCTCCTTCTGGCCAGAGGAAGCCGTGACAGCGATTTCGGAGGGTGTCTTCTCGGGAGCGGGCGACGTATAGACTCCGTCACCATACCCGCTTTCCCGTTTCCCGCACACGTAGGGCAATTATACGTCCGATAACCAGGCAGACCGCAGTCGGAACAATGAATACCCTCATTGTTACCCTTCGGTTTCGCTACGCTGGTGTCAGAGATTTCTTTCTCTCTTGCTACCGAGATCACGAGTCGCGCTTCGGCGAGTTGTCTGAAGACTTCCCTTTTTCTCCTTTGTCTCCATTCTTTTTCCGCTTGGGTGAGGACGGTTTCGAAGCGGCATGGAGGGCTGCTTCATCTGTAGCGCTGGCTGCAACGCCAGCCTCACCTACTACGCATGCATTTTGGACAGAGTTGCGATCCAATTTTGTCCGTTTCCTTCCGCCCTCGGCGGGTCTATTGGTCCTGGTATTGCCGTAACTTTCAGTTGGGTGTGTTTCTCCTTGCTTCCCCAAAGTTTATAAGCAGTCTCGGGGAGGAGGCTCTGTTCCGGGGACGGTGGCTCTCGGTAAGATTTCTCTGCCTCGAGATTAAGCTCGGCCTCGACACTCAACTCCAAGAGAGTGTAGATGTCCTCGAAGTCTACCCTCCTCGCCATACGCTGGAGATCTGGCCGTATATTGTGGTGTAAGGTGTCCAGCTGGTCAGAGAGAGGGTGAGGTGGCTGGATCTTCTTCATGATCGAGAGTAGGCAGGTACTGAAGTCGCACACAGGTTCATCTCTCCCCTGTGTGCGCGCCGTTGCCTCTTGCAACACCCGCTGTTGAAACCTGCAGTTGGCACCGTACCATTTTCGTGCCGACGCGCAGAATTCATTCCACATGGCCCAGCTCATCTTGTTATTATGGTACCATGTGGCGGCGACTCCTGCAAAGAGTTCGGAGAGAGAGCTTAACATCTCTTTCTCCTTCATCTTCGCGAGGCTTCGACATTCTTCGACACGATTTAAAAACACGTCGATGCTTTGTCCCTTTTCGCCCGTGAACTTCAGACACTATTTTCACGTTAAGCTGCCAACATCTCGCTGGTTATTCCTATTCGGCCCTAGTTGCCGTGGAGTGCTGGCCCCAAGTGCATTTGGTTCGCTGCGCACTTCTCTCGAATTTGACTGATTCGGGAGACCCCCCCCCCTCCCAGGCTCCGTCTAGGAGACGATTGCGCGGCGTCCTTTGGGAAGGGAATGAGCGATTGGCTAGAAATCGGTGGTGTCTGCAGGTAAGTTTGCTGTTCTTCCGGACATCTGAATGTCAGGGTATCCTGGAAGCCCATCTGACGCTGTCCGCTCTGCGCTGATTCAATCCCTGTGCTGCACGCAGCTCCTTGTGATGCTTGCTGCGTGAAGTTCTCCAGCGTCGTTTGCAACTTGGACTGGTTGTTTGCTAGTTGCATAACCCTCTGTGTGGTTAAAAATGTGCTCTACTCGGCAGGGATTGTCAGATCCTTCGATTCCATTGCCACTGGCACCTGTCGTTGCTCTTCGGGGGTCGTATCTGCAACTTTGTCTGTTGATCCGTCCCCCGCAACCGAGTAGGTTTGGTTCAGTTTCATCTGAACCGAGCGCCCATGGTGTCTCGATTTCGCCATTGCAGACTCTGTCGATGAACATTTGGCGGAGGTTTGCCCTCTTGATCCACTCCGTGTGTTCATCGACTTCTACGTTTGTGGCGATGAAATCGTCTGCCGAGTAGTCCCCGAGCAGCCATCTACTCGCGCGAGCTAATTATTGGAATCGCACGGCAGATGCTTGCAACTTCATCGCCGTGAGATACTTATCTATCTCAGGCAGAAGAAGGACATTTTGCCTTCTGACTGGAATTCCCACGCGATAATTACAGTCGGAGAACAAAACTATAATTGAAAGGAACTTGCGGCTCGCACGCTACGTGATGTACAGTGTATACTCAGTGCGTCGATTGAGCGCGAGTACTTCCCTAAACTCCAGGTGCTTACAATCGCGTGTTACAGAGAAAAAGGACTAACTTGTCTCTCAAGCTGTCTCCCTGAATCTACATTCGCGAGCAGAAACGATAGCGCACCACCAGAAAGGGAGTGTTGCACTTAAGTTGGTTCTATTAAAAGTCTGAAGTTATTTGAGTGGTAAAAAAATATTATTTTTATTCTTCAATATTTAAGAAATATTTTGAAACGATAAATTAATTAATAATAATTGTTCAATTTTCATATATATTTGATAGCTAATACTTTTGTTTTTTTTTTTTAAATAAAGGTTAAAAAGTTTGTCGTTTTGACTAGTAAATGCCGTCAATTTAACCTCAAACCATGACTTTTCCGACTTTGATCTAAAATATCTTTTTATTTTATTCGGCTATTGGTATATTTTTTAATACTTTTAGAAAATATGAAATTTACTTTCTCGATATCTCTTTTTTGCTATAATTCTGCAGTGTTTAAGTTCTTCAATTTGAATACTTTTCCATGCCAACCGCATGGCTCCCATATTTCACCATGTTAAAACAAAAATTTTTTAAACAATATTATTTCAAGTATTTGGTCGACAACTTGCACTTAAAACTATATCAATTTGTTCATGAAAACCTGATCAATAACATCCTTCAATATTATTTTCATCTGCAGACTTTACGATTTTCATAGAACCACCTTAAACATTTGCTTCGCGACTCGTTGATCTTACAATTAATCCACACATTCGAAAGTCACACAGACACAAGCACTCGCATCAGGTTGAAAACCAGTTGATTTCTCGAATAGAGGATATTCGGCATTAACGGTTAAGTAGCGGGTAACTTTTCGTGCGCGCACTTCAACGGCGGAAATCAGAATAGAGCTAGCGTGCGCCATTGCCGATTTCTCTCCCCGCGCATGCGCACCTACGCTTCGCTCCGAAGAGGAACGCGCGCGTGGAAGTTCGCCCGCGAATTTCGAACTTCGTTACAGTATATTAGGAGTATATTGGCAATATATTATGAATATATTAGCCATTTATTTGCAATATATTCGAATATATTATGAATATATTAGCCATTTATTTGCAATATATTTGGAATATATTGTGAATATGTTGGGAATATATTTGCAATATATGTGGAATATATTGTGAATATATTGGGAATATATTTGGAATATATTGTGAATATATTGGGAATATATTTGCAATATATTTGGAATATATTGGCAATATATTTTGAATATATTGTTAATATATTGGAAATATATTTGCAATATATTTGGAATATATTGAGGGTAGATTGAGAATAGATTAGCAATATATTGTAATAAATTAAATATATTGAAATTTTGAAAATACAATTCTACTATATAATTCTAAGCTCTCAACACAAACGTAAAAGTGATTTATACAGATTGTATACAAGAGATGTATAAAATCCATATACAGAAATGATTCCCAGCGTAAAAAAAGTTACTATGGCCCAAATATTGCACATAGTATTAGCCAAGTATGAGCAAGGTGTGGCCTATAAGAAACAATATATGGGCAAAATATTGGCTTTATAATGCCACGGCGCCGAAGCCACACACGGCCTATCTTTAGATATATCTTGGACAACTATAGCTCATATATTGCTCCATACAAATCCAATGTTTCATTTGACATTGCCAATAAACGAAATTTTTCCGTGTGTGTAGTAGTAAAAGCATCAATATTTGGGCCAAATCTATCCACATTTTTATAAAAATTTGCCAAAATGTGAGAAAAACATAGCCTTATATTGCAGAACTATGTATACATATAAATAAAATATGTCGATATCATGGAAATAATAAAAATGAAAAAGAAAAATTATATATTATAATATGAATAATAAAAAACACATCAAAATATATTAAAACATGAAAAAATGTTCTCATCACAAGCTTTCAAAAATATCGGTTAAATAAATTAATATCGGTCAAGCTAAAAAATGAAGTAAAAAAATTATACAGAGAAGATGTAGGTATAAAAGAATTGAAATAAACAAATTTTTTATTAAAAAAATGTTATTTATGCTTTATACATTCTGACTGGTTCTCACAGAACCCAAATGCGTTCCGGCTATAGAGAAAAAACGGTAACTCCATACACTGAAAGAAAAAGAAACAGAAACAGCTTCAATCTACGGTCAGCATAACTGGAATCGTCGGGTAGGAAATGTTTTATAATAATGGAGGTGTTTTTGATTGATCACAGGCGACCTTTCGCAACGAAAACGAAAATTAGAACGAATGACACATTGCTGAGCACGCGTGTTTATGACTGTGAGGAGCCCGCTCTTCTGACTACGAATGCGCCAGTCATAACTTATTTATTGGCCCATACTTCCTACGCTGGCCTCTAATTGGTGCAAATTTATCGAGGATCTCCAAAATGGCGGAATTAGATATTTTTTGCGATATTTTTAGACTAAAGGGGTAGTTTGGAAGTGCTTTGGGCCTTTGGGAGTTGCCATTTTTTTGTAGATATCTTCCATGCTCTTAATTGTATACCGAGAATAAAATACTACGGGATCTCCAAAACGGCGGAATTAGATCTTCTTTTGAGATTTTTTCGGACTACAGGGGTAGTTTGGGGGTGCTTTGGGGGTTGCCAATTTTTTTGCAGATATCTTGCATGCTCTTAATTGTATTCCAGGAATAAAATTATCGCGGAACTCAAAAACGGACGAATTAGACTTTTTTGTGATTTCTCCGTGTGAAAGGGGTAGTTTGGGGGTCTTCCGCGGTGCTTTAGGGGTTGCCAATTTTTTTGTAGATATTCTGCATAGTCGAAATTATATTCCGATAATAAAATTATTGGGGATCTCATAAATGGCAGAATTAAATTTTTATTTGCTATTTTTTCGTGCGAAAGGGGGTCTTCCACGGTGCTCTGGGGATTGCCAATTTTTTTATAAATATTCTGCATGGTCAAAATTGTATTCCAATAATAAAATTATCGGCAATCTAAAACACGGCGAACTTAGACTTTTTTGCGATTTTTTCGTGCGAAAGGGGTGATCCTTGGTACTTTGGGGGTTGCCAATTTTTATGTAGATATCTTGCATGCTCTTAATTGTATTCCGGGAATAAAATAATCGGGGATCTCCAAAACGGCGGAATTAGATCTTTTTCTTGAGATTTTTTGGGACTAAAGGGGTAGTTTGGGGGTGTTCCGAGGTGCTTTGGAGGTTGCCAAATTTTCTGTAGATACTCTGCATGGTTAAAAGTGTATTCCTATAATAAAATTATCGGGGATCTAAAAAACGGCGAAATTAGACTTTTTTGCGATTTTTTAGTGTGAAAGGGGTAGTTTGGGGGTCTGCCGCGGTTCTTTGGGGGTTACCTATTTTTTGTAGATATTCTACATGGTCAAAATTGTATTCCGATAATAAAATTAACGGGGATCTCAAAAATGGCGGAATTAGATTTTTTTTGCGATTTTTTCGTGCAAAAGGAGTAGTTTAGGGGTGATTCTTGGTGCTTTGGGGGTTACCAATTTTTTTTGTAGTTATACTGCATGCTCTTAATTGTATTCCGGGAATAAAATAATCGGGAATTTCCAAAACAGCGGAATTATATTTTTTTTGCGATTTTTTTCGTGCGAAAGGAGTAGTTTGGGGGTGATCCTTTGGTGCTTTGGGGGTTGCCAATTTTTTTGTAGATAACTTGCATGCTCTTAATTGTATTCCGGGAATAAAATAATCGGGGATCTCCAAAACGGCGGAATTAGATATTTTTTGGAGATTTTTTGGGACTAAGGGGGTAGTTTGGGGGTAAAAACGGCGGAATTAGATTTTTTGCGATTTTATCGTGCGAAACGGGTAGTTTGGGGGTTCCGCCGTGCTTGAGAGGGTTGCCAATTTTTTTGTAGATATTCTGCATGGTCAAAATTGAATTCCGATAATAAAATTATCGTGGATCTCAAAAACGGCGGAATTAGATTTTTTTTTCTTTTTTTCGACTATAAAATGGGGTGTTAAGGGGTGAGTTTCTGTTAGTTTTTATTTTTTTATTCCGGGCGGAAATTAAAATTTTTTGGATGTTTGGATTTTCGTTAGAGTCACAACGTAGCAAACTTCAACCACATTACTTTCAGCCATACTTTAAGCTATACTTTAAACCATACTTTCAGCCATACTTTAGACACAGCTTGTCACAACCATAACAACCATAGACGGAAAACTTGATATGAACTTGAGATTAGTTTCCGCCAATGTTCGTGTAAAGATACGAATCTTCCACTCGCCTTACGAAATACTTTATATGTTTATATTAACTTTGGCTCAATTAATCTCTTTTAAGTTTGGAAAACCAAATTGAAATCTTACTATTAACTTACGTAAAACTTCATACAAAGTTAATGTTAGGTTTCGCCAAAGTTTGGGAAAAGAATGATAAATACGTCTGTGTAAAAAGTCTGTAAAAAACTGTGTAAAAATACGAATCTTACACTCGTCTTACGAAATATTTTATATGTTTATACATATAGCGCTTACACTGAGAGGGCGATCGGAGCGTAGTAGCGTAGACCATGGTCGTAAGGCCAATGCTCAAAATGCAAAAGCTTCGTTCTTGCGCGTAGCACTCACGGGGCAGCACGCACATTCCATGGCGAGAGTATGTGCAGCTGAGTCGAACGCAACAACGTTGCTATACTCAAGTTGCCCCCTCGGTGTATACGCAGTGTTAGCACTAGAACGTCTCGTATAAGTATAACTTAATTTTTCTCAGTGAGCGCAAATGTTTTTCCTAGGGCTTACTACGCCCTAAGTGCACACCATATTTTTTGTGACTCATGTATTGATTTTCGGCGTTTTTGAACCTAAAAGGCAAGGCTACATTGATTTTTTCCTATTTTACGAAATTTTAGAGTAGCAGGCGTAAATGGATTTTTGTATCCAACCGTTAAGAGGACGTCGTAGTCATTCGCGAACACTGAACGGTTACCAGCGTCATAGTTCAGTTAATGGTGAAGAAACGAGGCTAGCACAATCTGCCATACCGACACGCAGCGTTGTTCTCTCTGAAGTTGGCTACGCATTGCGATTAATCTCAGTGCACTCTACAGTCCATGATCCAGCTAGTTCCCGTAGTTTTTTCAAAAGGCACATCGACACCAACTCTTTTTTATGCATTTTTTCACGCTGAATTTTGATAGTAAATTGTTGAAAAAATCCGTCTTTATTTGTTATAAACAATTTATTGCACAAATGTTATATTTTCGATTTTGAAAAATTCTAGACTATTCTCTGTCATTTTCTGAGCCAAAATGGTTTTTTTGTTCAGATTATAGAATAGTTTAAAATTTTTTTAAAATCGAAAATTTAATATTTTTCAATAAATTGTTTATAATAAAAACGGATTTTTTGTAATAATCCATCAAAATTCAGATTCAGTGTGGAAAAATAGATAAGATAGAGAAGAGAAGAGAAATACTTGGGGTCAATAACGTCCTTTTTGAAAAGGTTACGGGAATCTATAGCTGTTTGTAATGATTGAACACGATATTTATAAAAATAATATTTGGACATTTGAAATAGAAAACTAGTTAGAAGATGGTGACTTATTGAAATTTTGATTTTAAATTAGTTTTACAGAATATTTCGTAAAAGCTAAAATAATGTAATTTATTTTTACGCTTTTACTTTTATATTTATTTTGTTAACGTAATTTTGATAAATAAAGTAATGAAATATTTTTTTCTATTATAATTATTCAGTTTTGAATACTCAAACTCAAGAAATCTATTTTTAAAATTTAAACATAAAATTTTTGGGGACTGTTTTATATAGGCCAATCAAATAACAGCAACCACCCAAAAAAAGGCTTATTGTGATAAATGATTTTATCTATAATATTTTCAGAAGGAATAAGTAAACATTTGTTGTTACTATAATCTATGTGTACTTGTTAGTATGTCTATTGACTTACAATGAACGTATTTATTCACGTTTACGTACATAGTTACAATATTATTTTATAATTTATTTACATCTACGTTTATCGACTCAGAGTCTATACGTAATGACTGATACCATATGCTTTCTATGTGTTAGTCTATACGTTTATCAACTGAGTCTACGTATGTGACCGACTAACTCGTACACATGATTTTTCCTTAGGAAAAAAGTATAACACATGTATAAAAAATAGTTAACGTAAATTGATTTTAATTTTGTTTCATTGTAAGATAGGTTAATTTATAGTATTTATGTTATATATGTATTGGAACTACGATTATTCGTCAAAGAACGTCATTGATATATTTATGATCATTTTTATTATTATTATTTCTATGTGTCAATACGTTTATAGACTTCAGAGCCTGCGTATTTGCTAAGACACATTCAGGGTAGTCAATACGTTTGTCGACTTAGAGTCTTCGTATTTATTAACTGACACCATGTGCTTTCCTATGTGTCAGTCTATACGTTTATCGACTTGGAGTCTGTACGTATGTGACCGACTGACACTTACACATGGTTTTCCCTCAGAACAGAAATATAATATGCGTATAAAAAATAGTTAATGTGAATTGATTTTAATTTTGTTTCATTGCAAGATACGTTAATTTATTATATTTTTTATATTATATTTGCATTCGAACTACGATTATTCGGCAAAGAAAGTCATTGATATATTTATGATCATTTTTATTATTATTTCTGTGTCAATACGTTTATAAACTTCAGAGTCTGCATATTTGCTAAGACACATTCAGGTTAGTCGATACGTTTATCGACTTAGAGTATGCGACCAACTGACACTTACACATGGTTTTCCCTCTGAACAAAAGTATGATACATGCTATAATAAATAATAGAGATTTTTAATTTTCTTTTACTTTTGTACTTGCTTTTACTTTTTCTGAAATTACTATATTTACAATAGTTTTATTTTATTTTATTTGGAATGTAATGAATTTTTAATAAACCACCAGCCTATACCTAGTTTTCTGCAATTATATACTTTTTTAGTTCCCTGATCTCTTCACCTGAAACAAATATATCATGTAATATATGCTTGTAAAAATTAAAGTAAAAAATTATTTTGCATGCAAAACTTGTGCAACAATTTAAAGAAATTAAACCTTTACATTGGTAAGAACGATAGTGGTCACTACTACACCTCTGTAGTAGAAGAAACTCAAATAAATCAGATATATGTCTATTAAGCTAGCACCGCCACTAACGGCCGCTAATTGTTGCTAATTTTTTACGCTTAGCCCAAATTTTTTGCTAGAACCGTTTCCGAGATATCCTGGCGGTGCTGCTATATTATGACTTAAGCTAGTACCGCCACAGCAGTAACTTTTTAACGACGAAACAGTTTTAGACGGGACAGGTGGCATAATTTGTTGCTAATTTGTTGCTTCAAGATAGGCTAGGTTCTGAATCTCGAAAAACAAAATGGCGTCTATTGCCGCAACATGGTCATACTCAGCATTACATAATTTTCTTAAATCACGAATAATTCAAACAAACAACTATCGGATATTTTGTTGCTAATTTGTTGCTAATTTTTTACGCTAAGCCCAAATTTGTTGCTCAAGCCATTTTCCGGATATCGTGGCCGTCAGCGCCGGTCTTAGGGCGGGGCGAGAGGGGCAGTCGCGCAAGGCCCCGCGCTGATAGGGGCCCCACGATGCAGGCTCGGAGTAGCCATCGGGAATTCGGGAGAGCTCCCGATGGGCCGCGTGGCCTTAGGGCAACAGGGCCGCGTGGCCAAGGCTACGCTACGCTCGCTCGGGCAGTGAACTCACCCGCGGGAATAATCTGCGACTTTAGTCCCTTCTTATATAATGTACTATTATTCCCATCTCTACTATAATGGCCCTTTTATAGCGTGAAAAGCGGCGCAAAAGTGGCGTCTGATTTCCTCCATAAAGTACTTTATTCCCGCATATGAGAGAATAATGTAACATAATAGTCTAATTTTTTACTTTTATGGTGAATTGGGTTAAAACTAACAAAATTATATAACACATTAATACAAAATAACTTTTTAAATCTATGAAATGGCCACAGTGGATGTGGCCGCTACGAAAAAACACATCTCGCTTCGCTACGCTCGCTTGGGTAGTGAACTCATCTGCGGGAATAATCTGCTAGTTGAGCCCCTCGTTACATAATGTATTATTAAACCCAAGTAGCCGGAGGACGCGAGTTCCATGTATATTACGAAGTTACGTAGATGTGCGTCGTAAGCAAGACGTTTATTTCCAAAATTCTTAACTTCTATAACTTGACTCCCTTATATGCGTGGACCCCGCGTCCCCCGGCTGCTTGGGTTTACACATTATTTAAATAATCGTTTTGCTTATTGTTTCATGTCATCATGACTCCTTCATATTCGTGGACCTCGCGTCCCCCGGCTACTTGCGTTTAAAAATTATTTAAATAATCGTCTTGCTTACGTCTCACGTTTACGTAACTTCGTTATATGCTTAGAAATCGCATCCCCCGGTTACTTGGGTTAAAAAATTATTTAAATAATAGTCTTGCTTATTAAGGTGATGTAAAATACCGACATAATTTCCAAACATGGATATCTCATGAAAATACCAATAGAATCGTCCAAAAAAAAATCTGAGTATAGTATTAACATATACGGAGCGCCTGACGTTCGTGTTTTTCCAAAAAAATGATAAGAATTTATTTAATTAAATAAAAACCGTATTATCGGTAAGTAGGAATCTGCAATTAAGCTACTTTTCAAACATGGATATCTCATGAAAATACCAATAGAATCATCCAAAAAAAAATCTGAATATAGTGTTTACATGTACGGAGCGCTTGACGTTCGTCTTTTTCCAAATAAACGTTTAAATGTTGATTTAAAAAATATTGAAATTCACAGTTTCACATGGCCTTAATGCATGTTTACGTAATTCCCTAATATGCATGGTCCTCGTATCCCCGGCCTACATGGGTTTAAAAATTGCTTAAATAATTGTCTTGCTTATTGTTGCCCATCTACGTAATTCCCTAATATGCGTGGACCTCGCGTCCCCCGGCTACTTGGGTTTAAAAATTATTTAAATAATCGTTTTGCTTATTATTTTGTGTCTTCATGACTCCTTCATATTCGTGGACCTAGCTCGCGTCCCCCGGCTACTTGGGTTTAAAAATTATTCAAATCGTTTTTATGTATACATCGACTCCCTTGGCTACATTTGTATTTTTTTGACCATATTTGTACTTTTTCAAGCAATTACGAATTTCGTTAGAAAAATCCTCTCCTTAAGTAGGCCCCGCAATAAATATTTGCCCTAGGTCTCACAATACGTAAAATCGGCGCTGGTGGCCGTACTACTTTAAAACTTGAGCTAGCACCTCCGCAGCTGTAACTTTTGAACGAAGAAATATTTTTTGAAGAGAGAGGTAGCATAATTTGTTGCTAATTTGTTGCTTCAAGATAGTTTAGGTCCCGAATCTCGAAAATCAAAATGGCGCCTGTTGGTGGAACATGGTTATTCTCAGGATAGCGTAATTTTCTTAAATCACGAATGGTGTTGTAAAATGTCTGGACATTTTAGAAATGGTAATATGACGTTAAGTATGACGGACATGCATCGGACATGTGATCGATAACCAAATCTCAATGTTTAAATTACCGACACAAAAAAAAAGAGAATATGTCGTGACCGTCACACAAAAAATGTTCACCCCTTCCACTATATAGTGGCAAAATGTCCGTCATAAAATTTTTAGACAAGTGACCATAGCAAAAAAATCATACAAATTTTATGAGCTTTTGCCGTTAATTTATCGCTCATTTTTCCCGCAAAGCCCGATTTTGTTGCTTTAGCCGTAATCGAGATACATTAGTTTAAGGTAGTTGGGTACTCGTGTTCGGAAGCGAAAGTCGAATCTAAACGTAAGAGAGAGTCGAATTTCTTCCCTGCCACGCGTGTTTCGTTGTAAGCTGGGCGAGACGAGAACTTTTTAGGGGCTAGTATAACCTAACCCCGCATTCTCTCTGTTTCTCTCGCTTATGCGTGTCCTCTCTCTTGCACTCGCAGCGTGCAGTCGTCTACCAAATAAAAGAATGCTACTTTGAATTACAATAATTCGAAAATAGTGTCCAAATATCTCCCATAGTAACATATACCTTTTTGAAAACATCCCCAGAGATTCTTTCTTTAGTCGATAAAAATGTAATCCATGTTTATTAATCAGGTACGCGCACTATAGAGGGCCGCAATATGAACCATACCTTAATTTATTGCTAATTTGTTACGCTATTCTCGAATTTGTTGCTCCAGTCGTTGCGTCGAGAAATCCAGGCGGTGCTAACTTAAGACTTAACTCAGCACAGCCACAGCTGTATCTTTTGATCTAATAAAGATATTTTAATCATTAAATCGCGATAATTTATTGCTAATTTGTTGCTTTGAGATTGGGTTGCACTCAAAATCAATAGTCCAATGGGAACGTAAGAAATCGACTTTCGGGCGCTCTAAACTGTGTTTTATTTAGTAAAACGGTAAGTAGCAAATTCAAAACTGTGGCAACTGTTGAGGCTAATATGTTGCTAAATTATAACTGCCGCTAAATTATAATTTGTTGGTTCAAGATAGGCAAGGTTTGAAATCCAAAAATCGATCGGAAACGCAAGAAAACGTGTTTTGGTCGCTTTAATGGGGTTTATTTAGTAAATAGGTGAGCATCAAATTTATAAGTGTGCTGATTGTTGTTATTAATATGTTTCTAATTTTTAAGGATATTCCCGAATTTGTTGCTACAAAGCAGACTAGATCCCGGAGTCGAAGGTCGATGGAAAATGCAAAAAGAAACCTGTTTTGGACGCCGTAATAGGTTTTATTTAGTAAATCGGTGAGGAAAAAATGTAGAAATGATCGGAATATTGTTATTGGGAGCAATGATTTTGTTAACATGTTGATAAGTTTTTAGGCTTTTTTAAATCGCGAATAATTAAACAAACAACTATTGAATATTTTGTTACTAATTTGTTGCCAATTTGTTACGCATACGGCTATTTTGTCGTTCGCATTATTTCCGAAAAAAAAAGCTGTAGGTCAATTCTTAAGCCAGACTAACGACGTTTGTATCGCCTCAGCGATTAGAGATAGCTACACCGGGTTTCGCCTTCTGGCAGGTGAAACCTGCTATTTCTAACGTTAATGGCTGGGTAAATATGGTAGTGACATTTCTGGCTTGAATCTTCAGATGCATTCGCGATTGTGTCTAGAAATCGGCTTGAGTGACCAAAACGAGAATATAGTGTAAAAAATTAGCGAAAACTTACCGACGAAGTCTGGGCGAAACCCGGTGTAGCTATCTCTAATCGCTGAGGAGATACAAACGTCGATAATCTGGCTTAAGAATTGCCCTACAGCTGCGTTTTTTTTTTTTTGGGAAATAATGTGAGCGACAAAATCGCCGTATGCGTAAGAAATTAGTAACAAATTAGTAACAAAATATCGAATAGCTGTTTGTTTAATTATTCGCGATTTAAAAAAACCTAAAAACGTATCAACATATTGACAAAATCATTGCTCACAATAACAACATTCCGCACAGTTATAAATTTGTTGCTCACCGATTTACTAAATAAAAAACCATTTACACCGTCCAAAATACGTTTTTATTGAGTTTTCGATCGAATTTCGACTCCGGGATCTAGTCTGTTTCCAAGCAATAATTTCGGGAATAGCCTTACAAAGTAGAAACATATTAATAACAACATTTTGCACAGTTATGAATTTGTTGCTCACCGATTTACTAAATAAAAAACTATTTACACCGTCCAAAATACGTTTTTATTGAGTTTTCGATCATCATTCGGCTTCGGGATCTAGTCTATCTTAAAGCAACACTCAGAAAATGATCTTCCTGTACCAACGAGAATCTGCCTGTCGGAGGAGGATATATCCTTCGTATGGAAGGAGGAATATCCGCTTGGTACAATGTCGCATCGCAATAAGAGGAATTCCTCCCGTATATATAATAATTATTAACAAAAAAATAAATAAATAATGAATGTAAAAATAAAATTGTTGTACATGAAGATTTAGTTATTTTAAGTATTTATATACTACACGGAAGAAAATACCTTATGAAAAATTAGTGGAATATCCACTAAAAATTACTAGAGTGTTAATTAAAAGTGAGACATACTTGCATTCTATCAAGTTTTATAATATATTATAGTAATTTTGACGCGAGGTTGAAATTCATGAGAAAAAAAAACTCCGGAGAAGGAGATTCAAACCCTCAACCCTCCGACTACGAAGCTGCGCTCTTACCCACTCGGTCACTGCCGCACTTATAAATAAGGTTTCGACTTGTCTACATATGGTACACCCTGTTTTACCGACAGCCCTCGCGCCAACAAAATTACTATACTGTCTATTAAAGTTTTAGTATAACTTAGACTAAAAATTAAACTAATTCTATTAATTTTTAGTAGATAATATGGTAAAAATTATTTTCTATTCTGTTAAAATTTAGATTTTAAATTTTTATCATATTATCTACTAAAAATTAATCGTAACTATAATAAATTTTAAAACTTTTTCTATTAATTTTTAATAGAACTATGCTAATAATTAGTAGAAGTATACTAAATTGCTCAAGAGTGTGAGTATGTCCCATCTTTACCTGAGATTTTAGTAATTTTTCATAAGGTATTTTTTTCCGTGTAGTCTTAGTGTAATTTGTTATCAATAAAACTTATCTTACACTGGAATTTAATGATATTTATAAAATAGTGTTTTGGGGACCTAAGACCCAAAATATCATTCCTCCATTACTGACACATAATATTCTTGTAATAAAACATAAAATTCTCCTCCTGCAGGAGGATTGGCCTCTTATGACAGGAGACCACGGTTCCTGTAATCGAAATACGATTCTACGGAGAGGGAGGAAGTCCTTTTCATTGCAGGAAGATTTTCTCAGGAGGAATTTTATTTTGGTACCGGAGGATCATTTTTCTGAGCGAACAAATTCAGAAATAGTGTAACAACTTAGCAACATACCAACAACAAAATTTTGCATAGTTGTGAATTTGTTGCTCATCGGTTTACTAAATAAAAGCCATTTACGGCGTCCAAAACAGGTTTTTTTTGCGTTTTCGATCGACCTTCGACTCCGGGATCGTGTCTGTTTTGTAGTAACAACTTTGGGAGTAGCCTTAAAAATTAGAAACATATTAATAACAACATTTTGCACAGTTATAAATTTGTTGCTCACCGATTTACTGAATAAACCCCCATTACAGCGACCAAAACACGTTTTTTTGCGTTTCCGATCGACTTTCGACTCCGGGATCTAGCCTATTGTGAAGCAACAAATTCAGGAATACTCTAACAACTTAGCAACATCTTAAAAACAACATTTTGCACAGCTATGAATTCGTTGCTTACCGTTTTACGAAAGAAAACACCATTTACAGCGTCCAATACACGTATTCTTGCGTTTCCGATCGATTTTTGGACCCCAAAGTTGGCCTATCTTGAAGCAATAAATTATAATTTAGCGACAATTATAATTTAGCAACACATTAGCCTCAACGGTTGCCACAGTTTTGAATTTGCTACTTTCCGTTTTACTAAATAAAACACAATTTAGAGCGCCCGGAAGTCGATTTCTTACGTTCCCGTTGGACTATCGATTTTGGGTCCAACCCAATCTCAAAGCAACAAATTAATTAGCAATAAATTATGCCGCTTTGATGATTGAAATATCTTGATCGATGAAAAGATAGAGCTGTGGCTGTGCTGAGTTAAGTCTTAAGTTAGCACCGCCTGGATTTCTCGACGCAACGGCTGGAGCAACAAATTCGAGAACAGCGTAAAAAATTAGCAACAAATTAGCAATAAATTAAGGTATGGTTCATATTGCGGCACTCTATAGTGCCCGTACCTGATTAATGAACATGAATTACATTTTCATCGACTAAAGAAAGAATCTCTGGGGAATGTTTTTTAAAAAGGTATATGTTACTAAGGGAGATATTTGGAGACTGTTTTCGAATTATTGTAATTCAAAGTAGCATTCTCTTAGTTGGTAGACGACCGCACCTGCGAGTGCAAGGGAGACGACAAGCGTAAGCGAGAGAAACAGCGAGAATGAGGGGTTAGGTTATACTGACTGCTAAAAGTTCTCGTCTCGCCCAGCGTACAACAAAACACGCGTGGAAGGCAAGAGATTCGACTCTCTCTTGCGACCAGATTCGACTTTCGCTTCCAAACACGAGTACCCAACTACCTTACGAGGGTCATTTAATAAGTACCTAGCCTACAAATGAAAACACCAAAATTTTACAAAAAATAAAATTTATTTTTCAATGTAGTCTCCTTTTAGTTGAACACACTTGGTCCAGCGGTGTTCCAATTTTAACCCCGTTGAAAAAAATGTTTTCTCTTGGTTTGCAAAATAGGCCTCCGTGGCGGCGATTATTTCGTTATTGGAGTGGAATCTCTTCCCGGCGAGCGAATTTTTTAGGTTCGGAAACAAAAAAAAGTCGCACGGAGCCAAATCTGGAGAATACGGTGGATGGGGCAGCAGTTCGTAGCGTAATTCGACCAATTTAGCCGTGGCGAGTGCAGAAGTGTGAGCCGGTGCATTATCGTGGTGGAAAAGCACTTTCTTTTTAGACAAATGGGGCCGTTTTTCTTCTAACACGGCGTCAAATCGGCTCAATAGTTCGGCGTAGTACTGTCCTGTGACCGTTTTGCCCTTCTCCAGATAGTCAATAAAAATCACACCTTGAGAATCCCAGAAAACAGTGGCCATCACCTTTCCGGCCGACGGGACCGTCTTCGCCTTCTTCGGAGCAGGTACACCGGGTAAGGTCCACTGTTTTGACTGCTCCTTGGTCTCTGGAGTGTAGTAGTGAATCCATGTTTCGTCGATGGTCACGTAACGACGCAAAAACTCTTTTGGATTGCGATTAAACAGCTCCAAACACTGCTCTGAACTGGTCACACGGATGCGCTTGTTGTCTGCAGTCAGCAAACGCGGCACCCACCTTGCTGACAGCTTCCTCATGCCTAAAATCTCATGTAGGATATGCCACGCGCGTTCTTCTGAGGTGCCTACTATCGCAGCTATCTCGTGCACCTATAATCGGCGGTCTGACGAAACGATATCGTGTATTTTTGTCACGTTCTCCTCCGTAGTGGCTGTTTTCGGAGCACCTGGGCGTGGATCATCAAAAACCGACGTACGACCACGTTGAAACTCGTTATACCAAAATTTAACGGTCGCCATCGAAGGAGAAGCATCCCCATACACTGCATCCAAGCATTCTTTAATTTCACTGCGCGATTTCCCTTCCAAAAACAAGAATCGAATCACCGACCGATATTGTTCTTTCTCCATTTTTTCAAAAATCAACGGACACATTTGCTTTCACACGCTCTCAAAAATAAACTACAACTCCGATCCAGCTGAAATTTCGTCTGTAACCGTTTACAGGAAGATACTGCACTGTAGTGTATTTCTGGTGCGATAGTGGCACCATCTGGCGGTGAGGCTAGGTACTTGTCAAATGACCCTCGTAAGTTAATGGCTTTGCGGGAAAAATGAGCGATAAGTTAGCGACAAAATGTGCAATTATGAATTGATTTTTTATTTTTATCATTTTTGCTTATATGATCGTGACCCAAGGTCGTTTTTTTGGGACATTGGATCTACGGCATCTTTGAGCGACAAATTAGCGATAAAATCTGGACCAAAGCCCGTGTCGCTATCGTCACTTGTGGAGAAGGTACAACCATGGCTTTTCCAGCTGCAGAATGGAGCTACAGTTGCGATTTTTTTTTCGAAAACAACTTTAGCAACCTAATCGGGATTTTGGGGAAAAGTGAACGACAAGTTAACGACAAAATGTGCAATTATGAGTTGACTTTTTTTTATTTTTATCATTTTTGCTTATATGCGTGTGGCCCGAGGTCGTTTTTTGGGACAGCGGATAACTTTTGGGACATGGGATCTACGGCATTTTCGAGCGACAAATTAGCGCCAAAATCAAGGCTAAACCCGGTTTCGCTATCGTCAATTGCTGAGAAGATACAACGAAATGGCTTTTCCAGCTTAATATTATGCTAGAATAGCCATTGTTTCTCGGAAACGGCGTTACCGATAAAATCTGGGTTTGCGTAACAAATTAGCGACAAATTAGCGACAAAATAAGGAATTATTTTCAGCCGGCTCTTATAAAGTAGCTTTTCCAGCTTAATAGACATATTTTGTCGTTCAAAAGTTGTATCTGTTGTCGTGCCAGCTTAATTCTTGAGGTAGCATGGCTTGGATATCTCGGAAACGGCTGGAGCAACAAAGTCTGGATTAGCGTTACAAATTAGCAACAAATTAGCAACAAATTAGCAACAAAATATCCCATAATAGTTTTTTGAATTATTCCAGAATTACAAAAATTACGTAAGTCGGGTGATGGCTGGGTACCGCCATTAGGCGCTATTTTGATTTTGAAGATTTACGACCTAGCCTATCTTGAAGCAACAAATTAGCAACAAATGATGCCGCCTATCCCGTCTAAAAATGTTTTTTCGTTAAAATGTTACAGCCTTGGTCGTTCTAGCTTAAGTCTTAAGGTAGCAGCACAGCCAGGATATCTCGGAAACGGCTCGAGCTACAA
The DNA here is from genome assembly GCA_036365515.1 of Torymus aiolomorphi. Classification (NCBI taxonomy): domain Eukaryota; kingdom Metazoa; phylum Arthropoda; class Insecta; order Hymenoptera; family Torymidae; genus Torymus; species Torymus aiolomorphi. Next base: position 100,347,963 of record CM070877.1, on the reverse strand, counting down.
ATTTGAACTTAGCGTAAAAAATTAGCAACAAATTAGCAACAAAATATCCGATAGTTGTTTGTTGAATTATTCGTGATTTAAGAAAATTACGTAATGCTGAGTATGACGATGTTGCGGCAATAGGCGGCATTTCGTTTTTCGAGACTTGAGACCTCGCCTATCTTGAAACAAAAAAGAAATTAGCAACAAATTATCCCATCTGTCCCGTCAAAAAATGTTTCGTCGTTCAAAATTACAGCTGTGGCGGTGCTAGCTTAAGTCTTAAGCTAGCACCGCCAGGATATCTCGGGAACGGCTCTAGCTACAAATTTGGGTTTATGGTAAAAAGTTAGCAACAAATTAGCAACAAAATATCCAATAGTTGTTTGTTAAATTATTCGTGATTTAATAAAATTACGTAATCCGGAATATGACCATGTTCCGCAATAAGCGCCATTTTGTTTTTCGAGATTCGTGATCTAGCCTATCTTGAAGCAACAAATTAGCAACAAATTATGCCACCTGTCCCGTCAAAAAATGTTTCGTCCTTCAAAAGTTACAGCTGTGGTGGTGCTAGCTTAAGTCTTAAGCTAGCACCGCCAGGATATCTCGGAAACGACTGGAGCAACAAATTCGGGGTTTGCGTAACAAATTAGCAACAAATTATGGTGTAGATTTCATAGTGGCGGTGCTAGCTTAACTGTGTTAGCTTTTAACTGTAGCAATAAGAGTTTTCTTTCCGTGTGCACTCGCAGAAAACTGTTACTTTTTTGGGAGATGTAATTCGTATCTAAAAATCAGGTGTGCCCTAAATACTGACATTAGTCTAGGCGCCAAGGGGGTTTCCGTGGCCGGTGGATGTCCACGCCTCCACCAAAGCTTTCCTTACGTATTTTTGACTGCTGATTCTGAATTTCGAAGGTGTACAGTCGCCAGACTGTTAGTTTTTTCGTTATTCACAAATTAATTGTTTAAATTGCTGCCAAATCAATATGATTAATTGTAACTGAATCCTAACTGTCTAAAACTGTAGTAAATTGATCTAGATTTCTGCACGTTTGCACTCGAATTCGCGAGTTGTTGCACTAAATTTGCAATAATTTGGGTTCTAATCAATATTTTTCAATTCTGAAAAAATGAGCATATTTCTAGATCAATTTACTACAGTTTTAGATAGTTAGGATTCAGTTATAATTAATCATATTGATTTGGCAGCAATTTGAACAATTAAATTGTTAATAACAAAAAACTAACAGTCCGGCGACTGTCCACCTTCGAAATTCAGAATCAACAGACCAAAATACGTAAGAAAAGCTTTGGTGGAAGAGTGGACATCCATCGGCCACGGAAACCCACCTGACGCCTAGACTACATCTCGAGTCTGTCGCGGGAGCGCAGACATTCAAGTATACCTTCGCAGTCCCTTCTCCCGTTCTCCGTCGTGTCCGCTAGGTGATGTCCTCGGGAAGTGATAGTTGCGTTGGCTGCCGTCGAGGAGAGTACAATTATATGAAGACGTGTTGTCTTCTCCAGGAACTCTTCGCATAGAGCAAAACAATATATATTAATAATGTGTTAAGCAGTGGGGATGAGGAGAGCAGTATCGAACTGCCAGGAACGGAGGAGTCGACAGATGGAAAGTTGGAGGCTTGTTTCGGCTATACAATATGATAGAATCCAAATCCAAAGTGAAATACTTACTCGAGTCTGTCACAGGAGCGCAAACTACATTCAACTATACACCATAGCCCTTACTTCTCTGTTGTGTTCTCCTATGTGATGTCCTCGGGAAGTGGTAGTTGCGTTGGCTGCCCTCGAGGAGAGTAGAATGATATGAAGGCGTGTTGTCTCTACAGGAGCTCTTCGCCTAGAGCAAAACAAAATATATTAATAATGTTTTAGGCAGTGGGGATGAGGAGAGCAGTATCGAACTGCCAGGAACAGAGGAGTAGACCATGGAAAGTTAGAGATTAGGTTCGGCTGTACTGCAAGATAAAGTCCAAAGCCGAAGTGAAGTACTTAGTCGAATCTGGCACAGGAGATCAAACTATATTTATATACACCTTCGCTCCCACTTCTACGATATGTTTGTCTAGCTGATGTCTCCGGGACGTGGTAGTTGCGTTGTCTGCCCTGGAGGAGAAGAGAATTATATGAAGACGTGTTGTATTCTGCAGGAGCTCTTCGCCTAGGGCAAAACATAATATATTAATAAAGTGTTAAGCTGTAAAGGAATGAGGATAGCAGTATCGACCTGCCAGGAACAGAGGGAGTAGATAGATGGAAACTTAAGATATTTGTAGAGAATGGAAAGGGATCTTTGGAATGAAAAGTCGAAAAAGCGCATGTGCATTTCCAACGAAGACCTTCTCACCCTCGCTTAAAGTTTACCAGAATTACATACACACTACGCAATACATGCTGAGGGATTGTATATCCAGTATCAGATCTACTCAATTAGCCAGTATGGAGAAAATAACTTTGTTTCTGAAAACTTCTTGAAAAACACACAGAAAATGCAGTATCTCCACTCTTGCTGATTATTTAGAACTGAAACCTGCTATATAATCCCTCAGCATGTACAACATAATGTGTGTAAAGTTTAAGATATTTGTAGAGAATAGAAAGGGATCTTTGGAATGTAAAGATGAAAGAGCGCATGTGCATTTCCAACTAAGACCTCCTCACCCTCGCTTAAAGTTTACCAGAATTACATACACACTATGCAATACATGCTGAGAGATTGTATATCCAATTTCAGATCTACTCAATTAGCCAGTATGGAGAAAATAACTTTTTTTCTTGAAAACTTCTTGAAAAACACACAGAAAATGCAGTATCTCCACTCTTGCAGATTATTTAAAACTGAAACCTGGTATGTAATCCCTCAGTATGTCCAAAATAGTGTGTGTAAAGTTTAAGATATTTGTAGACAATGGAAAGGGATCTTCGGAATGAAAAGTAGAAGAAGCGCATGTGCATTTCCAACAAAGACCTCCTCACCCTCGCTTAAAGTTTACCAGAATTACACACACACTACGCAATACATGCTGAGGGATTGTATATCCAATTTCAGATCTACTCAATTAGCCAGTATGGAGAAAATAACTTTTTTTTTTTGAAAACTTCTTGAAAAATACACAGAAATTGCAGTATCTCCACTCTTGCTGATTATTTAGAACTGAAATCTGGTATATAATGCCTCAGCATGTACAACATAGTGTGTGTAAAGTTTAAGATATTTGTAGAGAATGGAAAGGGATCTTTAGTATGAAAAGTTGAAAAAGCGCATGTGCATTTCCAACTAAGACCTCCTCACCCTCGCTTAAAGTTTACCAGAATTACATACACACTATGCAATACATGCTGGGAGGTTGTATATCCAATCTACTCAATTAGCCAGTATGGAGAAAATAACTTTTTTTCTTGAAAACTTCATGAAAAACACACAAAAAATGCAGTATCTCCACAGTTTCTGATTATTTAGAACTGAATCTTGGTATGTAATCCCTCAGCATCTATAATATAGTGTGTGTAAAGTTTAAATATTTGTAGACAATGGAAAGGGATCTTTGGAATGAAAAGTCGAAGAAGTGCATGTGCATTTCCAACTAAAACCTCATCACCCTCGCTTAAAGTTTACCGCAATTACACACACACTATGCAATACATGCTGAGGGATTGTATACCCAATTTCAGATATACTCAATTAGCCAGTACGGAGGAAATAACTTTATTTTTGAAAACTTCTTGAAAAACACACAGAAAATGCAGTATCTCCACTATTGCTGATTATTTAGAACTGAAACCTGGTATGTAATCCCTCAGTATGTACAACATAGTGTGTGTAAAGTTTAAGATATCTGTAGACAATGGAAAGGGATCTTTGGAATGAAAAGTCGAAGAAGCGCATGTGCATTTCCAACTAAAACCTCCTCACCCTCGCTTAAAGTTTACCAGAATTACACACACACTATGCAATACATGCTGAGGAATTGTATATCCAATTTCAGATCTACTCAAGTAGCCAGTATGGAGAAAATAACTTTCTTTTTTTGAAACTTCTCCAAAAACACACAGAAAATGGAGTATCTCCACTCTTGCTGATTATTTAGACCTGAAACCTGATATATAATCCCTCAGCATGTACAACGTAGTGTGTGTAAAGTTTAAGATATTTGTAGAGAATAGAAAGGGATCTTTTAAATGAGAAGTCGAAAGAGCGCATGTGCATTTCCAACTAAGACCTCCTCACCCTCGCTTAAAGTTTACCAGAATTACACACACACTATGTAATACATGCTGAGGGATTGTATATCTAATTTCAGATATACTCAATTAGCCAGTACGGAGGAAATAACTTCTTTTCTTGAAAACTTGTTGAAAAACGCACAGAAAATGCAGTTTCTCCACACTTGCTGATTATTTAGAACTGAAACCTGGTATGTAATCCCTCAGCATGACAACATAGTGTGTGTAAAGTTTAAGATATTTGTAGAGAATAGAAAGGGATTTTTGGAATGAAAAGACGAAAGAGCGCATGTGCATTTCCAACTCTGACCTCCTCACCTTCGATTAAAGTCTACCAGAGTTACATACACACTATGCAATACATGCTGGGAGATTGTATATCCAATTTCAGATCTACTCAATTAGCCAGTATGGAGAAAATAACTTTTTTTCTTGAAAACTTCTTGAAAAACACTCAGAAAATGCAGTATCTCCACTATTGCTGATTATTTAGAACTGAAACCTGGTATGTAATCCCTCAGTATGTACAACATAGTGTGTGTAAAGTTTAAGATATTTGTAGACAATGGAAAGGGATCTTTGGAATGAAAAGTCGAAGAAGCGCATGTGCATTTCCAACTAAAACCTCCTCACCCTCGCTTAAAGTTTACCAGAATTACACACACACTATGCAATACACGCTGAGGGATTGTACATCCAATTTCAGATCTACTCAATTAGCCAGTATGGAGAAAATAACTTTTTTTTTTTGAAAACTTCTCGGAAAACACACAGAAAATGCAGTATCTCCACTCTTGCTGATTATTTAGAACTGAAACCTGGTATGTAATCCCTCAGTATGTACAGCATAGTGTGTGTAAAGTTTAAGATATTTGTAGACAATGGAAAGGGATCTTTGGAATGAAAAGTCGAAGAAGTGCATGTGCATTTCCAACTAAAACCTCCTCACCCTCGCTTAAAGTTTACCAGAATTACACACACACTATGTAATACATGCTGAGGGATTGAATATCCAATTTCAGATATACTCAATTAGCCAGTACGGAGGAAATAACTTCTTTTCTTGAAAACTTGTTGAAAAACGCACAGAAAATGCAGTTTCTCCACACTTGCTGATTATTTAGAACTGAAACCTGGTATGTAATCCCTCAGCATGACAACATAGTGTGTGTAAAGTTTAAGATATTTGTAGAGAATAGAAAGGGATCTTTGGAATGAAAAGACGAAAGAGCGCATGTGCATTTCCAACTCTGACCTCCTCACCTTCGATTAAAGTTTACCAGAGTTACATACACACTATGCAATACATGCTGGGAGATTGTATATCCAATTTCAGATCTACTCAATTGGCCAGTATGGAGAAAATAACTTTTTTTCTTGAAAACTTCTTGAAAAACACTCAGAAAAAGCAGTATCTCCACTATTCTGATTATTTAGTACTGAAACCTGGTATGTAATCCCTCAGTATGTACAACATAGTGTGTGTAAAGTTTAAGATATTTGTAGACAGTGGAAAGGGATCTTTGGAATGAAAAGTCGAAGAAGCGCATGTGCATTTCCAACTAAAACCTCCTCACCCTCGCTTAAAGTTTACCAGAATTACACACACACTATGCAATACATGCTGTGGGATTGTATATCCAATTTCAGATCTACTCAATTAGCCAGTATGGAGAAAACAACTTTTTTTTTTGAAAACTTCTCGGAAAACACACAGAAAATGCAGTATCTCCACTCTTGCTGATTATTTAGAACTGAAACCTGGTATGTAATCCCTCAGTATGTACAGCATAGTGTGTGTAAAGTTTAAGATATTTGTAGACAATGGAAAGGGATCTTTGGAATGAAAAGTCGAAGAAGTGCATGTGCATTTCCAACTAAAACCTCCTCACCCTTGCTTAAAGTTTACCAGAATTACACACACACTATGCAATACATGCTGAGGAATTGTATATCCAATTTCAGATCTACTCAATTAGCAGTATGGAGAAAATAACTTTCTTTATTTGAAACTTCTCCAAAAACACACAGAAAATGGAGTATCTCCACTCTTGCTGATTATTTAAACCTGAAACCTGATTTATAATCCCCCAGGATGTACAACGTAGTGTGTGTAAAGTTTAAGATATTTGTAGAGAATAGAAAGGGATCTTTTAAATGAAAAGTCGAAAGAGCGCATGTGCATTTCCAACTAAGACCTCCTCACCCTCGCTTAAAGTTTACCAGAATTACACACACACTATGTAATACATGTTGAGGGATTGTATATCCAATTTCAGATCTACTCAATTAGCCAGTATGGAGAAAATAACTTTTTTTCTTGAAAACTTGTTGAAAAACGCACAGAAAATGCAGTTTCTCCACACTTGCTGATTATTTAGAACTGAAACCTGGTATGTAATCCCTCAGCATGACAACATAGTGTGTGTAAAGTTTAAGATATTTGTAGAGAATAGAAAGGGATCTTTGGAATGAAAAGACGAAAGAGCGCATGTGCATTTCCAACTCTGACCTCCTCACCTTCGATTAAAGTCTACCAGAGTTACATGCACACTATGCAATACATGCTGGGAGATTGTATATCCAATTTCAGATCTACTCAATTAGCCAGTATGGAGAAAATAACTTTTTTTCTTGAAAACTTCTTGAAAAACACTCAGAAAATGCAGTATCTCCACTATTGCTGATTATTTAGAACTGAAACCTGGTATGTAATCCCTCAGTATGTACAACATAGTGTGTGTAAAGTTTAAGATATTTGTAGACAATGGAAAGGGATCTTTGGAATGAAAAGTCGAAGAAGCGCATGTGCATTTCCAACTAAAACCTCCTCACCCTCGCTTAAAGTTTACCAGAATTACACACACACTATGCAATACATGCTGAGGGATTGTACATCCAATTTCAGATCTACTCAATTAGCCAGTATGGAGAAAATAACTTTTTTTTTTGAAAACTTCTCGGAAAACACACAGAAAATGCTCTATCTCCACTCTTGCTGATTATTTAGAACTGAAACCTGGTATGTAATCCCTCAGTATGTACAGCATAGTGTGTGTAAAGTTTAAGATATTTGTAGACAATGGAAAGGGATCTTTGGAATGAAAAGTCGAAGAAGTGCATGTGCATTTCCAACTAAAACCTCCTCACCCTCGCCTAAAGTTTACCAGAATTACACACACACTATGCAATACATGCTGAGGAATTGTATATCCAATTTCAGATATACTCAATTAGCAAGTACGGAGGAAATAACTTCTTTTCTTGAAAACTTGTTGAAAAACGCACAGAAAATGCAGTTTCTCCACACTTGCTGATTATTTAGAACTGAAACCTGGTATGTAATCCCTCAGCATCTATAACATAGTGTGTGTAAAGTTTTAAATATTTGTAGAGAATGGAAAGAGATCTTTGGAATGAAAAGTCGAAAAAGCGCATGTGCATTTCCAACTAAGACCTTCTCACCCTCGCTTAAAGTTTACCAGAATTACATACACACTATGCAATACATGCTGAGGGATTGTATATCCAATTTCAGATCTACTCAATTAGCCAGTATGGAGAAAATAACTTTTTTTCTTGAAAACTTCTTGAAAAACACACAGAAAATGCATTATCTCCACTCTCGCTGATTATTTAGAACTGAAACCTGGTATATAATCCCTCAGCATGACAACATAGTGTGTGTAAAGTTTAAGATATTTGTAGAGAATGGAAAGGGATCTTTGGAATGAAAAGTCGAAGAAGCGCATGTGCATTTCCAACTAAAACCTCCTCACCCTTGCTAAAGTGTACCAGAATTACACACACACTATGCAATACATGCTGAGGAATTGTATATCCAATTTCAGATCTACTCAATTAGCAGTATGGAGAAAATAACTTTCTTTATTTGAAACTTCTCCAAAAACACACAGAAAATGGAGTATCTCCACTCTTGCTGATTATTTAAACCTGAAACCTGATTTATAATCCCTCAGGATGTACAACGTAGTGTGTGTAAAGTTTAAGATATTTGTAGAGAATAGAAAGGGATCTTTTAAATGAAAAGTCGAAAGAGCGCATGTGCATTTCCAACTAAGACCTCCTCACCCTCGCTTAAAGTTTACCAGAATTACACACACACTATGTAATACATGTTGAGGGATTGTATATCCAATTTCAGATCTACTCAATTAGCCAGTATGGAGAAAATAACTTTTTTTTTTTTGAAAACTTCATTAAAAACACACAAAAAATGCAGTATCTCCACACTTTCTGATTATTTAGAACTGAATCCTGGTATGTAATCCCTCAGCATCTATAATATAGTGTGTGTAAAGTTTAAGATATTTGTAGACAATGGAAAGGGATCTTTGGAATGAAAAGCCGAAGAAGTGCATGTGCATTTCCAACTAAGACCTCATCACCCTCGCTTAAAGTTTACCACAATTACACACACACTATGTAATACATGCTGAGGGATTGTATACCCAATTTCAGAAATACTCAATTAGCCAGTACGGAGGAAATAACTTTTTTTTGTAAACTTCTTGAAAAACACACAGAAAATGCAGTATCTCCATTATTGCTGATTATTTAGAACTGAAACCTGGTATGTAATCCCTCAGTATGTACAACATAGTGTGTGTAAAGTTTAAGATATTTGTAGACAATGGAAAGGGATCTTTGGAATGTAAAGTCGAAGAAGCGCATGTGCATTTCCAACTAAAACCTCCTCACCCTCGCTTAAAGTTTACCAGAATTACACACACTATGCAATACATGCTGAGGAATTGTATATCCAATTTCAGATCTACTCAATTAGCCAGTATGGAGAAAATAACTTTCTTTTTTAGAAACTTCTCAAAAAACACACAGAAAATGGAGTATCTCCACTCTTTCTGATTATTTAGACCTGAAACCTGATATATAATCCCTCAGCATGTACAACGTAGTGTGTGTAAAGTTTAAGATATTTGTAGAGAATAGAAAGGGATCTTTTAAATGAGAAGTCGAAAGAGCGCATGTGCATTTCCAACTAAGACCTCCTCACCCTCGCTTAAAGTTTACCAGAATTACACACACACTATGTAATACATGCTGAGGGATTGTATATCCAATTTCAGATATACTCAATTAGCCAGTACGGAGGAAATAACTTTTTTCTTGAAAGCTTGTTGAAAAACGCACAGAAAATGCAGTTTCTCCACACTTGCTGATTATTTAGAACTGAAACCTGGTATGTAATCCCTCAGCATGACAACATAGTGTGTGTAAAGTTTAAGATATTTGTAGAGAATAGAAAGGGATCTTTGGAATGAAAAGACGAAAGAGCGCATGTGCATTTCCAACTCTGACCTCCTCACCTTCGATTAAAGTTTACCAGAGTTACATACACACTATGCAATACATGCTGGGAGATTGTATATCCAATTTCAGATCTACTCAATTAGCCAGTATGGAGAAAATAACTTTTTTTCTTGAAAACTTCTTGAAAAACACTCAAAAAATGCAGTATCTCCACTATTGCTGATTATTTAGAACTGAAACCTGGTATGTAATCCCTCAGTATGTACAACATAGTGTGTGTAAAGTTTAAGATATTTGTAGACAATGGAAAGGGATCTTTGGAATGAAAAGTCGAAGAAGCGCATGTGCATTTCCAACTAAAACCTCCTCACCCTCGCTTAAAGTTTACCAGAATTACACACACACTATGCAATACATGCTGAGGGATTGTACATCCAATTTCAGATCTACTCAATTAGCCAGTATGGAGAAAATAACTTTTTTTTTTTGCAAACTTCTCGGAAAACACACAGAAAATGCTGTATCTCCACTCTTGCTGATGATTTAGAACTGAAACCTGGTATGTAATCCCTCAGCATGACAACATAGTGTGTGTAAAGTTTAAGATATTTGTAGAGAATAGAAAGGGATCTTTGGAATGAAAAGACGAAAGAGCGCATGTGCATTTCCAACTCTGACCTCCTCACCTTCGATTAAAGTTTACCAGAGTTACATACACACTATGCAATACATGCTGGGAGATTGTATATCCAATTTCAGATCTACTCAATTAGCCAGTATGGAGAAAATAACTTTTTTTCTTGAAAACTTCTTGAAAAACACTCAAAAAATGCAGTATCTCCACTATTGCTGATTATTTAGAACTGAAACCTGGTATGTAATCCCTCAGTATGTACAACATAGTGTGTGTAAAGTTTAAGATATTTGTAGACAATGGAAAGGGATCTTTGGAATGAAAAGTCGAAGAAGCGCATGTGCATTTCCAACTAAAACCTCCTCACCCTCGCTTAAAGTTTACCAGAATTACACACACACTATGCAATACATGCTGAGGGATTGTACATCCAATTTCAGATCTACTCAATTAGCCAGTATGGAGAAAATAACTTTTTTTTTTTGAAAACTTCTCGGAAAACACACAGAAAATGCTGTATCTCCACTCTTGCTGATTATTTAGAACTGAAACCTGGTATGTAATCCCTCAGTATGTACAGCATAGTGTGTGTAAAGTTTAAGATATTTGTAGACAATGGAAAGGGATCTTTGGAATGAAAAGTCGAAGAAGTGCATGTGCATTTCCAACTAAAACCTCCTCACCCTCGCTTAAAGTTTACCAGAATTACACACACACTATGCAATACATGCTGAGGAATTGTATATCCAATTTCAGATATACTCAATTAGCAAGTACGGAGGAAATAACTTCTTTTCTTGAAAACTTGTTGAAAAACGCACAGAAAATGCAGTTTCTCCACACTTGCTGATTATTTAGAACTGAAACCTGGTATGTAATCCCTCAGCATCTATAACATAGTGTGTGTAAAGTTTTAAATATTTGTAGAGAATGGAAAGGGATCTTGGAATGAAAAGTCGAAAAAGCGCATGTGCATTTCCAACTAAGACCTTCTCACCCTCGCTTAAAGTTTACCAGAATTACATACACACTATGCAATACATGCTGAGGAATTGTATATCCAATTTCAGATCTACTCAATTAGCAGTATGGAGAAAATAACTTTCTTTATTTGAAACTTCTCCAAAAACACACAGAAAATGGAGTATCTCCACTCTTGCTGATTATTTAAACCTGAAACCTGATTTATAGTCCCTCAGGATGTACAACGTAGTGTGTGTAAAGTTTAAGATATTTGTAGAGAATAGAAAGGGATCTTTTAAATGAAAAGTCGAAAGAGCGTATGTGCATTTCCAACTAAGACCTCCTCACCCTCGCTTAAAATTTACCAGAATTACACACACACTATGTAATACATGTTGAGGGATTGTATTTCCAATTTCAGATCTACTCAATTAGCCAGTATGGAGAAAATAACTTTTTTTTTTTTTGAAAACTTCATTAAAAACACACAAAAAATGCAGTATCTCCACACTTTCTGATTATTTAGAACTGAATCCTGGTATGTAATCCCTCAGCATCTATAATATAGTGTGTGTAAAGTTTAAGATATTTGTAGACAATGGAAAGGGATCTTTGGAATGAAAAGTCGAAGAAGTGCATGTGCATTTCCAATTAAGACCTCATCACCCTCGCTTAAAGTTTACCACAATTACACACACACTATGTAATACATGCTGCGGGATTGTATACCCAATTTCAGAAATACTCAATTAGCCAGTACGGAGGAAATAACTTTTTTTTTGAAAACTTCTTGAAAAACACACAGAAAATGCAGTATCTCCATTATTGCTGATTATTTAGAACTGAAACCTGGTATGTAATCCCTCAGTATGTACAACATAGTGTGTGTAAAGTTTAAGATATTTGTAGACAATGGAAAGGGATCTTTGGAATGTAAAGTCGAAGAAGCGCATGTGCATTTCCAACTAAAACCTCCTCACCCTTGCTTAAAGTTTACCAGAATTACACACACACTATGCAATACATGCTGAGGAATTGTATATCCAATTTCAGATCTACTCAATTAGCCAGTATGGAGAAAATAACTTTCTTTTTTAGAAACTTCTCAAAAAACACACAGAAAATGGAGTATCTCCACTCTTGCTGATTATTTAGACCTGAAACCTGATATATAATCCCTCAGCATGTACAACGTAGTGTGTGTAAAGTTTAAGATATTTGTAGAGAATAGAAAGGGATCTTTTAAATGAGAAGTCGAAAGAGCGCATGTGCATTTCCAACTAAGACCTCCTCACCCTCGCTTAAAGTTTACCAGAATTACACACACACTATGTAATACATGCTGAGGGATTGTATATCCAATTTCAGTTAAACTCAATTACCCAGTACGGAGGAAATAACTTTTTTTCTTGAAAACTTGTTGAAAAACGCACAGAAAATGCAGTTTCTCCACACTTGCTGATTATTTAGAACTGAAACCTGGTATGTAATCCCTCAGCATGACAACATAGTGTGTGTAAAGTTTAAGATATTTGTAGAGAATAGAAAGGGATCTTTGGAATGAAAAGACGAAAGAGCGCATGTGCATTTCCAACTCTGACCTCCTCACCTTCGATTAAAGTCTACCAGAGTTACATGCACACTATGCAATACATGCTGGGAGATTGTATATCCAATTTCAGATCTACTCAATTAGCCAGTATGGAGAAAATAACTTTTTTTCTTGAAAACTTCTTGAAAAACACTCAGAAAATGCAGTATCTCCACTATTGCTGATTATTTAGAACTGAAACCTGGTATGTAATCCCTCAGTATGTACAACATAGTGTGTGTAAAGTTTAAGATATTTGTAGACAATGGAAAGGGATCTTTGGAATGAAAAGTCGAAGAAGCGCATGTGCATTTCCAACTAAAACCTCCTCACCCTCGCTTAAAGTTTACCAGAATTACACACACACTATGCAATACATGCTGAGGGATTGTACATCCAATTTCAGATCTACTCAATTAGCCAGTATGGAGAAAATAACTTTTTTTTTTGAAAACTTCTCGGAAAACACACAGAAAATGCTCTATCTCCACTCTTGCTGATTATTTAGAACTGAAACCTGGTATGTAATCCCTCAGTATGTACAGCATAGTGTGTGTCAAGTTTAAGATATTTGTAGACAATGGAAAGGGATCTTTGGAATGAAAAGTCGAAGAAGTGCATGTGCATTTCCAACTAAAACCTCCTCACCCTCGCTTAAAGTTTACCAGAATTACACACACACTATGCAATACATGCTGAGGAATTGTATATCCAATTTCAGATATACTCAATTAGCAAGTACGGAGGAAATAACTTCTTTTCTTGAAAACTTGTTGAAAAACGCACAGAAAATGCAGTTTCTCCACACTTGCTGATTATTTAGAACTGAAACCTGGTATGTAATCCTCAGCATCTATAACATAGTGTGTGTAAAGTTTTAAATATTTGTAGAGAATGGAAAGAGATCTTTGGAATGAAAAGTCGAAAAAGCGCATGTGCATTTCCAACTAAGACCTTCTCACCCTCGCTTAAAGTTTACCAGAATTACATACACACTATGCAATACATGCTGAGGGATTGTATATCCAATTTCAGATCTACTCAATTAGCCAGTATGGAGAAAATAACTTTTTTTCTTGAAAACTTCTTGAAAAACACACAGAAAATGCATTATCTCCACTCTCGCTGATTATTTAGAACTGAAACCTGGTATATAATCCCTCAGCATGACAACATAGTGTGTGTAAAGTTTAAGATATTTGTAGAGAATGGAAAGGGATCTTTGGAATGAAAAGTCGAAGAAGCGCATGTGCATTTCCAACTAAAACCTCCTCACCCTTGCTAAAGTGTACCAGAATTACACACACACTATGCAATACATGCTGAGGAATTGTATATCCAATTTCAGATCTACTCAATTAGCAGTATGGAGAAAATAACTTTCTTTATTTGAAACTTCTCCAAAAACACACAGAAAATGGAGTATCTCCACTCTTGCTGATTATTTAAACCTGAAACCTGATTTATAATCCCTCAGGATGTACAACGTAGTGTGTGTAAAGTTTAAGATATTTGTAGAGAATAGAAAGGGATCTTTTAAATGAAAAGTCGAAAGAGCGCATGTGCATTTCCAACTAAGACCTCCTCACCCTCGCTTAAAGTTTACCAGAATTACACACACACTATGTAATACATGTTGAGGGATTGTATATCCAATTTCAGATCTACTCAATTAGCCAGTATGGAGAAAATAACTTTTTTTTTTTTTTTTTTTTTGAAAACTTCATTAAAAACACACAAAAAATGCAGTATCTCCACACTTTCTGATTATTTAGAACTGAATCCTGGTATGTAATCCCTCAGCATCTATAATATAGTGTGTGTAAAGTTTAAGATATTTGTAGACAATGGAAAGGGATCTTTGGAATGAAAAGCCGAAGAAGTGCATGTGCATTTCCAACTAAGACCTCATCACCCTCGCTTAAAGTTTACCACAATTACACACACACTATGTAATACATGCTGAGGGATTGTATACCCAATTTCAGAAATACTCAATTAGCCAGTACGGAGGAAATAACTTTTTTTGTAAACTTCTTGAAAAACACACAGAAAATGCAGTATCTCCATTATTGCTGATTATTTAGAACTGAAACCTGGTATGTAATCCCTCAGTATGTACAACATAGTGTGTGTAAAGTTTAAGATATTTGTAGACAATGGAAAGGGATCTTTGGAATGTAAAGTCGAAGAAGCGCATGTGCATTTCCAACTAAAACCTCCTCACCCTCGCTTAAAGTTTACCAGAATTACACACACTATGCAATACATGCTGAGGAATTGTATATCCAATTTCAGATCTACTCAATTAGCCAGTATGGAGAAAATAACTTTCTTTTTTAGAAACTTCTCAAAAACACACAGAAAATGGAGTATCTCCACTCTTTCTGATTATTTAGACCTGAAACCTGATATATAATCCCTCAGCATGTACAACGTAGTGTGTGTAAAGTTTAAGATATTTGTAGAGAATAGAAAGGGATCTTTTAAATGAGAAGTCGAAAGAGCGCATGTGCATTTCCAACTAAGACCTCCTCACCCTCGCTTAAAGTTTACCAGAATTACACACACACTATGTAATACATGCTGAGGGATTGTATATCCAATTTCAGATATACTCAATTAGCCAGTACGGAGGAAATAACTTTTTTCTTGAAAACTTGTTGAAAAACGCACAGAAAATGCAGTTTCTCCACACTTGCTGATTATTTAGAACTGAAACCTGGTATGTAATCCTCAGCATGACAACATAGTGTGTGTAAAGTTTAAGATATTTGTAGAGAATAGAAAGGGATCTTTGGAATGAAAAGACGAAAGAGCGCATGTGCATTTCCAACTCTGACCTCCTCACCTTCGATTAAAGTTTACCAGAGTTACATACACACTATGCAATACATGCTGGGAGATTGTATATCCAATTTCAGATCTACTCAATTAGCCAGTATGGAGAAAATAACTTTTTTTCTTGAAAACTTCTTGAAAAACACTCAAAAAATGCAGTATCTCCACTATTGCTGATTATTTAGAACTGAAACCTGGTATGTAATCCCTCAGTATGTACAACATAGTGTGTGTAAAGTTTAAGATATTTGTAGACAATGGAAAGGGATCTTTGGAATGAAAAGTCGAAGAAGCGCATGTGCATTTCCAACTAAAACCTCCTCACCCTCGCTTAAAGTTTACCAGAATTACACACACACTATGCAATACATGCTGAGGGATTGTACATCCAATTTCAGATCTACTCAATTAGCCAGTATGGAGAAAATAACTTTTTTTTTTTTTTTTGCAAACTTCTCGGAAAACACACAGAAAATGCTGTATCTCCACTCTTGCTGATGATTTAGAACTGAAACCTGGTATGTAATCCCTCAGCATGACAACATAGTGTGTGTAAAGTTAAAGATATTTGTAGAGAATAGAAAGGGATCTTTGGAATGAAAAGACGAAAGAGCGCATGTGCATTTCCAACTCTGACCTCCTCACCTTCGATTAAAGTTTACCAGAGTTACATACACACTATGCAATACATGCTGGGAGATTGTATATCCAATTTCAGATCTACTCAATTAGCCAGTATGGAGAAAATAACTTTTTTTCTTGAAAACTTCTTGAAAAACACTCAAAAAATGCAGTATCTCCACTATTGCTGATTATTTAGAACTGAAACCTGGTATGTAATCCCTCAGTATGTACAACATAGTGTGTGTAAAGTTTAAGATATTTGTAGACAATGGAAAGGGATCTTTGGAATGAAAAGTCGAAGAAGCGCATGTGCATTTCCAACTAAAACCTCCTCACCCTCGCTTAAAGTTTACCAGAATTACACACACACTATGCAATACATGCTGAGGGATTGTACATCCAATTTCAGATCTACTCAATTAGCCAGTATGGAGAAAATAACTTTTTTTTTTTGAAAACTTCTCGGAAAACACACAGAAAATGCTGTATCTCCACTCTTGCTGATTATTTAGAACTGAAACCTGGTATGTAATCCCTCAGTATGTACAGCATAGTGTGTGTAAAGTTTAAGATATTTGTAGGCAATGGAAAGGGATCTTTGGAATGAAAAGTCGAAGAAGTGCATGTGCATTTCCAACTAAAACCTCCTCACCCTCGCTTAAAGTTTACCAGAATTACACACACACTATGCAATACATGCTGAGGAATTGTATATCCAATTTCAGATATACTCAATTAGCAAGTACGGAGGAAATAACTTCTTTTCTTGAAAACTTGTTGAAAAACGCACAGAAAATGCAGTTTCTCCACACTTGCTGATTATTTAGAACTGAAACCTGGTATGTAATCCCTCAGCATCTATAACATAGTGTGTGTAAAGTTTTAAATATTTGTAGAGAATGGAAAGGGATCTTTGGAATGAAAAGTCGAAAAAGCGCATGTGCATTTCCAACTAAGACCTTCTCACCCTCGCTTAAAGTTTACCAGAATTACATACACACTATGCAATACATGCTGAGGAATTGTATATCCAATTTCAGATCTACTCAATTAGCAGTATGGAGAAAATAACTTTCTTTATTTGAAACTTCTCCAAAAACACACAGAAAATGGAGTATCTCCACTCTTGCTGATTATTTAAACCTGAAACCTGATTTATAGTCCCTCAGGATGTACAACGTAGTGTGTGTAAAGTTTAAGATATTTGTAGAGAATAGAAAGGGATCTTTTAAATGAAAAGTCGAAAGAGCGTATGTGCATTTCCAACTAAGACCTCCTCACCCTCGCTTAAAATTTACCAGAATTACACACACACTATGTAATACATGTTGAGGGATTGTATTTCCAATTTCAGATCTACTCAATTAGCCAGTATGGAGAAAATAACTTTTTTTTTTTTTTTTTGAAAACTTCATTAAAAACACACAAAAAATGCAGTATATCTCCACACTTTCTGATTATTTAGAACTGAATCCTGGTATGTAATCCTCAGCATCTATAATATAGTGTGTGTAAAGTTTAAGATATTTGTAGACAATGGAAAGGGATCTTTGGAATGAAAAGTCGAAGAAGTGCATGTGCATTTCCAATTAAGACCTCATCACCCTCGCTTAAAGTTTACCACAATTACACACACACTATGTAATACATGCTGCGGGATTGTATACCCAATTTCAGAAATACTCAATTAGCCAGTACGGAGGAAATAACTTTTTTTTTTGAAAACTTCTTGAAAAACACACAGAAAATGCAGTATCTCCATTATTGCTGATTATTTAGAACTGAAACCTGGTATGTAATCCCTCAGTATGTACAACATAGTGTGTGTAAAGTTTAAGATATTTGTAGACAATGGAAAGGGATCTTTGGAATGTAAAGTCGAAGAAGCGCATGTGCATTTCCAACTAAAACCTCCTCACCCTTGCTTAAAGTTTACCAGAATTACACACACACTATGCAATACATGCTGAGGAATTGTATATCCAATTTCAGATCTACTCAATTAGCCAGTATGGAGAAAATAACTTTCTTTTTTAGAAACTTCTCAAAAAACACACAGAAAATGGAGTATCTCCACTCTTGCTGATTATTTAGACCTGAAACCTGATATATAATCCCTCAGCATGTACAACGTAGTGTGTGTAAAGTTTAAGATATTTGTAGAGAATAGAAAGGGATCTTTTAAATGAGAAGTCGAAAGAGCGCATGTGCATTTCCAACTAAGACCTCCTCACCCTCGCTTAAAGTTTACCAGAATTACACACACACTATGTAATACATGCTGAGGGATTGTATATCCAATTTCAGTTAAACTCAATTACCCAGTACGGAGGAAATAACTTTTTTCTTGAAAACTTGTTGAAAAACGCACAGAAAATGCAGTTTCTCCACACTTGCTGATTATTTAGAACTGAAACCTGGTATGTAATCCCTCAGCATGACAACATAGTGTGTGTAAAGTTTAAGATATTTGTAGAGAATAGAAAGGGATCTTTGGAATGAAAAGACGAAAGAGCGCATGTGCATTTCCAACTCTGACCTCCTCACCTTCGATTAAAGTCTACCAGAGTTACATGCACACTATGCAATACATGCTGGGAGATTGTATATCCAATTTCAGATCTACTCAATTAGCCAGTATGGAGAAAATAACTTTTTTTCTTGAAAACTTCTTGAAAAACACTCAGAAAATGCAGTATCTCCACTATTGCTGATTATTTAGAACTGAAACCTGGTATGTAATCCCTCAGTATGTACAACATAGTGTGTGTAAAGTTTAAGATATTTGTAGACAATGGAAAGGGATCTTTGGAATGAAAAGTCGAAGAAGCGCATGTGCATTTCCAACTAAAACCTCCTCACCCTCGCTTAAAGTTTACCAGAATTACACACACACTATGCAAT
Source organism: Torymus aiolomorphi (assembly GCA_036365515.1). NCBI lineage: Eukaryota > Metazoa > Arthropoda > Insecta > Hymenoptera > Torymidae > Torymus > Torymus aiolomorphi. The sequence goes on along the minus strand of CM070877.1, from coordinate 100,328,884 downwards.
ACATGCTGAGGGATTGTACATCCAATTTCAGATCTACTCAATTAGCCAGTATGGAGAAAATAACTTTTTTTTTTGAAAACTTCTCGGAAAACACACAGAAAATGCTCTATCTCCACTCTTGCTGATTATTTAGAACTGAAACCTGGTATGTAATCCTCAGTATGTACAGCATAGTGTGTGTAAAGTTTAAGATATTTGTAGACAATGGAAAGGGATCTTTGGAATGAAAAGTCGAAGAAGTGCATGTGCATTTCCAACTAAAACCTCCTCACCCTCGCTTAAAGTTTACCAGAATTACACACACACTATGCAATACATGCTGAGGAATTGTATATCCAATTTCAGATATACTCAATTAGCAAGTACGGAGGAAATAACTTCTTTTCTTGAAAACTTGTTGAAAAACGCACAGAAAATGCAGTTTCTCCACACTTGCTGATTATTTAGAACTGAAACCTGGTATGTAATCCCTCAGCATCTATAACATAGTGTGTGTAAAGTTTTAAATATTTGTAGAGAATGGAAAGAGATCTTTGGAATGAAAAGTCGAAAAAGCGCATGTGCATTTCCAACTAAGACCTTCTCACCCTCGCTTAAAGTTTACCAGAATTACATACACACTATGCAATACATGCTGAGGGATTGTATATCCAATTTCAGATCTACTCAATTAGCCAGTATGGAGAAAATAACTTTTTTTCTTGAAAACTTCTTGAAAAACACACAGAAAATGCATTATCTCCACTCTCGCTGATTATTTAGAACTGAAACCTGGTATATAATCCCTCAGCATGACAACATAGTGTGTGTAAAGTTTAAGATATTTGTAGAGAATGGAAAGGGATCTTTGGAATGAAAAGTCGAAGAAGCGCATGTGCATTTCCAACTAAAACCTCCTCACCCTTGCTAAAGTGTACCAGAATTACACACACACTATGCAATACATGCTGAGGAATTGTATATCCAATTTCAGATCTACTCAATTAGCAGTATGGAGAAAATAACTTTCTTTATTTGAAACTTCTCCAAAAACACACAGAAAATGGAGTATCTCCACTCTTGCTGATTATTTAAACCTGAAACCTGATTTATAATCCCTCAGGATGTACAACGTAGTGTGTGTAAAGTTTAAGATATTTGTAGAGAATAGAAAGGGATCTTTTAAATGAAAAGTCGAAAGAGCGCATGTGCATTTCCAACTAAGACCTCCTCACCCTCGCTTAAAGTTTACCAGAATTACACACACACTATGTAATACATGTTGAGGGATTGTATATCCAATTTCAGATCTACTCAATTAGCCAGTATGGAGAAAATAACTTTTTTTTTTTTGAAAACTTCATTAAAAACACAAAAAATGCAGTATCTCCACACTTTCTGATTATTTAGAACTGAATCCTGGTATGTAATCCCTCAGCATCTATAATATAGTGTGTGTAAAGTTTAAGATATTTGTAGACAATGGAAAGGGATCTTTGGAATGAAAAGCCGAAGAAGTGCATGTGCATTTCCAACTAAGACCTCATCACCCTCGCTTAAAGTTTACCACAATTACACACACACTATGTAATACATGCTGAGGGATTGTATACCCAATTTCAGAAATACTCAATTAGCCAGTACGGAGGAAATAACTTTTTTTTGTAAACTTCTTGAAAAACACACAGAAAATGCAGTATCTCCATTATTGCTGATTATTTAGAACTGAAACCTGGTATGTAATCCCTCAGTATGTACAACATAGTGTGTGTAAAGTTTAAGATATTTGTAGACAATGGAAAGGGATCTTTGGAATGTAAAGTCGAAGAAGCGCATGTGCATTTCCAACTAAAACCTCCTCACCCTCGCTTAAAGTTTACCAGAATTACAGACACTATGCAATACATGCTGAGGAATTGTATATCCAATTTCAGATCTACTCAATTAGCCAGTATGGAGAAAATAACTTTCTTTTTTAGAAACTTCTCAAAAAACACACAGAAAATGGAGTATCTCCACTCTTTCTGATTATTTAGACCTGAAACCTGATATATAATCCCTCAGCATGTACAACGTAGTGTGTGTAAAGTTTAAGATATTTGTAGAGAATAGAAAGGGATCTTTTAAATGAGAAGTCGAAAGAGCGCATGTGCATTTCCAACTAAGACCTCCTCACCCTCGCTTAAAGTTTACCAGAATTACACACACACTATGTAATACATGCTGAGGGATTGTATATCCAATTTCAGATATACTCAATTAGCCAGTACGGAGGAAATAACTTTTTTTCTTGAAAACTTGTTGAAAAACGCACAGAAAATGCAGTTTCTCCACACTTGCTGATTATTTAGAACTGAAACCTGGTATGTAATCCCTCAGCATGACAACATAGTGTGTGTAAAGTTTAAGATATTTGTAGAGAATAGAAAGGGATCTTTGGAATGAAAAGACGAAAGAGCGCATGTGCATTTCCAACTCTGACCTCCTCACCTTCGATTAAAGTTTACCAGAGTTACATACACACTATGCAATACATGCTGGGAGATTGTATATCCAATTTCAGATCTACTCAATTAGCCAGTATGGAGAAAATAACTTTTTTTCTTGAAAACTTCTTGAAAAACACTCAAAAAATGCAGTATCTCCACTATTGCTGATTATTTAGAACTGAAACCTGGTATGTAATCCCTCAGTATGTACAACATAGTGTGTGTAAAGTTTAAGATATTTGTAGACAATGGAAAGGGATCTTTGGAATGAAAAGTCGAAGAAGCGCATGTGCATTTCCAACTAAAACCTCCTCACCCTCGCTTAAAGTTTACCAGAATTACACACACACTATGCAATACATGCTGAGGGATTGTACATCCAATTTCAGATCTACTCAATTAGCCAGTATGGAGAAAATAACTTTTTTTTTTTGCAAACTTCTCGGAAAACACACAGAAAATGCTGTATCTCCACTCTTGCTGATGATTTAGAACTGAAACCTGGTATGTAATCCCTCAGTATGTACAGCATAGTGTGTGTAAAGTTTAAGATATTTGTAGACAATGGAAAGGGATCTTTGGAATGAAAAGTCGAAGAAGTGCATGTGCATTTCCAACTAAAACCTCCTCACCCTCGCTTAAAGTTTACCAGAATTACACACACACTATGCAATACATGCTGAGGAATTGTATATCCAATTTCAGATATACTCAATTAGCAAGTACGGAGGAAATAACTTCTTTTCTTGAAAACTTGTTGAAAAACGCACAGAAAATGCAGTTTCTCCACACTTGCTGATTATTTAGAACTGAAACCTGGTATGTAATCCCTCAGCATCTATAACATAGTGTGTGTAAAGTTTTAAATATTTGTAGAGAATGGAAAGGGATCTTTGGAATGAAAAGTCGAAAAAGCGCATGTGCATTTCCAACTAAGACCTTCTCACCCTCGCTTAAAGTTTACCAGAATTACATACACACTATGCAATACATCCTGAGGGATGGTATATCCAATTTCAGATCTACTCAATTAGCCAGTATGGAGAAAATAACTTTTTTTCTTGAAAACTTCTTGAAAAACACTCAGAAATTGCAGTATCTCCACTATTGCTGATTATTTAGAACTGAATCCTGGTATGTAATCCCTCAGTATGTACAACATAGTGTGTGTAAAGTTTAAGATATTTGTAGACAATGGAAAGGGATCTTGTAAATGAAAAGTCGAAAGAGCGCATGTGCATTTCCAACTAAGACCTCCTCACTCTCGCTTAAAGTTTACCAGAATTACATACACACTATGCAATACATGCTGAGGGATTGTATATCCAATTTCAGATCTACTCAATTAGCCAGTATGGAGAAAATAACTTTTTTTCTTGAAAACTTCTTGAAAAACACACAGAAAATTCAGTATCTCCACTCTTGCTGATTATTTAGAACTGAATCATGGTATGTAATCCCTCAGCATCTATAACATAGTGTGTGTAAAGTTTAAGATATTTGTAGAGAATGGAAAGGGATCTTTGGAATGAAAAATCGAAAGAGTTCATATGGATTTCCAACTAAGACCTCCTCACCTTCGCTTAAAGTTTACCAGAATTACATATACACTATGCAATACATGCTGAGGGATTGTATATCCAATTTCAGATCTACTCAATTAGCCAGTATGGAGAAAATAACTTTTTGTCTTGGAAACTTCTTGAAAAATACACAGAAAATGCAGTATCTCCACACTTGCTGATTATTTAGATCTGAAACTTGGTGTGTAATCTCTCAGCATCTATAACACAGTGTGTATAAAGTTTAAATTATTTTTAGAGAATGAAAAGGGATCTTTGGAATGAGAAGTCGTAAAAAGCGCATCAAATCTTGTTACATCTACCTTTATTATAAGTTGGTTCAGACATATGAGGTACGTCTTGAACTTCAGTACTCTCGTTAGAATAAATAAATAAATAAATAAACTTTCGAATGACTTACTTTTTTGTCTTCTCGTAGAAATCGTCTTTGTAGCTATATACTCAAGTGAGGTTATGGCTCTGCAGCGCGCGGCGCCCGCCTCGTGGCCTCGTGGGTGTGCTCCGCACGCGGTGTGAGGTACCTCGTCGTCGCCGTGGTCGGCGATCAGGTCGCATTGTCGTCACTTCAGCGGAGGCTGCAGGGGCGCGTCGCGGCTCGACACTTGACAGACGAGAGCTGTGATCAGCGTCATGCATAAACAACACGGACTGATGGACCTAATATACGTCATACATGAACAATATGACGATGACCATTGCGCGGTAACATGTGTGTAAGAGACGGTCACTAATGTCTTTTAGACGGTAAAAGTCTGCTAGCATCAGTGTAAACACAGTTACCTCTACAGCACCATAGAAACTCAGTCAGCAGCTCAGGTTACCCGCTCAATTACAATTAGAAGCTAGAAAGAAAAATTAGATTATAGAAAGAAAATCAGGTTAGCTTCGAAACCAAAATATTTACGTCCCGGTATAACGTCCGTCTGCTCCCGCAGCGGCGGCGCCGCCCACCCGCTTTGCGCAGCCGTACACTCGATTCAACGCTCTGAAGTTGGCTGAGCGGTGCCGTTATATACTTAGCACGCCCCTAACTTGTGTCACCTCGCTGAGTAGTTCAAGGTTTTTGGAAAATTTAAGAATTTTTTGTTGACCAAATACAATTTAAAAGATTCTTTAGTGTAATAGTGAGCGGAGATAGCTATTCTTTTACGCAAGAATTATCGGTGTTTTGTATCTCAAGCGAAATTAGGAGATATGGGTAGACGTCGTTTGCTCCACGATTTCAATCAAGCGGCATAATCACCTCATTAGTGGTTCAAGGTTTTTGTAATTTCTAGTTCTCTAAAAGGTATGCTACAAATTTGTAAACTTTCTTTGTTGTGTAAGTGAGCGGGGACAAGTGCCCGTTTATTTCAAAATATTCAGAATTACCTATAAAAATATTGCAAAAGGGAAGGCATAGCGAACAAGCTACTATGCTGGCACGCGGCCGGTATGCAATAAATTACAGAAAAAGTATTTTTTGCTTATTTCAATATAATAATAGTTGTCCCCCTTCATTTTTAAATTTGAATTCACTTCCTAAAGTTTTACGTCGATTGGTATTTTGGTATGGGAGAAAAGTTTGAACTACTGAAATAGCCGATAAAACAGGGATCTTTGTTTCCATCTACGACGTCCTCTTAAAAAAGTCACTTTAGAACCTCTTTTTAGGTCGAAAAACAACGAAAATCGTGCATGTGTTACAAAAACAATTTTTGTCAACACGTGCATAAAACGGGCCTTTTTCGGGCCTGAAAGCCGTGTAGAAAATCGCGCATTTCGAACGTGATTTAGGAAAGAATGGAAAAAATCAATTTTTTCCCCCCTCTAAGCGAATCATTGTGAGATTATTCTCTTATTGTTAAATTTATATATTTTATGGCTTTTTGGCCACTTTAGAATGATATAAAATAACTTTTAAAGATTAAATTGCAAAATAATAAATTTTTATAGATAAATATCAATAGAAATAATTGCATGAGACTTTTATTTATAGTTTATAGTTATATTTTTAGTTTTTTATTAATCTTCAGTATTAATTCACTATTCGGTTGTGTACGTCGCGAAATGCACTATCCCCTACACAACTTTTATGCATATAAAAAGGCCCTCTCATGCACTCGTTGAAAAAAATATGGTGTGTATCACGGGAAAAAGAGATATTTCAGACTCGGGTGAGGTGTTTTCACCACTCGTTTCCGTCTCGGGCGCCCTCGACTACAACTCGTGCTGAACGTCTCACCCTCGCTTGAAATAGCTCATATTCTTGCTAGTTGCACAATGTACTATAAATTCTCAATACATACACAATTAATCAATAGTCAGTTTAAACGATAAAACATATCGTGTACTGCGTGCATGAAATATGTAAACGGACTGAGTGACTCGCAAAATACGTGAGTATCATGGCCTCGTAGATAATGCAGTGGAAAATAGCTGCCAGTTATCTTAATAATGAATGAATAAAGCCAATTTGGCTATTTTCTTCGATTTTATTCTCAGTATTATCACTGTAACGGTGAGCTGTCTCGGCTACGGCAAATACGGCAAATACGGCGAAGCCATAGTACGTGCGCGGCAGAGGCGTCATCTGTTGGGCATTTCGCGAACCAACAGCATTTGTAAACATTGCCACTAACATAACCCGGAACATACCCCATAATTTGATAAATAATTTACACACACCGGTGAATAGAAATAGAATTCTATTCATGTTATCAAGCAATCTTTAAAGATTTAATAAAATTTCGAGAATATTCCGTTAGCTTGAATCAAGTATAAGTTATGGCTATGTCAAGAGCACCCATCGCATCATGAAGTTGCCGCTTGCTAGCTAGAGTCCGTTTATTCAAAAGACTTCCTTCTATGAATTCCCGTTCCTCGAACGTCTGCGGTAATTCCCCTGTCCGGTCTAAAAAGCAGATTTTGATTATTCAATTAAAAATTGATTCATCCCGATATCGAGGTTGGGCGAAGGCGGTATGGTCTTTAAACTTAATGAACTTCGATAAATGGACATAAAAACCAAACCTTAAATATTTTTCGAAAAAATAATTTTGCTATCTTTTTTATTTTTTGTGCTACGTCAATTTTGACTGCACCATTGTGTTCCTCGGGACCCAAAACCCTTAGACTTATCGCTTTTCCAACCTTTTCGCAATTTTCTGGGGAGAAAATCCAATGTCAGGATAATTTGAGCCGTTTTTCCGGCGCCTCGCTACGAGTTACACATTTCAAACATATACTGCAAATTTTTGAACTCGTGTTCCGACTCCAAACCCATGAAAACTTGTGAGGAAGTGTTTTTACTACACCTACAAATTTTTCCCGATGATCAAAAAGCCCGCCGGGGCTCCTGTTGGGATATTTTCCGCCGTTTTCCGAGCGCATCGCTACGAGTTGCACCATTCAGACACTAACTACAAATTTTTGAACTCATGTGCCAACGTGAAACAAATTCTAGCTCGTTGCGTAGGATTTGTAGAACACGTTGAAACTTTTCCCGATAATCGTGTTGCCCGCCAGGGTCCGCTGTATACGATTTTCCACCGTTTTCCCAGCCCCTCGCTACGAGTTGCACCTTTCAAAGTTAAACTGCAAATTTTTGAACTCGTGTGCCGACTCGAAACCAATGCAAACTTGTGAGAAAGTGTTTTTACAACACATATAAATTTTTCCTGACGATCAAAAAGCTGGCCGGGGCCCCTATTGAGAGACTTTCCACCGTTTCTCCAGCGCTTTGCTACCAAAAGCACGCTTCAAACATTTCCAGGAGGTTTTTGAGTTCGTGTGCCAACTGGAAACCAATTTCAGCTTGTTGCTTAGTGTTTGAAGAACACACTAGGAACTTTCCCGATGATCGGGCTGCCCGTCAGGGCTCGCGGTATACGATTTTCCACGGTTTTTCCGGCGTCTCGCTACGAGTTGTACATTTCAAAGGGATACTGCAAATTTTTGTACTCGTGTGCCGACTCGAAACCAATGCAAACTTGTGAGGAAGTGTTTTTACTACACCTACAAAATTTTCCCGACAATCAAAATCCCACTGGGGCCCCTGTGCAGAGATTTTCCACCGTTTTCTCAGCCCCTCGCTACGAGTTGCACCTTTCAAAGTTAAACTGCAAATTTTTGTACTCGTGTACCGACTCGAAACCAATGCAAACTTGTGAGGAAGTGTTTTTACTACACCTACAAAATTTTCCCGACAATCAAAATCCCACTGGGGCCCCTGTGCAGAGATTTTCCACCGTTTTTCCGGCGTCTCGCTACGAGTTGTACATTTCAAAGGGACACTGCAAATTTTTGACCTCGTGTGCCGACTCGAAACCAATGCGAACTTATGTGGAAGTGTTTCTACTACACCTACAAATTTGTTTCGATGATCAAAAAGCCCGCCGGGGCGCGCATTACAAAATTTTCCGCCGTTTTCCCAGCGCATAGCTACGAGTTGGTACACGAACTCAAAAATCTCCTGTAAATGTTTGAAGCGTGCTTTTGGTAGCGAAGCGCTTGAAAAATGGTGGAAAATCTCTGAACAGGGGCACAGGCATTATTTTTGATCGTCGGCAAAAATTATTTATAATTTGTTTATCAATTTATAATCAAAGATCGTTCTGGATATGTTACATTATTACATGATTTTATTTAATCAACAGTAATTGATGATTTCTTCATTAATTAATAATTATAATTTAGTATACTATTTAATAATTATTTATACTATTTAATATGCAGCAATGCATCGCTTCTTTATTGATCTGCAATAAAATATGTTTTATATCTAAATGTGTTTTGTATCTGTGCATGTTTTTATAATCATATAATTTTGCATGTTATAAACAACCGTAATAATTGATTACGCCCATATAAATTAACAACCAAGGATTGTTTTCATAATTTTGTATATTATATGATCTGCAGCAAATGATAGTTTCTGTTTATCGATGTGCAAGTAAATATTATTTTCATGATATTGCATGTTATCGTAAAATAATGCAGTAATTGATAACTTCTTTTCTCAAAATTTGCAATCATAGATCGTTTGTATAATTTGTTGTAATGATAAATTTGCTAAAATTGTTAATTTCTTTACTGATCTGCAATATAATGTGTAACAATGAATTTACTTTGGGGGAGAAGTGTGTGGGGGAGGGATAGAGGGAAAGGCGATTTTGGAAGGAGCGCAAATAAATGTGCGCAACACTACGATTTTAGATATATAAGAAATAATAACACTATTTTATTTAATCACTGTAAATACAAAACGTTGAGCGCCTGCCGCACAGACGCGGCACACGATATCGGTGGCTTTCGCACGCGAAAAAAACATTCCGCGAGGTTCCGCGACGCGAGGCTCGACACGCGCACTTTTCACTCACGGCTCACTACTACTTACTTCACACATACGGGTATCGCAAAACGAGGTTGGTTGGAGATCACTTTTGCTCCCTTTTTTTCGCAAACGTTACAAACTGACTTTTTTAAATGTTTCGATAGCGAACAAAAACTCAAAATGTAGTGGTAACCATCAAGACTCAGTACAGAGTGAGCGAGCGCGTCTCTCGAGTCCGCGCTGCCGCTCTCGGCCGTAGCTATCGCAGCGCTCTCGCCGGTGCCCCCTCTCACCCCTCTGATCCCCGCTTGCTCGTTCTCTCTCTCGTCTCTCCACGTGCGCGCTAGCTATCGGCGTCGCATCGACCGGCGCTCTCGTGCGCACGCGCTTCGGCAAATGACGACATGAATACGACGTGCTTCGGAGTGTTAGTGGTGCTCTGCTGCTGGGGAAGACTGTCCGCTGCTGTCCTCGTTGTCATCCTCGGGGTTGGTGGCGCACTCCTCGTCCCGACTGCTCGCACAGGACCCTCATCACTCTTCGAGATTATGTTGCTTTGTTGTGGCTGTAGGTAAGGTTTGTTTGTCTCCTACCCACACAATCTGCCTGTTTTTAATTATTCGTTCTTTCCAGTGGTGCCCGATGATTGCTGTGGCTGCAGGAGATGCAGCTGTAGCTGCTGCTGTAGATGCTGCCCCTACTTAATCCATGAGCGATACACCAGGTGCTGAATATATGCAGCCCTGTACTTCAAGTTATTGCAGTGTCTTCCACAGGTTAGCATCATTTCTATGTTGTTGTAGTCTTGCTCTTATTTAAACTAGTGTTCTTCTTACAGGTGAGACGTTCCATCCAAGGCGGTGATCTCCTGTTCGAGCGACCCCATCTTCATATATGTTTGGCGGGTGATTATAAGAGAAAAGACCATCGTTCCAAGAGCTTAGCACAATTAACATTCACCAATCCATACAGTGGGCAATTTATGGCTTATAGTAATTGTTTTTTATGTGTGTTAGGTGCGATATGGTCCAAGTATGAGGGAGAGATGCTGTAAGCTTGGTATGGAGAGGCGACAGGGGGACAGTTGAGAGGCTACGACTGCTAAGCCTTCTACAATACAGTCTATCGCTGTTCTACAAGATCTTCTTTTCTTTTCTAACAGAGAGTTCGTATACTCTCTTCTACAAGGTACATCTATGTAGGATAGGGCAATATATATGTAAGTACTGTGTTAGAGGGATGTTTATAGGCTACCTAGGGCCTGCTCGTCAATCTGGGTTTTTTCTAGTTATAGGTTTTTTCTGCTCGACTACAGTACGCTGGTTGTAGGTCGAATATCTACGCACTACCTATTGTAACATCAAAGTTGATGTTACAAATGTTATTTCAATATAATGCCGTATTTTATTTATATATGTATTTTCTTTATTCGTTGATATGCAATCAAATTCAAGTATTACAATTTATGATTTGATTATTATTTCTTATTACATAATTTCATGTAATACCGCAGTAACTAATGATTTCTTTACTGATCTGTAATCAAATGTGGCTCTTACGAATGTTTTTTCTTTTTTTTTTAGCGTTTCACAAATGTATGCAGGACATATTTAGCTATACAAAGGTTTTATAATATACAGTGGTTTAATGATTAGATGAAACGTACAAGACGCTATATGCATAGGTTACATTGTTCGAGAAACGTACATAAATATTTACAAGCTGTGATGTTCGGTGGTGATATTAGTAAGTGAATACTGAAAAGTAATGGTAAGTGTATTTTCTTAAGCTTTCGAACCAATTAAACTCTCTCTAATTCGTATAGCGAGCATTGAAAAATAACATGATTAATGTCTTGATCATAGTTTTTGCACATGCATTTTGTATCGTTTACTATTCCTATCATCGCTAGTGGGGCTGAAAGGTTGTAGTAACTGGTTCTGAGTCGATTAATTGTCACCGTATATTTTCCGCTCAATCGTAGATTGGCATAGCAGGGTTTGCATGTTTTATTGTAGCAGCTATTAAAGTAGCTTTTCACATTTGTTGTGAATTGTTCTTATATCATAAGGTTGGTTTCCGATAACATATTTCTTTTATATATTTTGTACTTATCTGTAAGTGGTATAGATATTCAGACAGGTGTATTACATGCTACAAGAGCTTCTTTTAGCTCGTTTAGCTAATATATCGCATTTTTCATTGCCTTCTATGCCAATATGAGATGGAATCCAATAGGATTGGATATACTTATTCTTATTTTTACTGCAAAATTCATTGTATTTTTTTTTTAATGTCCAGAATATGTGAATTGACTTTAGCCTTAAATTTTAGACTCAGTAAAGCACTTAGCAGATCAGTGCAGATCAGTAAAAATAAGTAAATTTACGCTAGATGTTTCTAACGCGACGTCAATATTCTTTTAAACGGTCTTGACCAATCACAAAGCTTTTATTTCCAGTTTTCGATCAAGAGAGGATTAGGTACTGGATTTACTAAGTCCGCCATGGATTAGGGACAAGGAACTCCTTTTCAGGCGAGATCTTCTATGGCGAGATTTTCTATGGAGAGAAACTTTGTAAAGTGCACATCAAGTAACTTATTTATTCTTCTTATAGCGTGGACTTTATCAGAGTGTTGTTCGGAGATATCCGAGTGCTGCTATAATAAAGTGTTTCTTTATATTTAAAGTTTTTGTGTATTTATTGCGAGTAACCACCACCATCCAACTTCCAAAGTGTCAACTCCAACATCAAAATCTCATTACCTGGAATGCCGGTAATATCTTCTCGGAGCTAACTAGCAGATATCCACGATCTCTTACAGTAGTAATCATCGATATGATGCAAAATTTCTCGATGTAAGTCTGGTTAATTATAGCCATACTTTGTGATGTACTTAAAGCCACACTTTAAGACATACTTCATCCATACTTTAAGCCATACCTTCAACAATACTTTAAACCATACCTTTCAACCATACTTTAAGCTATACTTTAAGCCACACTCTTAGTCATACTTTAAGCTATACTTTCAGCCGTACTTTCAGCCATACTTTCAGCCATACTTTTAACCATACTTTCAGCCATACTTTAGACAAAGCGTGTAAATCATCGGCAGAAACCTTTATAATATAAAGTTCAGATTAGTTTACGATAGTCTTCGGATCCCAATCATTCCCTAATACCACGTCACATGAGAGATACGGAACTACTAAAAAAACGTGAGTGCCTTTATAATCGTCACATTCAAACTCTAGCATTATTTGTTTTTTAACTACTTTGCTCTTTTTCCCGATTGCTGTAGAAACAAGGACATTCGATACTGGCATTTCTAACATTTTATTATTTTGAGACTTCAAAATCTATATCCTCCTTATCCAGCATTGATTTAATCAGTGATAGGTGACAGCACATTTGCCTCAGTCTCAGAATAAGAATTAAGATATAATGTGCTTCTACTTGTGTGTGACATTTCATTAACACCTTTAGTAACTTTGATAACTTATCAGGTACCTCTTGGAGTATCACTCTCGTTCGAGCGTAATATCCATACTAGTCTAGGCGCCGATAATACATTTCGTGGCCAAATTTTGTCCCCGCCTGAACCAAAGTTTTCTAGGCGTAATTTGGCCTGCTGAATCCGAATTTCGAGGGTTCCCGGCAGAAAAGTGGGAGAAAAAAGTTATAAACAATTTAATTTTTTTAAAACCCATATCTCCGAAGTGAAATATCGCAGCAAGCTGAAACTTTTTTCGAAACGTTTGTTTTCTTATTTAGAAACTTTTTTGTTCTTATACTTTTTTAGCTATGCCTGATAGTTTTAAAGATATCAATGATAAACGCCTTTTGGTGCGCCTTTGCTATTTACCACGCGCGGCTGCCACGATACAATATATAAATTATTAATTTTTGATGGTTGAATGGATCATTGTTTTGGCAATTATGCGATGGAGTATATATTTATACACGTCAAATCATAAAATCTACTCATTTTATCTAGTAACAATAGTAAGCGCAAAGACGAAAGGCGTCGCGTGGTGGCCACGCGTGGTATAGTAAATAGCAAAGGTACACCAAAAGGCGTTTATTGTTGATATCTTTAAGGCTATCAGAGATAGCTAAAAAAGTATAAGAACAAAAAGTTTCTAAATAAAAAAACAAACGTTTTGAAAAAAATTTCAGCTCGCTGCGATATTTCACTTCGGAGATATGGCTTTTTAAACAATTAAATTGTTTATAACTTTTTTCTCTCACTTTTGCGGTCGGGAACCCTCGAAATTCGGATTCAGCAGGCCAAATTACGCCTAGAAAACTTTGGTTCAGGCGGGGACAAAATTTGGGCACGAAATGTATTGTCGGCGCCTAGACTATACGTTTTCAAGTGTTCTTTCTCCATCTTTTGACGAAAAAACGTTGCGAGTACAAAAGAAGTTTTTGATATACAATCTTCTCATCACGGTCAAGTTCTACTTCAATGATAAAAATTTAGATATCGCTGAAGTAAAACTTGACCGTGATGAAAAGATTGTATATCAAAAACTTCTTTTGTATTCGCAAAGTTTACTCAAAAAGGGGTTGGTCTGAACTTTGGACCCCCACCCCCATTTATAGCCGGAGGGCGCCGGCTTGATAGTGGGAAGAGCGCCGCGCCCGACGCGTAGCGGATGACCGCTACGCGTTCCGCGCGGTACTAGCAGAGATGAATAGAGAGATTGCCAGCGCTTCAGATAAAAGTGAGGCAGACTTCTGCGCGCGGCGCGCTGCTGAAATTTACTTATATAATAATAATAATATGTTTTAGAGATTAGAGAACATGAATTATTATCCAAAATAATATAATAGTTATAAAATTAGCGCATTTAATGAAATAATTTTGAAAACCGAAAGTTTTGCTTGCAATGTTGTCTGGGAAAAAATATATCAATTTCAAGTAAATTTTCAATTCTTTTGAAATAAAAAAATTGTGGTTAAAGAAATGTGTACAGAATGATAATATAACAAAAGAAATTTTATTAGATATGGTATAGAAAAAAAAAAAATGTGAACGGGAATCGAACTTGGAACTGCAAAAGATTAATGCAAAAGTAGCGCGCGCCTTAGCCACCACGGCTACCGTTACAACATCAACATACAACACTAAAATGGTTTATGTTTATCTTCCCCCCTTCGGGTTTATGTTGTTATTTAGAATTTGGGTTTTCTAGTTTTTAACTGAAAATTCCATTAATTTTCGTTCATTTATAAAAATTTTCGACCGAGCGGCGAATGTCAGGCCGCTCGGCCGTTGTCGGATTGTTACGGGAGAAGTAAACAGAGACGGCAGGCGCGCGGCGCACAGAGCCGCTCCTAGCTAGTCCAAGCAATAAGGAAAAGAGGTTACAGAAATACATCCCGGATAAAAAAAATATGGCTGTATAGGAAATTAAATTCTGAATGACGTTTCTGTTTCATACAACCGTAGCCGGAGTGGCGAACTTGGTCAAAAAAATTCTTAAAGTTGGAAAAAACGGTTTTTCGCCAATAAAAAAAAACTATAACTCGGATCAAAAAAAGTTAAATGAGGGAGTTGTAGGTATTAAAAAGATCTATCGATTCATATAAATACATGTATATCGATTTTTGTTACTTTTCGAGATATAGCGAGAAAACCTCTAAAAATCGGATTCTCTAGTACTCGGTCAGTTTTATGCCTGAATACTTTATATTTACTGTAAGTATAGCTCATGGCAAGACAAAAATGCACGTTTTTGAAAAATTTAAAAATATTCATTATTTTTCGAGATATATCGATTTTTCGAGAAAAAGGCGCTCTCCAAAATTGGTTATTTCTCGTCGACGGATGGTCGTACAGTAACGAGCGAGCACTTTTATTTTTCTAGATGAGTTGTTCTATCATGTTATTTATTATACAATTATAACGAATTTTTCAATTTTAATGCTCAAAAATCACTCTGAAAAAGTATCCTCTTTTTTGGACGTGTTTTTTTCATATAGCTTTTTCAATTTTTATTTTATAGTAAGGCTATTATGGCAATCGATTACTGACATTTTTTCACCTATTTAAAAAATATTAACTATAAATAATTATTTATCCTTATAACACACGGCATTCTTATTTAATTTCACGATGTATCAATTCACGCATATACCTTTTGCTTTAATGACAGCGGGAAGCGCATTTATACGCGCATTAAAAAACGCATTAAAATGTGGCTCGGAAAAAATGCATAAAGCGGTACGAAGTTATGTAGACGATATATGTATTGAGCGGAACAAAATCATTCGATGAACATTTGTTAGTAATGGATGAAATTTTCAACATTCTCATGATATTTAATCTTACTTTAAATTAACAGAAGTGCGAGTTTTTGAAAAATAAAATCACGTTTTTGGATTTCGTCGTGACTGTATCTGGAATAGTACAGAACCCTGAAAAATAATCGTGCATACAAAATATGAAAAAACAGGCGATGTCTGTCACTCATATGACCACAGGATAATCCTTAGAAAAGTTCAAGTGGGCCTATCCACGAGAAGCAGCCAATGCCGCAAATAAGAGTAAAGAGTGTATTTTTCCTGGAAAATGATAGCGGTGCTCAAGTTTCTCCATGTAAACACAACTTCTTTACTCAATACTGAATCGATCTGCGTCAGTCCCATCATCACAGGACAAGTACGAAGAAAGTTCAAGAGATATGGATTTAAAAAGAGCCACACGATTTGCATTCACCTCTCAAGGTCATCTAGCAGTCTAATTTAAATGTCGGGAATCCGGTTATCGCGCTGCTGTTTGAAAACATAATTTCTCTATCGAATGCTGAATTGATCGCCCTGTGTCTCAATATCGTACGGCAATTATATAAAAAGTTCAAGAAGTACAACATTTGTAAAAGGGCTAAACGAGCGGCTAGCATATGTTAAGTATATCTTGCAGTTCCATTGCAATGTCGGGAATGCGGAATTCATGATGCTCTATGAAAACACAATTTTTTTATCGAATGCTGAATTGATCGTCCTGTGTCTCATTATCTTATACCAATTATATAAAAAGTTCAAGAAGTACAACATTTAAACAAAGGGGTAAATGAGCGGCTAGCATCTGTTAAGTCCGTCTAGCAGTTCAATTGCAATGTTTGCATAGAAGTTTGTTTGTTTTTTAACGTATACTCGATTTCTGTCAGTCCCATATGCTCAAGACAATCCCTCTAAAAGTTCAAGTGGGCCCATTCACGAGAAACAGCCTACGCCGCAAATAAGATTAAATAGTGTATTCTTTCTTGAAAGGGATCGCAGCGATGAAGTTTCTCTATGTAAAAACAATTTCGTTACTCAATACTGAATCAATCTGCGTCAGTCCCATCATCACAGGACAAGTCCGTAAAAAGTTCAAGAGTTATGAATTCAAAAAAAGGCCACACGAGATGCATGCAGCTCTCAAGTTCATCTAGCAGTTCAATTGCAATGTTCCGAATGCGGTATTCACGATGCTTTATGGAAACACAATTTCTTTATTGAATGCTGAATTGATCGCCGTGTGTCTCATTATCTTATGACAATTATATAAAAAGTTCAAGAAGTTCAACGTTTGAAAAAGGGCTAAACGAGCGGCTAGCATCTGTTAAGTCCATCTAGCAGTTCAATTGCAATGTTTGCGTAGAAATTTGTTTGTTTTTTAACATATACTTGATTTCTGTCATTCTCATGTCCACAGGATAATCCCTTAAAAAGTTCAAGTGGGCCCATTCACGAGAAACAGCCTACGCCGCAAATAAGATTAAATAGTGTATTCTTTCTTGAAAGGGATCGCGGCGATCAAGTTTTTCTATGAAAATACTATTTCTTTACTTAATGCTGAATCTATCTGCGTCAGTCTCATCATTGTAGGACAATTATGTAAAAATTTCAAGAGTTATCAATTTAAAAAAGGGCCACACGAGATGCGTGCACCCCTCGAGTTTATCTAGCAGTTCAATTGCAATGGCGGGAATGCGGCGATTTCGGTGCTCTATGAAAACACAATTATTGTTGAATGGTGAATTGATTGGACCGTGTCTCATTATCTTATGACAGTTATATAAAAAGTTCAATGAGTGAAGCATTTGGTAAAGGGCCAAACGAGCAGCTAGCATCTGTTAAGTCCATCTAGCAGTTCCATTGCAATATCTGTGTAGAAGTTATTTTGTTTTTTGCATATAGGGTGGTTCTATACAATTTGCGCTACTGTGATTTGCGAGGAAATCGTCCCCTGGGCATGAGGTTCTCGTGGTACACCGAAATAGTCCCCAGAAACATGCTCAGCCGGTGGAAAAATCCCCAGGTATGATGAGATTTAATTAAGCTAATGCTCAAACACATGGAAATACCCGAGAAAAGTTTAATTAATTAGTTATAGATCGTAGAATTAACAGGAAGTTTAATTATACGTCGTATAATTAACAGGGAATTTAATTATGCGGCGTAAAATTAAATTTGGAGGCTTAATTCTTCTGTATAGGTCTATAATTATTAAAAAGTTAATCATTAATTAAACGATGGGTAATTAATGATATAAAGTTAATTCTTAAATAAACCTGATTAGAATTAAAGATTAAAAGTTAATCCTCAATGAGCCGAGTGTTTAATTGAAGATTAAAAAAGTAATTCTTAATTAAACGAGGGCATAATTAATTAGTAATGAGGCGTTTACGCGGTCCTGGCAGTTTATTCGGACTTATAATTTCTTCTTAATTTCCTGCATTAAATAACGAATCGCACGCGAAGCTCTAAAGTCGCCCGAAACGATTAAGAAATCATCATTAAGTTGTTTTAGACAAGTTACCCGCGTAATAACGCCAAAGTAACAAGACCGTGAAAATTTATTATAACCTCAAACATTAAAGCACGTCAATGCCATTTTAATGATTTCGCAGA
The DNA here is from genome assembly GCA_036365515.1 of Torymus aiolomorphi. NCBI lineage: Eukaryota > Metazoa > Arthropoda > Insecta > Hymenoptera > Torymidae > Torymus > Torymus aiolomorphi. Next base: position 100,310,608 of record CM070877.1, on the reverse strand, counting down.
GCGGTGATCCGGGAATGAACGTCAGGCCATAGTCAGGATCACACGTGGTAGCCCTTATACGGCGCTTGTCCGACGCCGCTAAGGCCCTATCATTACTATCAGGGCCGGACGGGAGCGCCGTTACGCGCCTTGCTAAGGGCCCTTACGGAGCACCTCATTGGGCCCTTACAAACATCTAAGGCAAGCCCTATTCATTTTCGGTTCGGGCACCAGCCCCCCCCCCCCATCCCTTCCAGACGTCCACAGCCTTTGGTTCTATCTCAGTTCGGCGCGCAAGAACGTTCTATCTCGGTACGGCGCGTAAGAACGTCCTATTTCAGCTTGGCGTGTAAGAATATCCTATTTCAGCTCAGCGCGTAAAAACCTCCTATTACGGTTCGGCGCGTAAGAACATTCTATTTTAGTTCGACGCGTAAGAACGTCCTATGCACAACAATTCTCTCCTGCGCGTGTGCGTGCAGTCGTACATTTAAATAGACCTCGGAAACGAACTCAACGACTCGAAAAACCCCAGAGGTGTCCTCAGATCCGCGCTAAAAGTCTCGATATCCGCAAAAATTCACTCCTGCGCATGTGCGTGTAGTTGTACACTTAAATAGACGTCAGAAACAAGTTCAGCGACTCGAAAAACCCACTATGTACATATATTGTAGAAAAACTCCCCTGGTTCCTTCGATTTACTTTAACCCTTTCAGGGGCAGTGGCACTCTCAGAATGCCACTTATTTTTCTGTGGTTTTTGAATAATTTTTTTTCCTTAGAATCCACCTTGAGTTATAGTGATATATTCTGCAGTCTAATGAGCCCCTGAAAGGGTTAAAAGCTTCGATTTGCGACATAATTGCCTACTGCATATGCGCGTTGCATTTTACACTTAAATGGATGTTAAAATCTAATTCAGCGCATCCAAAAACCATAAAAGTGACCTCGGATATGAATAATATATAACTTTTTTACCCGGCTTAAGCTTTGTTCACACTGTCTTTACACGAAACGCCCGAGAAACGCCGGTTGTTACGTTCCGAGCCGAGATAGGAGGATTTTACGCCCGTAGCTGAAATAGGATGTTCTTACACGCCGAATCGAAAAAGGACGTTCTTACGCGCTGTAACGAGATATGACCTTCTTGTTCCCACCCGACGATATTTTATATCACTTTAAATATCATTTTTATCTCTCTCAGAAACACATAATGCATGTCGAAATAGATAAGTAAATAGTGCTCTACTAACTATATGTAAGCCGTCAACTATGAAACTGAAAAGATTGTTTTAACAGTTATAGATATTACCAAAACTTTCACATAAGCTATTCAATCAAAAAATGGCTTTAGAAAAAAATTAGTTGAGGCGTGATTTCTACACGGTTTGAAACCTACAAACAGAAAATTTTTTTTATAAAAGTGTGCTTAAATTTTTTAATTTCAATTCATCTTTTACTAGAATATGAAAAGTTTGTCGGGATTACGCATATTTGTCATATGTACCCTGAAAATCGGTGCGAAAGTAGCATATATCACCTGCAATCCTCATTATTTGAATAAATTTACTTTTGCTCCGCATTGGCTCTTGCGCATCTTTATTGAGCCATCTAGTATAACATAGAAATAAGTCTTAGCTGGATCGGTCCTTCTTCTTAGCGTCAAAAAGTGCCCACGCTCGAGAGTGGAATAAAATATTATCTACAAGACGGGACGAATGCAAATTTTTCCCGTGGGTGATTGCTGCCTTTGGGAGAAGATTTGTTTCCGAACGGCGCGTTTACTGCATGAGCGAAGCGAGTTCTCACTCGGGCAGCTTAAAAAATCTACTTTCGCCCCTTGTCGCATTATGTACTATTGAAATTGCTCAAAGAAACATTAAGCGGTAAAAGGAGAGGCTGATGCAAATGCTATCTTCAAAAAATTATGTCTTTGTTATGATATCAATTTATTCACGATTTAGTCGGTGGGATTAATGGATTGCTAGGTTACAAAAACAAAAGCAGTACAAAGTTACGCAAAATTTTCAGCCCGCTTAGATATGACTAGTGTTTTCTAACGCGTGAAGGAAATTAACAACAGGGAAATCGCGAGACTTTTTTCAATCAACAAAGCTTTTTCATCGTTTTGAATTTTTTTGTATTTTGTATATTTTTGTATTTTGTATTAAGTTTTATTAAAAGTTATACAAAAGAAATGTCCAATAAATCTATGACATTTCGTTTACTTTGAAGGATGGTGATTATGGAAGACGTAATCAATTACCGTCAATTTTTGTAAGAATTATTTACAAAAATGTTTTTAAAAAGAATGCTGATTCAGGAAAGGTTCTAGAATTGAAGAACTTTATTACTGAACATAAAGAAGAAGTTATTTTGCATATTGAGTAAGATATCTTATTATTATTAAGAGATATTATTATTATTATCATTATTATTAGTATTATTATTATTCGAAGTACTATTTCGGTAGGTGAGAGACTCACGTTGGGTAAAAAAATACTATGATACTTGTCCCGATTTGTGCTCCAAACCCTATTTGTGTGGTTTATTATTTAAACGCGATATACAAATAAGCAGATAAGAAAATAACATTGAAATAATAATTATTTAAAAATTCGACTATTTACCTTTTATAAGATTTAAGTGTAAAACGCTTTTCGTCAATAATTTGCATTTGTAGATATTTGTGTGTGCCAATAGAGCGTAAACATAACCTTTGTTAGTTTATATGTCGCTCATATGTGGTTGTACAAACTACGTTTTTGTTTGCAGAAATTTTTCACCATCACATTAACGAAAAGTGTGTTCTAAACATATTTTATCAAATTATATTTTTACTGGCAATCGATTTGCGAAATGAACGCAACATTAACGTTAAAAAGAAGAAAATTGCACGAGGAGAAGCCAATGTTGAATATATAGATTAACTTTCAAATCGTAAGGAACCTGAAAGCTTCCTTAAACCCACACTAATCGGGACAACTACTCTAGTTGATACGCGAGCGAGAAGGTGATTTCAACATCGTGTGATTTGATTCTCTATTCCCTCGGGCGCAAACGTCCACACGATGATGAAATATCTTTCACGCACTAGTATGAAAATGTAATATTTTGTAACACACAAGCACGATTTTCGGTTTTTTTACTTATTGAAAGGGACTATATAAAGTGACCGTTAATAGCGGACACAAATTTTTGATTTAAATATCGGTCAGATCGATTTAAGAAAAAAAAGAGCAGACACCTCACTCCTGAATTTTTGTTCTCTTTATTAAAAAAGATAAATTTAATAAATGTAGAACTGAAGAAATGATACCAGAAAATACAATTATATTAATATTAATTTAAAGTACTGAACGAAGTGTTTGCTTTTTCAATTAAAAATCGACGTGTACGCTTCTTGAAAGAAAAAATTTACGTATTGGCTTTTCCAACGAAAAATCGATCTATCCGTTTTTCCAACGAAAAATCGACATTTCCGCTTTTTCCACTAAACCGCGAAATGTTATAATTTCTATCTGTTGTTGCTTGTTGCGAAAAATAATATAAGTAACACGGTTATAAAGGCACTGAAAAGTTGCGAAAAAAATTCAAGTTTTCTTTAATAAATAGATAAATAAAAATAAGAAAAAATTAACTTTTTAAATACTTCCCTTTTTTTACATTAGAGAAATAAAAAAAAATCCGGAAATAACAATCATGATGAGGCATCATGAAAAAATGATCATAGAGAAGTTAAAAATTGTACAAGTAGTGAGGTGCTGCAACGCAATCAATAATTATTCAGATGCTCTCATACACCGTATTATGAAGGAAGCTTGGGGTAGCGAATGTCCCAAAAATGGATACTGGATAACAAAAAGTTGTTTGCGACAAAAATATGCTGCACAAGAAATAAAAAAAGTACTGCCGATACCAAAACTCTGCATTAATTACCGAATTATTAAGGTGAGTGTAATATGCGGTACTGTTCAAAGATTTTTATCATGTTTATTAACACATTTTTATGGTAATTTTTTTACTTTAATTTAAGCAATTTATACATACTTTAACTATATTTCATATCAAATGTTTATCATTTTCGCATGATAGATAAATATAAATAAATCAATAGAATTATCATAATACAACTTTTATTAACTTAAAAAAATTAACTTTTATACGAATCCTAGCTGATACAATAATCAGAATAGCGTTTCTTTTTATTTGTACACTTTTTATTTGATAAAAAGACTTTTGCAAAATGATAGTATTTAACTTGAAACCAATTTACCGTGGAAAAATTGCGCCAGATTGCCCTAATGGTTAGTCATAATTCCAAAATAAGCTATGCAATATAAATTAACATTAATTACTCATTTTTAACACTTTATTAAAATCAATAAACGAGTTTTTCAATAAAATTATTATTTTACAGTAGCCCCTGGTGGAAATCCAAAACATTTTATAACCAATAACTGACCATTTATGTTGGAGCTGGCCATAAAATGGGAATTTCTCTTGTCCAGTTTCTATCTCCCGATAAAACGCTTTTTCTACCATTATTTGGTCATTTAATAGATTCCAAAATAGAACGAGTTTTTCGAAGACAGGCACAACCTTGTTCTTCAGTATTTTAAAGCTATTGAAACTGATCAGCTTTTATAGTCTGAAAATGGCTACTAAAAGGCATGCTTCTATGACAAGGAGTGAGAGAGACAGAATCAGATAAAGAAATATAAGTTTTGCTGAATTATTCATAGAATGAGTACATAAATGATTCATTAGTTAATGTTATTTATTTATATTTTGAAAAGCTATCCAATGCAGTTTAATGCTCTTTCATCAAAGATAAAATTAATAAATGCATCAAATATGAACATTTTGTTTTTACGCTAATCTAAGAAATAGGCAAAAAATGGGAGAAAAAGCGTTTCATCACTGCCGTAAACATATCCATTTTTCATGACCATTTTCTAGTTTTCTGGCCATTTCTAATAGAGGAATTTCTACTAGGGAGCTATGTAAAATAATTCAAACTTATTTCTTATTGCAATACTCTCTCAAGAGCCACGGTGGCTCAGCGGTAGCGCGACGGACTCGTAACCTACAGGTCTCGGGTTCGATTCCCGCTCTAAAACGTGAAAAAGCCAGCACCACTGAAAACTCGAATTTTTTCATGTGCTTACTTTCACCGTGCTTTCGGTGGTTCGAAGTCCACTTGAAACTGTAGGTCCAGTAGTTGGGGCGGTAGCGTCCTCCAACTATCTATAGGCTTCGCTAACAAATTCACTACCTTGGAGTATAAAGAAGTTTTAATATGGCATATCGGAGTATCAAGCCAGTCTAGAGAACCACGGCCAATAAAATAATAGAATAGAATACATTTCTCTCTCTCTCTCTCATATCGAGGGAGGGCGAGGCGCTGCGAGAGAGAGAGAAGCAGGGTGTGTGTGTTAATAAAGTTTTATTTTTTTGCAGGATGAACTAGTATGCATTAATAGTTTGAATACCAGCACAACCATTAAAAAATTTCACGGAAAGAGTGTATTGGAAAAAGTTGTAACGTCACTGAAGTGGATTAAAATTAATGAGCAAAAAATAATCGAAATTCTCAATGGGAATGATTTGGTACAAGTAGGTGATGTGGATATTGAAAATTGTCATGAAGGACTACTAAGCGATGACTATGACATAGAAATTATGAAATATTTCATGATAAACAATGTCTTCATTGATCTAAAAAATAAACTTATAGAAAAGAAGGAGGCGAATGAATATCACCGTGGTATTTGTCGAAAAAAAAGTGATGAACCTTGGGTTCAGTGCGATTCCTGCCTCATATAGTTGCATCAAAGATGTGTCAGTAATAGATCAGAAGATATCAATTTAATTATGTTCCAAAATATTGATTTTTTTTGTTATAAATGTTTATAATTAAATAAATGACATCCAGATTTTGATCGGTCGACCATCGAAATGCCGTCACCATTTTTTCTACCCCTTATTAAGGATTAAAAGTTGAAAATCGATATATCTTTAAAGATGTTTGTTTTCCACGCCTAAATTTTTTATATATTACCAAATTGGACCTCTAGCAACAAATTAACAACTAGTTTTCGAGAGGGCGTTGGAGAGTGGCCGTGCTAGCTTAATAGACGTCCATTTGCAATTGGTTTCATCGAAATACATGTTTCGGAAGGTACTTTAATAATGTGTTTTCGGTTCCGGTCACTACTACATTTATTACAAAACAAAAATTTTGCGTTTTGCACCCCTAATTTTTTATGGATATGATTACGAATGCATTGGGAAGGACACTCATTAGTTCCTGGGCGAAACGATGTTTCGGAACATATAAATAAGTAATAAAAGCGCAGCCTAACCTATAGGTTATTCTTCACTTATATGCTATTTTTTTAAATCTGCGTTTTGCACGCTTAAATTATTGATATATCACTAGCAACTATTTCCAATTTGTTTCATCGAAATACATGTTTTAATGAGGCATTTTTAGTTCCGATTAGTACTAAATTTATAAGCAGTTGAACATTATGCATTTCGCACGCCCAATTTATCATGGATATCATTGCGAAGGCATTGGAAAGAATACTCATAACTTTCTAGGCGAAACGATATTTCGGAACATATAAATAATTATTGAATACGCAGCCTAAACCTATAGATTAGTTTTCATTTCTATGCAATTTACAAAACTTCGTTATGCAGCACTACTTTTCCGGTGATTAACGCGGAAAAAAACTATAAATAAGTTATGGTCGCTTTTGCGCGAGTTCATGTTTCGTTAAGTACTTTAATAAGTTTAATAAGTCAATTTCGTTTAAATTCTTATTGATACTTAATTGCTAAATTATAAAATCAAAATTTAACGTTCTGGAGTCTTAAGAATTTGATTCTTAATTCGTAATTTTATTCTTAATTCTTGATTTGACATATTAGGAAACTGAACCTCATGTAAACATTTCAAATATTTGCTTCTTCGAAATACATGTTTCGATCTGAAGATACGAGTACTTAATTAATCAGATGTATACGATTCCGTGCAGTGTTAATATCATATATTATAAAACTAAAATCTTTCGTTTTGCACGCTTTATTTTTATGGATATTATTGGGAATATATTCGGAAGAACACTTTAAGTTTCTGAGCCAAACGATGATTCGAAACGTATCAACAATTAAAAAATCGTATGGCGACGGCTCCTATTCATAATGTTCTATCTCAGCGACCCGAACGAGAAAGATGTACTTATCTCAACGGCAGAACAAAACAGTTCTATCTCGACGCTTAATCCAAAAAGGTGCTCTCTCGATGCCCAATGCAAAAAGGATCTATCTCGCCGCTCAATGCAAAAAGGTGCTATCTCAGCGTTCTGTGCAAGAAGGTTCTATCTTTGCGTTTGAAACATGAAACTGAAGTTAGCAGCCGCGTCCAGCAGCCAGTTCAAATTTTGAAGGGGTTCTCAACTCATAAAAACAATTTCATCTAATAAAGTCTAACAAAGCCAAATTTAGTCATTTTCCAATCTAGAACGTTAAAATACGATAGAATTATGTCAAAAAAATGATTTTCCGTAATAAAATTGCTAAAAATATTTATTTATAAGTCTGTAATTGCAAATTTCGAGCCGGCTGCCAGACGATTACGCCAGTTTTTCGGCTGTTAAAAAGAAACTGAGCCTGTGCATTCTCTATAAATGGATATATGTACCCTCCATACCGCCAGAAAGTTGCTCAGAAAGTTACAAAAAATGAACACCTTCCATTATTTATTTATAAGCATTTTATTGCAAAATTCGAGCAGGCTGCCAGCCGATTACGCCAGTTTTTCGTCTGTTAAAAAGAAACTGAGCCTGTGCATTCTCTATAAATGGATATACATACTCTCCATACTCCCAGAAAGTTGCTCAGAAAGTTATAAAAAATGAACACTCCGCATTATTTATTTATAAGCGTTTTATTGCAAAATTCGAGCCGGCTGCCAGCTGATTACGCCAGTTTTTCGGCTGTTAAAAAGAAACTGAGCCTGTGTATTCTCTATAAATGGATATACGTATCCTCCATACTCCCAGAAAGTTGCTCAGAAAGTTACAAAAAATGAACACATTCCATTATTTATTTATAAGCGTTTTATTGCAAAATTCGAGACGGCTGCCAGCCGATTATGTCCGTTTTTCGGCTGTTAAAATGAAACTGCACCTGTGCATTCTCTATAAATGGATATACATACTTCCAACATTCCCAGAAAGATGTGTAGAAAGTTATATTGAATGAACACCTTTAATTGTTTATTTATAACCCCGTAAACGCATGATTCCAAGCGGCCGCTTGCAAAACCCGACTGTTTTTCGATAACAAAACAAAAAGTAGGCCGGTTCATTCTCTGAAAACTGATAAAGAGTCTCTCTATAGTTCTAGAAAGTTGCTAAAAAAGTTTTAGCGAATGAACACATCTAATTGTTTATTTGAAAACTGCATAAATGCATAATTCGAAGTGGCTCGGCGCGAATTCTGACCGCTTTCTTTCACAAAACCAAACCTTATTCTGTTCATTTTCCCAAATGATAGAGAGACTCCTAATAATTGTAGAATGATACTCAGAAATTTCGTGACTATTATACTTTTTCGGTATTTTAATTTTTCCTTTTAATCTTTATCTTTTTTATCGTACATTTATTCTTTTCTATGTACAATATTGCATATAATAATAATTCTTTTTTATTCTTTTTCATTTTTATTATCATTCATAAATATTCGATTTGGGTATTACTTTACGTAATACAAATCAGTTTCAGTTCCTTTTTAACAGACGAAAAACTGGCGTAATCGGCTGCCAGCCGGTTCGAATTTTGCAATAAAACGCTTATAAATAAATAATGCGGGGTGTTCATTTTTTATAACTATCTATACATCTTTCTGGAGATGTTGGAAGTACGAGGGGTGTTCAAAAAGTAAGTTTCCCTGCTCCGCGAAAAAAGCAAAACACAATTTTTAGGTTAAAGTAAAATATGTATTTATTGTTTGACTTATAAACTATTTTTCTACATAGTCCCCTTGGACTTGAATACATTTTTTATATCTGTTCTCAAGCTTTGACAAACCTTGTTTATAAAAATCCGTGCCCTGTTTTTTAAAGAATAATTTAAGGATGTCTTTCACTTCATCATTTGAATTGAAGTGATGGCCACCCAAACTTTCCTTTAATTTAGGAAAAAGAAAAAAGTCACTTGGTGCGAGATCTGGAGAGTAGGGTGGGTGATCAAAAATTTCCCATTTGAATTTTTCCAGTAAGGTTTGTGTTTTTTTTTGCTGAATGAGGCCATGCATTGTCGTGAAAAAGCAACGATCTGCATTTATCGTGGTACCGGATTCAAGAAAATCAATCAACAGAACACCTTCTTTGTCCCAAAAAACTGTGGCCATAACCTTACCAGCAGAATACTGGATTTTTGCTTTTTTTGGAGCACTCTCTTCTGATTTCTTCCAAACCATACTTTGTCGCTTCATTTCAGGGTTTGTGTGCATGCATGCATTTGTCACCATAAATATGCACTAATTCAGTGTGAATTTCGTTGCCATTAAGCCCTTTTGCAGTTAACAAGCGAATAACTGCACGCAACTCACAGATGGACACGTTTTTCACAGGTAGCTCCATGGTTTCCGAGCCGGTACTGATGAAAAAAAATTTTTCGGCAGCTAAGACCGGTTCCGCTCTTATCGGTATATCCTAAACTAAAACTATGTTCGGTCCCAGCTCGCTAGATGACGCTGGGGCAAAACGGCAGACTAGGGAAACTTACTTTTTGAACACCCCTCGTATGTATATCCATTTATAGAGAATGCACAGGCGCCGTTTCTTTTTAACAGCCGAAAAACGGGCGTAATCGGCTGGCAGCCGGCTCGAAATTTGCAATAAAGCGCTTATTAATAAATAATGCGGGGTGTTTATTTTTTATAACTTTCTGAGCAACTTTCTGGGAGTATGGAGAGTATGTATATCCATTTATGGAGAATGCACAGGCTCAGTTTCTTTTTAACAGTCGAAAAACTGGCGTAATCGGCTGGCAGCCGGCTCGAATTATGCAATAAAATGCTTATAAATAAATAATGGAAGGTGTTCATTTTTTATGACTTTCTACACATCTTTCTGGAGATGTTGGAAGTATGTATATCCATTTATAGAGAATGCATAGGCGCAGTTTCGTTTTAACAGCCGAAGAACGGGCATAATCGGCTGGCAGCCGGCTCGAAATTTGCAATTACGGACTTATAAATAAATATTTTTAGCAATTTTATTACGGAAAATCAATTTATTTACATAATTCTATCTTATTTTAACGTTCTAGATTGGAAAATGATTGAATCTGGCTTTGTTAGACTTTATTAGATGAAATATTTTTTCTGAGTTGAGAACCCCTTCAAAATTCGAACTGGCTGCTGGACGCGGCTGCTAACTTCAGTTTCATGTTTGAAACGATAATCACGATTATAACAAAAATTTATACCCAAGTAACAGGGGGATACGAGGTCCTGAACGTAAGCAAGGGAATAGCACAGACGTGCGATAAGAAAAGTATGATTATCTAAACAATTTTAACCCTAATTAGCCAGAGGGATACAACTTCACTGCCGAAGGTAAGTAACACAGACGTGCGATAAGAAAAATACGATTATTTGAACAGTTTTAACCCTAAGTAACGGGGGACAAAACCTTCACGAGGGTAGGTAAGAAACGCGATTAGGTAAGGTAAGAAACGATAAGAAAAATACGATTATTAAATCGTCTTTAATCGTAAGTAACCAGGGATACAAGCTTCACTAGCGCAGGGGAATAACGCAGACGCGCGATAAGAAAAATACGATTATTTAAACATCTTTAACCGTAAGTAGCCGGGGATACAACTTCACTAGCGCAGGTAAGTAACGCAGACACGCGATAAGAAAAATACGATTATTTGAACAGTTTTAAGCCCAAGTAGCCAGGGGACAAAACCTTCACGAGGGTAGGTAAGTAACGCAAAAATACGATTATCTAAACAATTGCGTTTTTTTCCGTAAGGGTAGGCGAACTATGCATTTTTCATCTAAAGCCTTGAGTTGTGCCTTCCTTCGTATCATCGATCATATTTTTTTAATTCTTCATGACCAACCGACGATTCTAACATTCTAATCACACGCATTCGTTTAAAAAGTCATACATAAATAAAGTAATTCAGAGTGAAAAATTTCAATATTTTTCTGCAAATACTAATTGAACATTCGCCTTCTCGATAACCCAGCCGAAGGTTGTTTGAGATTTGGTTAATTTTTTATGTATATTAGGAACATAATTAATTTTTTTTTAATGCTTCTGAAAAATTTTAAAAATATATAAATATGAAAATAACTTTTTCTATATTAATTTATGTTATATAATTAAACTAGGTCTATACTTTGTAACTTCAAATTTCTTTTAACTTATGTGCAAAAAAAAGGCCTATTACTGCACTTATTAAAAAGAGTACTATATGTAACAATGGGGCAATTGACTTTTTCAGACTCGAATGATGATTTTGAACACTCGTACTCAATCATCATCCTCGCTAGAAAAAATCTACTTTCCCCCCTAGTTGCATAATGTACTATTTTTATCGTATAGTAAATGCTTATATTTTCGACGTCGCCAGTAAAAAATTATTTATATTTACAACGGGAGAAAATAAAGAATCCCTTCGACCGCATGTTTGTCAATGGTAAATGGTACATTCTTTAGTTTTCATCGATGCTAGACGTTCGTACAGCTACCGTAACAGTGCTTTTTTTGTAAGGTGACGCGAACTTTGCTTTTTTCTGTAAAAAAACCTCAACTGTGCTATTTTACATACAATGGCCTGAATTACGCTTTTCTTCGGGCTGGCTGTCGATTCTTTTAAAAGTTAAAGTAACTACGCCTTGCAAGTCAATTTCCGTATAGAATTCTGTATTTTCCTATATTAAAAAAATTATGGATTTGTTGTGAGATCATTTTATTCGTGATTTGGTTTAAGCGCGCTTAGAGATGACTAGTATTATTAAATTTAAGCTTTCGAGATAATCAATTCTATTATCAAATGATCTGGAATAAACGAGTCTATCTCGAATTCCGAAAGAAGTGAACAAAAAACGATCGGTTGCGCATGTATAGCGCGCTTATTAACAACTTTTTCGCGACATGTAATAGGTACATCTGACGGACGGACAAATATTTTTCTCCTCCTTCGAGCATATTGCATATATAACTTAATATTAATATGGTGCTGGATAAGCAACAGCGGCTTGTAGCGATGCATCGGTGCCTCGTCTTGCATCCGGACAACATGACGTATGCAAGACGACAATTCTCGCAGGATCATCCTGGGGAAAGAATACCTCAAAGGAAAGCATTTTATACGTAAGTAAAAAATGCCGTAGATTTTTATTTATTCGTTTGCATATTTTAACAAATACCAAACTTTGAACTTAATTATATGCTATTTTTTATTGTAAAATTTAATCTTTAATTATTATGTTCGATTTTAAAAAATTTACAGATTAAAACGGAGGCTAGATGCAACGGGGAAGCTCGAGCCACCGAAAAGATCCCGGCGCAGGACGGTGGGTACACCAGAAGTGAAGGCGCAAGTAATAGGTGCAGTAGAACAGCAAGACCGCCGCAGTGCACGTAGGCTTGCCATCGAAATGAGTAAGTATAAGAATTTGTGAATAGTGTAGCTGTTACAACGCAGCACCCGCGCGCGTGCAACGCGCAAGCGCGTACGTGCGTCCGCATATCGACTGTTGAGCGGAACAACGTCGTATCTCGGCGTCCGGTTGAAAAACATCGTATCTCGCCGCGCGGACGACGAACGTCATATCTCATCAAGCGGTTGAAGAACGTCGTATCTCAACGAGTGGTTGAAGAATGTCGTATCTCGCCGCGCGGACGAATAACGTCGTACCTCATCAGGCGGTTGAAGAACGTCGTATCTCACCGGGCGGTTGAAGAACGTCGTATCTCGCCGCGCGGACGAAGAACATCGTATCTCGGCGCTTTTACGGCCAGTATATGACGAGATACTACGTTTTTCATCTGATACTTAAGTCTTGAGTTGCAGCGTATGAGTAGACGAACTGACTCGCCAACGGTGGGAGTGCATTCACATCTACGCGCACCGCTAGTCAGGCTATAGCACGCAAATTATTAGTCTTCTATTGCATTAAAACAATTCTTTAAGGGGGTCTTACACCTAGTGGCTTTTGAGTCTAAAAATAGCTAAAAAACAAAGAAAAATGTAGCTTAAACAATATACAATATATATCCTATAAATATACACTATTTCTGATCAAATTGCCCAAGATATAATCTGTAGACCAATTTTATTCAGAGATACAGCATTTTCAATTCTTTGTCATTGGCTTTACTTTTAAAGATAACTATTGCATCAATTTTAATGGAAGAGGACTTAAATTATTTGAAATTTATCCAGTTATGTCCCAAAGAGTGGAAAATATAAGATTTTTGGAAAAAAATATTTTTTAAATGCTAAAAACCTTAAAAAAACATAAAAATTCATAAAATTCATAAGTAAAAAGTAGTTATTTCATTAAAAAATTTTTTCAAAAAATCTTATATGTGGCAGCACTGCTCACATCCTCTCACGTAACCTCCTCATTCTCGCCATCACGTACACCTTCGCGGGGGCTCACGTAAGTACCTCGCAAGCTCACGTAAGACCTTCACTCCTACACACACGCAGTCGCTTTCTCATTCTCTCAAGCTGTCCCGAGTACCTTCTTTGACTGACATACACTCTCTCCCTCTCTCACATAGACTCTTTCTTACACAGTCGTTCACACACACTATCACTCTCGCCCTCGAGTCGATCTCCGCTCGCTTGCTCGCATAAGCCCCGGTATGTCCCCGTGCCCCCACGCTGTACCCCGGAAGCTGGTAGACCCTCGCGCGTACGAGCACCAATGCACGAAAGTATATTTCTCCCATGTTTAGGTTATCTCGCGCTTGGCTCGGTCTGGGCGCTCAAGAACAAGATCACCTCATAAATCCCGCGTGCACGCGAAGTCACTGCGGCGAGCGTGCACTGTAAAAAGTAAAAATTCAAAATTAATGGCAGATTGTAAAATTACATTAATAATTTACTAGTTTGAGCGCAGTAATATTACTGGGCGAATTAGCAGTTTCTATGGGAAATAGTAAATTTAATGTCCATTATCGGTAAATGTACATTTTTCGCGTAAATTTAATAGTTAAATAAGTAACAAAATCGGTAGGCTGAAACTAGTACAAAATCTGACCTAGGCTCAGCTCAGTAATTTTACTAACCAGTGTATAATTTCTATCCGTTATTAAATTAGTAAAAAAAAATAATATAAATACTTATTTTAAGGAGTAATTAAAACCTACGAACGTATTGCAAACACTTCAAAATAATATAAATACTGCCGGATAGTGATTTTAAAAATAAATATCATACCAAATTAGTAATTTTAGTATTTATTGTGAAATTCCAGCCGCCCTTTAATTTTTATGAAATACTTTGTCCTCTCCTCCCGATTTCATTCTCACGAGTGGCTCTGACCGATTAATCCACGGAAAAGTAACTATTCGTGCAGCTCATCTCATCAAATATAGTCCAATTTGAATAATTTGCTCCAATTTTATATTGCAATTAATTATATGCGCTATATAATATATCGTTAATATAAATATGCAATACAGTTGCCATATGTTGCCAATTATTTCCGCGTTTTTACGCGGATTATGATCTACTCGACCTATTCTAAACGTAATTCTTTGTAAATAGATTATATTGAAATTGAAAATAGTAGATCTATGTGAAAACTTTTTATTTTTATTTTAGATCTCAATAGAGAAGTTGTCCGTTGTATACTTAAAGACGAAAAAATAAAACCTTTTAAACCAGTCAAGGTGCAACAAATAAGTGAAGGCGACAAAAATAACAGAATTGAGTATTGCCAATGGGCTACGATTCAGTTAAACGAGGATCCAGAATTTTTTAGAAAAGTCCTATTTACAGATGAATCTATATTTACCAATAAGGGAACCGTCAATCCCCAGTGCGATCGGACTTGGGCACGGGAGAATCCACACTGGGTCATCCCCATCGATAATCAACATCGATGGAGAGCCCTAGTGTGGATGGGAATTGTCGGTGACCAACTGGTGGGGCCGATCTTCTTGGAAGAAAACCTGAATGCAGCAAGATATTTGCAGCTGCTGCAAAATGATTTGCCCCCTCTGCTGCAAAATGTGGAGGTTGCCGCCGAGGAAATGTGGTGGCAGCAAGACGGTGCACCACCACATAATGGTGCTCGAGTCACCGAGTTCCTAAATGAGAATTACCAAAATCGGTGGATTGGACTAAGGTCCCCCCATAGAAGATGGCCAGCAAGGTCTCCAGATCATTCGATCTTGGATTTCTATCTGTGGGGGAGAGTAAAATACCTGGTTTACAAACAGGTACATGAAAACATTAAAATTTATTTCAAGTTGATTTATTAACAGTTGTTATTTTTCATTACAGAGTCCAAATAATCCCGAACAATGTAAGACAGTAATTAGGGAGGTGTGTGCGTCGTTAACGCGCGACGAAATACGCAAAGCGAGGCTCAGCATTGGAGAGAGAATTGAGCGATGCCTGGAGCAGGAAGGAGGACATTTTGAGAACCTGATACACTACAAACGGCCTCAAGAGTAATATATTTTACTAATTTCAATAATGATCAATTACATTGATCAATAATGATCAATTATATTGATCAATAATGATCAATTATATTGCAGGTAGAACAGCTGCTACCAACTGCTTCTTTTCTGCCATCCGAAGTACCTCTGCCAATCGCTTGATCATCGCAGTTTCCTGCGTTATTATGATTTTTTTTATTTTTTTATATTTATATTATACATTATTGCGGTACGATCCTCTTTTGTCTCCTCTCCATCCTCATCAACGACTTTTATGGCCGGAGCATCTTCTTCGGCTTATCGGCCGACATCTACGCTGCCTTCTGGTTGTTCTTGATCAACTCTGGCACCAATAGAATCGTGAGGATTTCTAGAGCATTATTTCTGTTAATTTTATCGCTGATTACGGGAGTCTTGATGTTTCATTTTTGTCAGCAGATACTTGTTGATCGCTAGATCACGACCGTGGTTATGCTGTGCATCTACTACGCCATTTACTGTTTTGGTTTGATGCCAGTTCTGCCAATAGTGACGGGAGAGATTTTCCCTTGCCGGATGAAAACCACAGCAGTGGACCTCTGCACGATTTTGATATATTTGGAAGCATTTTGCATGGACACGACTTACAGAACACTGACTGTGTATGCCAATTCATGCGAAACTCGCTTTGGAGATAGCCCACGCCGGTAACTACGAAACCTCGGGCGTTTACTACCAGTGCCTCGTCTAGTATAAACTCACAGGCTCACAACTCACTGCGGAGGACATCTCGAATTTGTTTGTTTGTTTAAGCTCTGTTTAGCTTTTATTTAAATTTCGTTTTGTATAAAAATAAAGGACTCGCATTCTTAATTTAATTAGATAATCATTCTATTTGAACAGCTCTATTTTTGAATTAGAAGACTTAGGTAACTTAGCTAACCAGCCCAGTAGATAGACACGGACCAGTAGATAAACGAATTATATTGTTTTATCATTAAGTAAAGAAATTTTTAAACTAAACTACACTCTATTTCCAAGAACTATGTAAAACTAAATGAAAAAAACTTTTTTTATTACGTCTATTTGTTAATAACAGTAAATTATATTATTAATTAAAAGAGCGTCCATCTACTGGCATTTCGTCTGCTTTAACCGTCTATCTATCTAATGGCAGTTTACCCTATATTTTGTGTTTTTTTTTTACTGCTTTCCAAAGGAGCATTCTTTAATGGAAAATTGGCAATACACATAACAATAAATTCTTAAGAACAATAGTGAGCTAATTACTTTTCGATACTAGTGGTATAGATATAATTCTTGCACGAATGAGAGTTTGTCGCCTGAGCGAAGCAATCATATTTTAGTGCCTTTTATGAGAATTCTTGCGTTTCATTTATGTGTTTCATGTGTTAAATAAAAAGAAGATCCCTTTATCATTTATCATACACCTGGTACAAAAATGAGCAGATTCTGGTCAGAATTTCTGGTCAAAATTTTTAAAAGTAAGGCATTGTTAGAAATTCATTTCAGATTATTTCTATAATTTTAAGATAAGCGCCATTTTAACATGCGTTGACCAGAAATTCTGCCCAGAATCTGCTCAATTTTCTACCAGCCCTAGCGGAAATAAAAAATGAAAATAACTGTTAATAACTGTAAATAACTGTAAAAAACTGTAAAAAGCTGTAAATAACTGTTAATAACTGTTAATAACTGTTTGGTTTGAGACGTTAATAACAGTTATTTTCAGTTATTTACAGTTATTCTCAATTATTTACAGTTATTAACAGTTATTAGTAGTTATTAACAGTTATTTACAGTTTTGCAGAAATGTACCTGCAAAAACGGAGGTGCTGATACAAGTTATTTACAGTTATTTACAGTTATTAACGGTTATTAACAGTTTTTAACAGTTACTAACAGTTATTAACAGTTACTTACAGTTTTTTTGATAAGGAAATGTTAGTATTATAGCGAAAAAAATTAAATGTTTATAACTGTAAATATCTGTAAATAACTGTTAATAACTGTTAATAACCGTTAATAACTGTTAATACCCTTTATCAGTACCTCCGTTTTCGCAGGTCCTTTTCTGCAAAACTGTAAGTAACTATTAGTAACTGTTAATAACTGTAAATAACTGTAACTAACTGCAAATAACTATAAATAACTGTTATTAAGGTCTCAAACCAAACAGTTATAAACTGTTATTTACAGTTATTTGCAGTTATTTACTAAAATCATTTCCACTAGGGAGGGACAGAATATTGTAATAAAACGGTATGAAAATGGTGTTCATGACCGTAAACGCGTAAGGACATTTCTGTGATTCGGGAGCTGGCATGCTGGCATGCCGACGCGGCGGATTCGGACCAGTTGACCGGCTGCTGCTTAAGTATATACATACACCGCCACCGGGTCCGGTATTTCTTACGGTGATGATGGGAAGAGAAGTTCATTTAGATGCGTGCGATGATCCTTACCACAGAGGCGGTGTAGCGGCGTCGTGTCTGTAAGAGTAATAAGTACAGCGGAGTCGTGGACGAAGTAGCCGTGGCAAGTTTATAATCGTTCCTAACCTATTTATTCCTGGCTGATGGTATCTTTTAATTATTACAAGTTCCTATAGACAATATTGGAGATCGATGTCAACTCTGGCTTCTTGCTGACGGATCTTCTTCTTTTTTTCAGGTAAAATTATTTGATGAGAATAATTTATTATTTCTTTTCAGATGTATACCTTTCTACGGTGCGCCTACGGAGTTGCTGTGTCCTGTATGTGCAGCACTTCTCGTCAAGACTGCTATAGTGTTTCTCCTAGGTAACATTCTTTGACGGGGATGTTCATGACTACCTATCTATGCCCTCTAGTGGCAGTGTTGCTGGCTGCCGTTACCTGCTGCAGCACTGCAGAAAGAAGTAAGTTACATAATATTCAGTGTTGTTGTAAGTTGTGTTCCATTTAGAAACCAGGTAAAAACTTTTTTATAATTACTAAAATAAAAATTTTAAACAAGTTTTTATATTACTGATTTTATAAATGATTTGTTATTCTTTTCCACCCCTTTCCTTTGTATCTGTTCTCTCCTTCATTCGATTTTAATCTTACTTTGAATAGAAATGTCGATTCAGTCATGGCCCTTCTTTTTGCTATACACTATTGCTCACTTTTACAGATAACTGTTCCTATACTTTCTTATATAATGACTTCAAGCGGTATTTTAATTTTTTAAGGGTTATACATCTGGTAGTTTTTTACGCCAACAGCCTTCGTAAACCTATGACACTGGTAACTGCATATATTAAAATGTGAGTTGTAACGAATATAAAAAATAAACATTGAAAATTTAAAGCATTAGGAACATGCATTTAATTCCCAATGGATTATGTTTTTTTTTTGTTATTTTTCTGGCAATATTTGTTTTTAATATTGGTTATAACTAAGCTCTTAATATGTGCAGTCGCCGTTATCTTGGCTTGACTATGGCTGAGAGTGCAGTTTTAAGTCGGTAAATGAGACATTATAGAAAAAGTTATCTACAAAGTAGAGTAATAGTTAATGGGAAGAAGAAAAACTATGGTTGAATAGGCATTCTAATCAGAATGACATTGAAATCTGTGAAAGAGAAAACAGAGACTCAGGAAAGAACTGAAAGAGAATAAAAATCACGTTTAAAATTAATATAATAACTGAAGTTAAAAAAGCAACTTATTTAATTATTTAATAAGTATAAAAAAACTTTTTAAATGTGCATGATTATATGAAATGTCATTTATATATTGAATCGAGTTAGAAATGACATTTTATATTACAAAACTTAACATATTTATCTCATTTTATTTTACTGATTTATAAAATTTCTTGATTCTCTTCCATTTCTTCCATCTGTTGCCATGATATCTATTTTCCATGCACTATTCCTCTCTTTTATAGATATTTTTATATATGTTCTCATTTATCAACCATATATAAGAAGTATCTTTTTTATTATACAGGAATCATCAATTTGACAGCTCCAATTGGACACCGATTCACCTTCAGTTATCACAGAAGAGTTAATGTCATTTCTGTTTTTCGGCGGCTGGCATGCCTGTAGGGGCGGCGGGATAGCTGACCGTCTGCTGTATACTAAGTGCAGCCACCAGCTCGGAGTCCGCTTACGATGAGGATTGGAAAGCAATTTCATTCCACTAATGCGTGCGATGATCATTACGACGGCGGTAGTGATAGTGGTGATGCGTCTGGAACACCAGTACAGTTGAGTCGTCGACGGAGCAGCCGTGGTAAGTTTTTAATAGTTAGTGTAACCTCTTTCTTCCGGAAAGATAGTGTCTTTCAATTATTAGAGCTCCCAGAAAATGTTGTAGATCGGAGACAATTCTAGCGTGTTGCTGCTGATAGATCTTCTTTTTGGCAGGTAAAATTATTTGATTAAACAACTTATTATTTTTTTTTATAGATGTGTGACTTTCTGAGGCGCACCTCCAGAGTTCTGTGTGTGCAGCTATGTACAGCACTGTTCAAAGGCACTACTGTAGAGGCTATTCCAGCTGATGACTTTCACTGGGGAATATCATGCTCCAACTTCTGTTGACAAGGCCACAGACACCTGCTACAATACTACTGATGCTTTTCTGCTTGATGGTGCTTCAGCTTGCAGTATTTGTGTGGCTGCTCATTAATTAAGGAGAGCACTTGCGAAGAGTGCCCAACACCTGCGGCTAGCGCTGGTGAAGTTGCGCTAGCCTCGATCTGCCAGCCCCAATGTTGCTGCCAATTCATATTCAGCCATCTCAGAAGAGACTGTGCCAGTGATTTTGTATGTGAGGAGATAAGTGTGTAGGAAAGGGGAGACTTTCAAAGTGCTCTGATTAGGACGATTTTACTTTCAATGTGGGTTAGACCGTTAACAAAAATTTGAATTTTGCCAGGGTACATGAGTTTACCTCAGAATGTCTATAGCAGAATAGTATATTATTACGTACCTGACAGATTTTTGAGCGAGACTTGGCCCTATTATTACTACTTTCCTATCCAGCTCATTCTAGTCAACTGGCATTTATTGTAATATGTCAATTTGCCATGTTACAATAAAAGATTATTTTAATATTAAAAAGTTTGTTATCACCCTATAAACTTTCTTTTTCTAAAAAAGCGTATTTTTAGTTGAATTTAAAATTTAATTTCTAAAATAAAAAAAAAAAATTGTGCTACTTTATTATGCATTCTTGCAAGTAGGTAAACTGTGCATGTGTGTCAGCAATAGTCATTATCATAATAATCAATCCAGAATTGTTTGATTATCTAATATTACCTTATTTTTGTACTTCTCTGTCCAACTACTTTTTATCAACTTTCCCAAACATATTAGATGATTATATCCTGAAGTAAATGTTGAATGTGTTGAGAAATCAAAAATTCTAATTAAATATGTATTTATGTTATTCTAACATATATGTTACTATGCGAGTACAGCTATGGTTAAATGCATACCGCAGTAACACTTTAATTGATATCAGATTCAGTAAATTTTCTTACTTTTATCATGTACCTTGAGTGTCGAAGTTAATCGTGTTTGCAAATGCATAGCATTTCAAATGCTAATTATATAATATTCAGATTCTCTTAATAAATTACCAGAATAGTTTTCTGGCAGAAGCAAGGGTTCTAATGTTCTTCTGCAAAATTGCATAACTGTAGCTTTCTTAAAAAATGGCAACTTTATTTTTCATTAGCATCAATCTCAGCTATTTTACACTCTTAAAAGAATAATAGCTGGATGTTATGAAGCATAAGCATTTAAAGATTGATTTTGATTGGTTTGTAAGGAATAGACGCAAAGTTCTGCTGATTCCGCAACATTTTTTTAAATTGAATTTTCTTCTTAAACTATTTGAAACTAAATAATTAAATCAAAATGTAATGAAAAGATTAATTTTTTGTTTTGAAAAATAATCTGATTATCCTATCATAAACTTAACTAAGTAAAATGAAATCAGAAAAGAA
Source organism: Torymus aiolomorphi (assembly GCA_036365515.1). NCBI lineage: Eukaryota > Metazoa > Arthropoda > Insecta > Hymenoptera > Torymidae > Torymus > Torymus aiolomorphi. The sequence goes on along the minus strand of CM070877.1, from coordinate 100,288,917 downwards.
TTATATTCAAAACCTCAAGAACAAGAAGATAAGGAAGTAGCGTGTTTGGATTTTGCTAGTCAAATATACAGAAATCTGCAATTGAGTAAGGGCTCCTCTTAATATAGAAATAACTAGGTTATATTGTTTCAATGAATCAGTAAACAGTGGTTAAAGGTTTCATAATAATGATCAGTGCATATGGAGAATACTGCTAATTTTTTTTATTTTGATAAATGTGGTAGCTTTTTAGCCTATAAGATTAAATAATACACAATCTTTTTGTTAGGTACGGAGTGGCTCTGTACAATCTTACCAAAATTCTTGTGTGATATTTCATCAGAAGATTCTCTAACCTCTTGAAGCACGCACATTGGTCTTATCTACTAAAAAATATTCTACAAGCATCATTAATATAGTTTAAAATCATGCGACTATTGTTATTATTCAGCAATTTTACTGATACTTAATGCATTTTTTTTCGTATCTAGATTAAGTGAATACACTTACAAAAACTAAGGTTGCTGTGCTGTTAAAAACTTGTTTTTACATAATAGGCACAAACGACCGTAATGCTCAGGAGAACCTTATAATTTTACTATTACAAAATTCTTAACACTTTGTTTTCATAATATTTAGCATTATAAATATAAATACAGCTGCAGTAAATTAAAAAAAAAATAATTATTAATTTACTTTTACAGATTTATTGTTTGTTTCTTGTAGAAGGTTTATATTTTAATTATAATAATAAATAAATAAATTTAACACATTATATGGCTATGTGTAGATATCTTTTTAATTAGTCTAAAATGCATAAAAAGTTTATTACCTATTAATTGACATGATTAAACTGCACATACGAATATTAAATATAAGTACCAAGATTGCAGGTATATTTAAAATTGAAAACATTATAGTTTTTGTTATTTATGAAAATGTTAAATAGAAATGAACATTTGGTTTTCATGTTATCCACAACTTTTGTATTTGATATTTTTGTGTAAAGTTAAATCATTTTTAATAATATAAGGCAAACTACTTTTTATTACATTAATTAAAAAAAAATACAAAGGTAAATTTTATACATTTTTAACGAAAGGTGGAAGCTAGCCGCTCAGGCAACAAGTACAAGTATTATTGCTATTGACGGCTAGTGCGGGGCTAAGCCCTGGGGCACCTGCAGCGTGCCGCGTGCACGCGTGTGTGTGATGTAAACGATCGCATCGTCCGGCTTCCGGCGTCCTCAACGATGACAGCGGCGGCTGCAGTATACGGCGCTCTGGTGGATGTCGTCCTTTTCGTAGAGTTGATCGGACTATGGTGATTCGTTGGAGACAGCAAGGTAGCGGGATCGACGGCGAGAGCAGATATGGTAAGCCTCTTTTCGTTCCTAACCTTTTTGATGAGTGAAATAATGGTACTTATTTCTTGTTGCAGGTATTTCTGGCAGGTAGAATAGTAAACGACGAGCACTACTGCAGACTGTTTCTTTAATATCGTAACATTTCTGCATCATTTATTTATTAGTCATAAATGGTTTTTAGGTACTCAACTCTTCCTACTTGGCTCATGGAATATAGTGATTATGTTTAGTTAATCTGCTGCTTGTGCCTTGATTAATCCCAACGAGTAAAGGTCCTATCTCTCTAGCAAAGGTATGGCCTATTATTGCTAACAGACTAGTATCCTTGGAGTAGCACCAACCTGAACCAGCTAGTCCTACTTTGACTCTGCAGTGAATTAAGAATGTCAGTGCTTATTATGTGAGGGGATAGACAATAAGAAATTGGGGAAAAATTTTAAAAATGCAGTGTGTATCTGTGTGTGTGAGTATGTTTTTAGATGCGCTATGGGTAAATAGTTATTTCTAAATAAATTCGGCAAATTAATTTATAAATTTAGCTAGGATATACGAGGGTCATTTGATAAGTACCTAGCCTACAAATGAAAACATCAAAATTTTACAAAAAGTAAAATTTATTTTTCAATGTAGTCTCCTTTTAGTTGAATACACTTGGTCCAGCGGTGTTCCAATTTTTTTAACCCCGTTGAAAAAAATGTTTTCTCTCGGTTTGCAAAATAGGCCTCCGTGGCGGCGATTATTTCGTTATTGGAGTGAAATCTCTTCCCGGCGAGCGGATTTTTTAGGTTCGGAAACAAAAAAAAGTCGCACGGAGCCAAGTCTGGAGAATACGGTGGATGGGGCAGCAGTTCGTAGCGTAATTCGACCAATTTAGCCGTGGCGAGTGCAGAAGTGTGAGCCGGTGCATTATCGTGGTGGAAAAGCACTTTCTTTTTAGACAAAGGGGGCCGTTTTTCTTCTAACACGGCGTCAAATCGGCTCAATAGTTCAGCGTAGTACTGTCCTGTGACCGTTTTGCCCTTCTCCAGATAGTCAATAAAAATCACACCTTGAGAATCCCAGAAAACAGTGGCCATCACCTTTCCGGCCGACGGGACCGTCTTCGCCTTCTTCGGAGCCGGTTCACCGGGTATGGTCCACTGTTTTGACTGCTCCTTGGTCTCTGGAGTGTAGTAGTGAATCCATGTTTCGTCAACGGTCACGTAACGACGCAAAAACTCTTTTGGATTGCGATTAAACAGCTCCAAACATTGCTCTGAACTGGTCACACGGATGCGCTTGTTGTCTGCAGTCAGCAAACGCGGCACCCACCTTGCTGACAGCTTCCTCATGCCTAAAATCTCATGTAGGATATGCCACACGCGTTCTTCTGAGGTGCCTACTATCGCAGCTATCTCGTGCACCTTTAATCGGCTGTCTGACGAAACGATATCGTGTATTTTTGTCACGTTCTCCTCCGTAGTGGCTGTTTTCGGAGCACCTGGGCGTGGATCATCAAAAACCGACGTACGACCACGTTGAAACTCGTTGTACCAAAATTTAACGGTCGCCATCGAAGGAGAAGCATCCCCATACACTGCATCCAAGCGTTTTTTAATTTCACTGCGCGATTTCCCTTCCAAAAACAAGAATCGAATCACCGACCGATATTGTTCTTTCTCCATTTTTTCAAAAATCAACGGACACATTTGCTTTCACACGCTCTCAAAAATAAACTACAACTCCGATCCGGCTGAAATTTCGTCTGTAACCGTTTACAGGAAGATACTGCACTGTAGTGTATTTCTGGTGCGATAGTGGCACCATCTGGCGGTGAGGCTAGGTACTTGTCAAATGACCCTCGTACGAACTTGCCTCAGAGGGATTGTATTTTAATACTTGTTAATATTTACGAAAATGAACACTTGTGTAATATGTGTGTTTTATTTAATGTAGATATTGTAACATGGCAAATTGTCATATACAAAGAATATATATTAGCTAATTCTGTCAGTTTTGCAGTGTGGTAGAAATAATTAGGTAGATAATTCTCGTTAGATAGTCTGCGAACTACATAATGATGTATTTTAATATTTTAATTATCCAACAAGATTGACTTATATAATTGTTTTCTACCATTCTGTAAGACTGACAGGGTCAGCTAGTACATACATAGACATTACATTCTTTGTATATGACAATTTGCCGTGTTAAAATGTAACAACATCTATATTAAATACCGCACGTACATTACACAAGAATTTCTTTTTGTAAATATAATACTACTTTAATACGTACTTATATAACATTACGTAATTTTAATACTTTGTTACATTGAAATTAGCATTTTGTTCGATATCAATTAATATTTTTTGAGTGTTGTTGATATGATCATCTTCTTAGCATTTAACTTTTCAATTAGTTCAACATCAATTTATATTTTATATTTTAATAATATATTATCATCTTTGGAAAGTTGTATCAATTTTTTAGATCTTATATAAGCTATTGTGTATAATATATTGCTGTCGAATCAAATTCTATTAAATAATAATCGAAAACTGACTATATAAGGTGTATTTAGTCGTTTAACCTTTAGAGGACCGGGAAGCAGAAATATCGGGTAGACCTGTGATATGAACTTTGTATATAGTTGATACGTGATACAACACATCAATTTGAACACTTTTAAAGGGTGATTTCATTTCTAAAATCCCGATTCTCTAAAGGTTAAAGCCGTTTTTGTAGGTTAACTTTGTACAAATAATGTTGAAAAATCGATTTTTTCTATTTTTATTTACGTTTGTTTTGATTGTTGATAATTCGGCCCGGTATACTTAGAATTACTGGATACTTATAAATTATAAATACATATAATTCGCAGAGATAATCCATAAATTTGATTACATACGAATGTACATACCTATACATACATACATCATAGAAAACGTCTAAAATACAGTAAATTGTAAAAAAATATTTAAAAAATCAATTGTACAGTGTATATAAGTTTTTATTTTATAGATTAAGCATTTAAATGATCTGTTATAAGTTGAATAATGTGATACAGACTTCGGTGTATAAAATTAAACACATTCTTTACGCACTTAATAAAATTCATGATTTCCTCAAATTTTTCTTCCAGTTGACTCTGTTTTTCTATTACAGTTTCAAGCGGCTTCTGCTGATCTATTAATAAATCGAGTCGTTCGATCAGTTTGACAATGCGGTAGCAATGAACTAAAATAAATTTTTAATAGTTAATAACAGTACATATTATAATAATAATAGTATATGATACATCGTCGCTCAAGAATAAATAGGCCTCATCTGGCAACCGGATGGTGGGATAAGGACTTTTCCAACCGGGTCCCGAGATAAGGCCTTTTTCCTCTGAAGTGACGATATCGGTATTAACCATATTAATCATTTTCACACACTTTCTAAAATAAGGTTAATGCTAATTGTATTTTTCCAACCGAAAAGGTTAATAATATTTAAGTACTTACTGCAACAGCAATTATATGCCTCGCATTGACAATTCATTTTAATTCATTTTTTTTTTATTTATTTTAACTGACAGCCAATATCAACAAAATACTTTACTTGTTGGTTCTGGAGATCGTCAACCCAGCAGTCAAACGGATCTTGTCTGCTCGGTCGGTGGTGCGAACGTCGAATTTTTCGCATGGTACGTAGCGATATACGTACGTACGAATCACGATCTAAATAGCAGAATAGGTCTTCGGTTGCTGTACAACGGGAAGCGGTGCGCGATCACGCGAGTTCACTCGTACTCTAAGGCGCCGTCGCTCGGTATTCCACAAGATTTGCCGAGTCCCTTGGAGTATAGAGGAGAGTGGGGCATGCGTAGCACCGCCGGTCGGACTGGCACTCAAATAGTTATAATGATATTAAAAATGTCACTACAAATCCTTGTGCTTTCGAAAAACAATCCTGGTACGCTGTTTCTCCATGAAAATTGCAAACAAAAAGAAATTATTTATAAAATGGGAGGCAATTGAAAATTTTTAGCGAAAAAATAAACTTCTTCCCATTATTTAAACACTTGCAGCTAATGGAAAAATGTATAATATTTATTAGAACATGAAAGCATTTGATAGCTTGTAAAATGAACTATCATGTGGTTTTTTAGTTTTTTACAATAAATGTTTTACAAAAAGATTTCTTGCTATTTGAAAAACGCATCTTTTTGGGGCACGCGTGGCACACTCAACCGTGACGTCTGGGTTTTCTTTGAAATTTCTCCCCGAACACTCACCTGCTTGATGAGATTTGCAAGGTTACCTACATGCTTATGGTAAACAATCTAAGAAAATAATTATTCATTGTGGTGCGCGATCGCGCGAGTTCACTCGTACTCTATTTACTAGATTTGCCGGGTCCCTTGGAGGTATATCAAGCTTAGCGTATACTTGATGAACGCGCGCATCTTGTAATTTCTCCAGCTCGAACGTACAACTTTTCTCTCTTTCTCTCTTAATCTCGGACGCTGTACGTATGCATTTGTGCAGGACATACCTCCACATTCGATGGGCAATTGTCAATCAACAATCTGCTACGCCACTCACCGCTATATGGCGCGCTGTGTACAGCATACGTGGTAAAATTTGAAAGACAAGAGTATATAAGTCGTCGAATAGAAACGTACAAGTAGGTCTACTTACTTACAAATATTCGTGAAGTAAGTAATATTACATTTGGTCTTCCATGACATCCCGATGTTTTAAATGTTCTTTCTCCATTTTCTGTCGAAAAATGGAAAAAGAACATTTAAAATCATTTGAATGTCATGCAAGACCAAATGTAATATTACTTACTTCAAGAGTATTTTTTATACGTAGACAAAAAAAATGGCAAACATCAAAAAACCCAGCGTCAACGTCGCACCGCTTGAGCGCTGATCAAATTATAGGTTTAAGCGCTCGCACTTGGCGCGAGGAAAATGCACACGTCAAAGATGATCAATTTAGTTCTTCCTCTTCTTTTCTTTCTTTCTTTCTTTCTTTCTTTCTTTCTTTCTTGGTTAGGTTGGCACAATTGAAACTTACAGCCATCAACATAAATTCAGTAGTGATTTCTTCCTCTTCTTCCTCTTCTTCACGGAAAGAAAATTTGTCCTACAAATGGTTTGAACACTTTTAACGTAATACAATTGAAACATCGAAATGACTGATGTCCAAATTGGAACTGCTGCAATTCAACAAAATGCTAACCTGCTCTAATCCCAACGTTGTACCTCTCAGAGGTCCAAATTCGAGTTAAGTCACATCAAAGGTCAACCTCTCACACTCCCAATATTGACATGCGACACCTCAACGCTTTATTAAACTGTAGCAATTCCAAAATCGGACTGCACGAGTACAGATTTGTATTCTTGTAGTTCGAATACTTTTTGAACTTTTACATTCGAAAGTTTGATGTCTGTTAAGGACTATGTGCGACTTCGCTAGAGACAAAATTTATTTCCGTGTTCTTCGCCTTCCTCACTCTCGCTCGCACTCGCAAGCTCGCGCGTGTAAGGGACAATGTACACCCGAGGGAAGTTAATTCTTTCCGAACGTGCCGGGTAAATTCAAAATCCTGCAATCCCATTGGATAATTCAAGTGTAAACATTAACCCTAATTTGGAATCGCCCAATGAGGTCGCAGGATTATGAATTTGCTTGGCACGTTCGGAAATAATTAACTTCCCTCGGGTGTACATAAACGCGGTGCCGTGCTGTGTCGAGCTATGCCTTGCCGTGCCGTGCCTTGCTCTTGCCGTTTCGTTCTTATTTCTGTCGGTTTATAAACATGTATTCTATGTTGGAGCGGCAAGGCACAGCTCTTATGTACATTGTCCCTTAAAACGGCTTTGCGCGGCGCGAAACCTCGTGCATGACAAGTTTCTGAGAAAAAGGTCGAGCGAACGACACCCCGAGGCCTGATTCTGTAAGTGTCTCGTACACGACACATACAAAAAACGACACACTGCTGTTTCGGCTGAAATTGTGGTATGCGCACAAAAAACGCTATGTTTTTTGTTTTTTTAGTAGCTTTTAGAGACGCGAATTGAGTAAGTCGATTCGGAACAGGGGCCTTATTCTCTACCAAAAATGTATCGGGGGCTGGATTCTCTATCTATCTCGGTGAACGATATACGAGAGACAAGAGATTTAGACCAATCAGAGAGCTTCTTTAAAATGAAAAACGGTTGTCTCGTGAACGACACGCTTAGAGATCTAGCCCCGGGCGACACAGGCGCTTGTGCGACACACCGACTCGGGCGATACAGGTAATTGGTTGGAAGCGGTCCTCTCATAATTGTCGTACGATAATGAGACACAGGGCGATCAATTCAGCAATCGATAAAGAAATTGAGTTTTCATAGAGCATCGCCATCGCCGGCATCCAATTTAAGTAAATATACATTATTTACTTTTACTTGCGACGTAGACTCTTCCTCGTGAATGGGTCCACTTGAACTATGCGAGGGAATATCCTGAGGACATCAGACTGACAGAAATCAAGTGTATGTTAAAAAACAAACAAACTTCTACGCTAACATTGCAATGGAACTTGTGCAAGCTCGACTTAACAGATGCTAGCTACTCGTTTAGCCCTTTGTTTAAATGTTGTACCTCTTGAACTTTTTATCTAATTGTCGTACGATAATGAGACACAGGACGATCAATTCAGCATTTGATAAAGAAATTGTGTTTTCATAGAGCAGCAAGATCACCGCATTCCTGACATTTAAATTGCACTGCTAGATGACCTTGAGAGGTGCGTGCATATCGTGTGGCCCTTTTTAAATCCATAGCTCTTGAACGTTTTTCGTACATGTCCTGTGATGATGGAAATGACGCAGATCGATTCATTATTGAGTAAAGATGTTGTGTTTACATGGAGAAACTTGATCACCGCTATCATTTTCCAAAAAAAAGTACACGCTTTACTCTTATTTGCGGCGTAGGCTGTTTATAGTGGATAGGCCCACTTGAACTTTTCACGGGATTATCCTGTGGTCATGGGAATGACAGAAATCCAGTATACGTTAAAAAACAAATAAACTTCCACGCAAACATTTCAATTGAACTGCTAGACGGAGTTAACAGATGCTAGCCGCTCGTTTAGCCCTTTGTTTAAATGTTGTACTTCTTGAACTTTTTATATAATTGTCGTACGATAATCCGACACAGGGCGATCAATTCAGTATTCAATTAATAAATTGTGTTTTCATAGAGTATCGTGAATACCTCATTCCCGACATTGCAATGGAACTGCAAGATGAACTTAACAGATGCTAGCCCTTTTTCAAATGTTGTACTTCTTGAACTTTTTATATAATTGTCGTACGATAATAAGACACAGGGCGATCAATTCAGCACTCGATAAAGAAATTGTGTTTTCAAACAGCAGCGCCATTACCGTATTCTCGAGATTTAAATTGCACTGCTAGATGACCTTGAGAGGTGCGTGCATATCGTGTGGCCCTATTTAAATCCATATCTCTTGAACTTTCTTCGTACTTGTCCTGTGATGATGGGAATGATGCAAATCGATTCAGTATTGAGTAAAGCAGTTGTGTTTACATGGAGAAACTTGATGACCGCTATCATTTTCCAAAAAAATACACGCTTTACTCTTATTTGCGGTGTATGCTGTTTATCGTGGATAGGTCCACTTGAACTTTTCAAGGGATTATCCTGAGCTCATTGTACATATATATATATATATATATATATATATATATATATATATATATATATATATATATATATATATATATATATATATATATATATATATATATATATATATATATAAATATATGAAACGCTAGTTATGCAGACACTTTCCGAAATTTAAATAGACTTATGCAGACAGAGACCGACTTATGCAGACGTCAGCATAAGTAGAGAGATTATTCCTTTAGTCACGCTAGACTTGTGCAGACACTTGTATAAACGGTACTACACTTATGCAGACAGGTCACGTGGTCTTATACATTGGTGTCAGCATAAGTCCATGTTTATATGATTATATATATATATATATATATATATATATATATATATATATATATATATATATATATATATATATAATCATATGAACATCGACTTATGCTGACACCAATGTATAAGACCACGTGACCTGTCTGCATAAGTGTAGTACCGTTTATACAAGTGTCTGCACAAGTCTAGCGTGACTAAAGAAATAAACTCTCTACTTATGCTGACGTCTGCATAAGTCGGTCTCTGTCTGCATAAGTCTATTTAAATTTCGGAAAGTGTCTGCATAACTAGCGTTTCATATATTTATACATATATATATATATATATATATATATACTAGGGGGGCTGCGCCCCCTACTCGCTCCGCTCGTCAACCCCCAACTTTGAAAAATAAGACCTTGAAGACTTTGAACCTATTTATTTTCAAGGTAGTGATTTTTTTGAATATATAAGAGTACATTTACGCTATCAATTTTGATTTAAAAATCTTTTCTTGTATTTTATTTTTATTATTTTATGTATAAACGGAAACTTAAATAAATTTCGTATACCGATTTCATTTAGCTATTGATTTAGAACTCTTATAATATCATTTAAACAATTTCTCATTTATTTTATACTATAATTGCGTATATTTTATATTGTGAAATTTGTTTTTTGAAAATATAAGAGCATAATCACTTTAAAAAGTTTGATTTAAAAATCTTTTCTTTGATTTTATTTGTATTTTTAGATGGATCAAATCGAAACTTAATTAAATTTTATACACAATTTTATTTAGCTAATTATTAAAATCTCTTATCTTTCAAATAAATTCTCCTTTATTTTATACTTTTATTGCGTATATTTTGTATTGAGAAATTTGGTTTTTGAATATATATGAACTGTAACGGGGTAAGTTTGGCGCGGTTATTTGCTTCCTCGAAGCTGAATTGCCGATGAACGGCGCAGCAAAGAAGTGGGGAGCGAGCACTTGCTCGTACCAACCCTCGGCGAACTCTCCTCGTCCTCGCCTGCGCGCCGTCGCTCGCCGTCGGCTGCCTTCGTCGGCAGCCGTACCTGCCGGCGTTACAACGCGCGACTTCACTGTCGCGCTTTCTCACTCGTACGTGCTTCCTCGGCTGCTCAGAAACGCGCGAGTACTGCGTACTCGCGCCCGCAGAGGCTGGTGGTATTCAATACCGCCGCGCCACCGACTTGGAAAAGCAAAGGGAAGGGCGCGTCAATCACACGCGTACTCGAATCTAAAAAGAAGACTGTAAGTTTATTGCCCCTCGGGCGTAATAACTTCAATACACGCGGCGCGTATTCTCTATATGCGCCGATACGGGTGATGCGCCCGCGCTCGCTATGTGCGTGTATGCTCGGTCGCACACACGTACGCGCCGACCGACTCGAGCCGAAGTAGGCCGATCGCCGCGCGCGAGACTTTTCGGCGAGACTCGCTCGCTCGCGCGGGTCCCGCTTCCCGGACTCTCGTCGTCCGCGGGGGAAGCGCGCTATCGCCTGGCCAGGATAAGTCCTGGCCAGGTAAGCCTCGCGGCGACTACGCTGATGCAGAGAGTCAGGCCGGGCGGTGTTGAACGCCTCACGCGTTGTAACTCTCTCTCTCTCTCTCTCTCTCTCTCTCTCTCTCTCTCTCTCTCTCTCTCTCTCTCTCTCTCTCTCTCTCTCTCTCTCCTTTGCGGGCAGTCCGGCCGTAGCCGGGGATGGGCCGCGCTGCTGGCGTCTCTCTCTCCTTCTGCTGCACTGCTGCACTGCGTCACGCTTACTGCGCGCCCGTGCACTTCTCTCTCTCTCTCTCTCACTCTCTCTCCCGAGGCACAACTCCTGGAGGAAGCAGCGCAGGCACGGGCTGTAGCCCAAGCGATAGCCGAAGCAATACTGCCTGCCTGTTCCTTCGTCGGCACGCGCGATCATCTCTCGAACTTGCCCTTCGCGCAAGGTTAAGAGATGTTTCTTTACCTCTTACGTATTTGAGCGAACCGTCGCGGTGTGCTGAGACTCGCCTCGAGTCTCATCAGCGCACACCGATACACACACACACATGCGCGCACGCACACGATCCGTCCATTACAGAACATATTTTTTAATAAATATATGCAATAAATATACAGGGTGTGTCAAAAGTTCCGGGACGGCCAGTTATCTCAGCGGGAATGCATTTTCGGAAAAAATCTTTCATACAAAAGATATAGGATTTTTCCCTGGCTATCTGATGGTGACCTTGAATTTGACCTTCGGCTTGACCTTCAAGGTCATTTGAAGGTCAAGTCGAATTTTTTAAATGGGAAGCCCCCTTTTTTATTGCGGAAACCGAAAGAGAGAAAAATTCTCTTTCCACCGATATAAGATACATAAGGGGTCAAATGTGATCTAGAGGTCGTTTCAAGGTCAAGTCGGTAAAATGAGGTCAAATTGATCTTTGGCAGTCCATAGCATGGAAACTAAGGGCGTTGGGAAAAAACTTTCCATACGAAAGTTTCCGCAAATCGAATGGAGCATCTGATGGTGACCTTGAATTTGACCTTGGGCTTGACCTTCAAGGTCATTTGAATGTCAAGTCGAATTTTTTGAATGGGAACCCTCTTTTTGTTGCAGAAATGCGGGCCACGGACCCATGGGTTTTCGGGGTCGCTGAACCCGTATCTGGGGTCGGTTTGCACTGCTGGATCGACCCAAGGTCGTTCCAAGGTCAAACTAGAAGGAATTGCAGAAGGTGCTTAAAACCATGGACCCATGGGTTTTCGGGGTCGCTGAACCCGTATCTGGGGTCGGTTTGCCCCGTTGGGTCGATCCAAGGTCGTTCCAAGGTCAAACCAGAAGGAATTGCAGAAGGTGCTTGAAACCACGAACCCATGGGTTTTCGGGGTCGCTGAACCCGTATCTGGGGTCGGTTTGCCCCGTTGGGTCGACCCAAGGTCGTTCCAAGGTCAGCGGTGATTAGCCAGGTCCCAGCCCTGATTAAAAAAAAATATTAAATCCTATTGGATCCTATTAAATTCCCTATATAGTCCATGTATTAAGTCAGTAAAAAATCCTCATTAAAGTCGATTCAACTAACAGCTTTTTAAAGGAATGAATGGGTTTTTTTAATCAGGGAGGTCTGGGTTTTGATCCAGAAACGTTTGCACAAAAAATGTTTTTTAACGCCCTGATACACGAAATTCGATGGGGTGTCCAGATGATCGGAGTATAAGAACGTTGACCTTCAAATGACCTTCGGCTCACTTTTAACCCCGTATGTATCTTACACCCCTGGAAAGGTAAGTTTTCCCGCATTTCTGCAACAAAAAGAGGGTTCCCATTCAAAAAATTCGACTTGACCTTTAAATGACCTTGAAAGTCAAGCCCAAGGTCAAATTCATGGTCACCATCAGATGCTCCATTCGATTTGCGGAAACTTTCGTATGGAAAGTTTTTTCCCAACGCCCTTAGTTTCCATGCTTTAGACTGCCCAAGATCAATTTGACCTCATTTTACCGACTTGACCTTGAAACGACCTCTAGATCACATTTGACCGCGTATGTGTCTTATATCGTCGGAAAGAGAATTTTTCCCTCTTTCGATTTGCGCAATAAAAAAGGAGGGTTCCCATTTAAAAAATTCGACTTGACCTTCAAATGACCTTGAAGGTCAAGCCCAAGGTCAAATTCAAGGTCACCATCAGATAGCCAGGGAAAAATCCTACATCTTCTGTATGAAACATTTTTTCCGAAAATGTATTCCTGCTGAGATAACTGGCCGTCCCGGAACTTTGACACACCCTGTATATAGATAATTACTTATATAACTAATTGTTTTTTTTAATTATAAAGAATTTCTTCCCAAACAATATTTTCCATTTCTAATGAATTTTCTAAATTATTTTGTATATATGGAACGTTTCACGTCAAATCGATCAAGGCTCTCGCCAAAATTTGGGGACACTTACAAAACTGATTTTTTGCTGAAAAAATTTGTCTTTCCAAGTACTTTAAGAGGCTATATAGCAGAATTCATAAATCCAATATGGCGGCCCAATTTGGCGGCTGGAACCGTAAAAAAAATCAAGTTTCATCCAATAAACTACCGCCATTGAACATATTATTGATGAATCCCCCTCCAAATGACCTTAATAGGGTTTTCGATACCGCTGTTCATAAATCTTGTTATTTTCAGACGATTCAAGATTTTTATATAACTGCTTAGTAAACCATAAATCACAAAATTTTTATGCAAACAAAGATCAATGGTCGATTTTACAGACAAAACAAGTTAGGTTAGTCATTTCGAATGTTTTTATAGTCAATTAATCATAAATTTAAGTCAGTTCGACAGTATCGTATCACTTTGTGATCCTAACCTCAACAGATATTGAGAAATCATGACTTATATTCATATCATGAATTAAATCTACTTACGATAAGACTACTTATTTCTCATATTTTTTGGATTGCTAAATCGTAATTTAAAGTAGGTTCGATAGTAACATGCCACGTTCTGATACTAACCTCAAAAAGATTTTTTTAATCCTCGTAATGCTCGACATTCTTAATGGTTGGACTGCGCACTGATTAAATCATGCTGTTAAATTGTTACACGATTTAGTACGAAAAATAGCTACTGTCAAGTCTTTTTGGTGTTTAGGTTAAGAATGTCGAGCAATACGAGGATTAAAAAAATCTTTTTGAGGTTAGTATCAGATCGTGGCTTGTTACTATCGAACCTACGGGGGGGGGGGGGGGGGGTCCAGAGTTTCGACGATTCACTATAAAATTGAAGTCAACTATAGATGTTTTTCATTTCCACAAATGATAATGCTGATTGTTCTTAATTTCGAAATTCTAAATTACGAAAATCATATTTACAAATGTAACACTTCACCTACTGACCAAAACATCGAATTTCATTATTAATACGACTTCAAAGCTGTTAACCTCAAATATAAGCTGTTTCTAATGATTTATTTCGAAGTATCTATATTGTACCCCTATTAAAATTCTATTAATGAAATTCGATGTTTTGGACAGCAGCTGAAGTGTTGCATTTGTAAATATGATTTTCGTAATTTAGAATTTCGGAATTAAGAACAATCTGCATTATCATTTGTGGAACTGAGAAACATCTATAGTTGACATCAATTTTATAGTGAATCGTCGAAACTCTGGACCCCCCCCCCCCCCGAACCTACTTTAAATTACGATTTAGCAGTCCAAAAAATATGAGAAATAAGTAGTCTCTAATGGTTTAATTCGCGATATGAATATAAAGTCCTGATTTCTCAATATCTTTTGAGGTTAGGAACACAAAGAGATACGATACTATCGAACTGACTTAAATTTATGATTAATTGACTTTAAAAAAATACGAATTGACTACCCTAACTTGTTTTGTCTGTAAAATCGACCATTAATCTTTGTTTGCATAAAAATTTTGTGATTTATGGTTTACTAAGCAGTTATATAAAAATCTTGAATCGTCTGAAAATAACAAGATTTATGAACAGCGATGTCGAAAGCCCTATTAAGGTCATTTGGCCGGGGATTCATCAATAATATGTTCACTGGCGGTAGTTTATTGGATGAATCTTGATTTTTTTTACTCTTCCAGGCGCCATATTGGGCCGCCATATTGGATTTATGAATTCTGCCATATAACATCTTAAAGTACTTGAAAAGACAAATTTTTTCAGCAAAAAATCAGTTTTGTAAGTGTCCCCAAATTTTGGCGAGAGCTTTGATCGATTTGACGTGAAACGTCCCATATATATGTTATCTGCATTTCTACATTGTGATAAAGCAACATATAACTGACCGTGTGAGAATAATTGCCTTTTTATGTATAACACTACATAAACAAAACTTTGTTCCTGAGATTTATTAATGGTCATGCAAAATGCTAATGTTAATGGAAACTGTTTTCTATAAAGAATAAATGGTAATGAAGAAAATTCTCCTATATTTAATGTAATTCTTGGAATAAAAAATCTATTACCTACTTTTTCTCCTGTTAATATTTCTGCTTCAATATTATATCTAAATAATTTGGTTATTTTAAATCTAGTACCATTACACAAACCTTTGTGTATACTCAAATTTCTAATTAACATAACAATAGAATTAACTTTTAAATCTAATTTATGAGATGGCAAACCTTCATAAATATTGTTTAATATTTCTATTGGAAAAAGTAGATGACTGCTGTCATCACTTTGATCAACACCTTTATGAGTCACATAATCTGTACTATAATAAGTCTTCTTATCACCATTTAATAACATTAAAATTTTTTTATTCAAAAATTTAATGTCTTCATTATGAGGTGCTAAAATAACACGATCATAATCATTTATTTTATTAATATTTTTATAAATTTGTAAGAAAACATCGTTAGTTCTCCAATTATTAGGTATTATAAAAGGATTTATATTACCGTCTCCAATTTGAAATGATAATTTTGAGAATTCATTATTCTAAGATCGAATATTGTGTTTTAATTTGAAAATTTTAAATATGCTAAAGTTCAGAATATTTAATAGTGTCTTCAATTATAGCACTTCTAAATCCGTTTTTTATTACTGGGAGTATTTGTCGAAAATCACCTCCTAAAATTATTAATTTTCCCCCAAAACGTAAATCGTTTGTACATAAATCTCTTAAAGTTCTGTCAATAATTTCTAAAGCTTTTTTGCTTCATCCCAGATTATGACTTCTGTTTCTTTTAATTTCTTTTTATCTGATTCTAATTTTAAAAAAGGATTTCCAATACTATTTAAATCTAATGGTAATCTAAAGGTTCTATGAGTAGTCATTCCTTTGGGTAATAGAGTAGACGCTATACCAGTCCATGCCATTGATATAATATTTTTTCCTTTTGATAGAAAATAATAAATTAAAGTTTTATATAAAAATGTTTTACCCGAACCTCCAGGACCGTCAATAAAATTTATTTTATTTATACTTTTTATAAGTTGTTCGAAAATAAATTTTTGATCTTCATTTAATTTTGTAAACATATCTTCGAATATTTCCTTATTAATTGAAATTATTTTACTATCGTATTTTATATCATTTATGATGGAATCAGGTTCAGGTAATCCAAAATCTGTACAAGATAAATCTTCCAACAATAATAATTTATTTATATGATCTAAAGCTAAGTTATCTTTATTTTCATGAAAATCTTCAGTAAAGTATTTTTTAAAATTTTCTCAAATAATATTGGCTTGAATATTTTCTGTTAGTAGAAACGAAGTAAAAAATTTACGTAATTGAAAAGGTAACATGATACGGCATGCTTCTTCAAAAATTTTTTAAATTTATAAATCGTTTTCTATTAAATCCATTGCAGTCGCACCTTCTTTATGAGTTTTATACGTTACATTTTTATATGTACGTAAATCTTTAAAGGATGTAGCGCCTTTTATACGACTTAATATTAATTTTAAAGTGAAGCTTTCAGAATCTTTTGGAGATACTATATTTAAACGTCCAATAGCATAATGTTTTTGTTCACGTTCACGTTTTACCCAAACTTTTTTTGCGTTAAATATATAATAGTGCGGTATATTAACGTATTTTATATTATTTGCAAATTTATCATTTTTATTCAAGTCAAAACACGCTGTTAAAGTTGTTTTCCAATTATCAAGTACATCTATTTCATAATTTTCTTCAAAAACAATTTTTTGTTGATTTTCTCTATGAACTGCTAAACGAATAACAGTATGACTCCTTCCACATAAGGGAAATTTTTGTAACCGCCATGCTGCTTCCATTGGGCTGAAGTACCGGCCATCAATATATTCAGTAATTTCATCATATATTCCATTTCTTTTGTCATCATTTTTTTTTAATGTACAAAAAGGTCTATCACTACCTTTATGTATATAATCAAAAATATATTTGATGCTTTGAATTGAAGCACAATATTCAACATTAATATGACATTTATATTTTTCTAATAAAAATTTATTGTAAGGAACTACCATTGAATTATCTACTGGAATAATTTTTTTACTTCTTTTAAGTCGATATGTATAATTATCAGAACAATTATTTGTTCGTTTATATTGAGGGTAATCATTTTTTTTAATGTTGTTGACGATTGAAAAGGTTTAGGAAAATTTTTTTTACAAACGTATTTACATTTATCGTAACACGGAGAATTTTCACTATGTGGTCCATGTAACATATGTTTTATAACTAATTTTTGTAATTTTTTATCATTATTAGAAAGTATCTCAGCAGAAATGTGTTTATTAATAGCTTCTGGTGTCAATAATTTATTTTTATGATCTAATGTTACTACAAGATGTGCATGCGGTAATCCTCTTTTCTGAAATTCAATAGTGTACACATAAGCTAAAGCATTTCCAAAAATTTGATGGTTTTCTATATCGTTAAGTAAACACTTTAATTTTGTATAAAATAATCTAACTGTAATATTTGGTATATCATTGAGCGTAGTTCCGATAGGAAATGTCGTCAATACATTTTTTAATTCTTTCCACTTAGGATTATACGTCATAGATATAAATAAATCAGGTCGATCAATATTTCTTACTATTGCCATTGCATTTTGATAATGTTGCTGCATATATCTAGGACTACCTATATAAGTTGCTGGTAGTACAAAAATATTTCCAAGTCTTTCTTTTTTTTCAAAATTTTCTGATATATTTAATACACTATTTATAACATGATCCTGTAACGTCGGGCATGGCTGAGCGTCCCCACCTGCATAGTCTGCGTATTGGATGACTCCTCCTACTATCCTTTTCTCTTAAGGTATAGCACCGACGATCGATAAGTTACCAACCGACCGTAAAACCACAAGAGGTAACCAGACTAGTAGGACAACTTGCCTTGTGTGGTTATAGCGAGGTACAAAGCTATCCTCATAGCAAGTTCTTCGCACCCACCACAAACTTCCAATTCCTAGAAATCCCTTCCTACTTGCATCTCATAAAATGTATCGATTCATCCAAATGAACCCCACCATTTTTCCTCAACATAATTAAGAGCGCGGGTATAAAAGCAGCCACGCACTCATACTCGGCGAGAAGCTATTTACAATTTTTCCTTTGCAGGGTGAAGCCCTTGTCCTTTGGTCGATTAGTGACTTAGTTTATTTCTGATATTGTACTTTGTAACTGGGAACATATAATTTTTTGTTTAAGTCAGACTCTGAAAAATTGTTAAGAAAATTATTTGTAATATTATTTTAAGCTTCTCAGATTGTAGTCTCGCGAATAATTGTTGATATTATATCTCGACTACAATCTGCGTTTAACCAGTGTCATAACTTTTAACTTTAATAAATACGGTTTTATTATATCATATTCGAACACTTTATTTCACCAAGAACCTTCTCCGCTATTTGAATCTTCCGCTAATTCTGGGACATAATTAGAACCACCAGTCAGAGCGAGCCAATTGCAACATTTCCAAAGTACAAATTATGATCACTGTCTCCTTTCTTCTTGATGCATGAGTTACTGCTGCTCGCCGCTTGTTAGTTCGAAATTACGCGACTCTTAACTGTTATTTAAGGTCCGTTCGACTACTTTCGTGAGTTCCTATTCCCGTGGTTATTACGTGTAGGCGTAGACCGAAACAGGAACATTTATCGCGTGAACTTTATCGTTTTCGCGACATTGTAATCTCGAAATTACAATTGGGGGCCCACCTCCGGGATAAAAACGAAAGTAACATCGAGTACTTCCTTTCTCTTTTAAATTAAAAGTGCAATTTTTTTTCCCATTCACATTAAATAATTACCGCAAAATGGCAACAG
The DNA here is from genome assembly GCA_036365515.1 of Torymus aiolomorphi. Taxonomy (NCBI): domain Eukaryota; kingdom Metazoa; phylum Arthropoda; class Insecta; order Hymenoptera; family Torymidae; genus Torymus; species Torymus aiolomorphi. The sequence continues at coordinate 100,269,789 of CM070877.1, read as the reverse complement.
CTAGCGACACAATGGCGCGTGATGAAGAAACAACCGCAATTTTGAGGCGCGTGCTCTCGGTAACGGATCCAAGCCTTGCTAGAGCACCCTTAAACGAATTAGTCAACGTATTGAGAATCAGATACCAAACCGCGTCAGAAATAAACCCACAGAGAGCCTCAGAGGTAAGAAAATTGCAATTATCGCTGTCCAAAACCGTAGACCACGATCAAGTGGAAAGAATTTGTCAAGACGAGATTATGATAGATATTTTAAAAGAATTCATGGAACAAAATATTAGTGTTAAAGAAGTAATTCATGCAATAGCAAGCGTAGAGAAATTTGCAGTCATAGGAAAATTACCACAACTATTAAGCACTAAGGCCGAACTAACTGACGATATAGAAAGAACGGCTTTCGAGACCGCGGCTAATTCAGAGTCAGAAAATAACACGCTTGGCAACCCGAAACCACAATTTGACACACCACTTTGGGGAAAGGGCATAGCACACCTTACATGCAAGCATTAAGAAACAACTATTCGACCAACATCAATAGTAACATTAATTCTCTACGTCAAAACTCAACCTTAGCGCCGCTAAAAAATTTATCAATCAAAGACGCACTCGATTGCATCCCTAAATTCGACGGTACTAATATTCCTCTTAGCACTTTTCTGTTCGGAGTAAGAGAGGTAGTTAGCATGATACCAGCGGCCAATGAGGTAGATTTAGCAAAATTAATCAGAAGGTGTTTAATGGGGGAAGCAGCAAAATCGATGGAAGAGATGCATTTCGATAGCATCAGTGACTTAATTAAATACTTTGAAGCGAACTTCGGTTCATACAAATCACATCAAACCTTGATCGGAGAGCTCGCGGCCGCGAAACAAAAGCAGGGAGAAAACGTAATCACATTCGCGAATAGAGTTAGGCGGATATCAATCGAATTAAAGGAGGCGGCAAGAAGAGACAGAAGAGATAGCGTTGAATTTAGACAATTCGTAGAATCGGATAAATTAAAATTTTTCGCGCGAGGACTAGATTGGGAAATCAAAAGGCGCATGGCTGTAATGAAAACATTTCAAGAAGCAATCGAAAAAGCAATTGAAATCGAGCGCGAAGTGGAATATTTTGATAAATCGGAAAATTTCGATAAAAATAAGATGATTAGAGAAGTTGATAAAAGCGCGAACGGATCGGCCGATATTAAAATCGTGCAAGACAAAATAATTGAAAAGTGTCAATTTTGTGAAAAGAAAAATCACATAGCAAAAAACTGTTGGGTTTTAAAAGCATTAATACCTCAGAACGCACAGCTATCCCAGACGTAAACAGTGCCGTGGGCGGGACCTATGACGGCGCACGTGCGGCCACCAAACCCGAACGCACGGCCATTGACCGCTGCACGAGTAGCCACGCCCCAATCACCGCAAGATCAGTACAGACCACGATCAACAAATCCAGCAGTAGTCACACAGAATTATAACGTTAAACAGTGCAATTATTGCAAAAAATAGGGTCATTGGAAAAATCTTTGCCCGGAATTAGAAACGAAAAACCGCGAAAAATCTCAACTTCAGGCGGGAAACGCAAACGGCCCCGCGGCACAGGGCGCAACCTGGGGGCAAGCGAAAGATACGCGCCTGGAACAATCGAGTTTGAACAGGGATTAAAATTTCTTAGGAAATCAGTGCTCTTGAGCATAAATAGTAAGTCCCCAGTCGTAGAATTGCATTTTGAGAACTATGGGGCATCGCTAAAACTAATGTTGGACACGGGCGCCGGTCCATCATTATTAAAAATCAGTAAAAAACCAAGTAGAGCCATTGTAATTGAAAACGAAATTTTAGTACTTAGGGGCATTACTAAAGAGTCAATTAACTCGTGTGGTAAAGTACCTTTATTATTCCGTGACTTGACTTTGTACTTCCATCTCGTTCCTGATAATTCTCCGATCGAAGAAGTCGGATTAATAGGTAGTGAGGTATTGAGAACATATGGGGCAAAAATTAACTACGAGGAAAATATGGGGCAAAAATTAACTACGAGAAAAATATTTTAGAGATTGCGTCGCACATGATCGCCTTGAAGTGCGCGAGTAGCGTGAATATCATTAAAACCGAGAACAAAGAAAGCGAAAAATTAGCGAGAATAGAACGGCGCAAGGCCAGTGCGATTGTAGGCAAGCTAAGCAATCTTTATCCTTTGTGTGATATAACCACTCAGCATGAGCGTGAAGACGTAAATAAAAATTCCTTATCTAGTACGATTAATTCCCCAACTCAATACATTGTCACGAGCATAGAAAACCAAATTAGTAAGGAAACGAGAAATAATTCTAATAACGCATTAGATAAAAAAACTGGAAAGGGTGAAAATTTAGAAAATCGGATTTGTAAAAAAAATAAGGAAACTAGAAGAAGTGAAAAAGAATCACGAATTAATAAACTTGAAAAATCGGAAGAATTAACTTGTAAAAACGTGAAAAACTTGTTCGTGTCCGAAATATTGTTAAGAAAAATTTGCAACTTGAAAAACTCGTTCGGTGAAAAGAAAATTCACAAAACCTTGATTAGTCAAAATAAAAATTTGAAAATTAAATATCTGCAAAAGAATAAATTTTCAAATAAGATACGAAAGAAATTCAACAAATACAGAAAATTGAAGGACAAAGTTCGTAAAATAACTTGGAAAAACATTTTGCTCGGTGAAAACTCGTCCACCCGTAACGTAAATAGCCAGAAGTCAAAATTGTTAAATAAAGATTTGAAAACTAGCCCTGGTGATGTTCTTGTAATGGAATTGATTAGCTTGAAAAATAAAAAGTAAAAATTGTAAACGTGCTAGGGAAACCCATAGAATTAAACAAAACTTGTTTGTTAAAAATAGAAATAATACGGATCCGTTTAGTAAAAGAAATAAAATGGACGGAAATGCTCGAGAAAACCTTGTTTTAACATATAAGAATAATCAAGATACACCGAAAAACTTGAGGAAAGATTATACTAAAATAGCATTCGTGACTAATAAAGTAAAGGCTTTCGGAACAATGCGTCACAATTATGCAAAGTGTAAAAAGTTAAAAACACGAGATAATAGTTTCGGTAAAATCGATAGTACCATACGCGAGCAAAGAAAATGGCTGCGTAATCAAATCAGAATCGGAAGGAGCGGAAGTAATAAAACTCCGAGTCGGTCGCATCGCATCGCATTAGACGACCATGCGCAAATCGACCATTGTTTAGAAAACTTATGTAGAAAGATAAAAGCATTAGCTCATTTACAAGCAGTCAAAAAGACCCGGCCAATACATTTATATGGTAATGCTTTAGCTGTCCTGTCTTGCTATGCGATCCCCTTGCTGAATAAATTAAAGAGGTATTGCACAACAAATGAGGATACGTGTGCCGACATTTTATGCGCGTACCGTCAATCATTACACGACATTAGAAAAAGAAAAAGAGGATTAGGCTGGTCAATTTGGAAATACAGCGCGCGACCGCATTATATTATGAAAGTAGGAAGCGCAGATAGGCGGGACAATAAAAAAGTCACGCCACAAGCACAAAACAAAATGTGTATAAAGAGTAGGGAGAGTTTAACGGGAGACGATCGCGTAATCAAATTGAAAGAGTAACTCCGTCTAGAGCACTTATCGGGGAATCAGAAAATAGACATTGAACAAATTTTAGTTAATTTCGCGGATAGGTTTTATTTATCCGGAGATAGTATGCCCGCGACTAATGTAATCGAACACGAGATCCCAACAACTACCAATATACCAATTAGAATAAAACAGTTTAGACTCCCCCCCATTTTGAAAGAAGAAATCAATAGGCAGGTAAACGAAATGTTAGAAAAAGGAATAGTCGAGCCGTCTACAAGCGCCTACTCAGCGCCGGTGTTCTGCGTTGACAAAAAACCGGGACCCGACGGAAAGAAAAAATACAGGGTCGTCGATGATATTCGAAAACTAAACGCCGTTATTCCCGATTACAATCACCCGGTTCCCAATATAGCCGATATTCTCGATAAGTTGGGAGATGCAAAATTCTTCTCAGTTTTTGATTTATACGCGTGCTATCACCAAATTAGAATCAAAAGAGAGGATAGAGCGAAGACAGCCTTTTGTTGCGATCTTGGTTTATTTCATTTCATTAGATCACCCTTCGGGCTGAAAACAAGCGCACCTGTATTTTTATCCCTCGTACTGAAAGTTATAGCGAGAATGAAAAATGTAGTACACTTCTTCGACGACATTTGCGTTTACTCGAGAACGTTCAAGGAACATATAGAAACTATCCAGAAACTTTTTGAAAAATTACGCCACGCGAATTTAGTACTTCAGCCCGAAAAATGCGAATTCCTTAAACCAGAAATAAATTACTTAGGACACATAATTAGCAGCCAGGGGCTGCGCCCCGATCCAGAAAAATTAAGCAGTTAAAGAATTTCCGATCCTCAAAAACCAAAAAAATATTAAACAATTTTTAGGCCTGGCAGGATACTATAGGAGGTTTATTAAAAACTTCGCGCAGATAGCAAAACCTTTAACAAACTTATTAAGAAAAGAACAGCAATTTAGTTGGGATGAAAATGCACAAGAGGCATTTATCAAGTTACGCGATAGTTTATGCGAACCACCGGTATTGGCGCACCCGCGTTTTGAAGAAAAATTTTTAGTCACCACGGACGCGAGTGGGTATGCTATAGGCACTGTATTATCACGAGGAGAAATCGGAAAACATAAACCCATAGCCTTTGTATCGCGCGCGCTTAACCAAGCTGAAAAGAACTATTGCACCTTTTCAAAAGAAGCCTTAGCTATTGTGTACGCGATTACACAATTTAGACCATATTTGTACAGAAATAAGTTTATTCTCATTACCGATCATCACCCTCTAGTTTGGTTAAATTCGCACAACGACCCAGGATCTAGAGTCACTAGCTGGCTCCTAAAATTACTAGATTACCAATTTGATGTGGTATATAAGAAAGGCAAATTAAACGCGAACGCAGATGCTCTTTCACGCAATCCCATAGTCGAAAACATATTCATAGCTGCACGAGCTAGTATAGGGGGAGAGGGGCGCCATGCTGTCGCTGACAACCAAACTCTTGACCCAACGCCGGCGTCTCTCGACGATCAGATAGTCAATGCTCCCGCCCTACACGCAATGGCTACTCGTACTCGCGTCGGACGACAAACCAGCGAGAAATATAAACAAGCCATTAAGGCCCTCGTCCCCCGAAAGAGAAAGAAAGCCCCTGCACCCGAGACTGCTCAGGAATGCGAGTGTCCCGCTAGGGATAAAGACAATGCCACATTCATCGAACCCCAAGACGTCGTCGACTATAAAAAAAATGAAACGCTAGCTAGACCCGCGTCGCAAGTCGCCGGAACGACTGGTTCAGACGAAAGCCACCCGCTTATAAAGGAAAGCGAGGAAAAAGAGGTCGAACATTCTCCGGAATTTTTTGCACCCTTTCCCGAGATAGTGCTCGAAAAGCAAAGCGACCCCGACTCGAACTTGACGACCCAAATATCGGAACACTGCAGGGACAATATAGTTTACTGCAGGGAAAAAATATTTATGAGAAAGGATAATTACCTATATTTCATATCCACAGATAGGAACCCACTCGATGAGGGGTCTAAGCAATTGAAAGAACTAGGAAAGCTCTTGCGTCTTGAGAGCCTGGAATTAGGAGAAACCCAAGCCATTAAGGCCAATAAAAAAATGCACCTCGGAATACCCCTCAGAGGAGAATCTAAAAATAGTCTATCAACAACACTGGAAGTTTTAACCTTGGGAATTAAGAAAGTAAATAAAATTTTGAATGAAAATCAAATAGTTTCACTTAGTTTAGCAAAAAGCGAACGCATTGAGAATATTGATTTTAAAGATATTTTAGCTTGTATTAAACGTGAATTAACAAACACAGATGTTAAAATAATTGTATGTAAAGGAATAATCCAACACCCGGAACCTAGTAAATGAACAGACATTATTCGCGAAGCGCACTGTTCAGCGGTGGGCGGTCATAAAGGTGTAACGAAAACATTTAATCGCATTAAGTATAAATTTCAATGGGAACATCTTAAAGAGAATATCCAGGAGTTTATGCAGAAATGTGTCCCCTGTCAATTAAAAAAATTAGTTAGAGTTAAAACTAGACAGAAAATGATTATTACTGATCACCCCTCTATCCCGTTTTTTAGGATCTGTCTCGATATAGTGGGTCCGTTGCCCAAAAATAGAGATAATTCGGAATACATTCTTACCATGCAGGACCAATTCACTAAATTCTCAGTCGGCGTTCGACTAAAAGATCAAACAGCTGCATCGGTAGCCGACGCTTTTATTAAACGCTTTATTTACACTTTTGGCGTACCTCAAGCTATATTTACTGATCAAGGCACGAACTTGTTTAGCAAACTAATGAAACGCGTAGCAAAGCGCTTTAGAATTAAACAAATAAAAACTACTGCTTTCCACTCACAAACTAACGGTTCACTAGAAAGGTCACACTCACCACATAGCGAATTTTTAAAAATGTTCACAACAAAAAACTTAGACTGGGATGAATGGGTTGATCTAGCCATGTTCAATTTTAACACGGGCAAACACGAAGGGACACAACATACACCCTATGAGCTGGTCTTCGGCCGACTGGCGCACATCCCTTCAAGCGAACCCTTGGAGCCGGAAGACTTATTACCTACCTACGCGGGTTATATGACGGCTTTGGTAGAAAGGCTGCACTTTCTCCAAGAAAACGCACAAGAGAAATTATTAGTGGCCAAACAACGGGCAAAAAATTATTACGATAAAAGAGCAAGCCCAAAAGAGATTAAAATTGGCAATTTCGTTTGGCTACAGAGCGGGCCGAAACCGCATAAATTTGAAAATCAATACTCCGGTCCCTACCGAGTAATTGAGATCTGGGAAAACGGAAATGTAAAAATTCAAATCACAGAAAATAAATCCAAAGTCGTTCATAGTAACCGCCTACGCCTTTCGCATATAAAATCGCAATAACCCTCGGAAAGTTTAAATGGATGCAAATACTAGCAAATATATGAATGTTAACATATTAATTACTGTTTACAGATGAGGATTTTGATATTTATCATGACAACAGCCCTGGAGTATAATCTAGTTTTCGGGTTAATCGGTTTTGATTGCGGGCAAAAATTTACTAATTTTACAACCTTTTCGCTCGTTAACGTGGGGGAATGCGACATTCCCGAACCAATAATCAATGTAACGAAAACGGAAATAAGCCTCCTGCAACTTAATGAGTATGCCGATACGCTAGTGCGATACTGTAAAATCGAAATAGAGAGGACCGTCGGTCATTGCGGAATGTGGTCGCACATGTCATTTGTAAAAAATGGGGAAGTGAGATATTTGCGCTAAGTTACGCGAGACGAGTGTATGCGGATGCACATGCATAGATCGGTCTCAATCGCAGATAATATGGTTAGAAACTTGAGAATTAATGACACATCGACGCACCCACTCCCTTTCGCCGGGTCGTTGAAAGCAGACGGTACCTGTGCAAATTCGGCTCACTATGCTGACCCTTATGGTGAATTTTCCGACGTAGTGGTACGATGGAGCGTTACAATGCGGTCAATTTAAATAATAACAAAATTAAATTAGAGAGTGGTACTGTGTGTCCATTCACCGATGATAATTGTATAGACATGGTTTACGGGTACGCCTTTTGGGAAGCCATCACCACCGGCGCGTGCGAGAATCGCAGGTATGCCGCCTTGTATACAGGGCCGGTGATGAGGATTGTGGAAAAAGATAACGAGCAGCGAACGCTCTACGTGTTAGAAGCTGAAGGACTTTCCTTTGCGTTTAAAGATTTAGGTGTAATTAATGTGTGCTCTTATCAATTAATTCGTACTGAACATCCGAAACTGTTTATTTTACTCGACCCCGAGCATGAAAAACTGTTAGTGCAAAAGGGAGTTAGTATTAGTAACACCGACATTTTTGCTTATGTACGAGGGTCATTTGACAAGTACCTAACCTCACCGCCAGATGGTGCCACTATCGCACCAGAAATACACTACAGTGCAGTATCTTCCTGTAAACGGTTACAGACGAAATTTCAGCCGGATCGGAGTTGTAGTTTATTTTTGAGAGCGTGTGAAAGCAAATGTGTCCGTTGATTTTTGAAAAAATGGAGAAAGAACAATATCGGTCGGTGATTCGATTCTTGTTTTTGGAAGGGAAATCGCGCAGTGAAATTAAAGAATACTTGGATGCAGTGTATGGGGATGCTTCTCCTTCGATGGCGACCGTTAAATTTTGGTATAACGAGTTTCAACGTGGTCGTACGTCGGTTTTTGATGATCCACGCCCAGGTGCTCCGAAAACAGCCACTACGGAGGAGAACGTGACAAAAATACACGATATCGTTTTGTCAGACCGCCGATTAAAGGTGCACGAGATAGCTGCGATAGTAGGCATCTCAGAAGAACGCGTGTGGCATATCCTACATGAGATTTTAGGCATGAGGAAGCTGTCAGCAAGGTGGGTGCCGCGTTTGCTGACTGCAGACAACAAGCGCATCCGTGTGACCAGTTCAGAGCAGTGTTTGGAGCTGTTTAATCGCAATCCAAAAGAGTTTTTGCGTCGTTACGTGACCGTCGACGAAACATGGATTCACTACTACACTCCAGAGACCAAGGAGCAGTCAAAACAGTGGACCTTATCCGGTGAACCTGCTCCGAAGAAGGCGAAGACGGACCCGTCGGCCGGAAAGGTGATGGCCACTGTTTTCTGGGATTCTCAAGGTGTGATTTTTATTGACTATCTGGAGAAGGGCAAAACGGTCACAGGACAGTACTACGCCGAACTATTGAGCCGATTTGACGCCGTGTTAGAAGAAAAACGGCCCCATTTGTCTAAAAAGAAAGTGCTTTTCCACCACGATAATGCACCGGCTCACACTTCTGCACTCGCCACGGCTAAATTGGTCGAATTACGCTACGAACTGCTGCCCCATCCACCGTATTCTCCAGATTTGGCTCCATGCGACTTTTTTTTGTTTCCGAACCTAAAAAATTCGCTCGAGATTCCACTCCAATAACGAAATAATCGCCGCCACGGAGGCCTATTTTGCAAACCAAGAGAAAACATTTTTTTCAACGGGGTTAAAAAAATTGGAACACCGCTGGACCAAGTGTATTCAACTAAAAGGAGACTACATTGAAAAATAAATTTTATTTTTTGTAAAATTTTGGTGTTTTCATTTGTAGGCTAGGTACTTATCAAATGAACCTCGTAAATTCGAAGTTTGTATATGTAAACGCGCACATAAAGGGTCAAATGACTAGATTATATTCGGATGTAATAGCTAAACAATGCGAGCTGGAAAGGAAGGTAATAATAAACGCATTGAATATAGCTACGATCTCCCCAGATTTATTAGCCTACCAAATCATGGGCGGGCCGGGCTACGTAAGCCTATTGGCGGGAGAAGTAGTGCATATTTTAAAGTGTGTACAGGTGGAAATAAAGGTTAGACAGGCGGAGGAGTGTTATCAAGAGCTCCTAGTATTTTGGCAAGACAAAACGAGATTCTTATCGCCCCGCATACACATTTTGCGTGAATACGGAACTAAAGCTATTTGTGATTCTATGATTCCGGTAATGTTTTTATTGGGGGAGCGATGGTTTAAAATGCTGCCACAGATAACCATTCAGGACGCACCTTCGGTATTAAAGGCGCAAGTTCAACAAACATGGACATATAATAACCCTACCGATTTAGCGAATAGCGGGATTTACTCGTACGGGGATATAGAAAAATTAAAAAATTGTATAATGTTTCCAAACGAGTAGGGCGCGATCTTGCACGCTTTAGCCTACGGAGCGGCGGGTAAGGGGAGAATGCCCGGGGGCGTGTCCGTGACGGGCTTGCTTGACGAAGAAGCACTCACTCGTATCGCTGACTCCGCTTGGGACAATATTTGCGCGCGATTTATTACTTTCGGGTCGGCAAGCGCAGCATTTATTACAATTTCAATGGTTTTTAGATTAATTAAATTCATTCTCGATACTATAATACACGGTTACGCTTTGCATAGCCTTTATGGTTGGTCTGTGCACATTTTAGGAGCCATTTGGAACTCGTTAACGCAGCTTCTTCTTCAATTGGGAAAAGGCGTGGAAAAGCCGAAAGAGGCTACTACAATACAGGCACCCTCAGCTCCGACTGTCATCGAAGCACCTTTCACCTGTACCACTCAAAAATATCAACCGGAATGTCAATGGTCAGATAATAGTTGTGCCAAAAATTCTGGCAACGTCGAGAATAAATTGTACCCCGTGTTAAGTCAAGACACTGTGGCCTCTATACCATCTCGTAATCCAATAAATTAACTTCTCGATATATCACATAATATTCATTTTTTTTTGTAACAATATATATATATATATATATATAATACTAGCAACAATTGGTGGTTGTATTCTAAATAAATATAATAATTTTTGTTTCTTTCTTTTTATTAATAACAAAATTGCCTTAAATTAATAAAAGCATTCTAGAAATGCCGGAACATAAGGTAAATTTGTTGGACGATTTGATTCTGTTGAGAAGACGGCTGGTATGGGCGGCGCAGGGCCGAGACGAACAACTGAGCTCTTATAATAATCGAATGGAGAGAAGTTTCGAATTATATCAACAAGGGGGAAAAATAGCCAAGCAGGAGATTATTGAGATAAGCGAGAGCGAACATGAAAGAACTAAGTTGGCTATTTATTGTTATGTGTTATGCATACGGTCCAGCGTAAAGCGATACATTTGTAAGCCGGAATTTTATGTGACTTTTGCACAAGCGCGATGTCGCGCCGAACAGATTGCATATCACCTTAAAGATCTGGCTAAAATGCGTCGCGTATCAGTATGCGAGCGGCGTGTTTTTGTTTAGTTAATTAAGAAAACTTAAATATGTAATTAATAACTAACGGTCAATTTTCCTTTCTAGCCAATAAATCAAAGAGAAAAGCCTGACGTCGCGCGAGCAATAGAACACCTACGCGACCTTCCCTGTTGGAGCGTGCGAGGAGGGGACCGAGTCGTATACGTCGACGAAGAGTTTTTTAATTTTTTCTGTAAAACTTGCTACCACACTTTCGTTAAAGATCCGTTTCAGCTACTTGAGCCGAGTTTTGATTATCACATATTGTTTCAACCGGAACTTCCTGTACCTATCAACTGTAAAATTTGTCGCCGCTAATTATTATTTAAGCGAGTAGGTCCAGTCTGCGAAAGTTGCGTTAATTTCTATTTACGCGCTGAAGAACAACTTTTCAACTATCCCTTAGTTGAAATATTATATTAGTAAAAATAAAAAAATGAAAAACAAAGAAATATATAATTATAAATCATGTCCGCAATCATCCGTAATTACGAACGTGTGGCGTACGGTTTTCGGTCCGAATACGTGTGTGAGGATTGTTTTGCAAACAGGGTCCATCCGACCCTAAGAAACTTGTATTTGATGGAATTATCGAGAACGTGCCGTCAGCATTTAGACACAGCTGTAACTATAACTTGTATTTTGTGTGCCATGACCATAAATTATACACGACGAAATATTAAACAAGTAGCAACTCGTAACCCTTTGATCGAGATATACTTGGAGAAATCATCCACTTTCTCTCACATCGAAGCGATTAATGCTAGCGCGCACATGAACGCTAAAGCTATAGATTGGTATAATGACTGCTTAATCGATGTAACCAATAACGCCCTTACTATGTGGCGCGATAACGATTCAAACGAACTCAACGCGAGCGCTATAGGGGGTCAGAGTGAGAGTCTAACTTTCGGGCCGGGGGAAACACCAAAGCCAGGTAGTATAGTCAGTAAACCTTTTAATTTTTTGCCAAACGGTACGTCGGGATCAATGGCCATAAACGCCCAAGAGTCGTTCAAACAAGTAGTTAAGCAAAAAGACATGAGTGCGCAAAAGGGTGCTTCGATAGTTAACTGGAGTGAATTATGCACTAATAACCCAGGAACATCGCAAATGGCACGAACAGTTAGGGCACCCGACTCTCAGCCGCCGTTTGAGGGAAAAATAGTAAACCTAAATTCGGAAGCAAACCGAGTAAATTGGTCAAAGGGCGAGCATGCGAGCGGAGATTGGGTAATTCGCGAACACCTCACTAGCACTCTAGCACTGCGTTTAGATAACTCTGACAAGCGGCTGTCGCACGACGAACCATCAGCTAAGTCATTTAAATTTAAATAAACAATTGATGTTGTACGCATTTACGCAAGAATTGTAATCACACATTGTACTAGTAACTTAAGTTAATTATAAGAATAAGGGAGAACAATAAAACAATCATTAATAAAATTTTTTGCAAATTTGTTTTGTTAAAACCTGTATGGATATTTTGTTTTCAGAACTCTCATACTTTTAAGCTTTAGAGGACTTCGATAAACCATAATCATTTATAATGGAAAACGGAATACTATTAAAATTATGCGCACTAGCGCTATGTGTTATTAACACCGCCGGCGACGACATCTTGCCCTACTACCACTCAGTCGATGACAACCCCGGACTGGTGTTCGCCAAATCCAAGAAGATCGTCTTCATCAAGCAAAAATGGAGCGTGATGACTTCAATTAACACGATCTTCATTAAATCAACCACGAAGCAAGGTAGAGCAGAATTAAATATATTGGAAGATGCCTATTCGGTAATGAGAAAACCAAACGACACAGCGGTACAGTATATAAACACATTACGCATAGAATTAGATAGTTTAGAGACATTAATTGCAAAATTGCGAAAAAGCGAACTGTTTTACGCACTCGTCCTAATTCCAAGAGGGGAGGACTATCACGTACCCCCCAGAAGTTACATTTTGCAAAATCACGTAGAAATTAGTAAGCCGATGTGTAAATTGTGAGAAAATAAACTTGACATTATGCCTGGAGAAAAAGAGACGACTTGCTTGATTGAAAACGACTACGCGACGGAAAGTGCCGCGATTGAATTAGAGTTAAAACTCGTTAAAGGAATCAGTCATGTAACTTCTTGGGAAAAATTCAGGGTTGAAACTAACATGAAAATAATTTTGAATAATTTATTCGCATAATGAAAGTAATATCGGAAGCCAAACAACTCATGCTCAATCTTTGTGATTTATTGGGTTACCAAAAGGTATTGTTCTCATCAGCTGCTTTAAAAAAACACTTGCTCACCATTCGAGATAAAAAACAATTAGCGCTGCTCTTTTTTATTTCTAATTTTGGATCGGTGTTATTAGATAAAATTGTTAAAGCTCATATTGTCTTTGTAAACAACGAGTTATTTATAGAAATAGTAGTCCCGTTTACAGACCCTGATTTATTTTTATCATATGAAATGTAGCCTTTCCCCGCCTTTCAGTCTAACTTTGAAGGCAAGAAACTAGCGGCATATATTAAACCACGAGCAGACTTTATCGCTGTAAGCGAGAACACTAAAAGATACCTCTTTCTCAATAAATCTGATTTGCAAAAATGTGAGGAAAGAAATACCTTTTTCTTATGCGAAAACGAGTTCTTCTTCGAAAATTCCTGTACATGTGAAAAAATGCTTTTATCATATCCTAACTATGGAGATTATGCGTATTGCAATATAGAGTTTTCGGAGGGAAAAGAGTATTACTTTCAGAGAATGTCTAACAAAAGATTGTGGTTAGCATCGACTGTAAATAAATATAGATTGGGAGTATTTTGTTCGGGCAAATTTTATAGATTACCGTTATCAGGTAATCAAATCATTGAATTGCCAAAAAATTGTAAAATGACTTTCGGAGATAGAGAAGTGTATGGCTACGATGGAAAGTATGTAGAAGGTGATATTATTGTACCCAAAATTAAATTAAATATGCATAAAGACTTTACTTATAAAGTAAAGGGGGAAGAGCCGCCGAAAGGCAAATACGCGATAGAACCAAGCGTAATGTCAAGCAAGGATTGGATACAAGTACTATTCTATGCATGTTTAATTTTCATAATTATTATTTTTTTAGGGCTGCTTATGTATTTAATTTATCATATGTCAGGAAGAAAAAAAGAAAAAGCTACAGAGTCAGAAAGCACTTATGTTCCTACGCGCGCTTTAGATCACGAATTTAAGTGCAATTTTTTTGGGGCCACTGATTATGACAAACCCCACTGGCCACCATTACCAGTAAAGGACAGCGCGCCCAGCACGTCAACTAGCACAATGTAAAAGCAGTTTTAAGGTCGTAGCGTGTAGTTCGTTAGAAATAGGAAAAACACATGTACTAAAGCATGCGCGCTCCCTCCCAAATCCTTTCTTCCCCACCAGCATTTTCCTTGATTTCCCAAGAACTGTAAGCCATGAACGCTTGGCGGTCAAGAGCCCATCACACGAACTGCAGACGACCAGAACCACTCGCTCCCGCACGACGACCAGTACCACTCGTTCGCTATTTTGCATATCCACCACTAGAACTTCATTTCGCTGTAGTATTCGCTCATTCGCAACGCAAGTGACCAGCGCCTACGCCGACCCAGCCAGTAACACTAGGCTGTAAAAAAAAAAAGACTACCACCAGATGGAAGTAGAAGAGATGGAACACCACGAATTGAGCCCGGAGGGTCAACACTCCATGGACGAAGAACGACCACCGGTCCAGTTCGACAGAGTGCCAACACTAACCGGAGAAGCGGCCTGCATCATTGCGCAGAAGGTCTCGCCCTACAACGCGCGACTGTTACTTCAAACCTATTTATTATGTATCAACTGGTGGGACACCAACTTCGGTGAGAGAACAGTTGGTGAAATAAGAAATGTAAGACAGAACTCCAAGACCATCGAACAGCAACAGTGTTGTTCGAAACGTTTGTAAAAGAAGAATTAATCGGATGGTTCTTTGGAAGAACCTGCATGTGGGCACGCCCACATTTTGAGAAGCACCAGCTCAGGGTCCAGAACAGCGACCAGCAACATCGGTCGGGCCGCCGGGAGCAGCTAGAATGGCCGGAAGAAGAACGAGTCCAGCAAGAGAGAGGGAAGGAACAAGGAAAGACGTATGCGAATCGCCTCCACCTGCCGTATGGCGGGGAGGGATTCGGAGACCATTTCCATTACAGAAACTGCCGTAGTTGCGACCAAGAGATACCAGCTTGGCGCAATTGCAGCACATGCATTTTTTTTAGCAACAGATCCAGCTGCTTGCAGGAGTGCCTAAGCTGCCCAAATGAGGAACATCAGCGGGCCCTGGAGGAGAACTTGTGCCAAGGGTGCGGGGGGTCACCCGAGCTGCCCGCCTTAGAAGGACCTAACATAGACTTGGAGCGTTGGGACTAGCCACACACAAAAAAAAAAAAAAAAAAAAAAAAAAAAAAACATAAATCAACTTTAATTATATGTAAAAAAAAAAAAAAAAAAACACAAAAAAATAAGCTTGCGCTGTCAGGGTCGAGTCTTGCAAAGACTTGGGGGGGACAACAAGCAAACCCTGCCCGCACCGTAGGTCTTTAGGGGGGGCGTGTCACGTTGGGCATGACTGAGCGTCCCCACCTGCATAGTCTGCGTATTGGAGGACTCGTCCTACTATCCTTTTCTCTTAATGTATAGCACCGACGATCGATAAGTTACCAACCGTCCGTAAAACCACAAGAGGTAACCAGACTAGTAGGACAACTTGCCATGTGTGGTTATAGCGAGGTACAAAGCTATGCTCATAACAAGTTCTTCGCACCCACCACAAACTTCCGATTCCTAGAAATCCCTTGCTACTTGCATCTCATAAAATGTATCGATTCATCCAAATGAACCCCACCATTTTTTCTCAACCTAATTAAGAGCGCGGGTATAAAAGCAGCCACGCACTCATACTCGGCGAGAAGCTATTTACAATTTTTCCTTTGCAGGGCGAAGCCCTTGTCCTTTGATCGATTAGTGACTTAGTTTATTTCTGATATTGTACTTTGTAACTGGGAACATATAATTTTTTGTTTAAGTCAGACTCTGAAAAATTGTTAAGAAAATTATTTGTAATATTATTTTAAGCTCCTCAGATTGTAGTCTCGCGAATAATTGTTGATATTATATCTCGACTACAATCTGCGTTTAACCAGTTTAATAACTTTTAACTTTAATAAATGCGGTTTTATTATATCATATTCGAACACTTTATTTCACCAAGAACCTTCTCCGCCATTTGAATCTTCCGCTAATTCTGGGACACAATTAGAGCCACCAGTCAGAGCGAGCCAATTGCAACATTACCAAAGTAAGTACAAATTATGATCACTGTCTCCTTTCTTCTTGATGCATGAGTTAGTGCTGCTTGCGGCTTATTAGTTCGAATTGACGCGACTCTTAACTGTTATTTAAGGACCGTTCGACTACTTTCGTGAGTTCCTATACCCGTGGTTATTACGTGTAGGCGTAGACCCAAACAGGAACATTTATCGCGTGAAATTTATCGTTTTCGCGACATTGTAATCTCGACATTACAATCCCTCAAACCTTGATAACATTCAGTACGTAATTTTTTTTGTTTCTGCCTAAAATAATTCATTCTATTGTTTCCTATCATAATATAGGCATGTAAAAAGAATTGTTGGGTTAATCTCCTTCCAAATAAAAGTGGATTGAAATTTTCTGAATTTGGGCTGTAAGCTAATCTATAAGAATAGTGCTGTAATATTGTTAGAAGGTTTTCTTTTGAATCATATGGTTTTTTAGTATAACCAATATTCCAGCCTAAATCTGCTGAAGGAAAAAATAATGGAAATACCATTGGGTCAACATGATGTGATAATTTACTTAAATATGTGTATTCTTTTTCATTAGAACTATTTTTTGGATAAACGCATAGATCATAATTATGAGGGATTCCTGATTTGGAAATAATTATAGCTGCACATTCCGACGTTAATGGTTTAGTATAATTATGTTTTTGATTATTATTCTTACGAACAAAATATAATTTATAATTTGAAAGTTTCTCTGTATTAGTTATTTCGTGTAAATATTTATACTGTTTAGCATAAGGATTACTATTTAAAACTTCAGTCAATAATTTTAAATGTTCTTGAGTTAAATCTTTATGACTCTTTATTTTCATTTCAATTGCAGTATTGTCATCATCATATATATATATATATATATATACAATTGACCACACGAAGGTTCTGCATTTTTTTGGTAATAAAGTATTTGGCATTATACGACAAACTTGTCTTTGAATTTTTAAATTATAAATAGCTTTTTTCTTTTCGTATTTTACGTTTGCACTAAATGTAGCAAAGCAAAATAAGTTATTATAATATCTGATTAATGTTCGAAAATTATTATCATATAATAATAGATTCTTTAGTGTTTTATTATATATACTTAGCGGAGACAAAATTATTTTACCCTTACTACAACAAATTGATTTATGATTTTCTTCTTTCCAATATACTGCCGAACAAAATTTACAAACATAACTCAGATTACCAAAATATGATTCATACTCTAAATTTTTATTTTTACTACATTTCTGTTAATTTACTTTTAACGTAGAAACGGATGATGACGCGAGATGTTCGAGGACGAGTTCGGCAACGCCTCTCCTACACTATATGTATATAAGAGAAAGAGATAGAAGAAGAGAGAGATAGAGAGAGGGAGAGAGAAAGAACTAACGAAGGCACTCAATCCGTCTCTCGCAGTTTTCTCATGCTCTTTTTGCAGTTGCTGCACTTTTCTTTGGAAAGAAAAAATACGGACAGCGTTCGACTTGTAATTGAACTGTCAAATGAATGCGCATACGCCGCGCTGCGCTCGCGTGAGTTTGGCGTTATCCTTGATTTGAATAATTAAGAAGTTTGCTTTCAAAAAGTTGCTTTGTAATTAATTGGTCTCGTTAACTGCGGAGAATAGACGCGCATTATAATAAATGCGCGAACGCGCTTCTTGCGCTGATGGCAGGAGGGTGGAATAGTTTTTTTCAGAAAGCAGTCAGTTGAAAGAACTGACAACGGAGCGACGCAAAAGTTGTCGACAGAAGTGTCTTCTGCATCACAGAGAGTTGTCATTAGAGGGACAATGCGGAGGGACAATGCGGTGGGACAATGCGGAGGGATAATGCGGAGGGACGCGGAGGGACGCGGAGGGATGCGGAGGGACGCGGAGGGACACGGAGGGTTGCGGTGGGACGCGGAGGGACGCGGAGGGACATGCGGAGTGACAATGCAAACCCAAAATATCGCAAATAAACACTGAATTTTACGTTATTTTGTGGAGGGCACTTTGCGGAGGGATGCGGAGGGCCGCGGTGGGACGCGGAGGGACGCGGAGGGACGCGGAGGGACGTGGTGGGACGCTGAGGGATGCGGAGGTACGCGGAGGTTTAACGACGTAATTTGCTTACAACTATATAGTATAGTAACATATAATATATACACTTATCGGGGTTTACGCAGGCCAGTACTGTATATTAGTACCTACAGCCCAGAGTTCCCTATGGCAAGTGACTAAAGAAATAATGGACCCTGGGGTTATAGACTCTAGGTCGCGCCGCATAAACCCCTATATTTAGAAATATTATGAAGCCCGGGCTGC
Organism: Torymus aiolomorphi; assembly: GCA_036365515.1. NCBI lineage: Eukaryota > Metazoa > Arthropoda > Insecta > Hymenoptera > Torymidae > Torymus > Torymus aiolomorphi. The sequence continues at coordinate 100,251,183 of CM070877.1, read as the reverse complement.
ATAATCAAAATCGGGCTCGATAAACCCCTATATATAAAAACACGGGCTTTATAAACCCCTTTCGAGAAATGTGTATATATATATATACTCGTATATATATATACATATATATTGTTCGGGATTCAACGTGACCAGCCGAGAGCATTCCCCTACTTCGGCAACACATACATGCGTGAGAGAGCCGTGCCAGTCAGTGCTCTCCACGAGTCTCTCCACCCCCCCCCCGCTACTACCAGGCACGCCGGTCGCATTTCGCAGCGCCAGCCGGCGTCAGTTCAGCGCTCGACGGCAGAGAGAGAGCAGCAACCACCAACTGTACGCCAGGAGGCACGACGTACTCGGCCAATAAATCCATCAGTTTTCTCCACACGAACGACTTCATTTTTTGAACCTGCTCCACGATCCATCCCATTTCATTCAATAAAAAACATTGGTCCTTCGAGCCGGATCGTGGAAGAAGCATCGTCAGCGTCGCCATGGCCACAGCGAAGAAGACACCTTTCTCTAGCCTCTACGACTACTCTCTAGTGGCGTAGGGATAGCTAATATTCTTTTCACGTACGCATCAAAGTGTTGGTGGTCGTGAGTGCCGTAAAAGTCGCAACTGCGCACATGCCGACTTCGCGCGTGCGTTGCTGTCTCTCTCTCCCTCGTTTGTTTCGCCGTCGCGTGTACTCGGAAGCCACCTTCTAAGGCTTCCTAGGGGAAATAGCACTTTCAATTGCTATTCTCTCATTTCTAAAAACTCCTTGGAGTGTGCGTTGTTACCAACTCCAAGACATCGCCAAGAGCCACGAATAAGCCAGCTCTAGAATCACCGCGTTCGTACGGTGATCGGCAGCCATCTTGTCGTACTTGGAGCAACAAGTGGCAATCTTCAATTAAGTGGAGCGTGTGTTGTAAAACCTGCTCAAGAGTCATCGCGATCGTACTATGATCAATTAATTGTTGCTGACAAGAGCAACGATTCTACGGGCTCGCACGAGCCAACACAGGGACAACCCGCGTGCAGCGTACACGCACGGGGTCCACATCACTCAAGCCGCGGACTACCCGCGTGCGGCGTACACACTACGGAGTCTACAACAGGCAAATCAAGGAGTACCCGCGTGGAGCCTACACGCTACGGGGCTCACACCAATCAAGTCAGGTGTTACCCACGTGTCGGCGCACTACGGGGTCCAAGCAAGTCGAGTCTAGGACTACCCACGTAAAGCGCGAGCGGCGGGGCCTAGACCAGTTCATCCACGGACTACTCCAAAAGCGAAGGATACATTAGCCCATTAACTGAACACACGTATCGTTCCAATTTATTTTAGTTGAACTTGGCCTTTCTTTGTTTGAACTTGGATTAATTGTAATTGATCTTGGTGAACGTGGCCTTATTTAGCTTGAACTTGGCCTTTCTTTATTTGAACTTGGATTAATTGTAATTGATCTTGTTGAACTTGGACTTTCTTTGTTAGAACTTGGTTTAGTTTCACTTGAATCTGGTGAACTTGGCCTTATTTAGTTTAAACTTGGGTTAATCGTATATGAACTTGGGAATCGCATCACTGTTGAGTTTGATCTTGGGTGCAATTTCTTGTAATTGCAATTTGCTTATATTACTTGACCTTGCAGTTTACTTGGGTAACGACTCGATTCAACTCAAGGCTACGTTGCTACCAACTGCATCACCACTTAACTACTATCCGCTGATACTTACCCGTTGCTGCAACTTCGACTGCTGGCCCACATCTGGATGCATTCCTGACTACAGGGATAGCAAATTGCAACGCCTGCAGTATCTACTCTTCGAGCAGACAAAGCTGTGGATCATCAGCTGACTCACCGTGGGAACGTTAGCAGATGCATTTAACGCTGTATCTTCAAGCGCATCTCTACGTTCATACTAGCATAAGTATTATAACCTAGGTTAAGACTTAGTTGTAAAAACTCTCACTATCTCTTTCTCTACTCTCATGTGGGTAAGGATAGTTAACTCAATACCAAAGTTTAAATAGTCAAATTCGTTACTAGTCCAATTCTTTTGATCTCACAATGGAGAGGTTTCATGCTAAGCAGATGGAGCTTCAAGTTAAAATTGCAAATTCTCTTAAAAATTTCAAATCTAAGGGTAAAGATAACATGACGAAAGGTTATGCAGAATCGCGTTTGAAGCAAATTATACGACTTTTCGTGAGAATCACGAGAAACTCATGCTGTCTGAAGGTCTTGATGAAACCCATGCCTATATTACAACTAATCTCCATGATCAGATTGAGGATAGTTTCTACGACCACAGAGGAGATTATCTTGACTTCTTCGAAGCTATTAAAACTAGAGACTCTTCTCAATGCTCTTCTAACTCGAATACTGCTCCAGTGCTCCCAAGCCATACTCAATCTACTAACGTTTCGTTTCAATCTTTACCGAAAGTAGATTTACGAAAGTTTTCGGGGAAATTCTCGGATTGGGAAAATTTTAGAGACGTCTTTCGTTCAGTCATACATCGTCTCGAAGACTTCACGCCTGTTCTAATATTGCATCATCTTCGCACTCACCTTGCAGGTGAATCCCTTGAGAAAATTAAATCTCTTCCAATATCTGGTGATAATTATGACCGAGCATGGACAGCTTTAATCGAATATTACGAGAATCAACGTCGCATTGTTAGCTCTCACATCTCAAAAATCTTTTCAGTTAAATCCATGAAGGTAGATTCTTCGTCAGAAATCAAACGGATTTATAAGGAAATATTCAATCCCATCGCTAGTCTGACCTCTCTAAATAGAGCGGCTTCTTTAGGTAGTGATTTAATTATTCATTTTACGCTGAATCGACTTGATTTAAATACTCGAAAAGAATGGGAAAAGCATCTAGGTGATAGTGTCGATCCACCGACAATGGAGCAACTTCAAGCTTTTCTTCGTAGTCAAACTCTCACTCTAGAGGCCATCGAAGTTGGCACTAGATCGTCGTCAACAACTAATTCAAAAGCTCAATGCACAAATTCAAAACCTCGTAAATCAGAGCATGACAATGCTCAGTCGGTTTATTCGCTTCAAACCTCATCTTGGAACCCAACAAAAAAGAAATGTTTGATTTGTAATCAACATCATTTTACAAATAGATATGAACGATTTATCAATAAAACGATTCCTGAGCGAAAGGAATTGATCAGATCTCCTAATCTTTGTTCCAATTGTTTAGAGAAGCACAACGTCAGAAATTGTACTTCCACGTACCGATGCATTCTTTGTAACTCTAAGCATCACACTTTGGTGCACACTGACAGCAGTCAAGTAATCAGTTCGCCGCAGACTGATCAGATTGAGTCAGTGTCCGGCACCACTAAACCAAACTGTAGCAACGTTGTCCTTTCCAATGATTTTCAACTTGCCTCACAGTCAGTCTCCCTTAATAGTGGAGTAAGTACTAAAAGTACTGGAGTACTTTTAGCTACCGCTAGGGTTAATGCCCTTGATCCTAACGGAACCAAAATTCAACTTTGTGCGCTCATCGACCCCGGATCTCAAATCTCACTTGTTACACAACTTTGTGTAACTTGCTCTCGTTAGATTGTAGATCCAGTCATACGCACATTCAAGGTATAGGCGAAAAGACAGCTGCTGTTTCCTCTAAGGTAGCTTGTCTTTCTATACAACCTCATTTTGATTCAAGTTTCTCTCTAAAGGTTGACTCTATAGTTTTGCCAAAAGGCTCATCCTATAAGCCCCCCGTCGTAGGTGGTAATTCTAATTTTGAATAATTAAGAGGGCTGCAACTAGCAGACCCCATGTATCTCGAACCTGCACGTATCGGTATTCTACTCGGTGCAAGCGCTTATGCGCAGATCATTGAAAATCAAATTGTTAAGGGCCAAAGTCTTCAGCCGATAGCACTTAGTTCCAAACTCGGATGGCTCTTGACAGGATATCTCTCTTCTACACCTTCAAAAATAGGGCTAGAATCAATATCTCTTCATTGTTCGGACAGGTGCGAGCATGAAGCCAAACTTATGGAGCTCGTACAAGATTTTTGGAGGGTGGAGGAGATAGTCAATGACAAAAAATCTTACTCGCCGGACGAACAAGCATGCGAGGAAATTTATCAAAGAACTACTCGTCAAGATGAATCAGGGCAATATATAGTAAGTCTACCGTGGAAAAGTCGAGATCAGTTGAGTTCTGCACAATTAGATAATTCTCATTCTTCAGAAACTCAAAATAGCCTATACAGAGTTTATGAAAGAGTATATTGGCCTAGGTCCTATGTCACTCTCCTCGAATTTCCATTCATTGTCTAACAAAAGTCAAGCCTTCTTACCACATCATGGTGTGTGGAAGGAAACCAGTACAACTACCAAATTACGTACTGTGTTTAATGGTTCGAGTAAAACCAAAACAGGGGTCCGGTCAACGATCATCTACACGTTGGACCCAATCTTCTTCAGAATCCCGTCGCTTTGATCTATGCCTGGCGTAGGTATAAGATCGCACTTTCAGCTGACGTGGAAAAAATGTTCAGACAAATTGGTGTCGAACAATATGATCAACCTTTTCAGTCGATTTTATGGCGTTTTAACAAGAGCGAACCCATTAAAGTTTATGGACTAACCACAGTGACATATGGATTGGCCTGTTCGCCGTCCCTAGCCATACGCACACTCTTGAAACTAGCCGAAGATTATGTCAAAACTTATCCGATCGCAGCTGAAGCTGTTTGCTCAGAAATGTATTCTGATTATGTGCTATCTGGTGCACATTCGTTAGAAGAAGCTTTACGTAATAAGGATGAATTACTTCAACTTTTTAAACAAGGGCATCTTAATCTCCGCAAGTGGACTTCAAATAATGCTGAAGTACTCTCTTCTCTACCTTCTAATATGTTAGGTGCAGATTCAGTCGCTTTATTTGCTTCCGAAATATCTGTACCAATTCTAGGTATAGATTGGCAACCTAACACAGACTTCTTTAGTTTTCATATCTAAGATGCTCCTTCTGACTCGCCTTTTACAAAACGCACCATTCTTTCAAGAATCGCTCGAATCTTCGATCCCATGGGATGGTTGGCTCCTGCTGTAATAACCGCAAAGATTATTATGCAGTCTCTGTGGATTCTTAAGGTTAGTTGGGAAGAGGAACTTCCTCTCGACATCCCCAGTCGGTGGCAGTCTTGGTTGCAAGATCTTCAACATATAAGTCATATCAGAATCCCTTGCTGGAGTGGATATACTCTACAATGCGAACTTCTAGAAATCCACGGATTCGCAGGCGCGTCAAAATTTGCGTATGGTGCAGTTGTCTACCTGCGCTTAATCCAAGCACAAGAAGTGCTTATCACCCTTCAAGTGGCTAAAACGCGAGTAGCTCCACTTAAGACGCTAAGCATACCTCGCCTAGAGCTTTGTGCTGCGTTGTAGTAGCAACTTGCCCGACTGGTTCAAATGTTTATCGAATCCTTCCCAATAAAGGTTGAAAGTGTGCACCTTTGGTCTGATTCAGCGGATGTGCTGTTTTGGCTGAAACACCACCCTTCAAGATGGGGTGTTTTCGTGGCTAATAGGTGTTCGGAAATTCACACACTATTGCCCGAGGCATATTGGCATCATGTGTGATCAGATGACAACCCCGCCGATGTCATATTACGAGGTATTAAGCCCTCAAAGCTAGCCTCGCAAAGTCTGTGGTGGAAAGGTCCCGCATGGCTCTCGGATGCATCAGATTCATCAATAGAATCTGCTTGAAAGTAGCGCGTACGACGTCTTCAAATTCAGGCGTTAGTTTTCTCTCTGTTTGTCAATCTCTACTATGTCACGACTCTCCGAGTTCAAAGGAGATAAGCGCTAGTGAGATTGCAAACAGCCAACTTTGTTTGATCTACTTAATTCAGACAGCTTATTTTAAGTCTGAGCTTCGACAATTAGCTAGATCAGGTACACTCCCGGCTCAAAGTCCTCTGTCACCGCTAAACCCCTTGATTCAAAATCATTTTCTCAGGGTGGGCGGTCGCCTCTCATTCTCTGCTCGAAGAAGATGCCAAGCATCCTCTCATTCTACCTGCCGGCTGTCATTTCACTACGTTGATAATTCAGGATGCTCATCAGCGTACCCTTCATGGTGGTGTTCAGCTAACACTTGCCACTCTCCGGCGTCAGTATTGGATAGTAAAAGGACGAGCTGAGGTCAGGAAAGTCATTAGGTCTTGCATTACTTGCACCCGTCACGCCGCTCGAGTGCCCACTCAATTTATGCGTGACTTGCCCAATGCTCGAGTGTGCCCCTCTCCACCGTTTGAGCGTACCGGTGTTGATTACGCCGGCCCTATCAACGTTCGTCTTACTAAAACTCGAGGAAAGGGTACAATGAAAGGATATATCGTTATCTTTGTCTGTATGGCTACTAAAGCCGTACACCGAGATAGTCGAGGACTACTCTAGTGAAGCGTTCATCCCTACCTTTCATCGATTCACCGCTCGTAGAGATTTTTGCAAGGAATCGTATTCTGACCAAGGAACTAACTTCGCTGGTGCAGATGCTCAATTAAAACAGATGATCGTCGCCTCTTCTTCTTATTCAACTCAAATTGTCAAGTCTCCCGCTCAAGAAGGAACGTCATGGACCTTCAATCCTCCCAGTGCGCCCCATTTTGGAGGCATCTGGGAAGCCGCAGTTAAATCGGCTAAGCATTACTTACGCCGCATCATAGGTGAGCAAGTTCTCACATTCTCGGAGCTTGCTACCCTCATATGCCGAATTGAAGCGTGCCTAAACTCGAGACCTTTAACTGCTCTGACTGATGATCCTTCTGACCTTGACTTCCTGTCACCTTCACATTTTCTTATACAACGGTCATCATTTATAGTACCGGAAGAAGATGCCACCAACTCCAATGTTCCACCAGGAAAGCGCTGGCTCTTGATCAGCCAGCTGACACAACATTTCTGCACCAGGTGACCCAACGAGTACCTGACGTCTCTTCAATCCCGCATGAAGTGGAGACAGCCGCAACCACCAGTCACAGTGGGCGAACTCGTGCTCCTTCGCAATGAGCTTATGCCTCCAGCCAAGTGGCCCGTCGCACGCATCACCACTATTCATCCAGGGAGTGATGGAATCACGCGCGTGGTAGATCTGCGCACGGCCACCACGACTCTTCGTCGCCCCATCGCCAAGGTCGTCCGTCTTCACCCTGCTGAATAAGGACCATTCGCCAGTTTAGCGAAGGTGGGCGGAATGTCCGGGATTCAACGTGACAAGCCGAGAGCATTCCCCTACTCCGGCAACACATACATGCGTGAGAGAGCCGTGCCAGTCAGTGCTCTCCACGCGGCTCTCCACCGCCTCCCCCTACTACTAGGCACGCAGGTCGATCTTCGCAGCGCCGGCCGGCGTCAGTTCAGCGCGCGACGGCAGAGAGAGCAGCAACCACCAACTGTACGCCAAGAGGCACGACGTACTCGGCCAATAAATCCATCAGTTTTCTCCACACGAACGACTTTATTTTTTGAACCTGCTCCACGATTCATCCCATTTCATTCAATAAAAACACATATATATATATATATATATATATATATATATATATATATATATATATATATATATATATATATATATATATATATATATAAATATATTAGAAGGATATATTATATATTACTTAAAAAATCAAATTTCTTATTACAATTTGTAGGAGATTTTATAATCCCTCGATCGAGAAATATGTACACAAGCGATTATACTTTTCTTCGCTCTGTTATTATGGAATGTGTTGCTGTGGTTGACTGTGTGGTTGATTGTGTGCGTGTGCTTGTGCATGTGTGTGGATATGGGTGGGTGAGTGGGTGGGTGCGTGTGTGTGTGTGTGTGTGTATGTGTGTGTGTGTGTGTGAGTAATCGGTGCGAATTTCGAAGCGTTGAAATTCGCGGGAGAATATTCTTGCGACTGCCAGAAGGAGGTCTGAAGTAAGGAGGCTCCTGCGAGCAAAGCTGTACAGCGCATCCGTCACCAAAGGCACTGGTCCCCAAGCCCGAAAGGGGTAAATGTACCGTTAATTTTATTGAAGAGGCATCAGCTGACGGCGGTTAATGGATGTAGTCGCTGGTAAGGGCAACTACAAAAAGAAAAGCAGGAAGCAGTCAGCTGGGCAAAGGCTAAGGTTTGTCACGTTCAACAGCCATCCGAATTGTCGTGTTTGGCTGACGTCACGTCATTGGTAACAAGAGCATGGCACTACTACATCACCACAGAGTTGAAGGCACGAGTAAACCAGCCAGCCCATTCCTCACTACAGTGGTCACGCAGTCCGGTATCGTCTCGACCCGACGGTGACGACCGTCCGATCGACCGCGGCAGCGGTAATAAATCTCATTAGTATTTAGTCGATTGGACAGACGTACGTGTGAAGTACGAAATAAGCGGCACCGAGTAATGCGTGAATATTTGTGAATGTTGTGTGAGTGTTGTGTGACGACGATAGTCAAATAAGGCGATAGTCAAATAAGGCACAACATCGATATGTATAAAATAATCTCTTTTTAGTTTAAAAATATTGAATAAATTTCATATGTTTAACCATTTTGAATCCATTTATTTTGTCAAATGTAGGGAAAATCCTTCAAATTATAAATGAATCAGTAAAACGTGATAAAAAGAAAAATAAATATAAATACAATCAAAATTTAATAACTCTAAGACAGGGAGCGGGTGGCGAATTTAAACGATAGAATTGACGGTTTTTTAGTAATAGTACTCGGTAATAAATTCCATTGCCTTTTGAATCTGTTAAGCGCCTAATTAAAACCAGTACCGGATGAAACTGTATCTTACACAATATGACGAAACTTTCGTAATAAATATATTAACTGTCTCTCCGCAAAACGCCAACTTAGGTCGAGGCAATTAATAAATCCATTGATTATTTTATAAGATGAAACGCAATCCTGCAGATAGTGTATTGAGTCAATGGTCTGAATATCACAGTCCTGAGCAATCGTGCTGTACTCATGGCAGAAACGATGTAGGGGTCTTTTCTGTTTAAATAAAATATATCTAAGGAAAGAGTGCTGGACAGATTCGACTTTTTTCTTTAAAGTTTGAGTGTATGGTCTCCAAACTTGAGAGCAATAAATTAAATTAGAGAGAACTAAACTTTTGTAGAGATATATCATTGCTGAGAAATTGGTAAAATCTGAAGTATTTCACTTTAAAAAACCCAAAGATTTGAATGATTTAGGTACAATATAATCAATGTGCCCGGTGAACAAAAGGGCACAGTCAAAAATTATACCAAGGTCTTTTACAATGGTGACCCTAAAAAGTTTCGCGCTATTTATAAAATAATCGGAGGACAACAGATTTTTCTTATGACTAAAAGAAATAACACAACATTTATTGGCATTAAGTGGAAGCCCGATTTCTTCCAACCACCTAGCCAGTATATCAAGATCCGATTAGAGGGCGTTAATATCTTCAGTCGAGCGTATATTATAGTATATTTTTACATCGGTCGCATACAATAAAATGTGTACAAATCGCATGCAAGATACCAAATTATTAATGAATACACAAAAAAGTATAGGGCCCAGATGAGATCCTTGAGGAACACCTGACGTCACCTTAATAGGTAAAGAAACGCAATACGAAGTAATGATAGATAGTACATTACAAAATTCCATAGTTTAGATATAAGTCGATCGTGATTAACTCTATCGAAGGTTTTTGGCATATCAGTATAAATAACATCAGTCTGTAAAAATTTTTCAATTGATTCTGATAGGAAATCATTGAATATAAGAAGATTCGGACCGTGGAACGGCACTTAATAAAATCGTGCTATTAATGTGCTAGCCTTAGAAAGAGTGCGGATGAAAGTTCGTTAGCTAAGTAAGCGTTTAAAATCTTAGGAAGACAACTGATTATAGTTATGGACCGATAGTTTCCCACGTCATGCCTATTTTCCCCCTTTAAAAATTAGTATTATATGTGAAAACTTCCAAACCTTAGGAAAGTATCCTGAACTAAAAATACTTTCAAAGATGCGGCAAATTGAATTTTCAAGGTCCGCCCAACATTGCTTAATAAAACATGCCGGAATATCATCGGGCCCAGGATTGACATTGTCATCTAAATTACGCACAATATTACGCAGAGATTCAACAGATAATTCGATGTTAGATCATATATACATGAGTCATGGTTATAAGTCTGAGATAAATCTTGTAAACTAGTATCATTATACGCGGAGCTAAAATGGTGGGAAAAAAGATTGGTTATTTTCACATCATTATGAGCAGTGCGGCGGTTCAAAAATACATTTGACGGAACCCCCGAATCCTTTAAATATAAAATATGTTTATTATTTATACTTTTTTTCAAATTATTTAATAATTCATTAATATTTAAAAAAACCGCTGCCAAGTCATTGGCACGTAGCTTCCTCCAAATTAATTTATCGTTACTATATGTATAGCATATAGTTCACATACAATATATGTTTATTCATTCTACGTGTTTTAAGATGATTTAAGAATTTACAATGATTTAAAAATTCATTAACCCTTGCGTACCGTATGGGTCCTGTAGGACCCACTTTGTTCAACACACTGTAGAAATCTGAAATTAAATAATTGTTTAAATCTACTTATTTAGTCGTATTCTCTTATTCAAGGGGAAGCCCCTCTGGCCATTAAAATTATATTTTTTTGTTTTTCCGTTCCGATTAGTACATTAAAAAAGGGATCGGCTATGAAAATTGGGATTTGACGAAAATTCGGATCTTGAATGGTTTATTTTAGAATAAAAAATTATTCATGGTTATTTTTTTTTTATTCTGAGTGGTGGATCTTGTTAATGAGGCTAAGTACTAAGATTTTATCACTATCCGAGTTCAATAAAATAATTCTATTGGCGGATATGGGTTGTATGTGTCCTCCAGGACTCACTTGGAAAATAGTACTTATCGATACTTTTGGAGAAAAAAAACTGTCGATTAATCTTAGTTAAAGCCTCCACAATTATAGTATACAAAAAAAGTCACTCTTTCCCCGGGAAAGGGGTCTCGGTACGAAAGGGTTAATATTTAAAATTCGACCCTATTCCGCTCCGCCGTCGATATATCGCATACAAAATAGTCTATAAATTTCAAACTAATACATGAAGTATGATTTTTCAAAATCACGATTTTGAAAAAAAACTTAAAAAAATGTTAACCTTAAATAGACGATTCTTTTACCTAGAGGACTTATACGATAAAGGTACAAACTCTACATTTCCACAAAATTTCAACATGATTAAATAAATTTTTTTTTTCACTAGTCATCATGCGACAAAGAAATTGACTTTGTATAAAATACGAAAATTTTCAATAGCAAATATCTCAAAAAGTAAGAGCTCGATTTTGATGAGAATTAGCACATATATTATCTGTATCACATTTATCATATTGTCTATAAATATGGAGCTGATACATAGAGCCGTTCTCGAGAAATTGCGATTTGAAAAAAAGGTTAAAAAAATATTAACCTCAAATATCTCTGAAATTTATGAACAATCATTTTGCCCAAAGAACTCGACCGAGAACTATCCAAAATCTACCTCTACAAGGAATTTTGAAACGATTAAGTCAATTTTACTCCCGTAATCGTTGGACATACAAAACTAATTTTTTCATTTTTTTCTAAAAAACTAACCAACAGAATGAATTCAAATTTTTACAGATTATAGCTATTTATATTCTACATTACCATGTTTTTTCGCAAAAAAATTGACCGCTTAGTTTGGGAGTTATAAGCTTTTAAAAACAGAACATGTTTTTGTTGAGAACAAAAGAACCGTGATAGATAGAAACTTTTTTTTTTAGAAAATATAAGATCCGACTCAAATATCTCGATCCTATCATTAAAAAGAATCAAAAAACAATTTTGAGAAAACAGAAAATTCGAAATAAAATAAAATCGCATGGGCCCAATCAAAAAACGGATTTTTGACCGGCAATCACACAAAAAAAATAAAAATAATGGGACCTGTCCGGTTAAAATCGACCGAGTAGAAGCTGAGATCCAGGCGTGTATACATACACACACGTACACATACATCCATACAGACATTTTTCAGAAACCATGTATTTTGATTTCTAACACTTCGGAAAACAATTATAACATGTTTTTACAACAACTCAAAAAATTACTATCACAAAGCTTTCTCAAGGGGGAAGAAAAATAGCATATTTTTTCTTATTATTGAAATTATTTGTTATTTCAAACTTATTTTATTTAAAAGAAAAGTAATATTTTAAAATACAAAATTGAACCATAAACGTTTCAACTTTGAAATTTTTATCACAAAATTGAGAGATGGTAATTCTTACTATATTCACTTCAAATCGTGATTATTTGGAAAATTAATTCAATACTCAAAATAATTGGTCAGCGTATCTGACTAATTTCATGTTTCTGCAGAGCTCGCCGTAAATTAACCTCAATAAAAAACAAAAGCCAGTAAACAACACGCGCACGTATCGCGCGTCATTTCCATTTTCTAGTAACATGGGCATAAAAACGTTCCCGAAAAATTACGATTTGAAAAGAGCGCTAAACAGTTTTAACGGTTTTAACCTCAAATATCTCTGAAATTTATAAACTAATTTTTTTACCCTAAAAATTCATGTAATAAATAATATACAAACTCTACACCTCCATCAAATCTATATCTCCATCAAATTTACATCTCCATCAAATTTCAAAGTAATTAAATTTTACTCTAGTTATTGTGCGACATAGAAAGTCATTTCCAGAAATACGAAAATTTTAAATATCAAATATCTCAAAAAGTAACCATATAGCCTGGATAAACTTTTACATAGGTATTGCCTACATCACATACAAAATAGTCTATAAATTTCAAGCTGATACATTAAGCCGTCATTGAGAAATAAAGATTTTGAAAAATACGTAAAACAACTTTTACCTTAATTATCTCTAAAAACTATGGGACGATTCTTTTATATAAAGGACTTATACGATAAACATATAAACTCTACATCTCGACAATATTTCAAAATGATTAAACTAATTTCTTTTTCTCTAGTTATCATGCGGTAAAGAAAATGACTTTGCAAAATACGAAAATTTTAAATATCAAATATTTCAAAATGTAATCGAACGATCCTGATGAAAATTAGCAAATATGTTATCTATACCACACACAAAATTGTCTATAAAATTGGAGCTGATTCATCGAACAGTTTCCGAGAAATGATGATTTCTAACCTCTTTTTTTCAAAAAAGATTAAAAAAATTTTAACCTCAAATATCTCTGAAATTGATTGACCAATCATTTGGCCGAAAGAACTTAGCCGAGAGCTATCTAAAATCAACGTCTACAAGTAATTTCAAAGCGATTGAGTCAATTTTACAAAAGCAAACGTGCTTCATACAAAACTCATTTTTTCATTTTTAATTTTTTTCTCAAAAACTAGTCGACAGAATAGATTCAAATTTTTACAGATTATAGTTATTTATATTCTGCATTATCATGATTTTTCCCAAAAAATTGACCGTTTATCTTTAGATTTATAAGCTTTGAAAGAGAAGCCACGTTTTTGTTAATAAAACAAGAACTGCAATAGCTAAGGTAATTTATTTTTTTTTGAAAATATAGATTTTCTTATGCTCTTTCGAATGCTATCTGTCCGATTCAAATATCTCAATATTATCATTAAAAAAACGCAAAAATGAATTTTGCGAAAATCGAAAATTCGAAATAAAACAAAACGCATAGTCGAAACAAAAAGAGGATTTCCTTCCCCCATTCACACAAAAAAATGAGATCCCGGCAAAAACTGATCCATGTATGGCCGTATATACTCATATATAACAATCTACATGGACATACATGATGATACGTGATTATATATAACCATATTTGATCATATATGGATTTTGCCTCCATATAAAAGCACATGGCTGTGTATAAGCAAGTATAGTCATACATGACTATATATGATCATATATCGATATATATAATACTTTTGTAAGTCATCTTTAAACGTATCCATATTCGTCCATATATGAACATATATCATTATATACAAATATGTAAGACCGTATACGACTGTACATGGACGTACATGAATGTATATCGATTTTATCTGTAACGGGCGCATGAATAAAGGTAAAGGTGGTCGCGTATACCACGCAGCGAGATTTGAATCTCGCGCGCTTGCACGTATAGCGACTCACCGCGCGCCAAGCGTGACGCGCGAGAAGCCGAGCAGGAAGAAGGAGGACGACGATACAACGCTCCGAAGGGACGCCGCAGCCATTTTTTCTCAGATGACTCTTGACGCCCAACAGGTGCGCATGTGCCTGACTTCGCTCCGCCAGTGACGTCACCATCGAGCCTGTCTCGTGCCCCCCCCCCCCCCGCCTGCTCTCCGCCACCAGCCGGACGCCCGTGCAACACCCGACTGCAGTCCTGCGCCCGAATAGTGCAGCTGTGAAGAAGAGAGAAGGGAGAGAGAGAGAGCGAGCGAGGCCGACAGCGGAGCGGCAACACGCCTCGAGGCCCGACGCCTCAAAGAGAGGAGGAGAGCGAGAGGTAGAGAGAGAGAGGACCTCCGTGCGCGAGCTGGCCAGCTCAAAAGTAAGTTTTGCGCCCATTTCTCGTACGCCGCGTAGGTTTCCCGTGTGAGCGGCTTCGCGAGTGCTCTGTTTCGCGGCTACCCGACGCCACTTGCATCGAGGCAAGCGGCCTCACGTGCGTGCGGCGGCCATTTTGTGGCGTCTCGCGACGAGGTGACGCTGGCCGTGCGATCAGCCGGCTTCGCGTAAGTCTCGGCCTGTGCGCGTTTATCCCCTGTAGTATTTGTTCAGGCATCGCGCCCCTTATCGCGAAATCCTTTGCCTAAATAGGCTGGTCTTTTTTCATTGTTTTAATCTTGTAGTTTCGAATTTCTTTTGCGAGTAACCGTTCCCTATCTCCCCGAATACCGCCCCCTACCTTTTCATCAGCTGCAGCTAGCCGGAGGCATCACCTCCTAGAGGAGCATCATCAACGGGGAAATTGTAAGTTAAAGTCGCTCTGGTTACTCTGAGCGGCGTTGTACGGGAACACCGGCGAGTGTAGGCAAGGCTAGTTCATAGTTAGCCACCAATGATTCGTGCGCCGAAGTTCGTAGCAGCGGCAGAGCGGAGCGCCGGTTCTAGTAGAAAGCGGTCTAAGCTTTCTACAGTAGAAGCCGGGCGCGCTTGTTCGGAGCCTGCGCCAACGCGCTCCGGCCGGCCTACGGGTCCTTCTACAACGGCAGGCTGCCCCGGGCGTAATAGACGCCCGTATATTACCTTCGCGCACCCCAGAGAGGGATTAATACCCTCTTTTAAACTCACTCCGTTACAACTGGCGCCCATTAACGTGTCGCAGCACATTAGATTAGGGAACGGCGAATTTTATAGCAGGTAGCTAATTTTTTAAACAGGTCGAGAAGCGCGTTGCGAATAATTAATTATCGCTGTGATAATTAATTATTAGAAAACTGTATAGTTTGTGCAAGGGTAACCAACTGATGGTTCATAACCCGGCTTGGAGGAAATAACACCGCCTGCACGTACTCAGTGAGGAACATTGCTTGTGAAGGCCGAGCACTTATTGAAGTACATAGTGAGGACGGCAAAGAGTTTAGTGAACAATTATTTATTAATTATTGTAAATTATTTATTATTTGAGTTATTAACAATTGTTTTAATATAAGTTAGAACGCTATCTCTTTGTCCGTCAACACACGTGCACGCCGGGGAGTAGAGTAACGGATTTCACACCCGATTGGTGAATTGGAGGATTTCGACGTTTTTTTTTTACTTAAAGGGTTAACCCGCGTAAAGGCTTACGCGGGAAATAGCTCAGAGTGTGCGCGCAGTAATTTTGGATCCGCGCATGCGCAAAACCGAAAATAAAAAGTGAAAAATCACTATCGCGATTTCGGTTGCCCATCTCACGGGGAGGTGGGTGCATTCGGCAATTCCGGTGTTGCGCATGCGCAAACGGTCGAAAATTCGAAATTTTAATTTTGGACGCGGAATCGCTCGCGCATTACGCAATAAGCTTCATAACCTCCAAGCAGGCGGGTAAAACCGAATTTACCCCGGCCTAGCGTGCGAAAACCAAACGATCAGTTGGGAAGATCGTTACTTCCTGAGCCAGTTATAATCCAATAGGTATCTTGTGAAGAATCCACTGGCCGTGTGAAAGCACTATAAATTTACGGGATTGGAGAGGAATCCCCTTGTACACACACAACCAGCGAACTATGTCTTACAACATCCAAGAAGCTGTGGAGGATTGGGTGTAGTCGATCACGCCAAGTGAGATCGATAGCCACCTGTCTGAGTTGCAATTGAGCCGACAAGACACCACATTCTTCAAAATGCACAGGCTAAGCCAGTAGGTGCTGGGTAATTATTCACCGCAAGAGTTCGAGGAACCGGAAGAGCCGGGTGAGGTGATCCCCCGGCGGATGGCGCTAAGGGAAAACCTTTTACGAAGGATCCTTTCAGAAGAGGACGGCTCCTTCGTCGAAGCGTCTAATTGGGATGTACACCCCCTGAAAGTAGTACTCAAGCGAGCACATATTAGAGATACTGCGTAGGACGACGGCGGAGGCCGTGCCCGATACCCAGCACTCACTACATCCAGACGCCACAGCTAGTAAAAGGGACACTGCGCAACAACAGAAGGAGCAGCGCACACAACAACCCCTACAGCATCAGAGCAACGAAAATGAAGAAGACAGCGACGAACAGCAAACGCAGCCGAGAGAGATGCTTCATCTGCTGGCAAAGGATGGCTCCGAGTTCTGCATTCCTCGGGAAGTCGGCTCGCTATTAGCGGAACTAATAGTGAAAGTCAGGTCACTGGAGGATCTGGTTTTAAACCAACAGCGACACGCCGCTTCCAGCACACACATTGCGGAACCCCGGCAAGGTCACAACGTGCAATTCGACGACACGTACACCGTCAACCACAACGATGCGTGGATCGGTTCGCCATCGACACCACCGCCAGCTCGGCGTGATGGTCAGGCTGGTTTACAGGGAGTAAACACAGCCTGGGTGGAGGGTGACCGCCGAGATTTGGCGCGAGGCTTGAGCTGTCCGACATATGGCGCGCCAGGCGCGACAGGGAACTTCTCGAGGTCGAGTACGTTCCACTCGCGAGATATAGGCCAAATCGTCAGGAAATGGCAAATTTGATTCTCTGGTGCGAAGAGCCAGAGTATCGACGTATTCCTGGCGAGGTTTGAGGACTGTCGAGTCCCGGCAAACCTCTCCGAAGAAGAGGTGTTGTCGTCGCTGTCAGAGCTGTTCACTGACACGGCGGCCACGTGGTACCGTAACGAGAAAGAGAAATGGGCCACGTGGCAAGATTTCGTGACAGCAGCGAAACGCTGGTACGGGACGACGAAGAGGTACCAGCAGCGGTTGATAGCAGAGGCGAACAACCGCACCCAAGGAACGGACGAGGCCGTGAGAGATTATATCACGTGCCTCATCGCGATAGTGAGGAAAATATCGCCGCCTCCCAACTCGGAGCAACAGCTGGATCAGCTGCACCGAAACCTACGGCCACAGCTGCAAGCGATGGTCCGTAGGTCAGACTTCAGCACAGTAGAGGAGCTACTGGAGTTGGCAGTGGACGCCGAGCAAACTTTGGAGAATTCGAAGACGTTCTGACCTCCCCCACCGCCAACAGCGGCGTAACTGCCTGAAATGATGTATAAACCGCCGGCAAACACCGACGCGCCACGAAAGCCTAAAGGTGATGCCAAGGAAGGCAAAGTGGCTGCCGCGGTGGTCGGGAAGGACCCCAAGCCGGAGGGCTTGGAGAAAATGTTTCGGCGAGTGCTGAGCGAGCGTCTTTCCGACCGGCGAGGCTCCGGAGGAGAGCGCTCCGGGCGAAATTCGCCGCCTGAACCGCGCAGAGGGCGCGGTAACCAGCCATCTGGGCGTGGCGGGGCAAGGAGGCCCCCAGAACTCAGGCAGGAGGCGAAGGCGACGAGCCCACTGAAGGGCTCCGCGCCCTCCGCAAGCCCCGAGGATAACCTTCCAAAAGGGCCAAGGCCGCCTCTGAGTTGCTACTCATGTGGCCTTGCCGGCTATATAGCGCGCTATTGCCCTAACTGCGCGGGAAACGGAAAAGGGAGCGCATAGAGGGGATCACTACCGCCCCACTTCCCGAAGAGGTCCCCAAAGCAGAAGATGTTTTGGCTGCGTGCGATAGCTGACCTGCCGCGAAAGAGTCAGCGACACCCTCGCCAGTTGCGAACCGAGGAGAGGCCTCGGGCGAAGCAACCGATCGACACAGAGACAAGGTGATGGCTGCGAATTGAGGTCGGCGAGTTTAACCTCCGCGCACTGTTGGATCCGGGAGCTTCCACGACGGTGACGGGCTCTGTCGGACTCCAACTAGTGACAGCGCTGGACCGGGAGTTTGTAGCGTCCGAAAGGAGAGGGGTAAGGTTAGCGGATGGAAGCCGCAGCCCCTTGCTAGGCCACGTGATGCTGCCCATCACTGTGGCTGGCCTCACTCGCGATATCCGAGTCGCCATAATGCCGAACTTAGATGCCGACTGCTACTTAGGGGTCAATTTTGTACGAGAGTTCAGGGCCGTACTAGACGTGGATACGGATAGGCTATTCTGTAAGGAGACGGAAGCCTATGTCGAGCTGGATGTAGCCAGCTTGACCCCCGATCCTAGCTTGGTAGCGGCAATTGGGCTCGAGGACGCTACAGAACTTCAGCGAGAGGAGCTAAAGGTCATGGTGGACGAGGTCCTAGGCAAGCTCCCGCCAGGACTAGGTTGCGCCCGAGGCGTGGAGCATGAGATTCACGTAGGAAACGCTCGACCAATCAAGCAGCGCCATTATCCAGTGTCGGATAAGGTGCAGGAGGAGATGCATCGCCAGGTTTGTGAAATGCTGAACCAAGGCATCATCGAGCCCTCCAAGAGTGGTTGGTCAAGCCCCGTCGTGATGACGCCGGAGAGCGACGGCACACGACGGTTCTGCAACGACCTGCAGAAGGTGAATGCAGTCACCGAACCCGACGCCTACCCTCTGCCGAATATGCAGGATATTCTGCGGAAATTGAGGAATACGAAGTTCATCTCCACGCTTGACCTCAAGAGCGCGTATCATCAGATACCGTTAGTCGAGGAGGCCCGGCCTATCACTGCTTTCACGCTGCCGGGGCTGGGCCCGTTCCAAGTGCGGCGGATGCCGTACGGACTGACGAACGCGCCGGCTACCTTCCAGCGGCTCATTGACCAAGTGCTCGGACCCGAGCTGGAGCCCTACGCCTACGCCTACCTCGACGACATCATCGTAGTAGCAGAAACGTTCGAGGAGCATAAGAAGTGCTTGAAAATGGTGTTGGAAAGGCTCGTCGCCGCTGGACTAACCATCATCGCAGAAAAAAGCGTTTTCTGCAAGCAAGAGGTAGCATATTTGGGCTTCTTGGTTAACCGGGACGGCACGAGGCCGAACCCGGCCAAGATCGAGCCCATAAAGAATTTTCCGCAGCCGCAGAATCTGAGGCCGCTACGCCGATTCCTGGGTACTTCATCGTGGTACAGGAAGTTCATTCCGAACTACGCCACGATGGCCAAACCACTCACGAGTCTGACAAAGAAGAACCAGAAGTACGAGTGGCTCGACGAGCAGCAAAGCGCCTTTGAGCTGTTGAAGGCGATGATCATGACCGCTCCGGTCCTACATCGCCCTGATCGAAACGGCCTCTTCATCGTGCAGACAGATGTAAGCGATGTAGGCCTTGGCGCGGTGCTGCTACAGGAAGTAGAGACGCAAGAGCGAGTGATAGCGTCACGGAAAGGGAGTGCCTTGCGGTTGTCCGGACGATACAGAAGTTTCGCCCTTACATCGAAGGCTACGAGTTTAGGGTGTGACAGACCACAGCAGTCTGCGGTGGCTCTGTCAGATGAAAAACCATACGAGCAGGTTCGCTCGGCGGGCCTTGGAGTTGCAAGGCCACAAGTTTTCGATCGAGCATTGAAAAGGCGCCTTGAACCACGTGGCCGACGCCCTCTCTCGAATGTACGAGGATGAGGAAGGCTCTGAGGTGGCTGCGGTGTCCTGGTCAACGCACATCGATGAAACGTGGTATCGAGAGTGGAGCGCCATGGCCCGAGAGCAACCGAACGATTTTCCAACCTACAAACTCGTCGCGGGATACCTTTACCGCTATCGACCGAACCCGGACGTAGACGCGACCCTCGGCGACAATGAGGATGCCTGGAAGCTGGTAGTACCAGAAGAGCATCGGCTCGAGGTGTTGCAAGAGTGCCATGACGATGCCACCGCTGGTCATCTCGGACGAGAAAAGCCGTTTGCCAGAGTAGCCCTGCGCTACTACTGGCCACGTTACTACGCGGAAACGCAAGAGTACGTGCGCAACTGCGAAACGTGCCAGCGGTTTAAGGTGGGACAACGGGCTCCAGGCGGCCTCATGGGTCGACGAGTCGTCGACAGACTCTGGCAGGTCATCGCTGGAGACATAATCGGACCGCTGCCTCGCACCTATAAGGTTTTGAATACATTGTGGTGTTTCAAGACCTTTTCTCCAGGTGGGCGGAGGCTTCGCCGATACGTAAAGCTATCGACAAGGCGGTGCTAGGAGAATTGGATCGGAAGGTTTTCCTCCGGTTCGGTTGCCCAGAAGTGTTCCTCTCGGATAACGGCACAGAGTTCAAGAACCGTGTCGTAGAGGACTTCTTGAGGGAGTGAGGCGTGCATCACACCAATACTCCTACCTACCTCCCACAGGCTAATCTGGTGAAGCGCACAATCGTACCTTAACGATGGTCGCCTCTTACCTTAAGGAGCGACACACCACATGGGACGAGATGCTTCCGAAACTTCTCTTCGCCATGAATACGGCTGTGCATAGCATAGCTCTACCGGAGTCAGCCCCGCCATGTTGCTTTACGGTAGGCAGCCAGAGCCCCCTGGCACGCAGCGTAGGCTGCAGAAGGTTGTGGCAGAGACACCGGCGCAAGAAGAAAGTTTGGCTCGCTGGAGGGAGCGGCTTGACGCCCTTCCAGACCTTCACCAGCGAGTCGCCCCGTAGGCGAGAGTGGCTCAGGACCGCCAAGCTAGCTATTACGATGCAGGTAGGCGAGAGCCAAACTTCAAACCGGGAGACAGGGTCTGGAAACGCAGGCACACACTCTCCTCGGCCGCGAAGGGCATCGCGGCGAAACTAGCCCCTAGGTTTGAAGGGCCGTATTGGATTACGGCCGTGCTAGGATCCAACACCTACAGATTGGTAGATGAGGGGGGGCCAAATCGAGGCGATAGTGGCCGCAGACCAGCTTAAGCCCTATCACAGTGAGTCGCCTGAGCCGATTGAAGTCGACGTGGAAGGCGCCTCCGAGGCAGTGCCCGTGGGAGCAGTGCCGTCTCTTAGGAGGCAGGAGCAACCCCCAAAAGTACGCGGGGGAGACCGCTGAGAGCGCGCGGCGCAACTAGGGCTCCTACCGAACCACTTTCGGTAGGACAGGGAGCCCCGAATGCTCCTCGTAGGAGACGCGGTCGTCCCCGCAAGCCCCCGTAGCATTGCGAGCCTAGCGCTACTTCCCTCCCCCAAAAACTTGCAATAAACTACGCGCGAATAACGTGAACATAGGCCTAACCTGAGATCTCCTTTTCAGATGCTGGGGATTTCTGAGAACGCGTTCGAGCGAGCCATGGCCGGCCTCATCGACCTCGACCTGGGCAAGCCCGTGGAGGGCGTAGCGCTAGCCGCGCTTCATCTCCTCCGGCAACAACGCCGGCTGCACCGCGAGTAGCCCTACATCGAGGTGGCGGACGACGCGGTGATCGACCAGGCCTGTTCCAGCCCCGGAGTGCCCCGCACCGCGCCCCGAGAGAGTATCGCGGCCACACCAGCAGTCGCCATCCCGGCTCCAGGCCCAAGGGTGACGCGGGACGTGGGCGTGCAGGCTGGCCCGGCCCCATTGCTGACCAGACCCAGCTCGGAGGAGCTGGAGAGCGGGCTCCTGGAAGCCAGAGCGCTCGACTACGCCGCCAGCGCCGAACAGAGACATTTGTGGCCTTCGAGCGACACCTGGGCACGTGGGCCCGGCCCCACGCCTCCGCCGCCTATTGGCAGCCTTATTGCGGCTAAGCGGGAGGAGGAAGAGGTGGTCTCGGTTTGGAAGGTCGACGACGCGCCCGCTTCCAGCGCGAGTAAGTGGCTGAGGAGGAGCGCGTCCGCGCCCAGCTGGTGCAGGAGCTGGAGGAGGCGCGCGACAGACGCCGTACGGAAGAAGCCACACTGCAAGCCGCCCGCGCCAGGTGGGGGGAAGCGCGGCGTGCCGAAGAACGGGCGGCAGTCGGACTGGGGATCGCGGAAGAACGACCCCGGGAACCTCGGCAAAATCCCCCTGGGTCGGGTCGCACCCGCTACTGCCACGTCTGCCGGTGGACGGACGTCAGGGTGCCCCGAAAGTGCCCGAACGCGGCGGCTCATCCACCAAAGCCGGACGCGCCTCCCCGTGGCTAGCCCGGGGAGGGCTTGGCTTAGGGCCAGAGGGCCTCAAACCAAAGGAATTGTACGATTTTTTTTGGAAATATTTTGTATCTGGTTTTTCTTTGTATACGCTATTATGTTGTACATATGCAAATAGGTGAATAATGCCCCAGAGGCTGAAATAAATGGAAGAGCCTCCACCTAACTAGTGTACGCCTTATTTCTGCGCCCTTCCTTTTCCCCGATATTACGTCCAGGGTACGCTAAATCTGGGTGGGGGGTGTAACGGGCGCATGAATAAAGGTAAAGGTGGTCGCGTATACCGCGCAGCGAGATTTCAATCTCGCGCGCTTGCACGTATAGTGACTCACCGCGCGCCAAGCGGGACGCGCGACAGGCGGAGCAGGAAGAAGGAGGACGACGCCGCAACGCTCCGAAGGGACGCCGCAACGCTCCGAAGGGACGCCGCGACCATTTTTCCTCAGTCGACTGTCGCAGTGCAACAGGTGCGCACGTGCCTGACTTCGCTCCGCCAGTGCCGTCACCATCGAGCGTGCCCTGTGCCCCCCCCCCCCCCCCCCCCGCGCCTGCTCTCCGCCTCCAGCAGGACGCCCGTGCGACACCCGGCTGCAGTCCTGCGCCCGAATAGTGGAGCTGTGAAGAAGAAGAGAGAGAGAGAGAGAGAGAGAGAGAGAGAGAGAGAGAGAGAGAGAGAGAGAGAGAGAGAGAGAGAGAGAGAGAGAGAGAGAGAGAGAGAGAGAGAGAGAGAGAGAGAGAGAGAGGAGCGGCAAGACGCCCCTAGGCCCGACGACTCAAAGAAAGGAGAAGAGCGAGAGGTAGAGAGAGAGAGGACCTCCGTGCGCCAGCTGGCCAGCTCAAAAGTAAGTTTAGCGCCCATTTCTTGTACGCCGCGTAGGTTTCGCGTGCGAGTGGCTTCGCGAGTGCTCTGTTTCGCTGCGACCCGACGCCGCTTGCATCGAGGCAAGCGGCCTCGCGTACGTGCGTGGCGGCCATTTTGTGGCGTCTCGCGACGTGGTGTCGCCGGCCGTGCGATCGGCCGGCTCCGCGTAAATCTCGGCCTGTGCGCGTTTATCTCCTGTAGTATTTGTTCGGGCATCGCGTCCCTTAGCGCGAAATCCTTTGCCCAAATAAACTGGTCTTTTTTCATTGTTTTAATCTTGTAGTTTCGAGTTTCTTTTGCGAGTAACCGTTTCCTATCTCCCCTAATACCGCCCTCTACCTTTTCAGCAGCTGCAGCTAGCCGGAGGCATCACCTCCTAGAGGAGCATCGTCAACGGGGAAATTGTAAGTTAAAGTCGCTTTGGTTACCCTGAGCGGCGTTGTACGGGAACATCAGCGAGTATAGGCAAGGCTAGTTCATAGCTAGCCACCGGTGATTCGTGCGCCGAAGTTCGTAGCAGCGGCAGAGCGGAGCGCCGGTTCTAGTAGAAAGCGGCCTAAGCTTTCTACAGTAGAAGCCGGGCGCGCTTGTTCGGAGCCTGCGCCAACGCGCTCCGTCCGGCCTAGGGGTCCTTCTACAACGGCCAGCTGCCTCGGGCGTAGTAGACGCCCGTATATTACCTTCGCGCACCCCGGAGATGGATTAATACCCTCTTTTAAACTCACCCCCTTACATATCATATATATCTATATATCATCATGTATATTCATATATGACTATATTTGCTAATCTACAAATATATATGTTTATATAGAGACGAAGTCCATATATGATCATATATAATCAGGTATGCTCATATATACCCATGCAAGATTTTTATATATGGATGTATATGCTCGTATATGGATCATTCTTTCCCGGGACCTGTCCGGTTAAAATCGATCGAATAGATCCTGAGATAATAAGGCACACACACACACACACACACACACACACACACACACACACACACACACACACACACACACACACACACACACACACGCACGCACACACACACACACACACACACACACACACACACACACACACACACACACACGCGCGCGCGCACGCGCCCACACGGACACATACATACACACACACGCGCGCACGCGCCCACACGGACACATACATACACGCACACGCGCACGCGCCCACACGGACACGCACACACATGCTCATCCATACAGGCATTTTCTAAAATCATTTGATTTGAACTTCTATCACATCTATTCGTGTTTCTAGAGCGATTTAAGGGAAGAAGGTAGAGGAGAGAGAAATATATACTTACATGGGAGCGTCCGCAAGAAACGAGCCAGTGGGCGCGCGCGGCGCCGTTTTCACGCAAAATACGCTCTGTTCACCTGGTTTATATTCATTCGCTGTCTCCCGGAAAAAAACAAAGTACATACATCGATAGATTTTTTCCTCTTCTTTCTAATGGTACTATTGTTTTTTCTTCAAAATGGTTTCTTCTGATTGAACATTCAAGTTGAATGTCCAGAGCCATTTTCTCAAAGTATACCATTTTTTTTTAAATACATTACACCATTCGAAAATACAGATCTTAAGCTACAAAAGCCTAAAGTTTCAAGTTGGAGAAATGGAGGGTCAAAAGTAATGCAATTAAAAAGACAACGCCATGAGGTCGAGCGCGCTCTTCGCGCTGCGCTGCACCATTAATGTGAACGTTAATTTGTAGGTAAGTCCACATATTAAAATTCTAAATCAAGTTAATTTTTTGTTTATTTCTTAATTTTTTTATTTTTAGTCGAAATTATTTTTATAGGTCTTTTCTCAGAACTTGTCTTTTTTCCTTCTAATCTTTATAATCTTTTCCTTCTTTGATTAGTGGATATAATTCGAATGTTTCTGATGCTGAGAATCGTTTTAGTTCTAATCATTTAGTGTCTGATATCAATTTAACGCAATGGTATGACAGAGTTCCAGGCACAGTTTTTGCTGATTCTAATCGTTGTTTTAATTTTTGTCTAGTTTCTAAATATTTATCTTGTGATGAAAAAAAACAAACATATTTTCAAAATATTTAGTTGCCCACTCGTAAAGATTTTGTGGCGTCAATATATAATTGTCGAGTAATTTCCGCAAACTTGCTCGGCTAGCATTGCTTTTCATGAAAGCACCAATTCCATCACATGCATTTTTCCCGTGAGCAGTTGCATGAAAGTGCCACTCAGCTTCAACAGAAAAATCTTCAAAGTGATGAATAAGATTCTGGAAGTTATGTTTATTTTTAAAA
The DNA here is from genome assembly GCA_036365515.1 of Torymus aiolomorphi. Classification (NCBI taxonomy): domain Eukaryota; kingdom Metazoa; phylum Arthropoda; class Insecta; order Hymenoptera; family Torymidae; genus Torymus; species Torymus aiolomorphi. Next base: position 100,225,450 of record CM070877.1, on the reverse strand, counting down.
TGTTGCCCTGCTCCATCAGTAAAATAAATAACTTTTTTAAAAAATCAAAAGATATTTTAAGGTAATTAATTATAATTTCTTGGATTAAGTAAACGGCTATGGTATAATGAATTAAATTGGTTGAAAAAACTACCATGCTTTTGTGTTCAATTTTGGAATCTGATTTTCTATAGTAAATAACTATTGTCGCTAAACTGCATTGATTATTGTTATAATAGAAAGCTTGTACTGCGTCTTGTGCAATAAAAGCATAGTTTTCTGAAAAATCTAGGGAAATTAAAAATTCTCCTTTACATAAGGATTCTTTCAAGATTTTGAAATAAGATGTCTGTTGTTTGGAGATGAAAGAATGAGTCTTGAGTTTATGCAAAAGAGGAAACGGTTTGAGTTTGTAATGTCGATATATCAGTTGTTTGCCATATCTGAAATTTAATTTCATTAACGTCAGAGTTCTCAAGAAATAATTCTAAATCTTTTTTTAGTGATTCAACACCAGGCCAATTAGAGCACTCATTTAAATAACACTTTGTTGTTGAATTTTTACATACTATTTGAGCTATGCAATCCTTGTAAGTATTCACTTTATCAAAAACGCCTACTGAGTTTCTTAAACCAGCTAACAAATGTTTGACATTTTGGTGGTAGACGCATACACAAAACGAATGAGTGCCACTAGCATTTTATGTATAGTTCTCTCAGATTATACAAAACAAGTCTTTTCTGCATGTAGTTTTTTGATCCATCTTCATTTTTTATGCACTCACTATCTTTGTAGCCTAGCATAATTCTACCATTATCATCACTTTCATAAAACAGTCTTACTTGATCTGCAGTATCGCTTGATAATTTTTTATGTCCTCTTTTGTCAACTAAAAGAGACTCATCATTATCTAGTAATTTAAATTTAGTAGCCAGCCGACGAGAAGAATTTGAAAATTCATCAATTTTACGAGAGCTCCAATTCTTTGGAAGTAATTACATGAGGATCAATTTTTCTTTTTTTATTACATTTTCATCATTAATCAATTTTTTCAAATGAGAAATTATTTCATAACAATCAGTTATTGAAACTTCATTTGCGTTTTTACTCTTGGCAATAAATTGTATCCTGCAAAAATCACATATTTTATCTCTATCTTTCAAAAACGGAAAACGTGTCTTCATTTCTACTGAAACTAATCTCAGATTATGTGAATGTTTTGTTTCATTGTAAGGATTATAGCAACGATGAAAATTCATGATAAATAAAAGTATCAAAAAATAATTGTAATAATAATTTTATTACTTATTTCTAGAAATATAATAAGGAAGAATACATTTTTCAGTGGGCTTATAAGACTTTCAAGTCGCTTCTTTGGGTATGGAGAACAAATCTGTTAAATCCCTCTAGTGATGAAAAAACGAATGAAAATTACACACATTCGCGGGTAGCACATTAACAGCGCGTTGCATCGCAGCGCGGGGAGAGCGCCCGACCGCCCGCCGCTGTCTTTTCAATTTCATTACTTCTGAACCCTTCATTTCTCCAACTTGAAACTTTAGGCTTTGGTAGCTTAAGACTTGTACTTTCGAATGGTGTAATGCATTTTGAAAAAAAAAATCGTATACTTTGAGAAAAATGGCTCTGAACATTCAACTTGAATTTTCAATCAGAAGAAAGCATTTTGGAGAAAAAACCCGTACCGTTAGAAAGAGGAGGAAAAAATCTATCGATACATGTACTTTGTTTTTTTCTGAGAGACTCAGCGAATGAATATGAGCGAGTTGAACAAGTGCATTTTGCGCGAAAACGGCGCGGCCCGCGCTCGCTGGCTCGTTTCTGGCGGACGCTCCCATATATACAAAGAGTAGCCCAAAACCACCTCTGACGGTTCAATTTTAGATATTTTATAAGCTACGCTGACCAAAACACTTCTAAAAAAGGTATATATTCAGTTAGCATTCTGCGCAATGGCTTTCGATCAATGTGTGCCAGTTTGAAGATACATATTCTTGGCACCTAAACAAAGAAATTTACATTGCAATATTAGTCAAAAGCTGATTTTATTTTTTCTATTGCTAATAAATCATAAGTTACTTTTTATTTATTAAAAACTTGTATTTTTAATGATTTTATGGTGGAACAGGAATTGAAAATGAAGGTGTAACCTAAAAGTCTGAATGTCATTTTGCAGTAAATATATTCTAGAAAATGTACCCAAAGAACCCAAACCTGTACATAAAAACTGGTTGCTCTAAACAACACAAACAATTACAAAAACTAATCATGCTTAAAAATGACTTTAAACATAAGAAAACATATTTTAATGAAAAATTATATAAATTATGTATCAAACAATTATTTACCGGTTAATGTTCACCAGCGCTGTAGTCTGTATGCTTGGGTTGTTTCGCTTTCTCAGCACAATAAAGCTTCTCTGATATTTTGTTATATGCCAATAATCTCTTTGATCTGTTTTATGCTTCTTTAATAAAAAAGCACCATGATGAAGAACACTTTGGACATTTGCTGCAGGTTTTTGGTCTGTCGACGAACAATGGTATAAACTAGTTTGGATGGCATCTTGCATATTCTTGAAATCATACTTATTATTGACAAGTGCTCTTCTGTAATATTTCTGCAACTCAATAATTTTAGTTACTGTAAGCGCTCCATCTGACTTTCCACCAAGCTTTTCTTTAGTAGCAAATTTTCTGAGGCCTTTAATTACTCATTCGCTTTTGTACATGGTTGATGCATTCTTCTTATTATATTAAAATAGATTTTCCATAAGGTGCCACTTCATTAAGCCGAATCCAAGTTTTTGCATCTCCATCAGACAGAAGTGTTAAATACCTCATACCATTCTTTCGAACCAAGCGACTCCAAATGTTAACAGCAGCCTGGACTTCCATACTACCAGAAGCACCCTAATAATTGGCATTACACTCTTGACTACTATTGCGAGCTTCAAACCAAAAGTTATATTCTGGATATCATTGGTAGATTCAACAGCTTTTTGGTTCACCACAAATGTTGCTTGTCTATTATTTGTAGATTCCATTCGTGCACTTGTAAAATTTTCTTTGATAACAGTTTCACAATTTTTACAGTATAACATTAGTTTTAAACAATCCATTTATCTCAGTTTTTAAAGCACTATCACATTTTCTAGAACAAGCACATTGTTCCTTTTTAAAAATTACAAAAGAAAGTTGTGTGAACGGGAATGAATTCGTCACTTTTACTAAATCAATCAATTTTTCGTTTATCCGCCATCATTTGCATTTGCTTTTTCTTTTTTTTTTAGAAACATATTTGTTTCTTGGCACATGCCACTTACTGGATAAAATGTGCATTATCAAAACAAAATTGAATATTTACAAGAATCAAACACTTTTTAATAATGATTCTTTATTATTATTTAATTATTAATCCTCTATTATATTAAGATGATGTTTCCTCACTTTTTTTCCTAACCCACCCTTTCAATTTTCATCAATTTTTGGACAATTTTTGGACAATTTTTAGACAATTTTTGGGCAAAAGTTTCTGTTATAATATCACCGTTTGATAAAATTTCATTTGGAATATAAATAACTTCATAATTTATTTCGAACTCGGTTTTAAAAACGCCATCACCAAAATTGAAGAGCCATTGCTTAAACTCTAAATTATTATCTTTAATGCGTTTATTATCTTTTAAACACATATTTTCAAACTTAACCCATAACTTACTGTTTTTAATACAATTATCTATATTTATTGTTCGACTACCATGACGAACAAAAGATAACGTTTGACGGAAATCTTCAGAAACTACTATTATTTTACCACCAGAAGCGTCGTTGTTGCTGCATAAATCTTTAAATAAACTATCAACTGCTTCAAAAGCATACTTCGATGTCATTGTAATTTTGTCCCATATAGTAACTTCTACATTTTTGAGAAATACTCCATTGTTAGTATTAGGATATACCTATATTACTTATAGTTTGTTCATGAATGATTATAGATAATTTAAATGCTTTATGTACGGTTTTACCATCTTCCAATAAAATAGCTGCTATACCGATCCGTGTTACACGAGGAACTTAATTTTATCATCTTTGAAATAAGCAATTAATGTATTGAGAATATAGCTTTTACCACTTCTACCAGGGCCATCTATGAAAAAACATTTATTTTCATTCCCGTTAACAGCATTTATTATAGTATTAAAAATGATACTTTGTGCATTTGTGAATGTGTTTATTCTATCATTTATATTCTGAGATGCTTTATTAAAATGATCTACAATGTTATCATTATAGTTGTCAATAGTAATATTTAAGGGGGTTTCACCAACGAGGCCCGAACCCACAGAGCACGGCGCCCCGTGCGACGCGTACAGGCTCTCGCATGCGCTCCCCCTCTCCTTCTGTTGAGAGTTGCTTGCTACGGGACTGAGCACAGACACCGAGAGACGCCTGTCTGTGTATGCGCAGCAAGCGTGCGCGCCAGCGGCGCTCCCGCTCTCTCTCCCCTTGCCATGCATGCGTCTCACGCGCGCGTGAAATCTTACCTGATATTCCGCACTTACAAATAACGTATCTCACGAACGAGACCGCTGGGCTTTCTCAGATTTGAATGTCTCGTTCTAATAGATGTCATTAATAACATTTCGGTTTTTAGAAAAATTGCTAAGAAAACTTTTCGAGTTACAGACGAAAACGTTCATTTCGCGCGGGCCACCCCATAAGGCGCTGTGTTAAAGTGCGCGACTTTGATATTTAACATCTCGAGAACTAAACCGCTGGGAGTTTTTAGATAGAAATATCTTATAGACAATAGTATTATCAACACCTGGTCAAAATTGAGAGAAATTTCTAAGAAAAGGCGTTTTGGGTGAAACCCCCTTAAAGAAGGCAAATTGAAATCTGTTAAAGAATAACCGTTTACACTTAAAATATCATTAAAACCGCACGTACGTGTCTTGACAAATATTGGAAAGCGACTGCAAGAATCCTTCACGGTGCGACCTTCCTGGAAAGATCGATCACAGATCATCGATAGCTGCGTTTCATTCGACGTCAGGACGTCCAGCATTCCAGGTATGGGCTAAACTTTAGGTGACGCGTCTAGAAGCGCAACGGCTTTTGACCGAGGATCTGGTCTCCTGGTGCTCTCAAGTGAGCGCGACTGAACAGAGCGAGCGAATAAAAAGCGAAACATTCGTTTATCTAAAGCCTCTATTCTTCTGTATTTTCAGATCGCAGCGGCTTGCGGTTGGTGTTGCGTTCACCGACTGAACCGAAAACATTTATATTGAGAGGTATACATATACCTCGTATTTGATACATATCAAAATGTATCAAATTTATTTGAGTGAATACATTTTTAGGGTAAAAATTACTAAAAAATCTTATGGTTGAGTCAAATTATGATTTTTTAGCAATATCTGACGGTAAAAAATTATTGACTCAAATACATACAATCCTTCGGTCAATGATGATATAAAATACCATTATTTTAAGACCTGTCCCATCAAAATATATCCAGTTTCCGGACCTGCAGGTTACGGCGGATCCCAAAATTTTCCCATTATGTATAAAACAGCTTTAAAGATAAAATTACTAAAATACATCTTTATTTCTTCTGTAAGTCCTTATCTTCCCTGAAATACAAAAAAGAATTATTTTTAGCTTAAAATCTTTTCTATTTGGAACAGATATTCTAGTACCTTAGTATACGGTCCATCAGACTTGTAAGCTATGAGCACACGTAGCAGCAGTAGCCATATCCACATAAATCACTCAAGTATTGTTTAGTGGTTTTATATAAAAAGCCTTTGGTGCTTTTAAATCCGTATATTTTTTGAATAATGTTTATCACACATATTAGATTATTATATACTGAGGTGACTGTAGGATATGTTGAAAAATCCAAAAAAGGATTATAGAAGCAACACTCCTATTGATCTTCTATTAACGTCTGATGGGGTGAACATTTTACTTATCATTCATTATTCCTTTTAACATTACAATATCCTCTATTATATTAAGATGATGTTTCCTCATTTTTTTTTAATCCACCCTTTCAATTTTCATCAATTTTTCATCAATTTTTTGACAAATTTTGGACAATTTTTGGACAAAAATTTCTGTTATAATATCACCGTTTGATAAAATTTCATTTGGAATATTAATAACTTCATTATTTATTTCGAACATTGCTTAAACTCTATATTATTATCTTTAATGCGTTTATTATCTTTTACACACATATTTTCAAACTTAAACCATAACTTACTCGTCTTAATACAATTATCTATTATTATTGTTCGATTACCATAACGAACAACAGGCAAAATTTGACGGAAATCTCCAGAAACTACTATTATTTTACCACCAGAAGCGTCGTTGTTGCTGCATAAATATTTAAATAAACGATCAACTGCTTCAAAAGCATACTTCGATGTCATTGTAATTTCATCCCATATAATAACTTCTACATTTTTGAGAAATACTCCATTGTTAGTATTAGGATATCTAGATCACATGTAGTTTGTTCATGAATGATCAAAGGTAATTTAAATGCTGTAGTACGGCTTTACCATCTTATAATAAATTAGCTGCTATAGCTGTCCGTGCTACACGAAGAACTTAGTTTTATTATCTTTGAAATAAGCAATTAATGTATTGAGAATATACCTTTTACCACTTCCATCCGGGCCATCTATGAAAAAATCTATTTCCATTCCCATTAACAGCATTTAGTATAGTATTAAAAATGATACTTTTTGCATTTGTGAATGTGTTTATTCTATCATTTATATTCTGGGATACTTTATTAAAATCTACAACGTTATCATTATAGTTGTCAATAGTAATATCTAGAGAAGGCAAATTGAAATCTGTTAAAGAATAACCATTTACACTTTTAAGTGCGGAATGGTCACCTATGACTTCATTTACTGTAGGCACGTAAAAATCTGTTTTATACTTATCAAATAGTTCTCTAGCATTTATAGGATTATAAAAAACACATATATAAGCAGATAACTCACACATAGCTTTCAGAAATTTGTATTGTGATGTTCCTTGTAGGTAACTTTCCCATTCTTCATCTGTTGCAATTAAATTTCTAGCTTGAGCAGCTTCTAGAAAAGGTGAGTAGATTACATTTACTGTTTATACGTGTTCAAAAGAGGTTGCATCACTATCATGTAAAAGTATGTAAATTAACACGTGCCTTCTAATAAAGAGTCTAGAAATAATTATAGAAAAATATTTCTAAAAGGACTAAAAAACGTGGGCAATTGGGCAATTTGGTGGTGGGGGCTGTCAGATAGTCCTGTGCTAATAAAGTTGTTTTCCAGGTTTTAATTAAGTTTTTATTTCAGATTCTGCAGGGGTGATTCTAAACAAGGGCAATCTGACTGCCATTAATATTAATTATTTTAATTTAATTTATAACACTGTAAGACCGATGGAAAAATTCTCATCAGTTGATAGTAAGTTGCAGTCGACATAAGTAATATTTTTAATGCTAAAAAAGGTTATTATTTTAAAAAGTGAAATTGATAAAATTATAGAAATAAAAGAAATCGAAATGGCGAAGCAAGCCAAAATTGAAGATATTGTTATACCAATTTTCCACGGAGAAAATTATTCAAGTTCGAAAATAAGATTAATAATGCTATTGAAGTACAAGGATTGCAAAGATCCTGCAGTAAGGCTAAAAGTAGACTCAGAAAACGAAGCAGAATGGAAAAAGAAAAATTTAAAAGCACGGGTGATTTTAGTAAGCACAATATCCGACAAACAGTTAGAATACGTGAAAGACTGCACAAATGCTCGTGACATGATAAATAAATTTGAAAAGATATATACGAATAAATCTACGGCTTTACAAATTTTGTGCAGAGGAAAAATAGATAAAATTAAGCTAAAAGACTATGACGCAGTAGAAGAATTTTTCATATATTTTGAAAAGGCAGTGAATGAATTCAAATCAGCTGGTGGAAATATAGATGAGTCCGAAAAGATGAGATACTTGTTAAAAACATTACCACCCAATTACAGTTATGTTGGTGACTTTATTTACGTGATATCCGAAGAACAAAGAACAGTGGATTACGTGAAATAAAAAATTAAGGAGAAAAATATGAACAGAAATCAAAATGAAAAAAAACATGTTAGCACTTTCAATGCCAAAACTAACAAGGAATATTTTGTTTGTGGTAAACCCGCACATCTCAAAAAGGACTGTTGGCACGCAGGGCCCAACAATCAACAAGAACATCGAAATCAAGAAAGAAACCAACAGAGTCATCAGCGAGGCGCACACCCAGAGGTCGCGGCCGAGGAAGATGTCATCACCCGAATCAATCAAGAGGAAGAGGTCATCTTGACGACAATTCCAGAAGAGCTCAAACATGGATCACACGAGTGTTTAATTTCCAAGTGGACAAGTGTAGTGAAAAAAGTGAAAATCCAAATGAAATGAAGTGGTTACTCGACAGTGGCTGCTCGGACCACATTGTAAATGATTGTAAATTTTTCGAAAAAGATGTAAACTTAGAAAATCATGTAGATGTAGAATTACCTGATCGTAAAATTTTGAAAGCCACTAAAATTGGCAATGTAAAACCCTATTTTAAAACATATAATAATGAAATTGATATAGAAAATGTATAAAAAGATTATGTATACTATGTAAAAGGTGTAGGAAAAAACATTTTAAGTTTTTCTAGAATAACAAAAAATTATTGTACTATTATAGCAAAAAATAATGACGCAAAAATATTTGATGAAAATAGAAAAATATTAGCTGTTGCACATAAAGATGACAATCTGTATAAAATGAAAAGTTATGTAAAAGAGAATCAAAGTAATATCTATAAAAATGTCACAAAATTAACTGAGAAGGAGAGATGGCACAGGGCATTAGGCCATGTCAACATTCAATATCTAAATAAATTAGTGAATGATAAATTAGGAATAGGCTTGCCCAGTAAAATAGAAAACATTGATATCAAATGCGCAAACTGCATTAGTAAAATGTCAAATGTTCGATTTAAAAATGATAAAACAAAAACTAGTGAAATTTTGGAATTAATACATACGGATTCCAATGGACCACATAACACTATGGATTATGGTGGTGAAAAATACTTTTTAACATTTATAGACGATTACAGTAAATGTACCAGTATTTTTTGTATTAAAAACAGTTTAGAAACTGCAAGTTGTTTTATTGAATTTGTTAATCAAGTTGAAAATATTCTGAATAAAAGAGTAAAAAAGGTACAATGTGACAATGGAAAAGAATATTTGAATAAAGAAATTTTGAGTCTATTAAATTCAAAGGGATTCAATTACAACCTTGTCCACCCTACGTTCATGAACTAAATGGCGTAGCAGAAAGGTACAATAGGTCAGCTATGGACATAGGAAGGTGCCTGATTAGAGAAGCTAGGATACATAGGAAATATTGGCCGGAAATAATAACAAACGTAGCCTACTTAAAAAACAGAACAATTGCTAATACTATAGAGAATAAAACACCTTATGAAATATTGCTTCCTCCTAGAGGAAGCTTTGTAATAGTAAAATTTTCAACTTCGTTAAAACTCTCTATAAACATCATTAGAGGTGTTAGAATTTTGTTTCACATGATTTTAGAGAATGTCTGTATGGATGTGTGTGTGTGTGTGTGTGTGTATATATACCGCTTTATCTCCGGATCTACGCGGTCGATTTTAACCATCAGGTTCTCATTTTTTTTTTATTTTTTTATTCCGAATTCGAGAAGAAAATAATTTTTGATGATTTACTGATTCGTTTTTGTTTTATTTCAAATTTTTGATTTTCGAAAAATTTATTTTTGATTTTTTTTAATGATTGGATTTAAAATTTTAATCAGATGGGTCGTATTCGAAAGACCATCAAAAACCTATAATTTCAAAAAAAAAAAAAAAAAAATTATCTAGCTATCACGGTTCTCTTGTTATTAACAAAAACGTGTTTTTTTTTTTAAAGCTAATAACTCCTAAACTAAACGGTCAATTTTTTGGAGAAAATTCACGATAACGCAGAGTATAAATTGCTATAATCTGTGAAAATTTTAATCCATTCTGTTGGTTAGTTTTTGAGAAAAAAATTAAAAAATGGAAAAAATGTGTTCTCTACGTCGTACGTTTTATGGAGTAAACCTGGATTAATCGCTTTGTAATTTCTTATAGAGGTAGATTTTGGATAGATCTCGGCTAAGTTCTTTGGGCTACATATTTGAGGTTAAAATTTTTTTAATCTTTTTTTCAAATCGAAATTTCTCGAAAACGGCTTTATGTATCTGAATCGGATGGGTGTCATTCGAAAGCGAATTTAACTATATTTTCTAAAAAAAATTATTTTTCTAGCTGTCACGGTTCTTTTGTTATTAATAAAAACGTAAACATAGAAAAATGAAAACAAATGAGTTTGGTATGTCTAACCATTGCGGGAGTAAAAATTGACTTAATCGCTTCAAAATTCCTCGTAGAGATGGATTTTGTATAGTTTTCGGTCGAGTTATTTGGGCAAAATGATTGGTCCATAGATTTAAGAGATATTTGAGGTTAAAATATTTTGAACCTTTTTTCAAATCGTAATTTCTCGATAATAGCTCTATGTATTCGAAGGAAATGGGTAGCATTTGAAATAGAATTAAAGTAGCTATATTTCCTAAAAAAAAAAAATTTTCTTCTATATAGTGTTCTGTTATTATAAAAAAAAAACGTAAGCATTGAAAAATGAAAAAATAAAAAAAATGAGTTTTGTATGTGCAACGATTGCTGGAATTGACTTATTCGCTTCAAAATTTCTTGTAGAGGTGTATTTTTTAAATTGTTATGTCGATTTCTTGGGGCAAAATGATTAAAATTAATAAATGGAAAAAATTGAGCTTTGTATGTCTAGCGATTTTGGAAGTAAAATTGACTTAATCGCTTCTTTAAATCATTTATTAGATGCAATTAATAATGTGTCAACGCAAAAGTATTTATGTTAAGATATAAATAATACAAAATAACCTACCTACTTGGAACGCAACTAATACACATTCAATTCACGATATATAAAAACCCTTTTTATAATTAATATTACCTCTAAATTATTTTACTGTGATATTTTGTATAATTAATAGATAATATTTCTTAATAATATTTCACAAATATATTGTTTATTCCACACACAAATTTTTTTTATAAATTTCATTTTTCCACTTACAAAACAATTTATTATCGCTGTCAAGCGCGAAACCTTCTGCTATTTTCGTGTTCCGATGGTAGAATGATGTTTAAAATTTAACAATGGTCCGCGTTATACAAATTAATCAGACGTGTATATTTTTGTTTTCAATTTTGAAATACTTTATTTCTAATGGAAAAAATTGGCGGTAAGACCTGTGTAATTGTAAATTGTTTCAGACGCAGAAGACAAATTGTAACTATATATATTCTGTTAAAGACTAGATTGTTTTATTTAAGCAAAGAAAAATTATTTTATAAAAGTATAAAAAAAGGAATTGATAAATTAGTTTGAGGAAGCTACGTGCCAATGAATTGGCAGCGGTTTTTTAATAGAAAACGATATGTAGAACACTTAAAAATTTACGGAAATAGAGGTTTTGCAAGAATACCTGAAGTAAAAAGACGAAGTAAATGGGATGATAAAGCTGAATTAGGAGTATTAGTTGGGTACACAAATAACGAATATAGAGTTTTAATAAATGGTAGGGTAAAAAATGTTAAACATGTTACAGTAATTGAAGAAAGCACTAAATTAATTTGTTTAGAAAAAATTGATGATAAGAAAGACAGAGTAAATGATGAGAGTGAGTCTGAAATTGAAAATGATGTTGAGGAAAATAAAACCAATCCATTATCTACTATTTCGACTCTCGAGTCAAATAGAGATAATACAACAAATCTTGAAAATGTTAAAGATGAAAACTATGAAAATTTTGATTACGAAAATGAAAATAAAAGCAATGATAATTTAACGATTCCAAGAAAATATAATAGAAAGAAAAATCCTGTAACAAGGTACGGAAATCCTGTAACTCATTGTATTTATGTAAACTATGTGAATGTAAATATACCAAATACATTTGAGGAAGCGATTAATTGTAATGAATATAAAGAATGGCAAAAGGCGATGAATTCAGAGATAAAAAGTTTAGAAAAAAATGATACATGGCAAATTGTTAATAAACCCAAAGATAAAAAGATAATTGATGTTAAGTGGATTTATAAAAGGGAAAGTGATGATACATATGTTGAAATAATAGGTGAGGATGGATGGGACACAGGGCTTGTTCAAATAAGCCACTCTGGATTAACTATAACAACCTTTATTGTGCAGCTCTCTCCATAATACATCTGCTCTCGGCAGAGGACGGCGAACGAGTGAGTGCCCGCTTCGGCCGCTCGCTAGCTCTCCAGCTATGCTCGCGTGATGGCGCCACGCATGCGCTCTCTATTTCGCACGCTGACATAAATGTACACGTATTCTAACACGCCTCCTTACATTTATGTTTCTCGCAATTACAATATTCTTTAAATCAAATTCAATAAACTTCTCAAGTTTTCAAACCTTACTCATCCAAGAGCCTTTGTCAAAATATCTGCAACATTTTTCTCTGTACTGACCTTAACAATATCAATTAATCCATTAACATAATTCTCATTTACAAAATGATAATGTACTTCTATGTACTTTGATTTCTTTGTAAAATTACCAAATTTCGCAATGCTTTATTTTCTCATCTATCTCTTCAGCGGGTTCTAACTTTAAATTTTGTTCCATTGGAGTCTCATACAATTTTGCTTGTTCAATCTGATATTTTCTAGCTAACGATTCAATATACTTTTCCTGATCTAAGGACATCTCATTTTTGTTTTCATCATATTCAATATTAATACCTAAATACATACTCACTTTATCTAAATCTTTCATCTGAAATCTTTCTTCTAACATTCCTTTTATGTAATTCAAATTTTGTCTTTTCTTACAACATATTAACAAATCATCCACAAATATAATTAAATATATAATCTCATCTCTTTCTCTTAAAGTATACAAACAATAATCATGTTCGCTTCTTACAAATCCTAAAGAACTTAAATAATTATCAAGACACTCATACCAAGCTCTTGGGCTTTCTCGCAAACCATACAACGCTTTATTTAATTTACAAACCCTTTCTGTTCCATCCTCATAACCTTCAGGCTGTTTAACAAATACTTTTGATTTAACTTTACCATTTAAAAACGCTGTTTCTACATCCATTTGCTCAATTAACAATCCGTTTTGGCAGCAATACGATAACAATACTTTCAAAGTTTGTGTTTTCGCAACAGGTGAATAAATGTCATCCAATACATCTGTTTGTTGGTAACCTCTTACCACTATTCTCGCTTTATATATATTTTGACCTTTTTTTAGTATAAATCCATTTTAAATCTAATATCTTTTTATTCTTTGGTTTTTCAACTAATACCCATGTTTTATTTTTCTCTAAACTATTCATTTCTTTGTTCATAGCTTCTACCCAAAAACTAGACTCATTACTATCTATAGCTTCTTTAAAGCTTACAGGACTATCTGCACTACAATAATTTACATAAATACATCCGCTATATACATAATTATCATCAAATCTACTAGGCTTTTTACTCGTTCTTTGTGACCTTCTTAAATCAGTTACTTCTTTAGCTTCATTTTCAGCATTTTCTATATTATTCAAATTTTCATTTATATTTTCTACATGTTCATTTTCTTTATCAACATTTTTATTTAAACTCTCATTTTCTAAATCACTATCATCTAAGCCAATACATATTACATCTTCCTTAACGACATCAACGTGTCTTGCAACAATGACTCTATTGTTTATCAAAACTCTATACCCTGTTACATCATAACCTATCAATGTTCCTAACTCAGCCTTCCTATCCCATTTCGAATTTCTTTTGTTTTCCGGTACTCTAACAAATACTTTACTTCCGTATAATTTTAAATGCTTCATGTCTGGTTTTTCATTTAAAAATATCTCATAAGGAGATTTATTTCTAACTAAGGTGTTAGCAATAGTTCTATTTTTTAAATAGGCTGCGGCGCAGACTACTTCTGGCCAAAATCTTCTTTCGATCTTAGACTCAGCTAACAAACACCTTGTACTATCCATAACCGTCCTATTGTACCTTTCTGCTGTACCGTTAAGCTCATGTACATAAGGTGGACATGTTTCTATTTCAATTCCCTTTTCTCTACATAATTTATACATGTCTTTATTCAAATATTCAGTACCATTATCACACCTTAATTTCTTAATTTTCTTTCCAGTCTTATTTTCAACTAAATTTATATATTCAATAAATTTATCATGTACTTCGTCTTTAGACTTAATTGCATAAATTTTTGTTAATTTACTAAAATCATCAATAAAAGTTATGAAATACTTTTCTCCTTTATAACCTACTGTATTGTGTGGTCCATTCAAATCTGTATGTACTATTTCTAATATATCTTTCGCTCTTTTCCTATTATTCTCAAACGGGATATTGTGCATTTTGTTTTCAATACACGTAGCACATTTATAGTAATCTGATTCTATTTCGTTAGGCAAACCTTTCAAAACATGATTTTTACACATTGTTTTTAAATAGTTAAAATTAACGTGCCCTAGAGTTCTATGCCATTTTTCCTTTAAAGTCATTTTCTCATTTTTAACTGTCAAATTTGATTCTCTTGTTCTTTTTTCAATAAAACTAGTCATTTTATACATTCTATCTTTTTTCCAAGCTATCGCAATTAATTTATTATTTTTATTATAAATTTTAGCACTATCACCGATACATACCACTTTACATTTATCAGTTACTTTAGCAAAACTCATTAAATTTCTGTCCATATCTTTTACGTAAAATATATTTTCTAATTCTATATCTATCTCTTCATTAAACGTTTTGAATTTACTTTTTACATGACCTACTTTTGTTGCTTTCAAAATTCTACCGTCTCCTACTTTTACATTAATCGGTTCTTTCAATACAATTGCATCATTAAAATAATTTTCGTTATTTATCACGTGGTCTGTACAACCGCTATCTAAAATCCAATCTATCTTATTTTCGTTTACTTTACCGTTACTTTTATTCGCAGACATTATTTCTACTGAAGTGCTCAACACTTCGCTCTTCTCGGTATTTTGATGACCGCTGCTGTTGTTGTCACTGCCTCTCGCGCCTCGGCCATGCTGTCGGTATCCGCTCCTTCCACGCCGGTTGGAACTCGTTCCTCGCTGCTGTGTGTAGCCTCTGCCGTTGCCCCCTCCTCTCTGTGGCGCACGGCTTCCTCTGCCGCCTCCTTGCTGTGGCGCGCGATTCCCGGAATTGTTTTTCGTCGGGCAATCGTATTGTATGTGTCCTACACCACCACATACATAACATGTTCTTTTCTTCTCTTCTTTCTTAAACACAAAAGCGTTCGACTTTGAATTTCCATTTTCACTCTTCTCTTTTAGTTCAGCCATTTTAATCTTATTTTTCACATATTCCACGTTTTGTTCTTCTTCTTTTAACACATCGATTAAGTCTCCTATATGGCTCATCGAGTCTGGCAATGTCCTTAACATATAATTCATTTTTACTTTCTCCGTCACTTTTGCACCAGCTTCTTTTAAATCGTTCACTGATTTTTCAAATTCGTTAAAGAATTCTGTTGAACTATCAAAGTCTTTTAGTTACAAATTTTCTAATTTATTTCTACATAGTATCTGGAGAGCTGTTGATTCTTTCAAATATGTGCTATCGAATTTCTTCATAATATCAAACGCCGTTTCTTTATCACTTATGAATTCCATTTGTTTGTTTGAGATCGCACTATAAATATAATTTATAGCTTGCACGTCTTTTTCGTCCCAATCAACTTTGTCCGCATCCACTTTTGCACGTGTAACTACAATATCACACTTTTTCATTTTAAAATACATTAGTATGCGTTTCTTCCAATTGCTGTATTCTTGCCCATCAAAAATCGGTATTTTTACTTCCTGCATGTTTTCTTCCTTTTTATCTTCTTTAATTTCAATATCAAAAAACTCTTCTTCACTATCAGTTCCACTTGACTTTTCACTTTTTACTTCTCGAGGCTCTGTCTTTACACTCATGCGTTTTTCTTTGTTCTTGCGCTTACCATGCGCTAAACTTAAAATCACTTTTCCTTGTCGTGGAATTTAAAGTGTGTTACTGCTCTCACAAGGAGAAACAGTACCGCAACTAAAAATAACGACAACAACCAAGCATTCTGCTACCATGTTGAAATAATAGGTGAGGATGGATGAGACACAGGGCTTGTTCAAATAAGCCACTCTGGATTAACTATAACAACCTTTATTGTGCAGCTCTCTCCATAATACATCTGCTCTCGGCAGAGGACGGCGAACGAGTGAGTGCCCGCTTCGGCCGCTCGCTCTCGCTAGCTCTCCAGCTACGCTCGCGTGATGGCGCCACGCATGCGCTCTCTATTTCGCACGCTGACATAAATGTACACGTATTCTAACAACATATAAAGCACGATTAGTTGTTAGAGGCTTCCAACAAAAGGAATGTATTGAAAATGTCTATTCACCAGTAGGGAAAATGCAAACTTTGAAAATTTTATCGTCAAATTGTTGTAAAAACAATTTATACATAGAGCAAATGGACGTTGAAACTGCTTTTATGAATGGTCATGTAAAATACGAAGTATATGTTGATGAGCCGAAAGGTTATGTATCAGGTAAAAATAAAGTCTACAAATTAAAAAGGGCACTTTATGGTTTAAGAGAAAGTCCAAGAGCTTGGTATGATTGTTTTTACAAATATATAGAAAAGTTGAGTTTTGTAAGAAGTAATTATCAATACTGTCTATATGTAAATAACACAAACAAAGATCCAATATACATATTGGTTTTTGTAGATGATCTTTTAATATGTTGCGAAAATAAAAATATGATAGACGAAATTAAAGAAAGTTTAATGAAAAGATTTTCAATGAAATATTTAGGAAAAGTTGGAAATTATATTGGAATTGATACTGACCATAGTAAAGATAGAAATAAAATGACCTTAAGTCAGACAAAGTACATTGAGTCTTTGGCTGTGAAATACAATCTAGAAAATGCGAAGTTATATGATAAGTCCTATGGAAGCAAATTTAAAATTAGAACAAGCTAAAGAAATAGACGAGAGTATAAAGTATAGAAATTTGATTGGTGAATTGTTGAACATAAGTACAGGCACGAAGTCAGATATAACATATTCTGTAAATTACTTAAGTCGATACCAAAGCTGCTATCATGCAATGCATTACAAATATGCGATGAGAATATTGAAGTATCTATAGAAAACCAAAGATTTAAAATTGACCTATTATGATAATTTGCAAAATGAGACGTTAGATTGCATGGTAGATTCTGATTATGAAGGCGATAATATCGATAGAAAATCAACAGGATTTATAATTAGACTGTATCGAAATTTGATATTTTGGAAAACAGATAACAAAACAATGTAACCAAATGCTCAACCTTTGCTGAGTACACTGCAATGTCAGAAGTAGTAACTGAAATATTATCTATCAGAAGCTTATTAAATGAATCATTTGATGTAAAATTTGAAAAACCTATAAAATTGTATGAAGATAATTCAGGTGCAGTTGCAATTGCAAAGTATGGAAATTTTACTAAGAATTCAAAGCACATGGAAGTGCAATACCATTACATAAATGAAAATTACGAGAATGGAATAATAAACTTGTAAAAATTGATACAAGTTTGAAATTAGCAGATATGTTGACAAAGAGTCTAGACAAAACAAAATTTGTGAAAAATAGAAATGCATTGGAGTTGATTATATAAAATCAGACTCTAATTAAGAAAAAAGGATTGTGCAAGGTTGAGGAGATTGTAGATTTAAGGAGAGGTGCTGTAGTATATGTAAATGCTACGCTCCTGAACATAGTGACATGCATGTGAGAGTGTATGAGAGTACTGAGAGCGCCGACAGAGCATGTAAAACTAGTCGCCACGAGAGAGCCATGAGAGTCGGATGCGTGCTTACGAAATGTAACCTATAACACCAAGTAGCTAATAAACATACTTTATATATTAACAATAAAACCTCAACTTATTAATATCCCCATATAACAACACATATAAACGTGGATTACTCACATTATATGGTATTTCCGACCATACATATTTATCTACTTCATCAGCGTTATGTAGTTTATCTTCTGCATTTAAAAACCGCTGCCAATTCTTTGGCACTTAGCTTCCTCAAAACAATTTATCGATTCCTTTCATTAAATTGAAATTATAATAATAAATTTTTCACAAAAAAAAGTAAAAAATTTTCTAAATTAAATTATCTCAAATTTATGACTTTTAAAAAATACATTTTCATATTAATAGAATATTTTTGTAAGATTATATTAATATAATTTTTTAATTTTATCTTATTGAAGAAGAAACTATTTGTTATTAATAATTGATGATTTCCAAATTGACTTTTTTACAATTGCCCACCACTTAGTTTATCTGAATATAGTGTACAGCATTTATGATGCATTTATGAGCAAGACGATTGGTTGATTTTTACTCCTGTTATCGCGTCCGAAAGAAAATTCCCTTGTTTTCAAAAATATTTTTTTTCTCTGAAACAAATGAAGATAATCACTTGAAATTTTAACCAAATATAGTCTTCAATGAGTGTTATAAGTGGTTAAAATTTTAGGTCGATAAATCAACAATCCTCTGAAAAAACGCAATTCGAAAATTAAAAAGAAAAATTTTTAAACTCAAATATCTTTAATCGTAATTGACCGATTTTTTTGGGCAACGAACTCGGTTCGAAGATATAAAAAAGCTATCTCTGTGCCAAATTTCAAGACGATTGGTTGATTTTTACTCCTGTTATCGCGTCCGAAAAAAAATGCAATTTTTTTCAAAAATATTTTTTTTCTAGAAAAGAAATGAAGATAATCACTTGAAATTTTAACCAAATATAGTCTACAATGATTGTTATAAGTGGTTAAAATTTCAAGTCGATAAATAAAATATTTTTTGAGAAATTAATTTATGAAATATAAAAATGTTTTCCTTAATAACAAATGACAGAGTAAAGATAATTCAACTTTTAAAAAAACAAATTATAGGTAATTTGAAGACCTTTCAAAAATAGTTTACTATATTATGTAATAATGGCTGTATGATATGAAAAAATCAAAAAAACTGAAAATTCAAAATCATTTTTTGGTTATAAAACAAAAGAAAAACGATAAAATGAAAAAATAGGTTAAGCTATCTCTATTCTATGTCCAAACGAAGAGAATAAGCCCTCATAGATGAAAATCGGTCAATTCGTTCAAAAGTTATAGCCGGTACACACACACACACACACACACATACAGACACGAAAATTTTTGTTCGCAAAAACATCGGATATTGGTGCCAAAAGTCTTAAAAAATATTTTTAAACATTTTTTGTTCCAAAAATTTTTTTCACCATTACAAAGCTTCCTCTTTGAGGAAGCAAAAAATCAGCATGTGTATTTTGAAATTCAATTACGTAAGTGAAGGCTATACATTATCCAAAAATGCATTTATTTACCATTTCATTATTCAATTCTTTAACTTTTTTATTAAATACTCTAACTACAATATCTGGTGGGTCAATGGCCCTTTCATTAATAACGAAACCACTAAGACCGAATACAAAAACTATGTTAAAATACTAAATAAGGTTATAAATAATGCCAAATTATTGCGAACAAATCCGACAAAACTGCAATAATTTGAGAAATTTATGGAAAATAATAAATACTAAGTTAGGTAAGAATATACAAAAAGGTAATAAAATAAACCAAATATATGATAAGAATATGCAAAAAGTCAATAACCCTAATAAAATAGCGAATACAATGAACGACTACTTTTTTAATATTGGTAAAGAATTAAGTGGAAAAATACAACAACCTCTCAATACCGTCATGTATAATTAAAAAATAAAATCTAGAACTATTTTCTTAACACCAACTAACCATCACGAAGATACTAAAATCATTAACAACATGAAGCTGAAAAATGGTGAAGTTGATAATATAAATGCTATAATGCTTAAAACGGCATCATACTATATCGCAATACCACTGTGCATATAATTAGCCTTTGCATTGAAAAAGCGGTCTGATCAGAGGCGCTTAAAAAAGCAGAAATAATACCTATACACAAGGCGAATAGTAAAAATCATGCAAGTAGTATAATGACTGGTATAGCGAGACATATCATATTACAAGGGGGGAGGGGGGCACCCCGTGTCGGCGCCGCGGGTGGGGTCATTAAGTTAAGTGTTATGTAAACAGTAACTGCACGGTAGCTAATGACTCATGTCAAGGGCCCATGTCAATGGGGCTATTGTTTTCAAAACCGCTACTGTTTTGTAAACAAGCCACCCATTAACAATGGGTAATTAGCTACTGTTTACATAACAGTTATACCCTCTTGACACCTCCGTGTAATATGATACGCGCTATACCAGTCCATGTACTAGAGAGAGAGAGAGAGAGAGAGTACGCACGCATCCACCCACGCACAACCACCCACCCACCCACACCCCCCCACACACCCACATCCACCCACCCACAGAGAGAGAGAGAGATGGCGCTCGCACCCATCCACACCCACCCACCCTCACACACAGAGAGAGGCACAGAGAGAGAGAGAGAGAGAGAGAGACAGAGAGAGAGAGAGAGACAGAGAGAGAGAGAGAGAGAGATAGATAGAGAGAGAGAGAGAGAGAGAGAGAGAGAGAGAGAGAGAGAGAGAGAGAGAGAGAGAGAGAGAGAGAGAGAGAGAGAGAGAGAGAGAGAGAGAGAGAGAGAGAGAGAGAGAGAGAGAGAGAGAGAGAGAGAGAGTTCCTTTGTGTGGTGCAGGTATGCGTTAGCATCCCTACTCCATCGTTGGTCCGTCGAACTGCGCAGCGGGAGTCCCAAGTGGTCAAAGTATAAGAAATAGTTTTGTATACGTAATAATGAGTTTATGGCCCCGAAAAGGGCCGTTTTTGTGTTAAGTTTTAATTACATCGTGAATAACCTTGTTTTTTGGGAAAGGAATTGGTATTGGTGGAAAAAGATTTATATCGCGATGAATCTTTATCCGTCGACGAATAATCTTTCTTTTCTTTATCGATGAGAGGCTGTTTATCCTCTGATGTCTGCTTGCTAAATGGCGGACCCATGATGTGTGCTCTGTGAAGGTTGCAGTCCTTCAGCTCTCGCGCCGATGCTACTATTAGCTTATATGTAAGGCCAAGTGATTGGTGGTGGATGGGGATAGAGCGGAAGAGTAGGTGCTATGAAATAATGAAGAAGAAGGCAATTCAATTAAAATTTGTATTTATTGATTAATTATTAACAGCCTCGTACACATCTTTTTCTAGTGTCGGTAAATAAAGACATTTTATTTCTACAAATAGTCTATCCACATTCGAATTACCAAAGTTTGAATAAATCATCCGGTTTTTTACATTAGATATTAATTCGTCTTTGTGGTCGTTGAAAAGTTTAAGAAATGTGGACCCGTCGAAACATTTATCAAGTTCGCGACTGTTCTCGTGCATTTTCAAACTGTCTATCATTACATCATACATGACATTAACATACGTGGACATATCCTCTAACTCGCGAAGACGAAACTCTATACACTCGCGCATGCTTTTTAATATTAGAAAAGTACGTCGCATGATCACAACACTTGGAAGACTCTCAACTTTTCTCTTCTTTCGCGCCGGTGTACTCGCGTCGTCGTCGTTGTCATCTGCGTCGACGGCCGTGATGATTGACTCTGTATCGATGCGCAATCCGTCGTTGGTATCCCAATCTTGCACCTCATGCTGATACCGTCGTCGGCTCCGTAATGACACAGGCTCCACTGTTTTCTTTTTCTGATTGATTCCCAGTACTCTCGAGTTATAAGCGGTAGTCAAATTAATCTCGTCCTCAGTTAGGTCGATTTTTGTAAACTCTTGCTTGTGCCCGTACAGATGATACATTACTGCAGGAAAATGCGTGGTGAATTCCTCCCACGCGGTGATTCCCATTGTTATGTATTTGCGTGGCGAAGTATCGCCACCGAATTGAATCACTGTACGGAAATGCCCACCGTAATATTGCAATCCAAGGTATGCAAATTTCGAGTGAGACTTATTGAGCGCGTAACTTGTGTTAAAAAGCAAGTTTTGCGGAAGATCGTCTTGATTCATTTTAAAATAGCTGTCACAAACTTGTTTTAAAAAAGAAATACTAATGCTCATGGCTGAAGCAATGTCGTTGTACGATTGCACTTTGTGTGTGTGTGTGTGTGTGTGTGTGTGTGTGTGTGTGTGTGTGTGTGTGTGTGTGTGTGTGTGTGTGTGTGTGTGTAAAGAAATACTGAGGCGTGCTTTCTACAGCTGATTTGGCTGCTGGTGCTGCTGGTGCTGCTGGTGCTGCTGGTGCTGCGTGTTCTACTAGACTGACGTAACGTCGTCGGTTGCGCTATTCGTTTGGGTGTGTGCCTCGAGAGGTGGTAGGGGACGCCGACAGTGAAGGATGGCGGCGCATCCAATGAGAGCACGTGTATGACGCAACGTACCCGGTGGTGGGGAAAGGTGACGAGAAAAATATTAGGTTTATGGTTGTACCCAATGACTGTGGAAAGCGTTTCCAATAATTGTCGTTATGAATGCGTCCATTGTTTAGCGTTTTCAATCACGTACTCTCGACAAAGATTTTCGTGAGAAGGAAATGCGTGCTGTGACACATAACAGCGTTAAGTGGTTCTAAGCACAGTTCACCCTGGCCATGAATGCGTCAATTGTTCAACGAATTTAACGGACAGTTACAAGAGTGTGCTCTCGATTTTACGATATGTGTGTGTGTGTGTGTGTGTGTGTGTGTGTGTGTGTCTGTGTGTGTGTTTAACTGATTACGAGTCAAAGCGTATACATGATAAATTTTTCACATAAATGCATTCTTTGTTTTGTGAGAAGGAAATGTGTGCCGCGACATGTAACTATTTATGGTTGTACCCGATAACTGCGTTAAGTGGTTCTAAGAACACTTCACCCTCGCCATAAATGCGTTCTTTGTTCAACGTTTTTAAGTTGCGCGTGAAGAAAATGTGTATATGATGATAAAATTTTTCACGCGTAAGTATTTCGTAATAAAAGAAAACGTTTTGAATACTCTCTCGCGGGAGGAAAATGAATTTAACTGATTTTTTTTCTCAGCAGTGGGAAAATGAAAGGTCTGTAAATGAAAACATGATTTATATATTTTTTTGTTTATTCGATCAAACTTACAAACTATGAATACATAAACTTACATACTATGAATACATAAACTTACAAACTATGAATATATAAATTTTGAAAAGAGACAAAAACTTACAAACTACGAATACATATGGTTTAACCGGGACAGACACAAGCGATGCTTAAAATTAACTACGAATAGATAAAATCGCATTTGAACCAGGGGCTGATTCATTTCAGTATTAAGATATTACACGTAATGAACAATCACGCATACATATATTAGCTTACAAATCTAGGCCCAACAATGCAAAATATATCTTAAAGTTAGAGAGATTAATAATGAGTCATTGGCCTACATGCCTGAGTGCACGAGCCGCACCCTTGTGAAGTAGCACGCGGGAAATTGTACGCACGTCCTTCTTTTTTTAATTTTTTGTTCTTTATAATGTTATAAAATTTAGCAGCTATTTTGTCGTTGGCGCGAGCATCCGTCGTAAAGATGTTACAAAATTTTCGTAAAGTAAACCCACTACACATAAAATGCAAAAACATGACGCAATATTCACCGCACACTTTAGAATCGAAACTTTGCAACTTCTTCTTGTTCCACCTGAATCACTTGCAATTTCTTCTGAGTCGATCGAGATGATGTCGCAACGATGGTGGTAGTCCATAGCTATCGAAATAGGTACCTCTTGCATGACTGTCTATGTAGAAAGCTACCCAATGAGAGCCGGGCTTGTCCGCTGTGTCGAGATTTGCAATGACCGCCGATGGACCGCTCAACCGGCTTGGTATGTGATTGGCTGCATAAACTCCGAGCGAATTAGCAGAGAAGCCGCAGATGGCTCGCGTTATTTCATTCGTGTTCATTTTTTTTTTCAGTCAGAGGATGTGTCGCCCTCGATGGCTGAGTAGTATATCTCATTATTATCGCTGCTGTCACTATTTGTATCTCTTTGCTCGTAAACTGCTGCAAGGAACATTTCACTTTCCACTTTTTCTTTAGGAAGCGCTTTCCATTTCGCAGGAAGTATCGAGCACAGCCACTTTTTTAGCTGATGAACTTTGTAAAGAGCACAAAACTCTTTTTTGGCCAAAAAGATTTTGGTTGAATGCGTGGCGCACAGCGTATTGTCTGGGAACATTTTGTTGAGCTTTTTAAACGATGGTGAATTAAATTTTTCCAAGTTGATGACGCTGCGTCCGAAAAGCGCTTCGATGTATCGGGCCTTCTCCTCGCCGCCCACAAAAATTGTTCGCGATACTCTGGCAATGTTGTAAAGATGCCGATGTGGTTGGCGAAGCGTTACTTCAGCGTCAAACCAATGAACACCGTGAATTTCGACGGCTAGAAAGGGGTTTGTCTCTTTGACATCGTCCGGCAAGTCGGCAAAACTATGCGGCGCTTGCACTATCCAATGATCACTAATTTTTTTTTGCAGGCACGCGATAGCTACTTCCTTGGGCAGAAACTTTTTTTCCGAATCACGAAAACCTTGAATATCGATTACGTAGTCCATTTTATATAGAGGCGCGTGTTCGCGTGTAAGAGAAAAAGCGAAGTAACGCGAGAGAGCGCCGCATGTGAGCGCCACGCTTCCCCCTCCACTTTTTATGACTGTGGCAATGTGATACGTGGCGCATCTCCAGGCCCGTCGTCTTCTGCTCTTGCGCTTAGGCGCTGAAATCCGTTAAAATTTGTCGAGTGGAGTCGATTTCGAGAACGTTATCGTACTCTGCGTAGACAATGCAGTTTATTGTAACAGTCGGCGCCGTCGCGAAGCCCACTTCGATACGCACATTGCCCGAGCGTACGAGGTTCCAATGAGAGTGGCAATGCGCTGATAAATCGGGTGTGAGATCGAATGCCGTAAGAAAATACCCCATTGAATAGTTGTAACGGTTTATGCCTAGGCCCTCATTGAGAAAATGTATCCCTGTGCCTGAGTAGAGTGTTTGGAATGCCTCGATAAGCGTTGCGCTGTTGCCTGTAAAGTGCGGTTGTAACGGTTTGCTTGGTATTTGGACCCCGTCGTTATATAGCGAGAGATAATTTATGTCAAAGTGTTGAAGTTGAATGGGTTTAGCGCTCGATTTCCATTGAACGCTTTGTTATCGACGAAACCGATGATTATATGTTTCGGCAGTTGACCAAGAATCTCATTATCAATGCTATCGCCTAGTATACCAGTGTGAAGCGTAAATGTTTTCACCTCGACACGCGTAATGGGGTATTTGGCTGTTGCTTTGGCCAGTTTATTGGCGTGTGCGATCAAAATATCAGGATTTATCTTGACACGACGAACAATGAGGGTAGCTTCTTTTATTTTTATTCCAAATCGGCCGTCGTTTGTGGAATCCATCAGGCAAAATGCATCCTTATTACTCACCAGACGTACTCTCATTTCGATGCCATTGATGAGGATTTTATCCTGATTAAACAAGTCGCAGTGCAGATGTCCAATCATATCGAATGCATGACCCTCTTTCGTAAAATATTGCCTCTGTACGAGGCCTTTGTTCGAACCGATTGCTTGATTTTCCGCCACGCCCTCCATACAGCCGTGTGTATCATCGTACCAAAGGCTCGCGGTGAGATTAGATTCTTTGGCAGCGGGGGAATAGCTCAGCAGTGACTCTATGTAAGCTCTGTACGCGTACATGTTGTTGGGCGGTGAGGTGAGCTTTTGATTGAGAAAAATATCGATTTAATTGAACATTGAATAAAGAAGATTGTTTACAGGGCCAACTTTTAGATTTGTGTCGACATCGTCGTTGGGGAGTATTTGCGCCTTGACAAAGAGCATGGTGTGTGCGAGATCGATGTAATGCTCGCTGGCACTAGGTACGACAAATTCGATGGGCGCATCGCCCTCGTCGCTGATCGAAGAGACGGGCTTATAGTTCAAAAAACTGCTGCCCTCGATGGAGGTTTGAGTAGATGGGAGGGAGAAAAGATCGAGTTCGCTCGACATACACTCTGACGAGTGAGAGTGCAAGAAAGACATTTTCAAGATTTATTTTGGACCGAAAATATCGTTAATGTCCCGAAAAGCGAGGGTTTTCCGCGTTCTCCTGCTCGCTTTACGAGTCTTGCGCGGTGCGGCTGTCAATTTTTTCTTACGCTTGGTCCGCGAGGTACGGGCGCTTGCACGTGCCTTTGTCGACTGCCGTTGCCGTTTGACGTACCTGGTAGTTTTATACCCTGACCCCTTCATGATTTCGCTAATTTTCTCTGCCGCTTTTCTTTTGAGATGGCGTCCCGATTCTCCGGCTCTCGATTTTATGGTCTCCTTGAAATTGACACCATTGTTTGTGACATCGTCTATGATTTTCATACCTGCGCGCAAGGTCTCTTTCCCAACGGCCTTAGCGCCACTCCTGACGTATGGCAGAATGCGGCGAAAGAGGCCCCCCAACCAAGAGCCAACACCGCGCCCTCTCTGAAAGGCCGAGCCAGCGAAAACGCTTCTTACCCCACTCCCGCCACCTATCTGCTCATCGTAGTATCTAGTATAATGTGAAATCTCAGTGAATTCGTCTGAAATGGAGTGTCACGGTCAGCGTACCGTACTCGAATGGAATGCGCTGTCCCAGCTGGACTCTGATATCGATGATAATATTGTGAAAATTGTGATAGAGAAGCGGTATGTAGTGGGCGGGTGTGAAACGCTGCACAGCACTGCAGCCGTATCTGAATTTTGAGTTATCCAAGGGAACGATGCGCAAGAGCGAGGCCTGTGTGTCCTCCACTGTGTAGAGTTCACAAATATCTGTATAAACGTACAGTTGGTCGGGAATGGCACGAGAGAGCGAGGCTGGTCTCTCGGCTACAATTTCCCGCAGCGCACCATGGTTAAAGGTCGTAAACAGAATTTTTTTCCCGGGTTCGTCATCGAACCCAAAAATGCGTAGAATTTTTTCGTTGAAATGAGTCGCATGTGGCTCTTGACAGGCGCACTAGCCATTGCTCTCCTTCACGGGTTCAAGCATGTGATGCTTATAAGTGTCATTCGAGTTATTTATGGCGTCTGCCAGCTATTGAAGAGAGTCGTAAATGCCGACTGGAAAATAGCAGAATGTTTTGTCACTCTGTTCGTCGTCGTTCATGGCGAACAAACTAAAAGTGTAAAAGGTATCATTGTCTTGAAAATGCACGATGCTACATGGTACGTGAATTTCCACCAGTCCGAAGTGCCACTCTCCGTGTAATTTGATCTCGCGTGACAAGTGGGTGGTGAAACAGCTGGTTGTGTTATCGGCAAAGTAAGCCATACTGCTGTTGCTAGGCAGTACCATGTAAAAATCTTCGTTCGCGTCCATGTCTGCTCGTGGTTTTCTATGAAATGCTCTCGAGTTGACTCGCTTTCACCCAAGAATTAAATTTATCGGGATAGCCTAGCCACTTGACGAGCACTTGTTTGTTGGTGCCACGACCTTTCGTGCGCACAATACGCTCGAGTTTGAAGCTCTTATCGCCAGTCAGTCGATCGTGCCCGACCAAAACGAGCTCTTCGTTGTAAAAGAACCCGTCAATTATTTCTCCGTTTAAGTCCGCCAATACATATGTGTACAGCCCTTGCCGCGGAGATACGCGTATAATCTTGAAAATCTCCTCACTGAAATTATTTTCGTATCCGCGCTCGAAGGTGTTCTTTGTTCGACTGACACGGACGAGGTCACTCACAGCAAATTTACGGTAGGGCACGGCGGGGCGGCGATAATTGGAGCGCGTGCGCTTGGCCAGATTTTCGCGCGCTCGTGCAGCGTTGTAAAGGTTGACCTCTGCTGGGCGCATTCGCATACCGCTGTGCCGAGAATGATTGTACGCGTACACAATTTTTTGCAGAACATCGATGTATCGCTTGGTGTTTCAATGTGAGAAATATCTCCATATGCGCTCGTGCAGCGTTCTGTTGAGCTGCTCGACCACCGCTGCCTTGACATCTGGATTTCTAGCGACACGAAAGCCGATCTCCATGCGCTTGAGAAGATTTTAAAAAGCGGCGCCAAGAAATTCCTTGCCACGATCGGGCTGCACGCACATGGGCAAGCGCGGCTTCGCTCTGTCGGTAATTCGCTCAAAAGCGTCGGCAACGTTGCGCGCAGTTTTATCCTTCAGTGGTTCAACCCAGGCAAACTTACCGAGTACATCGATGACCACGAGAATATAGCAGTACCCGTCGTTGTAATCCTTTATCGATGTCAGCTGAAGTAGATCGCACTCCCACACGTCATCGACGTTCGTTACATTGTACGACAGGCGCGGGATTCTTCTTTTTATCGGGTGATGAAGCGTGTAGGCATCTTGATTGCTCAGCCACGCATACATTTTTTTCTTCTCCTTCTTGGCATTTACGCGAAGAAGGTTTCGTGCACCCGCGTAACCCGCCTCATGCTGGAGATCGTAGTATTGTTTTCCGTATGGCATCTTATCGCTTATATATCAAAGTGCATCCATTTTTTTCTTCGTCTGCTTTTTACTGCGAGTTAGCATGGGCGGGGGTGCATTATTTTCTTCGATGTCTATAGTCTGTTGCCGCGGTAAACGTCGTTTGGCCGTATTCGCTGCTGCAGTCAAAATCCGCCCAATTTTCAAAACTTTGGGATTTTCGATGAGATTAACGGGCGTCTCGCTTGTTTTGAGAAATTTTGCAAACTCAAAGCGCCCGACAGGCGGTTCTTCCTCCTCCACACGCGGGCTCTTTTGCAGTGTGTCGAGAAGTAACTCGATTATGCTCGAGCGCGCCACTTGTCGGCCATCGATGCTCACAGTGCCTGCATTGTCCCACTTTAGATGCTCGGGAACCGTTGTCCTCCAGTGCCGAAGCAAGAGTCGCGCTTTTGGCGCGAGTACTTTGGGTATACCTCGGAGAATGGTCTCCTCGCTGAGCGGCGCGAGACTCTCTTCGATTTCGTCTACCCCGTAATTCGTCTCGCGCCGCTCGGCGATACGCTCGTTGTCGCGGAAAAAAAGATAGCGACGTAAAATCTGCAAATAATTCAGACATTTTTCGTAATCATCGCGCGCTGCCTTCGAGCGTAAAACGTCGTACATTTCGGTGTCCAAGCGAGAAAAATTATCGCCATGCGTTTGTAAACTTTTTTCCTCGACATCCGCGGTCGGGCTCGCGGCCATCGAACCTTCTGGCACGAGAATCATTTTACGCGCGTGTTCCATCTTATTGCGTGTCACGCGAGCCAAATATTTTCGAAATGAGAGTACTCACGATTGGAGCTAATAAGATAGGCAGGAATGATCCCCCGTTCTGAATAATCGCTCGTTTCTTTGTACGCCAATCGGTGTTACCACTCAGGTGCGATAACTTGCGCAACGTGTGTTTATGTTTGCTCAATCGTCTCTTCTCGCTATCCGATAATTTTACGACCCCGTGTAAAACATTCAACACGCACTCGCATATGCACTTGACAAGGGGTTTGTCAGCCGCTCGGGCTATGGCCGTGCGATGTTTCTTATCGCCGTGGCAGAGCACGCCGAGTAGCGCGAGATTTTTCTTGGAAAAATGTTTACCGCGTGGTAACGTGCCGCGACAAGAGGTAGTTCGTTCGTACGGGGCCATAGTTATTTCCCGACTGACGTTCGGCGGGCCAATCAGCGTGATTTAAAGTATTTGGGCACGTATGCGTAATGCGCACTATCACCGGGGAATATGTTTGCGCGAAATCTAAACTCATCGAGACAGTCTTGCGAGAGATCTATAAAGAGATAAGAGTGTGGCACTCGCGTAGCGTCTATGTAGGCTTCGCGGAGAAAACCCGAGACTTCGGGATGGATTTGGCGCGCGAGATGCTGTATTTGTGCCTTATCGCGCGGATTTTTGAACAGCACTAGGTACTTTGTATTTAAACTTATGTCACGCTGCACTTTTCCCTTGTGGAAAACATTTTGCGTTATGAATATCACGCTGATATTTTTGTGATGACTACCTTTCGTAAACAAGTCTAAAATAATGTCGCTCGAGGATTCTCGCATAAGATCATCGAGAATGAGTAATTTTTTCTTCTCGTTGCCCAAGGAATAGTCGCCTACCTGCGGGACTCCCCCTCTCGAAACTCAATGATAGGTCCATTGGACTTAACAGCTGTTCTGTAAGCCTCTTGCCATTGAGCGTAATAAAACAGTAAACGGTCGAAGCGTGCGGTACACATGACCGGTAAATGGGCGAGAAAGCGCTGAACAAAGCGTGTTTTTCCACAGCCTGTGGGTCCATACACACAGCAGGTAAACGGATGTTGCAAGCGTGTATCCATTCTTTTACGACCTCTAGCCACCGAATCAGACTGTCCCACGCTTTCCCAATCATTTTATACCCTTTTTCCCATTCGCGCGAAACATTATCTTCTGCATGATGCGCGGACGGGGCGGCGGCGCCGGCGGCGCGCGCGTGGGGACCAGCATCTTTACCGCGGTGATGAGCTGACGTGGCGACAAGCTGGTCGTGCGGGGGGATGGGCTGATCCGCGGTGACTAGCTGATTCACGCGCGCACGCGCGAGTTGACTAGGCTGTCCCCCGCCGCGAGAATGAGCAGGACTACCGCGACGACTAGCATGCACAAGCTGACGATATAGTTAACTATGAAACATGACACGACTTTGTAACTAGAATACCTTCTTAGTATATTTAACATGAAAACGCTATAAAACATTCTGTATATTACTTTGTTAAGAAAATATAACGGCCTATTATCATAGCATGCTTTTTTCAGCGTACTAATGCGAGGAAAGTGATGGATATTGGTAGAAATAATTTTGACAGGTAAATAATTTTTATTAAAAAGGACAATTTTATTTTACATAAATACACGCACTTACAAGTTTTTTATAAAATATACATACTATGCGTCGCTCTTATAACCAAAAGGTAGTGATACTGCATCGCGAAAGTATCTACGCTTCTTAAGTACTACGGAACACGACTTTTTTTCGTCGCGAGTGATGACTTCGTGCGTGCGAGTGCGTCTGATCGGTTTATATTTCAAAACGATGGGTTCTCTTTCGTTTTCAAAATACGCTGCGATCAAACGCGCGATGCTCTCGAAATTTATTATACACGAATTGACGCTATTGAGACTAATACCCTTAATCTTACAGCACTCGACAGTTTCCCCGGTAGAGGGTACGACAGCTTGGAAGCGATAAAATTGTGGACCCGCTGAGAGAAACTTTGTAATATAGGTACCCTCGCCGTAGGCCTTTAGCTCGTCTGTCATGTTGCCGAGTAAAGCACCCAGAGACGGAGTATACTCAGTAGGGTCATTTTTCTTACATGTGAAAATACATGAGTCTGTTTCCATGTATAGAACACGCGCTGCGGTGAGTTTTTCAATATAAGAATACAACTCGAGATGCGCCTGCGCGGTTGTATACACAACTATTGCCACATTTGTATTACCCGAAACATCGACGGCATCTTCGCGAAAGCGCCAATTCGTGTATAAAAGGTTCTCGTTGACCATAAGAACATCGAATACTTCTTTTTCCGCCGCTCTAAGAAGTTTTAATAGTCCCTCACGCGTTTTTATAATAGTCGTTTGTTTCATATTTGACCTTGGCCAAATTTTCCCCACAGCGAATTCAAACACAATTTCGCGACAGAACGCAGCCCCGGATTTTTTTCTATTTTTTCCGAGTCTAACCTTATCCCCTCGTCACGCTCGTACTCGCCGACATACCGTTTTCTACTCTCTTCGTCTGTACACCAAGCAGGCCAACCACTTGCCTGCTGCTTCAATCGGAGAAAGGTATTGACATACGGGGCAAACAGCCCACCCGCACCCGTGACAGGATCGAACTGCGTGGTCTCATACTGCCAAATAACAAATATTTCTGTGACGCAGTAGCCAAGTTCGATCGCCTTCTGTAACTCGCAGGCAATCCATGTGCCTGTAAATTCACGCTCAGCGGCTTGGTCGTGATGACAGTCGCCCGCAATTCCTCACAGCACGAGCGACAGAGTCCGAAAATCAGCCGAGAGTGCATTTTTATGGGTAACACAGGCAGCATCAAACTACGAGGTGGTAAAACCTTGAACTTTATCAGCCCTTCCACGCGCGATAGATCATTGTTTCGACCGCCAGTCAACTCCGTGCATTCTCCGCCGATATAAATGCGCGGATGCCCAATGGGATAACGTCCCCTCTTGCAGATATATGGGTAAAGAGAGCAAATATAGGTATATTTGATCTCTTCGTCCGGCGCGGTACTGCGAGAACGAAACTCGCGCGATCGCCCCGTGTATAATTTCACGCTCGAACTCGCGCTCGCAGTATAGCAGCCACTCTATAGATTGCTGCGAGTGCTTATCCCCGCGCCTATATCCGTTTGGCGGAATCAGGTC
Organism: Torymus aiolomorphi; assembly: GCA_036365515.1. Taxonomy (NCBI): domain Eukaryota; kingdom Metazoa; phylum Arthropoda; class Insecta; order Hymenoptera; family Torymidae; genus Torymus; species Torymus aiolomorphi. The sequence goes on along the minus strand of CM070877.1, from coordinate 100,192,742 downwards.
AATAGTTTTTGGCTACAAAAAATTTTTTTTAAAAACATACATACATGTGGACGCAATTGTACACGCGGAGACGAACGGGTCTGTTTGAGCGACTTCTATGAAAATTTCGCGAAACCGTATGTACGCGCGTCTCAATATTTCCACGTCCATTTTACAGTATTCGATAATCTCTTTTTGAAAGTCGAATACGTAGTTTGGGGCTGTATTCTCATACCACACGAGAAAAGCGGCACGTTCAGCCACAGACATAGTACCTGGGCAATAAAACTCGGGTGCGGGTAAAGGGCCCTTGTAGTGCTCATTCTCACTGGTATTGAAAAGGTGGGGGAAATAACCTTTCTTAGCGCTTGGGCAGTCCAAATGTCGCAGGCAAAGCACTCAGTTTCCATTGAAAGTAATTGATACTATCAATAAACTTTGTGCTCCCGTACTTTAGCTGCGTAATATTGTGGCCATTTAATATTACGCGCGGCGTACCACACTTGGAACTTTCCGCCAACTCTTTCAATATAAATTGAGAGTCGAATACCCGAGCATTGTGCGCTATACACATAATTTCGGCAAAATCTGTCTTTTCTCGCACACATAGCTCCAAGAGTTGTTTAACGGGATCGCGAGTGAAAATGAATTCGCGCACCCCGCAAGTGGGGCATTCTATTTGTATGTCGTCCACGCCGATGCAATCCGAGCATACTTGGTGCGCAACGCACAAATTAGGTACGTGAACGCGCACATTTTCGCCATACGGAGTGTCTTGTGTTGTCTCGAAATCATAAAAAATATAAAGATATTTCTTTTTTTTACCCGGGATGACAATTGGCTGATTGGCTGCATGAAGCACAAGTCGTTAAAGGCATGGTGCTTTTGACAGTGCCTACAAAAACTGATACCACACTCGTGTTTCCGCTGATACACGTTTACAATGTGCATGCAATTCTCACACAACCGCACAACGTCGCACACTTTTTTATTATTTTTTTTGTAAGAGCCTGCACGCTTGTGATTCGCGAAACACTCGTGACCGAAAAATTGTCGCCCAAAATCCACGCACTCTATCATTTCGACTTGATCGCTTCTGCATGGCGGTGAAACGTAACAGCACGCGCATGTTCGCGTACATTTGTGCTGATTTACGCAGCGGTATGCCTTATTACAATAAGAACAGAAAAAACGCGATTCCGCCGCTCCGAATAAATTAGTAATTAAATTAAAATGTCGTGCACGCTCTTCAAACATCAAATAAATAATACCGGCTAGTGGGGCATTTAATTCCCGGAGAATGTTTCGTCCATCAAGGAGCGGGGGTTCGCCGCTTCCAAAATTTTGTTTCTCGAAAACAACGAGTGCTACGCCACTTGCGAGAAAAAAATTTTGAAAGCTCACGAGCTCTTCAAAACCACAGCCATCACCCGGAATATTTATCCCAGCGGCGTTCACGAGACTTTCCGCGCGCTCTTTTTGCAATTTTCGACGCCCGTCGCGAATTTCATGCCATTCTGCGCGCACCTCATCGCAAGGCTGCGACTTGAGAGCCATGTATACCCTTCCGACCGCAAGCGCACGCGGTAAACATAAATTATCGACATTGTTAATAACAGCGATTGAGCGCTTTCGCAAATCGCTCAACTTTAAGCCACCACCCGCACCTACGGGCATTACTACATAGCACACCTATAACTCGAGTCCCTCTCCGATACCCAAAATTTCGTTACTCTGACTTATGGAACTTATTAAATTCCATAAATCAGCGTAATTAAAGTTCGTAACAGGCCTGAACGACAGCCCGCCCGTACCACGTGAAAATCGCTCATTACAAATTGTAATCCCGATTAATGTATGTCCTGGAACGCGTGTCGTTATATAATCGTGCATGTTCCTAATCGCGGCCTCTACCCATAATACGGGATTTATATCTGCGCGTGGCTCTATAATTGAAAATCTTACTCTATGGACCTGCACTCCGAAGCGTCGCAGGTACTGCTGTCCCTCAACCACAGCAGTGAAGCGCACGCCGGGGGGCCGTATGCTGTCGTAGTCTTCGGCATCATAAAGTCCTCACTGCCACCACCGCCTACCTGCACGGGTGAGCGAACCTCAGCTGTAACAAAACAAATGATGCCTTTTATTAAAATATATTAAAATACATTAATGGTTTTACGGTGAGGGATTTACTTTAAGGTTCTGCGGTACCCGCAAAGCTTTCTAATACTCTATTCACCAAATCCCGCAGATTGCTTTCTGTATACAAAGGCGAGGATTCGTCTTCGGCTTGGTCGCGAAACCATCGCTGGAGCCGTGCTTGGCGATTGTCTGATACCCGCTCGTATACCTTCCGCAAACGAGCAAGCTCGGGGAGCGATGCCACAATCTGCGTTAAAGACCGATCGCGACTTCGCACAACTACGCACGGAAAAATATTTTTAAAAAGGGCACATATTTTAAAATATAAGAATAAATATTTACTTACATTCGTTAACCACACGGTCGAGGCGCTCGGGTGTGTTGTACCCTGGGGCCGATTGGTTGGCGGTGGCACACAGCACACCCAGTATGTGCCGTCTTTCTCTGCGCGCACTCTCAGCAGTGGTGGAATGGTCGTCAGCCTCTACACCAGGTGGTTGACTTTCCAGAAACCGAAAGTCATCATCGATGAGAGGTAGACGATCGTACGCAGCAAGATACTCGCCTATGGCTTCTTCTTGAAGCTCGATCTCGTTTGCTACTTCTCGCGCTTCTCTTACAGCCTTCTCCTCCTCCTCCTCCTCCTCCAACTCTTCCTCCTCCTCCTCCATGTGATTAGGGATATCCCCTACAATTAGTGCAGGGCTTTCTACCTCTCGTGGAGGTTCTTCACTCTCCTCGGCGCCAGCATGCACATCGGCTATAATAATAGCAGGCTCAGCGTCTTCATCATCAGCATCACTGGTAGCAAAACTCAGAGTGCGTGCGACTGGATTAAACGTCCCCGCGGCGCGCCGCGAGTGTGTAGGCGTGCTGTCTTCCGCGCCGGAAAAATATGTAGCATCGCTCGAATCATCGTCATTTAGTAGACTCTCCAGAGCTGAAAAATAGCATGTCACTGATTATAAATTTTATAAATATTTTGAAATATTTTGAAATATTTTAAACTTACCAAGCCGCTCCGACCTTCCTTCGATTATGTCACTAAAAACTGGCAGACCACTTAATCCATGATTAAAAACAAACTCTTCGATTATCCGTAAAACCTCGCCGGAACGTCTAGAGCCCCGATATAAGCGCGCGATTGCGCGATACCCTGTCGTCCTAAGGGTCCTCTGTAATTGACAGATCAACTCGTCGCGAGTCATCCCGCGTAAGCGCTGCAACCACGCACTACCTCTACTATACCTCTCTCTACCAAAGAGCCGCAGTATGGCTTATCGCAGCGAAATTTTTACGAACGTATCCATCTCGGAGTTTCGAACAGACTGATACCGCTGCAGCGTCGCTTAGAGCTCTTATACAAACGCAGTCAAAAGCATGAGCGATAAAAAAAAATCAGCATCTCGTCACGTGACGTTCGTCAAACTTATTTTTCCTCGGAGCGTCCAGTCGCATTTTCCTAGGACCCGAGATGCCCGTAGTATAAAAATGCCTCTCTGCGCGCACGGAAAACAATAACGGTGCCCGTGACGACTGTTTGATAAAAAATCGTCATGTGGCGCGAAACAGCGCTTTTCCAAAGGAGGTCTAAGATGAACGATAAAAAAATAATGAGCCTTCTATACTCGAACATCGACACTGAAAAGGGATAGAGTTTCATGGCTCTCGAAACCAAAACATTTGTGACGCATCTATGGAAAAAGAATACATGCATGCGAGATAAAAATTTACAACGCACAGCTAATGGTCATGAAATATTGTTCTACAAAAAACATAGTTTATTACTTTCGACAGCACGGGTCAAACCCCTGTGCCGCGTCGTAGCTGACGTTAAAAGCAGTGATGCCAAAATGGAAAGAGCTATGATAAAAAATTGAAGAGTGCAGGAGCGCAGTGTTGTAAATGCCACTGAAAAATGACCTGACAAACACCCGCTAGTCGGGTGTATAAAAAATTTCTCTCGGGTTAACTACCCTTGGGTGAAAATATTTCCAGCACGGACGCAGGCCACTTTCTTCCTAACCCGTTGATGTGGAATTCCCGGCAATAATATTGGCCGGAACGGTTGAGTCATAAAAATTCGACGACTGTACCGCACAAAACGTCCACCACTCGTGCATCCCTACCATCACCGCTTCTTCCACGTGACCGAGGGGATGAGGTTGACCACGCACGCACGCCGGTTCAGTCTTCACCATGGAATCTAGCTGTGCGGGTTTCCAGATTATAGTAGCGGTTCTGTGCGAACTCTGCTATTACGCACAACGAGAGACCAAACAGATAGCAAGGGCTGAGAGCGACGCGGCCAACATAAAAAACGGCATATAGTGCGGCTTTAACGGACCCGCTGACCGACGGTTATTAAATAAGAAATGCAAATATATTTGCATTCGTAGCAAAAGTTTGGCTAAATGTCACGAAGACATTACTTCACTTTTGAGCGTGTGGCCTAAGGAGCGCAGAGCGGGGGTAGAAGCGTGGGCCTGTGCACAAGGGTCAGCGCTTCGGAGAGCCCAGCTAGCAGGCGCTAGCACTCCACAGTCGCACCCCACCGCAGAGGCCTCCCCACCAACGCGGCCAAGTCGCGACTCTACTCAGTGTTTAACAGAATCTGACAGCACCAGTATTCACCGAGCAATGGACCAAGAAGTAGCGAGTCTGCGAGCAAGGCTCGCAAGATATCATAAAAAGCTGGAACGTTATCGCGCCGGTGCCGTTCAGGCCAAGCAGATGATTCGACGCTTAGAGTCGAAAATAAAGCGCCTCGATCAGCAACAACGGACTCAAAGACCACCACCACCACCACCATCCAATAGCGCCAGCGTCAAGTGCAACGTGTGCGGAATTATGTTCCGCATTCTCAAGAGTGACCCGGAGGGCCGGTCATGGGAGCAGTGCTGGCACTGCAAAAACTTTAGATGCGGTGCCTGCCGCGAAAGCACGTGTAAGTGCCTTATAGGAATAGACACACCCGGATCGGCTAGCGTCGGATAGATTGAAGTATCGGTGAAGGCAAGCAGCGGATACACCATCAAAGGACGCACCAGCACCAGCAGCAGCAGCAGCAGCAGCACCAGTGTAAAAACAATGTGCGCATGTGGGAAGTGGACGCACATGAATGTACGCACCGTGACAAGTGAAATACGGTATCTACGAACACACGAAAATGTACGCGAGTGAGTGTGACGGCCATGGCGTCTGCGAACACACGTAAATGTATGTATGCATATTCGTGTGTGTATGTGTGTGCGTGTGTGTGTGTGCGTGTGTGTGTGACAATCGCAGCGTCTGCGTACGCACGTAAATGTATGCGCACGTGTGTGTGTGTGTATGCGCACGTGTGTGTGTGTGTGTGTGTGTATGTGTGTGTGTGTCTGTGCGCGCGTCAATAAATATTAATAAATAAATATATAAACGTTGTTTTACTCTCTACCCGCCACCTCTCTCATTCCCCACCTCTCTTTTCCCCCACCTCTCTCTTCCCCCACCTCTCTCTCTCTCTCTCTCTCTCTCTCTCTCTCTCTCTCTCTCTCTCTCTCTGTGGGTGAGTATGGATCATCTCTCTCTGTGAGTGGATTGGTGGCTGTAGGTGTATGGGTGGGTGGGTGTGTGTGTGTGTGGGGGTGGATGTGGGTTTGTGGGTGTGAGTGGGGCGGGTGGGTGGTCGTGGGTGGATGTGTGCCTCTCTCTCTCTCTCTCTCTCTCTCTCTCTCTCTCTCTCTCTCTCTCTCTCTCTCTCTCTCTCTCTCTCTCTCTCGGGGCAGCAGGCGTCGCCCAACGCTGGCACGGGCACCGGGCAGGTTGCCGAGCTGCAGGCGCCTGTCTCTAATGCTAGACAGGTTGCCGAGCTGCAAGCGCCAAATTGCTCGGCGGACTCGCTGCCTTCGACAAGTGCCTCCAGTGCGAGAGAGGAGACAAAAGCTGAGGAGTTGAGTTCTTCCCGTAGACAATCTACTTTCTCCTCCTCCAGTATGGTATTGGACTGCTCCATTTTTGCGGGGGTCACCCATGTTTTGCTGCCGGTAAGTACGATGGAGCTATTCTTCCAGCACTTCGGGGCACTCGAGCGCCAACTAGACGACATTAAGCACCTCATTAAGGGAGATCCTGAATCACGGGGCGTTTCCCCTGAGTCTTCTACAGGGGGCGCTACTGCTGGTTATGAAAATCTAAATGCCAGGATCTCCACTCTTGAGGGGGCTATGGCCAACCATTCAGGTATGCTAGGAGAACTGAATACTAGCATGAAGATGGTGCTCGAGTGTGCCGATGGCCTCAAGGGCGACTTAAATAAAGTCACTGCTGGAATTGAGGATCTCCATTGTGCTTGCCGGGAGCAAAATGCAACTTGTAATGGTGACAAAATTATTTTAAATGTAAATGAAATTGATAAGTGTACCGAAGTACCTATTGTACGCGCAAATGATGTCACTTTTCCCCACCCCGTTCAGTATCATCATTAAGAAATTCCCATCCTCGGTCGGATCGAGGGGCGGGGGTGGACTTCGGTGGCGGGGGTGTTGGGGGCCGGGAGGTAATCATTCACGGTATTTTAAAAGATGATGTTACAGCCTCCTCGGAGTCATTAAATGATATTGCCTTCGCGGTCCTCAATACCCTACTTCCGTCTTTCACACGGGATAATATCGCTGGAGTTCGCCTCCTTACGCCCCGCGGACCGCCCCGGGGCGGTGAATGTAATACGGAGGTGAGCTTGGGGTCGGGCTCCGGGAGGAGACCGTCGCCGTCCCTTGTTGTTCTGCTTTCCCAGGAGGGACTGGTTGGGGATGTGATGCGTGCCAAGCGTGCGCTCAAAAACAACTATTTTAACACCAACGACATTAACCCTCACCTCCTTGGTCGGGCGTCTGACTCTTGCATGCCGGGACGGAAAATTTATGTGAATGAATCACTGCCCCACGATAAATTTCAGTTGTTCAAAAACCTGAAGTCCATAGCACAGGGGCTGGGCTTTAGGTACGTCTGGCATGCGGGTGGCAGATTTCTGGCCAGGCGGAGGGGTAAGGAGCGCGCGCATGTATTTGCATCGGCTGCCGATTTGCAAGCCATACAAACGGCGTGTCAGACCGCCAACGGAACTAAACGGCCAAATACAAACGGGTCAAATACTGACAAGAACGAAGACGGTACACCACGTGACCGTACGGAGCCGGAACTGACAAGCAATTCGGTAGCGCCATCTTGACCAGTTGGGCTCGGAGATGCAGAGAAGGGGGGGAGATCCCTTAGGGTGGGGTTCCTCAATGTGAACTCAATTAGGGCTCATATTGAGGGGCTCCGTTCTCATTTATCTACCAACTCAGATTATGACATCTTTGGGATTGCGGAGACATGGCTGGGCTCGGTCGTGGATGATAGCCTCATTCAGATTCGGGGATTTAAATTACTTCGTCAGGATCGTAATGTGAATGGAGGGGTGTCGACCTGTATGTGCGCAATACACTTAAAGTAAATACATTGGCTGTTTCTAATACTCAGGGCCCGGGTAAACCAGGGATCCCGGAGTATTTATTCTGTAGTGTACAGCAGGGTGACTCTCCTCCGATTCTGATAGGTGTCATATACAGACCCCCTAAGATTCCCATGCAGAAGGACACCGATTTATTTAACATCTTACGCGATCTCTGCAGAGACTTTAGTCACAAAGTCATCATGGGAGATCTGAATGCGGACCTGTTATCTGAGACCGATGACGCTAACACTATTAAGCGTTTAACGGAGGAGCTAACCTTGCAGTTAGTCCGCCATGGCCCGACTCATCACACCCCATCCTCTCACACCTGGATCGACGTGATGTTGACAGACGAAAACGATACAATACGGGACTTTAAGAATGAATGGTTGCCCAATCTTGGTAAACATTGCATCATAGATGTCACTATAGATGTTTTTACTCCTACTCTCCCTAGAGAGTCTTTCACGTATCGAGATTTCAAAGGTATTGACACACCATCCCTTCTAGATGTACTCTCTCGAAGTGATTGGGCGGCCATGAATTCTATTGAAACCGATTTGGAGGGAGCGCTGAACATTCTTAATGAGAATCTAAATGTAGCTATTAATAATTTGGCGCCACAAAAGGTGGTTTGCCCTAATAAGAAACATGCTCCTTGGTTTGGACCGGAGCTGAGGCAACTCATTGACAAACGTGATGCTACGCACAGGCGCTACAAACGCACTGGTCGAGCGGATTTGCGTGATGAGTTTCTTCGGCTCAATAACGAGGTAGATGCGCGATCATCTCAAGAGCGAAGTGCCTTCCTTATTAAACATCTTTCGGAAGCTCTTGATGATAATAAAAACATTTGGAAGGAAATGCGTAATTTTGGCCTCATACCTAAGAAAAAAGAAGATGAGTTATTTGGATTTTCTCCGGATGAGTTGAACAATCACTTTGCGGGAATCTCAGCCTCTCCTCACGAAAATCTCGAGGAAGCAATGAATACGATTTTATCAGCTGATGATGAGGGATTCTCTTTCAGTCCCATTAACCTCAGCGACGTTGTCCTTGCTATATCCCACTTTTCCTCTCAAGCGAAAGGTGCTGATGGGATTCCGCAAAACGTGATAGTGAAAGCTCTACCGATTATTGGCGAGTATGTTGTTAAAATATTCAATACCTCTTTTGCTCAGGGCGTCTTTCCGAGTACCTGGAAACAGGCACAGATCTTAGCTTTGAAAAAGTCCTCGACTCCAGAGAGTGCTGCGGACTTTCGTCCGATAGCACTTCTCTGCTTCCTTTCCAAGGTGCTCGAAAAGATTGCCCACGGACAAATCACGGAGTATTTAGAGAAAAACAAAATTTTAGATCCCCTCCAGACCGGTTTCAGAAAACACCACAGCACACAGACTGCGTTATTAAAGCTGACTGAAGACGCACGCATGGCCATGGACAGAAAGAAGGTGACGCTTTTGCTCCTTTTTGATTTTAGCAAAGCATTCGACACCATCTCACCTATGAAACTTATATGCAAGCTTAGACGACTGGGGTTCTCTAGGATGGCTCTCCTGTGGGTAAAATCATATTTACAAGGCCGGACCCAGATGGTGATTTCTAATAAAAATGGAAATTCGGATTGGTTGGACACTAATCTGGGTGTCCCACAGGGTTCAGTCCTGGGACCACTGTTGTTTAGCTTGTATGTAAATGACTTACAGGACTTACTTGACGGTCGCGCGGTAAGTCACCTTTTCTACGCGGATGACCTCCAGATCTATCTACATACGACCAAAGATAAATTCCGCGAGGGCATGGCTCGATTGGCGGAAACGGCACGGCTTGTTGCTGAGTGGGCGGTGAGCTCTGGCTTGCGTCTCAACCCAGGCAAAACGAAGGCAATATTTTTTGGTACAAGAAAGAACGTGAATGATATAAATTCATGGAACTTGCCTGGAATTGAGATACAGGATGGAGCGATCGTCCCATTTAGTGACTCGGTCGTGAGTCTCGGTGTTACACTTGACAGTAAACTCACTTGGAAGCCGCAAGTTGACTCCATTACTAAGAAAGTCAATAAATCCCTCTACAGCTTGCGGTTTATTAGGGATTGTACCACCGAGACTTTACGGAAGAGGCTAGTCGAGTCCTTAGTCCAACCGTATCTGGATTATTGTGCTGTGGTATACCTCGACGCTTCGGACGAACAGAAGCTACGTCTACAACGACTTAGTAATTCAGGTATGAGATACATCTTTGGGGTTAGGCGGGACGAACACATCACTCCCTACAGGAAGCGTCTCGGCTGGCTACGTATGGACTCGAGGCGGCTCTATTTTGAAGCCCTTTTGCTTTTCAAAATCACTAGACTACGTGAGCCGGAATATTTAGTACAGTTCTTTAAAGCCCATGTGCCGAGGCCTTCCAGTAGAGGCGTCCCGCCTGAACTCAATATTCCCAATGTGAGTACTGAGACGGGTGCCAGAGCATTTCAAGTCCATGGAGCCCGTCTCTGGAACTCCCTCCTCCGGCCTCCGAAATTCTCCATCGTTAACATCTTTTAAAGGGGCGGTGCGCCGTTACCTTCTTGGTCTCGACACCTAGCTCCCTGTTAGTGGGGGAAAGTGACATCTCGTAACCAAACTGTATAGTTAGTTATAAGATTATTTGCTGTGATTTTTCTCAATATGACTTGGCTCATCGAGCCTTAACACTGTGATAGTATCCTTCGCGGGGGATAAATTAATTCAATAGCTTACTATAGTAAGTAATGCGACGTGGCCTAATGGCCTGATAAAATAGTCATTTTATCTGTGATAAATATTTTTACCTTGACCAAAAATTGAATTGTGATCTATGTATTTTTATACTTGAAGCTTATAGCTGTATATTAACAATTTGTAAATAATTGTAATTTTATTTTTTAGCCCTTGTGGCCGAATAAAGGTTGTTCTATCTATTTCTATCTATCTAGTACATGGACTGGTATAGCGCGTATCATATTGCATGGAGGTGCCAAGAGGGTATAACTGTTATGTAAACAGTAGCTAATTGCCCATTGTTAATGGGTGGCTTGTTTACAAAACAGTAGCGGTTTTGAAAACAATAGCCCCATTGACATGGGCCCTTGACATGGGTCATTAGCTACCGTGCAGCTACTGTTTACATAACACTTAACTTAATGACCCCACCCGCGGCGCCGCCACGGGGCACCCCTTGTAATATGATATGTCTCGCTATACCAGTCCATATACTACTCATGCACCTAACTATAGACCAATATCACTTATAACTAATATAGCCAAGATATTTGAAAAAATAATATACAATCGAATTCTTAATTTTCTCAATGAATGCAAAATTACCTCTCTTAACCAATTCGGATTTGTCAAAAATAAAAGTACAAAAGATACTTTGATATAAAATATGCAATCTCCTTCTTAAATCTTGCGAAAGCTTTTGATACTGTTGATCATAATATACTCCTCAACAAATTTTGTAACTATGGGACTTATCCCATAATGCCTCTTAAGGCAATGCTCATAAACTTATGACAAGCTACTTAAATAATAGACAGCATAGAGTTAAAATTAACGATTATATAAGTGAATTTAACAGTGTTACCACTGGTGTCCCGCAGGGTACTATTATTTTGGGACCATTATTATTTATACTATACATGAAAGATCTCCTACAAAACATGCCTGACAACAGCATAATGTCATATGCGGATGACACAGTTGTTATAGCAACAGGGTTATAGTTGGGGCGATATCGAATAAAAGCTAAATAATAAGTTAGGTAAAATCTCTACATGGTTGGGTCAAAACAAACTCTCCTTGAACATAGACAAAACAGTTTACATGACATACGGAAGGTACAGTAACAGTATCTCTAATAATCTAAACATAGAAATTTATGGGAAAAATTTAAACAGAGTTGATCACTATAAATACTTGGGTACCATAATTGATCAAAATATAAAGTGGGATAAACACATAGAAAACATACCAAATAAAACAACATATCTGATTTTCATATTCAAAAAAATATCCAAGTTTATGACAATAGAAACTCTAAAAACGATATATTACGCTTTCTTCCATAGTATAATATGCTGTGGAATTATAGCTTGGGGACGTGCACATGCACATGCATTAAGGGGGCTAGACACCTTTTTTCTCTGAAATAAGAAGTCACATTTTAATACATAAATGTAAACTAATTATTTCATACTTTTACATATAAAAGTGGGTATATTTACCTTAACTTAAAACTTTCTCCGATGGGCCTTTTATATGGTCCAGAACCATAGTCATCGATGAAACAAGTTTTTTCACTAACCGTAAGCTTTGAAATTTTCCTGTGGATGGATTGACTCCAGATTTGAACTAAATTACTCCTGAATAGTATAATTCTCATATGAGTGTAAGGATTTAGGATTAAATTTCGGAAAAAATTTTTACATCAGAAAAATTATGAAAAAATATAAAAAATTAAAAAAAATTTTAAAAAAACTCTTGAAAAACAGCACAATTTTTTTTTTCTCATTAGATCAAAAATCCCTACACTCATATGAGAATTATACTATTCAGGAGTAATTTAGTTCAAATCTGGAGTCAATCCATCCACAGGAAAATTTCAAAACTTACGGTTAGTGAAAAAACTTGTTTCGTCGATGACTATGGTTCTGGACCATATAAAAGGCCCATTGGAGAAAGTTTTAAGGTAAGGTAAATATACCCACTTTTATATGTAAAAAGTATGAAATAATTAGTTTACATTTATGTATTAAAATGTGACTTCTTATTTCAGAGAAAAAAAGTGTCTAGCCCCCTTAAACTTAAACAAAAGATTGAAAATCAGATTATTGAAAATAATAAACAAAAAACATTTATAACATACAATAACCCTTTAAATAGAGAACAACTTTTTGCATATAAAGCCTTGATGTATCACTATAGTGTTCGAGCCGATGTTGATAATTCTAACTGAGTGAAAGAGGGGAGTCTAAATGTACCGCATCACGATCGCTTTATTATACCTGTTCGCGCTTTCTAAAGGTATACGTGACTGTGTGTATTAAAGTATGAGTGCGTCTCTTCCGCCCCCTTATTGTAGCGGTCTCTGTATTTCAACGGGATTTTAAGTAGTTGCGCGTCGTAACCCGCGCTGATAACATGCTGTACGTATATAAGCAATAAACATTCACAAGTATATTATAACTGCTGGAGTCTAACTTTAATTCTGCCTACACGTGTCCCATACCCTGTCCTGAAAGTTGGCCGCACGTAATAGAATTATATCTATAGAAATGTGTCATCATAAAGTATGGTCCATCGAGCCGGATTCTAATCAAAAGTGTTAGGAAAAATGAAAGACTCCTGTGGGAAACTGTGTGTGAGACGCTTGGTGCTGGAAAAATATAAGCTCCTGTGGATATTTCTGTGATGTCTTCATATATGAGAGTCATCCAGTCTACGCAGTTTTAGGCACGTAATACGCGCTCAACCTGAAGAGCAGGAGCGAATAAAAAGGAATCGAGTGCAAAAGCAAACTCTCTCCTTCCAAATTCGATAAGAGAGACGCGCACAGTAACGGTGCGATTTACGTAAGCAGGAAAAGGATCAGCAAGGTAAACATTGCCAAATCATCGACTATGACCGCAGGTAGCAAGCCGAAACACACTCAATTATACTAACTATCGAGAAAGAGACAATGTTTATGTTTCGATCAAGTCGAAGCCTAGCTGTTTAAGCTCCCAGGTGTTACAGCCTAGTGAATTCATACTCGCTCAGTAACGCAGATTCACGTGCGCTATGGCTGAAACCATGGATAATCTTATGCTTGATCAAAAGCGTGATGCAGGGTTGATTACTGTGTTATTAGGCGTTACGCAATCCGATGCGGCTGTACATTTGTCGCTAGACGATGTTGAAGTTCGACTCGAGCTGTTAGAGGGTTACTGGAACGAGTGTCGACGTCATGACTATCTGCTGCAACGCTGCTTGGATGCTCTAAAGGAGCGTACCTATTTCAAAAGCGACACGTACAAAGCTACCTTAGAGAAATACCTCTCTGCGAAAGCGTGGTTCAGTCGACGTATTCGCGAGTTATCCTTGCCTGCTGTACCGCCTCCTGCGAACACCGGACAGCTCGCCGTGCCACCGTCTGATGTCTCATCTACCCAAGCCTCGCTTGAAAAACTTAAGTTGCCGGATTTCAATGGTGACGAAAGGCAGTGGGAGGCTTTCAAGGATAAATTCACGGCCTTAATAATCAATGATCATAGAATGGATCCTATTATAAAAATCCAACATTTGACAAACTGCCTAGGCAAAGAACCAGCTGAAAAATTGAGAGGTATTAAGTGCGTCGGTCTTAATTTTCAAACGGCGTGGAAGGCACTGTGTAAACGTTATGATAATACCTATCTAAGGTTCTCGGTTCAGCTGGAGACATTAGTAAATATGCCTTCGGCTACGAGCGAAAAAGTAAAGCATTTGTGCCATCTAATTAACCTCGTCGATGAGAGCATTAATACATTCACCGCGCTAGAAAGAAAGTGTGAAAACTGGGACGATATCTATGTCTATTTTGTTGAAACCAAGCTGGCTGAGACCACTCGGCTAGATTGGATAAAGCAAAAGGAGAGTGAAAAAATGGCGGGAGGGTTCGCAAAGTATGCAGATTTAAAAGGTTTTTTAGAAGAGAGGATACGCAGTTTGGATGTTGTACAATCAAGAGTCGAGAGACCTGCGCGGTACGAAAACCTAGAGTACCCTAACGCATTCCAGGCGCCATATAAGGAGAAAAATGGGCCGTCCACTAAAAGAAATTCGAAAGGTACGGGTGTGCACGTAGCGATGCAGAAGCCACCCGTAACTTATTCGGGTTCTACCTGCTCATATTGCAAAGGAGAACATTTCATCGGTTACTGTCCAAAGTTTGCTGCTTGTCCCACGGCGCAACGACCAGCACACGTTGTCTCTGCAAAGCTCTGCTTTAACTGCCTAAATTCAAATCATTCAGCGGATATGTGCCGATCTAAGGGGAGATGCTTCGTTTATAGTAACAAACACCATACGAAGTTACATTTAGACGCCCCGTCGATAACGAATGCAGTGGCTATAACATCAGAATCCAATACGGAATCATTTAACGCGCTCGCGAACACGCAACAGACTGCTAGTCTTACCGCCATTGTTACTGCACGGGTGTTACTTTCGACAGCCTGTGTAGTGTTGCAGGCATCGAACGGACAATCACTGACGGTGCGCGCTTTATTAGATTCTAGTGCTGAAGAATCATTCGTATCTGAGTACGTCGCGCAGGCACTGTCTCTAAAAAAACGCCCCCGAGCGTTCTTGTTTCAGGAGTGGGAGGCTCTACGACTGCGGTTGCACGAAACCGCATCTCTGTTTATGTAAAATCGAATCAAAATTCTGACTTCTGTTTTACTGTTTCAGCCTTGGTCTTGAAGAAACTGACGATATTCATTCCACGGTCAGAAATTCCCATGCAAGACTGGTCGCACCTATCTGGCCTCCAGCTTGCAGATCCGCACTTCAATATACCTTCGAGAATTGACTGCGTACTCAACTCTGAGGCTTATGCTGCCTCACTTCTACCGGGTATTAAGCGAGGAGCTCCAGGTATGCGTGTAGCGGTAAAATCTATGTTTGGCTGGGTACTGATGGGCGCTGCCCATTCTGAGTCAATCGCCGAACCAGAAAATATATCGGTGCATCATATCACTGTGCATAGTGATCTATCAGCTGTCTTAGCCCGTTTTTGGGAATCTGAAGAGCCGCCTGGAGAGGAAATGCTTTCACCAGCCGAACAGGCCTGCTCGAATCATTTTCGTACGACTCACAGCAGAAATGAAGAAGGGAGATTTGTCGTGCGTCTACCGTTTGTAAATAAACCGTCATCCTTGAACACTCACGAAATAGCAGAAAGTTGCTTGCATCGATTGGAGCGGCGTTTTGCAAAACACGCTGATTTGCACAAATCTTACTGCGCATTTATGCAAGAATATGTTGATTTAGGGCACATGGAGGTAGTACCTAATCATGAGGTAAGCTTGTCAAACTCATCTTATCTACCGCACCACCCGGTTACAAAAAAGGACAGCGACAAAATTCGCGTAGTGTTTAATGCTTCGCAAAAAGATTCAACCGGTATTTCATTAAATTCTATGTTACATTCAGGCCCTAAACTGCAAGAAGATGTAATTATTATCATCACTCGGTGGTCGCTTTTACCATTCGCATTCACGTGCGATGTGGTGAAGATGTTCCGGCAATTTCTTGTTCATATCGATGATGCAGACTGGCAGCGTATCTTGTGGCGACGATCCACAGACTCTCCGATCGAAATCTATCGGCTGCTTACGGTGACATAAGGCACAGCGTGTTCGCCATTTATCGCAAATGCGTGCATGTTACAGTTGGCAAAGGACGAGCAAAAGGCTTTTCCAGAAGGCGCGAAGGTGCTCCAACAAGTTCGTTATGTCGACGATTTGTTTGCGGGAGGAGATTCGCTTGAAGAAGCCCTCTTATTTCGGAATCAGCTCATCGATATTTTGTACTCTGCCGGCATGAAGGTGGGCAAGTGGGCCACCAATAAATCTGTATTACTGACGAATCTAAACGTCAATCATAGTACCGACGAAGGTACTATGATCCAGGAGCAAGATGTGGTATCAACACTTGGTTTGAAGTGGCTCTCATCGGAAGATGCATTCTGTTTTAAGGTAGTACAATCTGATTTATCGGAAAAAATAACTAAACGAACTATGCTTTCAGAAATTGCGAGATTATACGACCCGGCAGGTTGGTTGGCACCAATCATAGTCTCTGCAAAAATAATGCTCCAGAATCTTTGGTTGCAAGGCGTCGACTGGGACAAACCGGTTAGTAAGGTTTTATCGCAGACATGGCTGACGTTTCGACAACAATTGAGCGAGTTAGAAGCCATAAGAATTCCAAGATGGGGTGGCGCACGCAAGAATTCAATCTGGTACCTGCACTGTTTTTGCGATGCTTCAGAGCGAGCTTATGCAGCAGTAATATACGCCGTTGTGCACCAAGAGGACGGGCAATTGTCGCCGAGACTAATTGCAGCGAAATCAAAGGTCGCCCCGATATAGGTTGTCAGCTTGCCACGATTGGAGCTCTGTAGAGCGTTCCTTTTATCGCGCCTTGTGACATATTTACTTGCAAATTTGAAAAGAGAGCCAGCTAAGATATTTTGTTGGAGCGATTCGAAAGTAGTCTTGGCTTGGCTACAAGCTCATCCTTCCCGTTGGAAGTCCTTTATAGCAAATAGAGTTAGTGAGATTGCGTCGTCTCTACCAACGGCTATCTGGGGCCACGTACGTTCGGCTGACAATCCTGCGGATCTGCCGACAAGAGGCATTACTCTTACTCAACTACGCGAGGCAAAACTGTGGTGGCAAGGCCCAGTGTGGTTACAGCAGCCGTCGTCTGAATGGCCTTCTTGCGCCGAAGACCTCGAAACAGAAGAAGAAGCACGCAGCGCAAAAAATGTTTTTATCTTAACAGCCAATGATATAGCTGAAGTTACAAAATGGTTGGAGAATTTCAGCTCTGCCGACAAAATTATTAGAATTCTCGCTTACATGCATCGCTGGCGAGAAAACGCGAAGAAAATACCTATCGATCGCCAGAGACTTTGGCTGACTGCAGCGGAGATTTCGGCCGGTCGTATATTTTTAATTCGATTTGTACAGCGAGCAGAATTTGGCACTGAGCTTAAAGCTCTGGAGCGAAGAGAAACAATAGGCTCATCCAGTACCCTATGCCGCCTCTCACCGATACTGGATCAGTATGGTCTACTGCGAGTGGGAGGGCGCCTGCAAAATGCCTTTCTTACTGAAGATGAGAGACATCCCGTAGTATTACCTGGAAAAAACCACGTTACTCGCCTTCTCATCAGGAAGGCTCATAAGATCACGCTCCATGGTGGGCCTACCCTAGTACAAAGCCATCTTTCCCGTCAGTTTTGGATTGTACGAGGAAGAAATGTAATTCGAGGAGTAGTTCGCGCGTGCGTTCGATGTGCCCGGCATCGCGCCACTACGCTCGAACAGCAAATGGGGTGTTTACCTGCCGTCCGATCAAGACCAGCTAGACCGTTCTCATACACCGGGGTAGACTTCGCTGGGCCATTTTCCATTAAGTGTTCTGCCGGAAGAGGACAAAAGTCGTTCAAAGGGTACGTGGTGATCTTTATCTGTTTAGTAGTCCGAGCAGTCCATTTAGAAGTGGTTTCAGATTTAACGTCAGTGGCCTTCCTTGCCGCGTTTCGGCGTTTTGTTGCGCGCCGAGGGCTCTGCAAAGTCATTTACAGCGACAACGGTACGTCATTTCAAGGCGCCGACTCAGAGCTTCAACGATTATTTGGAGAAACCTCAGCGATGCGTCAGGAAGTTGTAGCGGCGCTGGCTGGCGATCAGGCTGAATGGAAATATATACCCCCCCGCGCTCCCAACTTTGGCGGTATTGGGGAAGCAAATGTGAAAAGCTTCAAATTCCATCTAAAAAGGGTGGTCAATGAAACCAAATTGACCTTTGAGGAATTTTATACTGTTACCTCGTCCATTGAGGCATGTCTAAATTCCCGCCCTCTTAGTGCGATGAGTTCGTGTGAAGAGGATAATGCTGCCTTAACTCCCGGACACTTTTTAATTGGCGCTCCGCTTACAGCCGCGCCGGAACCCTTTAATGAAGTGAACGAGTTGGCCTCTATGCCATCCAGATGGCATTTTACTCGCACTAATGAAAAACCACTTTTGGAAAAGATGGCAAAAGGAATTCCTTCTACAGGCCCAACAGAGGTCAAAGTGGTTGCATCTCAATCGGTCCTTCAAGGTGGGAGACCTTGTTTTATTCAAGGATCAACTAATGCCTCCCACAATATGGCCCCTCGCTCGAATCGTGCGACTTTATCAAGGGCCAGATGGTTTAAGTCGCATAGCGGACATAAAAACATCTACAGGAGAGTACAAACGGCCTGTCAACAAATTAATACTGCTTCCTACCAGTGACGAAGCTTCGACGCACCTTATACAATTACGAGTCCTTATGACAGGAGAAAATTGCGAGGCATCTAGCTTAAAATCTCCATCGGTGATTCAGAAGAAAAGCGAAGAACAGTGAAATTTATATGTAATTTAGCGCTGTATTCTAAAGTGCAATCTAACTGGTACAGATTTCTTTCATTTTTTAGTTTTATTAAAATCATCGCAGTCCAGTTAGATTGGATTCATCGTTTTGTAATTTATTGAACCTTGTTTGTTATCAATTGCTTAATTTTACTTGTAAGTACGCTTTTAATCTTAAAATTCCTGTGAGTCTTGCATTACATGTACCATTCTTGATTATTACTATTTCGATGAAACTCATGGGGGTCGTTTCATGGCGGGCGTTATGTTCGAGCCGATGTTGATAATTCTAACTGAGTGAAAGAGGGAAGTCTAACTGTACCGCGTCTAAATTGTAGCGGTCTCTGTATTTCAACGGGATTTTAAGTAGTTGCGCGTCGTAACCCGCGCTGATAACATGCTGTACGTATATAAGCAATAAACATTCACAAGTATATTATAACTGCTGGAGTCTAACTTTAATTCTGCCTACACGTATCCCATACCCTGTCCTGAAAGTTGGCCGCACGTAATAGAATTATATCTATAGAAATATGTCATCAATAGTACACTCAGAAATAAATGCTTAAACACAATAAGTATAACAAGAACAACAGGTATAAGAATATTCAAATACTTCTATATATATATATATATATATATTATATAGTTATAAGGCTCAAAATGGGTACCTACCCGTCCACCCTCCTCCAACCCCGTCCACTCGCCTCCACCCTCCTCCACCCCCTCTACTTCGCCACCACTTCCCCTCCACTTTCTACCCTGATATTGTCTCAAATTTTACGTTATTTTGAAGGGTGTCTGCCACTCCACCCTCTGCACCCCCCTCCACATCCCCTCCCCACCACTTACACTCCGCCTATCCCTCCATAACTAATCCATTCTTCCTCACATTATGCTAAAAATTTTATATAGTGTGTTTCGGGATTCGCTGGTAATGAATCAGAAATCATAATTTGAGAATTCAAAATGGCGGATCGATGATGGTTGCCAAATATTGAAATATTACTGAATCTTGCTGAAAAATGTATGTACGGGATTTCTGGATTCGCTGATTAGGAATCTGAACTCATATTGTGTAAATACAAAATGGCGGACAAAAATTTAAATATTACTGGATTATGCTGAAAATTGTATATGGGGGTATCTGGATTCGTTGATTACGAATCTGAACTCATATTTTGCCAATTCGAAATGACGGTCAAATATTGACATATTACTGAATTTGGCAACTGTATATGGGGCATTTCTGGATTCGCGTATTAGGATTTCTGGATGATAGAATTCGCTGATTAGGAATCTGAACTCAGATTTTGAAAATTCAAAATTGCGGATCGAATATTACTGGATCTTGCTGAAAAATGTATGTACGGGATTTCTGGATTCGGTGATTAGGAATCTGAACTCGGATTTTGAAAATTAAAATTGGCGGAACCAACACGGCGCCAAAAATGAAATATTACTAGATTATGCTAAAAATTTTATATACAGTGCTCCTTCAGAATACCGCCGCCGGGTGTCCTTTTCTATCTCATAAACAACTCGTAAGAGTAAAAGAGACGCATAGCAGCGGTATCTTGAAGGAGTACTGTAGTGTGTTTCCGGATTAGCTGGTAATGAATCAGAACTCTGATTTTGAAAATACAAAATAGCAGACCAAAGATGTCGGCCAAAAATTGAAATTTTACCGGAATTTGCTAAGAATTGCATAATGTGGGTTTCCGGATTCGCTGATTAGGAATCTGAACTCAGATTTTGAGAATTCAAAATGGCAGATCTAAGATGGCGGCCATATATTTAAATATTACTGAAATTTGCTAAAAATTGCACATACGGAATTTCTGGATTCGCTGATCACGAGTCTGAACTCTGATTTTGAAAATACAAAATAGCGGACCAAAAATGGCGGACAAAAATTTTAATTTCACCGGAATTTGATGAAAATTGTATATTGTGGGTTTCCGGATTCGCTGATTAACAATCTGAATTCAGATTTTGTAAGTTTAAAATGGCGGCCAGAAAATGAAATATATTACTGCATTTTGCTGACAATTGTATATAGGGGGTATCCGTGTTTGCTGATGACGAATCTGAACTCATATTTTGCCAAATCAAAATAGCGGCCAAATATTGAAACATTATTCAATTTTGCAATTGTATATGGGGGAATTCTGGATTGGCATGATGACGAATCTGAATTTAGATTATAAAAATTCAAAATGGCGTATCGAAAATGGCGGCCAAATATTAAAATTTTACTCGATTTTGCTAAAAATTCTATATAGGGGGTTTCCAAATTCGCTATTGGGAATCTGAACTCAGATTTTGAGAATTCAATATGCCGGATCTAAGATGGCAGCCATATATTCAAATATTACGGGAATTTGCTGAAAATTGTATATACGGAGTTTCTGGATTCACTGATTGCGCATCTGAACATATATTTTGATAATTCAAAATGGCGGATCGATGATGGCTGCCGAATATGTAAATTTTTCTCGATTTTGCTAAAAATCGTATATAAGGGGTTTCCGAATTCGCTGATTAGGAATCTGAACTCAGATTTTGAGAATTCAAAATGGCGGATGGATGATGGCTGCCAAATATTAAACTATTACTGGGTCTTGCTAAAAAATGTATGTACGGAATTTCTAGATTCGTTGATTACGAATCCGAAATCAGATTTTGAAAATTCAAAATAGTGGACCCAAGATGGCGGCCAAAATTTGAAATTTTACCGGAATTTCCTAAAAATTGTATATTGTGAGTTTCCGGATTCGCTGATTAGACATCTGACCTCAGATTTTCTAAATACAAAATGGCGGCCAAAAATTGAAATATTACTGAATTTTACTGAAAATCGTATATAGGGAGTATCTGAATTCCTGATTACGAATCTGAACTAATATTTTGTCAATGCAAAATGGCGGCCAAATATTGAAATATTACTGAATTTTGCAATTGTATGTGGGGGATTTCTGAATTCACATATTAGGATCTCTGGATTCGATGATTACGAATCTGAGCTCAGATTTTAAAAATTCAATATGGCGGCAAAATATTTCAATGATACTGGATTTTGCTAAATATTGTATATAAGGGGTTTTTGGATTCGCTGATAACGAAACTGAACTCATATTTTCAGAATTCAAAATGGCTAATTGAAGATGGACGCCAAATATTCAAATATTACTGGATTTTGCTGAAAATTGTGTATACGGAATTACTGGATTCGCTGAATACGAATCAGAACTTTGTAACGCTCTGCTGGGGATCAGGGCAGAGGTTCGCGAGTAATTAATCGGAGTAATACAAAATCAATCAGAATTTAGAAACAAAAGACAAATGTTGACTTTATTAAGTACTGAAAACTAATTCTACATTTAAATCAAAGTTATGGGCGCCAGGTGCACGCGTCACTCCGCACCAAATCTATGTATCGCTGGCTAGCGTAGCCGGGAGCGAACACTCTATCTCCAAGCTACAGCACATACTATAGCTTGCGCGAATTCGGAGTCTCGTGACTCCCGACGCAGACGCGCACACACACATCGATGGGGAAAAACACGGGGAAGTTGGGGAGATGGACAAACCTATGCGGCCAGGCGACGCTGCTGCAGTAGTCCTCTCGCACACTCCCCACACACTTCGGTTCCAGGAACACCCGGCACGACGGCTGACTTCTGGAAAAGCGTTGTCCGGGGAGCACCCTGCACGACGGCTGGCTCTCGCGGATGTGGTTATGCGCTGCTCTCTCCTCGATAAGTACGTGGCACGGCGGTAGGCGACAGAGTAATAATGCCGGCAGGTGCGCTCACGCTGCTCTCTCCGCTGTTCCCTCGTCCGTCCATCGGCCGCATTCTTCACCGCGGCGCGCGCGAGCAGTCCGTATACTGCCGATGCTCGCACGCACCGTCCGGCGGATGGCCGATACAGCGCTGAGCCACTGCGTCTCTCTCTCCTTCGCTCGGCTGTCGGCTGCTCCTGTCAGCCGCATGGGAGAGCGAAGCTCGCGGTTGGTCCAGCTATAGCTTGTTCTTGCTGTAGCCGCTGCTCGTATCTTCGTCTCCTGGCCAGAGATGTACGTGAGGAGAGAACCTGGAAGGAGATGCGCGCGCGGAAAGGGTAGCGGTAGGGCGGGCGCGCACATGTGGGTGTGTGTACGACGTCGCGTGCCTGAACGTTGCTCACCGCGACTGCCGCATACATCCATGTCTGCACTTTTCTATGTGACGTGCAATTTGCCACGTCACAACTTAGATTGTGAAAAATCAAGATAGTGGACCCAAGGCGGCCAAAAATTGAAATTTTACCGGAATTTGCTAAAAATTGTACATTGTGGGTTTCCGGATTCGCTGATTAGGAATCTGAACTCAGATTTTGTAATACAAAATGGCTGCCAAAAATTGAAATATTACTGGTTTTTGCCGAAAATTGTATACACGGGGTTTCTGGATTCGTTGATTACGAATCTGAACTCAGATTTTGAAAATTCAAAATTGCGGACAAGAATTAAAATATTACTGGATTTTGCTGAAAAATTAGTTTATAATCAATAAATAGCAAATAGTATCAGAGCTGATGTAATGAACTACATATATATTATACATTATTTTGTTATATATAAATATACCTAATAATTTAGAAATTAATAAATGTTAAGAATAATTTTTTTAAAAAACATTACAGAAAATTTAAAAGAAAAAATAAATGTTTCATGATATTATTTAATCGAGGGTTATCTTTATTCATTATTATCAATATTTATCTTCATATGAAATGTAATCCGCAACTACAATTATAAGATTAAATTTAAATAACATTATTATATTTTTTAAAATAATCGATTTTTATCTATAATTAATACTTAAATAACTTTCCATATTTATTTGATCCAAATTTTTGTGATTATTACTTGATCAAAATTAAAAAAAATAATATGAATTTATTTTCTAAACGAAAATTAAACTACATGAACAACGTACATAATGTATTCTTTTGTTATATGTGAATATATTTAATAATTTAATGAATCTTCGAGCATATCTAGCAAATTTAGAAAAAAACATTTTTTTTTCGAACAATAGATAATCATATGGTCATTGTACACGTAGTTGTTACACCCAAAGTCGGTCGACAAATTGCGACAGATAAAAAAGCAAATTGTAACTTCCCAACATATTTATACCTGAAGATTGGATGATTTTTCAGTCTTGAAATCAATTATGTGTTTATCTCTCCACTTCATTTTTAATGTACAACCTATTTAGAGCAATCTGTTTCGAGCATATATGGCAAAGTTAGAAAAAGACTTTTTTTTGAACAGAGAAAAAAATTATAAATATTTCTAGATTTAAAAAAAAAGACTAAATAACTAGGTTTAAAAATGGGGGTTGGCGAGCGGAGCGAGTAGAGGGCGAAGCCCTCCTAGTGTATATATATTCACATCTGGGACGCATTTTGAGGATTATATAAGTCATATATACCGAATTTTGAGGATTTTGTAGGCATTTTGAGGAGTCTCCTCAAAAGTCCAAAGCACTCGAGGGGCATTTTGAGGATTTTTCAGCGGTTTCCACAATAGTGTGTTAATACATCGATTTCGGAAATTCCGTGATATTTTTCCGTAAAAGCGGGCGCCGCAGGCGTCGTGGTGTTAGTCAATAACCTTAGGGTCATTATTTCTTTAGTCACGCGCTTGTTTATTGGTTGTTTATAACAATGTTTATATTTGTGTCACCACTATTGTACAAATTCTTTATGAAATCCTCAAAATACCGTACAAAGATATATATATATATATATATATATATATATATATATATATATATATATAGACATGTTTATCGGGGTTTATCAGCCGAAGTTCCCTATGGCAAGTGACTAAAGAAATAATGGACCCTGGGGTTATAGACTTTAGGTCGGGCCGCATAAACCCCTATATTTAGAAATATTATGAGGCCCGGGCTGCATAATCAAAATCGGGCTCGATAAACCCCTATATATAAAAAAACGGGCTTTATAAACCCCTTTAGAGATATGTATATATATATATATATATTATATATATACACGGTAACCCATTTTAATCGCCGCACCCGGATTTCTCGGAACCTAAGCCAGATAGAGAAAAATGATTCAGACAAAAGTTATAGGGGACAAAGGGGTTCACATAATGGCGCTAACATCTTTGACCTTGAACTTGACCTTTGGGGTTATTTCAAGGTCAAAGTGGTTTTTTCATATGGAAACACCCAGTTTTGACCCCGGATTCGGAAAGAGCGTGAAATTTTACGTTCCAAATCATATTGAGAAATTTTTTTCAGGGTCATTTCAAGGTCAAATCTACGTCAAACTCAGAAAAGCGCGTTTAAAATCGTTTTTTTCCATGAACCACAGGCTAAGCTGGTACAAATAGATCGTAGGCTTAATAGAGGAATCCACACATCCAAAACTTACACATCCTAGTAAACAAAACTCAAACTAGCACATCCTAACCCCATACACTTCATGCCCTCACAAGCTGAACTGTTACACCCCGGTCCCACAACCATACCCCACACCCTCCAGTCCCACACATCCCTACCCCACGCATGCTAATCCCATACACCCCAAACCCACACATCCTGAACCCTGAAAAATTTTTCTCAAGGGCAAAATGATTTTTTAACGGAAACTTTAAGATCGTCGAAGCTTCTGTTATAAATGTATTAACCTTACTTTTTGCGCTACCCAGAAACAACGACGTGGACGTAGTAAGGATTGTTTCCTTTGGGGTGCTTAATTAAAGTGAGTCCCCTTGCCTCTCACTGGTCGGGGTGCTTGATTATAGTAAGTCCCCTTGCCTCTCACTTTAATTAAGCACCCCAAAGGAAACAATCCTGACTACGTCCACGTCGTTGTTTCTGGGTAGCGCAAAATGTAAGGTTAATTCATTTATAAGAGAAGCTTCAACGATCTTAAAGTTTCCGTTAAAAAATCATTTTGCCCTTGAGAAAAATTTTTCAGGTTTCAGGATTTGTGGATTAGCATCCGTGGGGTAGGGATTTGTGAGACTGGGGGTGTGGGGCATGGTTGTGGGACCGGGGTGTAACAGTTCAGCAAGTGAGGGCATGAAGTGTATGGGGTTAGGATGTGCGAGTTTGAGTTTTGTTTACTATGATGTATAAGTTTTGGGTGTGTGGGTTTGGGGTGTGTGGGTTTCTGGTGTGTGGCTTCCTCTATTAAGCCTATGATCAATTTGAACCAGTTTAGCCTGTGGTTCATGGAAAAAAACGATTTTAAACGGACTTTTCTGAGTTTCACCTAGATTTGACCTTGAAATGACCTTGGAAAAAATTTGTCAATATGAGTTTGAAAATTTCCCGCACTTTTCGAATCCGGGGTCAAAACTAGGTGTCTCCATATGAAAAAACCACTTTGTCCTTGAAATAATCTCAAAGGTCAAGTTCAAGGTCAAAGACGTTAGCGCCATTATGTGGCCCCCTTTGTCCCCTATAACTTTTGTCTGAACCGTTTTTCTCTATCTGGCTTGGGTTCCGAGAAATCCGGGTGCGCCGATTAAAATGGGTCACCGTGTATATACAAGGTGTCCCATTTTAATCGCCCCAGGCAAATATCTTGAAAAGTATGGGAGATGGAAAAAAACTTTAAATACAAAAGTTGTAGGGTGCAAAGGGGGTCAGCTAATGGTAACAACGACTTTGACCTTGAACTCTATTTTCAAGGTTATTTCAAGGTCAAAGTGATTTTTTTGAATGAGGACCCCTACTTTCGACCCCGGAAATAGAAAGAGCAGAAAATTTTACGTTCAGAAAGGTCTGATATGTTGGGGTTTCAAGGTCAACCAGCTAATTTAATGAGGTCGACCTGGGAATACCTCTAGGAAGGACAAAATTGACCTTGACGTTCAAGGTCATTTTAAGGTAAGTTGATTTTATAAAATGGAACCCCTTATTTTTGACCCCGGAAACGGAAAGAGCGGAAGAATTTACGTCCGAATATGACCTTGACCTCGACCTTGAGATTAACCGTGATCTGGAAGGTTATTTTAAGGTCAAGTCGATTTTTTTAAAATCCCCTTATTTTTGTCCTCGGAAATGGAAAGAGAAGAAAATTTTACGTTCAGATATGTACCGTCATATGGTGTCAAAGTTGGCCCTCTGGGGTGAATTAAGGGTAATAATAAATAAATTAATTTTTTTGAAGTGGATTTCACTGTTTTTATGAGTTACTTAGGAATCTAAAACTATTTTTTCTCCCTCAAATGAATCGAAAATTAGAAAGACTACCCTCGACATTAGCATTACCCAATGTGCACCGCGTGGAAACACATTTGCATCCTTCTTCGGAAGCTTGCTTGAACATTCCTCAATGTTTCCACTGAAATGGATTCCATAATTTTTCCTCTCATGTTCTCTAAGGTTGTTGGAGCATGTGCAAAAACTTTGCCTTTAACTACTCCCCACAAAAAAAAGTCAAGAGGTGTGGGGTCTGGGGATCTAGGCGGCCACTCGTGTACTTGGCTGCCGATGCCAATCCAACGATTACGATACATATCATTGAGAAAATTCTTGACTGATCGAACGCGATGTGCAGGAGCTCCATCTTGATGGAACTACATATCCCGCCGTAAGATAAGTGGGATATCTTCTAATAGAGGAGGTAGCTGGTTTTGCAAAATATCCAAATACAATTGTCCATTCAAATTTTGATTGTAAAAGATAGGTCCCAGCACATGATCTCCAATTATACCTGCCCACACGTTTATTGACCAACGTCTCTGGATTCGATGATCTCGTTGCCAATGAGGATTTTGTTCAGCGTAATAGTGGGCATTATGAAGATTGACACCACCCATATTATCAAATTTTGCTTCATCTGAGAATAGCACTCGATCAAAAAAGAAAGGGTCCCTACGTATCTGATTATTTGCCCATTGACAAAAATTTAAACGCCGTGAATAATCTCCATCCTCTAGTGTTTGTGTAAGGCGAACGTGGTAGGAGTGAAATTTAGATGTTTTCAACAGGCGATTTACTGTTGATTTGGGAACACCATGCATTCGTTGCAAATCTCGTGTTGAAATGTGGGGATTTTCAGCAATAATAGCTCGCACACCCAGCGCAATGTGCTGTTTCGTTCCAGTTTTGCGCCTCTTACGAACGATGGAGCCTTGTGCAGCTCGCGTTAATAATCTTTTGATGGCTTTCCTATCTGGGTGACGGGCATTGGGATATTTCTCGGCATAGCGTCTTTGTGCAGCCCTATAATTATCATGACATTCACCAACAACTTTTATCATATTCACAATCTCCTGGGGCGTGTAATCAGCCATCTCAAAAAGGAATATGGTACCACAAAAGAAATTTGGTTTTCCACTTCAATTGTATGCATAAAAAGAAATTAAGAAGGCAATTTTCGGAAATGAGCGAAAAAGTTATTTATTCTAATAAACACATGAAATCATTACCGTATGCTATTCAATAATAAGAAATCAAAAGGTTTTCTTTATTTGTACTGTGCACAGTGACACCACTAAAAATAACTAACTCTACCTATTTTCGAGTGCAGTATTGTTATTACTCTTTAAAAAAAATGAAAATATTCCCAAATTGACCAAACTAAAGAATTCGAATATTTATAATTGACTCATAACAAAACCATTAAATCATCGCCTCATAACTACCTTAAAGTAATCGGTCACTCGTACTTAAAAATATCATTTGACGTAGCCGTACATTTCAATGGTGCCAACCTAACCAAGAAAGAACAAGAAGAAAGGTACCGTGTCAAACGTAAAATTAATCCCAAAAAACCATCACAGTTACTCTGACAAAAGGAAGAAAACATCAGATTAAAAAATTAATTGACCCCAATTGACCTCAAGCACGATTTGACCCTTAATTGACCCCAGAGGGCCAACTTTGACACCATATGACGGTACATATCTGAACGTAAAATTTTCTTCTCATTCCATTTCCGAGGTCAAAAATAAGGGGATTTTAAAAAATCGACTTGACCTTAAATTAACCTTCCAGATCACGGTTAAAGTCAAGGTCGAGGTCAAGGTCATATTCGGACGTAAATTCTTCCGCTCTTTCCATTTCCAGGGTCAAAAATAAGGGGTTCCATTTTATAAAATCAACTTACCTTAAAATGACCTTGAACGTCAAGGTCAATTTTGTCCTTCCTAGAGGTATTCCCAGGTCGACCTCATTAAATTAGCTGGTTGACCTTGAAACCCCAACATATCAGATCTTTCTGAACGTAAAATTTTCTGATCTTTCCATTTCCGGGGTCGAAAGTAGGGATTCTCATTTAAAAAAATCACTTTGACCTTGAAATAACTTTGAAAATAGAGTTCAAGGTCAAAGTCGTTGTTACCGTTAGCTGACCCCCTTTGCACCCTACAACTTTTGTTTTTAAAGTTTTTTTCCATCTCTCATACTTTTCAAGATATTTGCCTGGGGCGATTAAAATGGGACACCTTGTATATTACATATTAAGTTTATATAAATATTTTATCACGTGTTACAAAGAACACTTTTGTTAATTGCTAATTAATGTGCCGTACCAAAACTAAACTTATATTGTCAACACACTATCTTGTATACATTGAACCTCAAAATTATATTACTTAGTCAATGTTTTTATATATAAGTTAGTTAGTAAGTAAGCTATACAACCAGACCTTCATACAGACACTATTATGCTTCTCTGTAGGATGTCAGTTGGTCAGATATATATCTGTATATTTGATGTAACGACAATTATTCTGGTAATAAATAATAATAATAATTTACGCCAATGGTATTAATGATTTCTTCCCAAAGCACATTACAAGTCTTCGTGATAATCAAATCAGGTTTCCCATATTTCTGAACTAGAACCATAGCATCTATAAAATTTTGATGTAATGCCCGTGGACTTCCTGAAAAACTTGATGGCAATTTTTAAAATAAAGGGATAGTCGTGGTTAGCGGTAAAATGATTATTTACTATAAGAGAAAGAAAGTACAACAAAGCGCCATGCGCTTGGGCACCGCGTGCTGCTTCGGAAGAGAGCTGAGAGCCAAAAGAGAAGCGCGAGTCGGCCGCTGCCGCTTGACATACCTTCTGGCTCACAGACACACTAGGGAGGGGAGACTTACATGTGCGCATACGTGTGTCGCGCGCTGTAAGTTCCCTTCGCACGGAGACTGAGCGATATATAATATGTATGTATCACATTTTCAACACGCCTCCTTACATATATATTGTGCGCTTAAATTTCACAATTAACAATCTTTGGTTTTAGTTTTTCTTTAGTATAATAATTACTTTGTCTAATATTCTAATTTTAAGTTTGCTCTAAACTTTTCAAATTTTATCCGTCCTAATGACTTAGTGAAGATATCTGCAGGATTTTCATCTGAGTTAATTTTTATAACATCAATAGTACCTTCTAAATAATTTTATAACATCAATAGTACCTTCTAAATAATTTTTATTTACAAAGTGGTAACGTGTTTCAATGTACTTAGAATTTTTTGTTAAATTTCCATATTTACTTATACTAATCGCACCTGCATTATCCTCATATCTGATTGTAAATTTCTATTTCAAATTCTTTTAGCAATTGTTTAATTAATTTTACTTCACTCACGCATATAGATAACGCAACATACTCATCTTCGGTAGATGACTTTGTTACAATATTTTGTTTTTTAATTTCCAATATATACTATTTCCATTCATTTTAATTACAAACCAGTCGTAGATTTTCTATCAACTACATCTCCTGCCCAATCAGCATCAACATAACATTCTAAAATATCAGCATTTAGATTTTTCTCATATGTTAATTTTAGTTCTTTTGTATAATACAAATATTTTAATATTCTTAGTGCATATTTATAATAGCTCTGATCATAACAATTTTGAAATCTACTTAGGTAATTTACAGAATAACAAATATCGGGTCTAGTACTAGAGCTTATGTACAAGAGTGCTCCAATTAAATTTCTATATTTTATATCATTTGATGCTGATAACGCAGGTTCATATTTTAAATTTTGTTCCATTGGAGTAGCATACAATTTCGCATTTTCGATATCATATTTTCTCGCTAAAGATTCAATATAATCCTTTTGATCTAAAGTCATAATATTATTATCATAACCATAATTGATATTTATCCCTAAATAAGTTTTTATTTGGCCCATATCTTTCATTATAAATTTCACAGATAATTTCTTTTTAATAAAGTCTATCAATTTTTTATTTTTACCACAAATTAATAAATCATCAACAAAAATTATTAAATAAATCTTCTCATTTTCAATTTTTAAGAAATATAAACAATAATTGATTTTACTTTTCTCAAAACCTAATTCAATCAAATATTTATCTAAGGACTCATACCATGCATGTAAACTTTCACGGAGTCCGTACAATGCTTTATCTAATTTGCATACTCTTCCTGAATTATCATCATAACCTTGAGGTTGTTTAACATAAACTTCGGATATTACTTTGCCATTAAGGACTGACTGCTGCTTTAAAATCATTTTGCACACAGTAATTTAATAAGATTTTTAATGTTTGAGTTCTCGCAACAGGTGAATAAATATCATCAATTATTTCCTTTTCCTGAAGCCCTCTTACTACAATTCTAGCTTTAAACTTATTATTTGCCTTTTTTGTATAAACCCACTTTAGGTCTAACGCCTTTTTATCTTTCGGTTTGTCAACTAATTTCCATGTTTCATTTTTATTTAAACAATCAATCTCATTATTCATAGCTCCTTGTCAATTTTCACTCTCATTACTATTTCTCGCTTCATTATAACTTTCGGGGTTATCAATGCTTACATAATTTGCGTAAATACAATTTGTTACCGGATTTCCGTATCGATTTAGAGGGCTTTTCTTTCTCGATGACCTTCTCGGTACTGTTAAATTATCTTTACTAGGACTAGTTACGTTATTTTCATGTTCATTATTTTCAATGTTTTAATTTGTATTTTGATTTTCTAAATCATTTTCCCTTCCCCTACTCTCCCCGAGGGTCTAAGTAGGGGGAAGTATAATTTCATCATTGTTTTCATTTATTTCATCATTAT
This sequence comes from Torymus aiolomorphi, assembly GCA_036365515.1. NCBI lineage: Eukaryota > Metazoa > Arthropoda > Insecta > Hymenoptera > Torymidae > Torymus > Torymus aiolomorphi. The sequence continues at coordinate 100,160,863 of CM070877.1, read as the reverse complement.
CACCAAATCTAAATAACTTTACTTTTTCTTCAATTATGTCTACATGTTTAGCTACAATTACTCTATTATTTGTTAGGACTCTATAACCTACACTGTCATATCCAACTAATACTCCTACATCTGCTTTCCTATCCCATTTACTTTTTCTTTTAATTTCTGGGCCTCAAAGAAAAACTCTACTGCCATATAGTTTAAGATTTTTAATATTAGGTTTTTCTCCCATCATAATTTCATACGGAGTCTTTTTCTCTAAAGTATTTGCTAAGTCTCTATTTTTTAAATATGCTGCTGTTTGAACTACTTCCGGCCAAAACCTATTATGAATTTTTGCGTCTGCTAATAAACATCTCGCCGTTTCCATTATCGACCTATTGTGCCGTTCGGTAGTTCCGTTCAATTCGTAAACATACGGGGGGCACGGTTCAATATAAAACTCTTTTTCTTTAGCAAAATTGTAAATATCTTTATTTAGGAATTCTCTACCGTTATCACACCTTAATCTTTTAACCTTTTTTCTGTTGAAATTTCAATTAAATTTACATAACTCACGATGCAATCATAAACTTCATTTTTCTCTTTCATCGTATAAACTTTTGCAACTTTAATAATCATCTACTAAAACTAAAAAATATTTTTCTCCCCTAAATCCTATTCTACTATGCGGTCCATTTACATCCGCGTGAATAATTTCTCCTATATCTTTGGCTCTATGCCTATCATTTTCAAATCTAGTATTAGTCATTTTATTTTGTACGCAAGTACCACATTTTAAATATTCACTTTCTAAATTATTTGGCAAACCTTCAACTAAATTATTTTTGCTCAAAATATTCAGATAATTAAAATTTACATGACCAAGCATTCTATGATATTTTTCTTTTAAAGTCATTACATTATTTACACTTTCAGTTACATAACCTTGGCTACTTCCAAACACCGTATTTATCTTATACACATTATTTACTTTATTCGCGATTCCTCTTAATTTTGCATCACAGTATATCTTTGAGGTATTACCGACAGATACAACTTTAGCCTTTTCCGCGATTTTACCAAAACTTATTAAATTTTTATCCATTTCTTTTATGAAAAATACATTTGTTAATATAATTTCGGTTTCATTATAATTTGTTACAAATTTTGTTTTAATATCGCCTATACTTGTTGCTTTTAATGTACGACCGACTCCAACTTTTACGTTAATCGGATTTTCTAATTTATTAAACTTTACAAAATATTTATCGTCATTTACTATGCTCTCTAGTATCCACTCTAACTTATTTTCGCAATTATTTACCTCAGCGTTGTCGTTTTCGCTAACCTCTACTTTAGTTAAAAAGATATTGGATTCAGGTCGATCTTGCCTCTGTTGACCGCCTCTACCTCGCTGACCTCTGCCTCTGCTGTGGTAGCCGCCGTTGCCTCTGCTGTGATAGCCGCCGTCTCGTTGTTGCTGTTGAGAACGCGCGCCTCCTCACAGTTTCTGCTGTCCTCCTCCTCGCGAGCCTCTCCAGAAATTCTTCCCGTTGCTCGTACATTCGTATTGGAAATGACCGGGCTTTCCGCATCGGTAACATGTATCGTCCTTTCCTTTTTCTACTTTAAACACATTTGAATTTCCATGTTTACTTCTTGAATTCTGATTTTCTTCTTTTTAACGGTTCACGTACATTTTAATTTTTTCAATTACATAATCTACGGTTCTTTCTTGTTCTGGTAGCAAATCAACTAAATCGCCAATATGGCATAATGAGCTTGGTAGTGTTCTTAATATATAATTTAACTTTTCCTTTTTATCTATTGTAGCGCCGGCATTTTTTAATTCTGTGATTTTTATTTTGAAGATTAAAAGGTATTAATTTTCAAATTTATTCATTCTTTTACTTATTTATATCAACCGCCATGAATTTTCCAGGTTTAACATAATATATACATATATACATATATAACATCACTAGTATTCTAGAAGCGCGCGGTGAGCGCTGTGATTTTATCGAAACTACACCACTTTTGTTTTTGTGACCTAGCAACCCGTTACACCCACCAACCAAACCACTAATAAATTGATATCATAATTAATCCATCATTTTGAAGATAGGAGATAGGATTAAGGAGTTATAAGCTTTTTTGAAAAAAACACGTTTTTGTTTTTGTTCATAACAAAACAACTGTGACAGCTAGACATACATTTTTTCCAAATATAGATATTTTAATTCTCTTTCGAGTGCTGCCCATCCGATCCAGATACATAGAACCGTTCTCGAGAAATTACGATTTGAAAAAAAGGTTAAAAAAACTTTAACCTCAAATATCTCTGAAATTTCTAGACCAATCATTTTGCCTAAAGAACTCGACCGAGAACTATACAAAATCTACCTCTACAAGGAATTTTAAAGCGATTAAGTCAATTTTACTTCCGTAATCGTTGGACATAGAAAACTCGTTTTTTTCATTTTTGAATTTTTTTCTCAAAAACTAACCAAAAGAATGGATTCAAATTTTTAGAGCTTATAGCTACTTATATTCTGCATTATCGTGATTTTTCTCAAAAAAATTGACCGTTTAGTTTCGGAGTATAAGCTTTAAAAAAAAAAACACGTTTTTGTCAATAACAAGAGAACCGGGATAGCTAGAGAAATTTTTTTTTTTTGAAATTATAGATTTTTTTACTCGAATGCTACCTACTACTATACTATTAGATTTAAATATCTCGATTCTATCATTAAAAAAAAGCCAAAAACTATTTTGAGAAAATGGAAAATTCGAAATAAAACAAAAACGAATCGGCCCAATCAAAAAACGGATTTTTGACCGGCCATCACACAGAAAAAACAAACAGAATGAGACCTGTCCGGTTAAAATCGATCTAGTAGAAGCTGACATCCAGGTGTACACACACACATACACACACACACACACACACACACACACACACACACACACACACACACACATCCATACAGACATTTTTCAAAAATCATGTATTTTAGTTCCTAACACCTCGAATATCAATTATAACATGTTTTTACAACAACTCAAAAAATTATTATCACAAAGCTTCCTCTAGGAGGAAGCAAAACGGGCTTTATAAGCCCCTTTCGAGAAATGTATAAATATATCAAATGCAGCTTTTGAGGATCTATGTCAGCACGGATTCGATACTTTGAGGATTTTTCGGACTTTTGAGGACATCCTCAAAATTCCTTCGGTATGAAACGGTACTTTTGAGGATTTATATTAATACCTTCAACGCAGAGAGGGAGTTATTTCTTTAGTCAAGCATATACGAACTCTGGAGAAAAAAACTATAGATCCTCAAAAGTACCGGTTTCCGTAATATATATATATATATATATATATATATATATATTCCCATATTCTATAGTTGTAAGGGAAAAAATGTGTACCTACCCCCTCCACCCCCTCCACACCCCTCCACTTCCCTCCGCCCCCTTCATCCCCCTTCACCACCCCTCCACTTTTTATCGTTAAATTCTTTCAAATTTTACGTTATTTTGAAGGGCGTCTGCCCCTCCATCCCCGTCGACCATCCTCCACTCCCCTCCACTCCCCTCCACACCCCCCCACCGCCCTCCACGCCCCCTCCACATCCTCTACACCTACCCCTCCACCTACCCCTTCACATACCACGCCACCTACGCCACTACAACTAATTTCTTATAAATATGTTGCTGAAAATTGTATACAGGGGGTATCGAGATTCGCTGATTAGGAATCTGAACTCAGATTTTGAAAATTCAAAATAGCGGAACGAAAATGTCTGCCGCATATTGAAATATTACTGAATTTTGCTGAAAACTGTATATACGGGATTTCTGGATTCGATTATTACGAATCTGAACTTAGATTTTAAAAATTGTAAATGGCGGCAAAATATTTAAATAATACTGGATTTTGCTAATAATTGTATTTAGGGGATTTCTAGATTACGAATCTCAACTCAGATTTTCAGAATTCAAAATGGCGGATCGAAAATGTCGGCCACATATTGAAATATTACTATATTTCGTAGAAAATTGTATATAAGGAGTATTTGGAGTCGCTTATTACAAATCTGAACTCAGATTAAGAACATTCAAAATGGCGGATTCAAAAATGGTGGTCAAATATTGAAATATTATTAAATCTAAATTTTGCTGAAATTTGTATTAGCTTAATACGGGATTTTTGGTTTCGCTGATTAGGAATGTGAACATATATTGTGATAATTCAGACTGGTGGACGCAAGATCGATAACAAAAATTGAAATTTTACTCGATTTTACTGAAAATTGTATATAAGGAATATGTGGATTCGCAGATTACGAATCCCAACTCAGATTTTCAGAATTCAAAATGACTGATCGAAGATGGAGGCGAAATATTCTAAAACTACTGGATTTTGCTGTAAATTGTATATAAGGGGTATCTGGATTCGCTGATTACGAATCCCAAATCAGATTTTCAGAAATCAAAATGGCTGATCGAAGATGGAGGCGAAATATTCAAAAACTATTGGAATTTGCTGAAAATTGTATATAAGAGGTATGTGGGTTCGCTGATTATGAATCTGAACTCAGATTTTCAGAATTCAAAATGGCTGATCGAAGATGGAAGCCAAATATTCAAATATTATTGGATTTTGCTGAAAATTGTATATAGACGTATCTGGATCCGCTGATTATGAATCTGAACTCAGATTTTGAAAATCAAAATAGAAGACCCAAGATGACGGCCAAAAATTGAAATTTTACCGGAATTTCCTAAAAATTGTATATTATGGGTTTCCGGATTCGCTGATTAGGAATCTGAAATCAGATTTTGTAAATACAAAATGGATGCCCAAAATTGAAATATTACTGGATTTTGCTGGAAATTGTATGTTGGGTATTTTCATTCACTGATTATGAATTCGAACTCAGATTTTCAGAATTCAAAATGGCGCATCGAAGATTGAGGCCAAATATTCAAATATCACTGGATTTCGCTGAAAATTGTATATAGGGAACGCATCTGGTTTCGCTGATTACGAATCTGAACTCATATTTTGCCAATTCAAAATGGCTGCCAAATATTGGAATATTGCTGAATTTTACAATTGCATATGGGAAATTTCTGGATTCGCATGATGATGAATCAGAATTCAGATTATGAAACTTCTAAATGGCATACCCAGGATGGCGGCCAAAAATTGAACTTTTCTGTTTTGCAAAAATTGAATATAATGAATTTCTGGATTCGCTGATTACGAATATGAACTCAGACTTTAAAAATTCAAAATGGCAGTAAAATATTGAAATAATATTGAATTTTGCAAAAAAATTGTATGTATGGGGTTTCCGAATTAGCTGATTACGAATCTGAACTCAGATATTGAAAATTCAAAATGGCGGAACGAAAATGTCTGCCACGTATTGAAATATTACTGAATTTTGCTGAATATTGTATATACACGGAAAGAAGCATTCAGAGCTATAGGCCGTGAGTTATAACAGAGTAAGCGGGTACCTTCTCTGCCACCGTGTGACGGCGCGACAATCAGGCATGTCAACGATGGTCTCTAGGCAACGCTATACGGGGTGACTGCCGCAGTCGTCAGACGTGCTACTCATGCTTGCCGCGTGCGCGTTAAAGCTTGAACTCAGTGATAGTCACGACCTACAGCCGTGTCACGCGAGCACCGTTCATCGAAATGACCACAGTCACAGTCATAGACGCATATGTCACGACATCCGACGATGCTATATGGCACGCTATTTTTTTCTCGCGCGTCACGGGCTACAGCTGTGAATTCTTTTTTCCGTATACGGGATTTCTGGATTCGATTATGACGGATCTGAACTCAGATTTTAAAGATTCAAAATGGCGGAAAAATATCATATTATACTGGCTTTTGCTAAAAATTGTATATAGGAGGTTTATATATTCGCTGATTACGAATCTGAACTCAGATTTTCAGAATTCAAAATGGCGGATCGAAGATGGAGGACAAATATTCAAACATTGTTGGATTTTGCTAAAAATTGTATGTACGGGATTTCTAGATTGGATGATTACGAATCTGAACTCAGATTTTCAGAATTCCAAATTGCCAATCGATAATGGCTGTTACATATTGAAATATTACTGGATTTTGCTGAAAATCATATATATACGGGATTTCTGGATTCGATTATTACGAATCTGAACTCAGATATTAAAAATTGAAAATCGCTGCAAAATATTTAAATAATACTGGATTTTGCTAATAATTTTATGTAGGGGATTTCTAGATTACGAATCTCAACTTAGATTTTCAGAATTCAAAATGGCGGATCTAAGATGTCGCACACATATTGAAATATTATTGGATTTTGCTGAAAATTTTAATTCAAACTGGTGGACCAAAGATAACTACAAAAATTTTAAATGAAAAAATAAGTGTTTTATGATATTATGTAATAGAAGATTATCCTCATTCATTATTATTAATATTTATCTCTAATAATGGGGGTTGGCGAGCGGAGCGAGCAGGGGGCGAAGCCCCCCTAGTGTATATATATATATATATATGTCGTTTCGCGGTTTTGACGAGTTTTTGGAGATAACATATACGGGTTTTGAAGAGCCTCTTCACACCGGCAAAGATATATATGGCCGGTTTTGGAGAGTTGTCGGCCATTTTTTAGAGTCTATAACCCCAGGGTCATTATTTCTCTAGTCACGTTAACATAGACAACTTTGAGAAAAAGAACTATACCTCTCCAAAACCGGTTCACCCACATACTTATATATATATATATATATAAGTATGTGGTTATATATATATATATATATATATATATATATATATATATATATATATATATATATATATATATATATATATATATATATATATATATAAGTATGTGGTTGAACCGGTTTTGGAGAGGTATAGTTCTTTTTCTCAGAGTTGTCTATGTTAACGTGACTAGAGAAATAATGACCCTGGGGTTATAGACTCTAAAAAATGGCCGACAACTCTCCAAAACCGGCCATATATATCTTTGCCGGTGTGAAGAGGCTCTTCAAAACCCGTATATGATATCTCCAAAAACTCGTCAAAACCGCGAAACGACATATATATATATATATATATACACTAGGGGGGCTTCGCCCCCTGCTCGCTCCGCTCGCCAACCCCCATTATTAGAGATAAATATTAATAATAATGAATGAGGATAATCTTCTATTACATAATATCATAAAACACTTATTTTTTCATTTAAAATTTCTGTAATGTTTTTTAAAAACATTATTCTTAACATTTATTAATTTTCAAAATACTAAGTATATTATATTTAACAAAATAATACAGAATATATATGTAGTTCATTACGTCTGCTCTGATTTTATTTGTAACTTATTGATTATAAAATAGAGTAATATTTCAATTTTTTTCAGCCATTTTATATTTACAAAATCTTAGTTCAGATTCCTAATCAGCGAATCCGGAAACACACGGAAATATATATATATATATAAATATATATATATATATAAGGGGGCTGCGCCCCCTACTCGCTCCGCTCGTCAACCCCCCATTTTTGAAAAATAAGACCTTGAATACTTTGAACCTGTTTATTGCTTCCTCCTAGAGGAAGCTTTGTGATAGTAAATTTTTGAGTTGTAATGTTATAATTGTGTTCCGAGGTTTTAGGAATCAAAACACATGGTTTTTGAAAAATGTCTGTATGGATGTGTGTGTGTGTGTGTGTGTGTGTGTGTGTGTGTGTATGTGTGTGTGTGTGTGTGTGTGTGTGTGTGTGTGTGTGTGTGTGTGTGTGTGTGCGTGTGTGTGTGTGTGTGTGTGTGTGTGGTGTGTGTGTGTGTGTGTGTGTGTGTGTGTGTGTGTGTGTGTGTGTACGCCTGGATCTCAGCTATTACTCGGTCGATTTTGACCGGATAGGTCTCTTTTTTTTTGTTTTTCTTGCGTGATGGCGGGTCAAAACTCCGTTTATTGATTGGGGCGATGTGTTTTTGTTTTTGTTTTCAAATTTTCGATTTTCTCAAAACTGTTTTTTGATTTTTTTTAATGATAGGATCGAGTTATTCGAATCTGATGGGTAGCGTTCGAAAGAGAATTAAAATACCTATATTTTCTAAAAAAAAAGTTTCTAGCTATCGCGGTTCTTTTGTTATTAACAAAAACGTGTTTTTTTTTAGAAGCTTATAAGTCCTAAACTAAACGGTCAATTTTTTTGAGAAAAATCATGATAATACAGCATATAAATAGCTATAATCTGTTAAAATTTGAATACATTCTGTAGACTAGATTTTGAATAAAAAATTGAAAAATGAAGAAAATCAGTTTTGTATGTGCAACGATTACCAGAGTAAAATTGACTTAATGGCTTCAAAATTCCTTTTAGAGGTAGATTTTTTATAGTTCTCGGTCGAGTTCTTTGGGCAAAATGATTGGTCCATAAATTTCAGAGATATTTGAGGTTAAAAATTTTTTGTCATTTTTTAAAAATCGTAATTTCTCGAGAACCGCTCTATGTATCTGAATGGGGTGGGTGGAATTCGAAAGAGAATTAAAATACCTATATTTTCTAAGAAAAATTAATTTTCTATCTATCACGGTTCTTTAGTTATCATCAAAAACAAAAACATGTTTTTTTTAAAACTCCAATGATGTTAGCATCATTATGTTATAAAAGTATATAGTATTGGCGTCATCATTATATTATAAAAGTATATAGTATTTGTTTTATTATAAAATATAGATATTTTACGTCTATTTCAAATGATAACTTTATTTATCAGCTCAAAATTTATATAAATTTGATATAAATAAATAATTAATAAATAAATAAATTTAAAAATTAACAATTTTTAATATTCATAAATGAATTTAATTATAATTATGCAATAAATTTTTAAAAAATTATAAAGGACCCCGCACACAATGTATGGGAAAAAATCATCCGGTCAAATTGAACGATACTTTGGAAAAAAATAGATCTCGAGGTCCTGAAGAAATCTATCTTTTTTCAATTTCGTTCAATTTGACCGAATGATTTTTTCCCATACATTGTGTGCGGGGTCCTTTTGTTATTAAAAATTAACTAAAGGAATCAACAAATTCCGGTTGAGGAAGCTACGGGCCAATGAATTGGCAGCGGTTTTTCAAGGTAGTGCTTTTTTTGAATCTATAAAAGTACATTTACGCTATCAATTTTGATTTAAAAATCTTTTGTTGTATTTTATTTTTATTATTTTATGTATAAACTGAAACTTAAATAAATTTCGTATACCGATTTCATTTAGCTATTGATTTAGATCTCTTATAATATCGTTTACACAATTCCTCATTTATTTTATACTATTATTGCGTATATTTTATATTGTGAAATTTGTTTTTGAAAATATAAAAGCATAATCACTTTAAAAATTTTAATTTAAAAATCTTTTCTTTGATTTTATTTGTATTTTTATATGGATCAAATCGAAACTTAATTAAATTTTATATACACTTTTCAGTTAGCTAATTATTAAAATCTCTTATAATTCAAATAATTTCTCCTTTATTTTATACTTTTATTGCGTATATTTTATATTGAGAAATTTGGTTTTTGAATATATATGAACATATTTTTTAATAAATATATGCAATAAATATATATACATATTTACTTATATAACTAATTTTTTTTTTAATTAACCAGAATTTCTTCCCAAACAGTATTTTTAATTTCTAATGAATTTTCTAAATTATTTTGTATATATGTGTTATCTGGATTTCTACATCCTGGTAAAGCAACATATAATTGACCGTGTGAGAATAATTGCCTTTTGATGTATAACCCTACATAATCAAAACTTTGTCCTGAGATTTATTAATGGTCATGCAAAATGCTAATGTTAATGGAAACTTTTTTTTATAAAGAATAAACGGTAATGAAGAAGATTCTCCTGTATTTAATGTAATTCTTGGAATAAAAAATCTATTACCTACTTTTTCTCCTGTTAATATTTCTGCTTCAATATTATATCTAAATAAGTTGGTTATTTTAAGTCTAGTACCGTTAGATAAACCTTCTTGTATACTCAAATTTCTAATTAACATAACAATAGCATTAACTTTTAAATCTAATTTATGAGGTGGCAAACCTTCATAAACATTGTTTAATGTTTCTATTGGAAAAATAGATGAATGTTGTCATCACTCTGATCAACACCTTTATGAGTCGCATAATCTGTACTATAATAAGTCTTCTTATCACCATTTAATAACATTAAAATTTTTTTATTCAATAATTTAATCTCTTCATTATGAGGTGCTAAAATAACACGATCATAATTATTTATTTTATTAATATTTTTATAAATTTGTAAGAAAACATCGTTAGTTCTTCAATTACTAGGTATTATAAAAGGATTTATATTACCGTCTCCAATTGGTAATAATAATTTTGAGAATTCATTATTCTGAGAACGAATATTGAGTTTTAATTTGAAAATTTTAAATAAATGCCAAAGTTCAGAATATTTAATAGTGTCTTCAAGTATAGCACTTCTAAATCCGTTTTTCATTACTGGGAGTATTTCTCGAAAATCACCTCCTAAAATTATTAATTTTAAATATAAATCTCTTAAAGTTCTGTCAATAATTTCTAAAGCTTTTTTGGGTATCATAGATATATGCTTCATCCCAGATTATGACTTCTGTTTCTCTTAATTTCTTTTTATCTGATTCTAATTTTAAAAAAGAATTTTCAATACTATTTAAATCTAATAGTAATCTGAAGGTTCTATAAGTAGACATTCCTTTGGGTAATTATATTTGCTGATTGACGCTCATGGTAGATTTTATATTAAATTGGAAAATTTAGAAGCTGATGGCCATTTACTGCCATGGGGATTGGGATCTTTTGTTAAATTGCTTTAACAATAAAATACCATAATTAAGTTCAACGTTTCGGAGATTTTATTCTATCTCCCTCTTCAGGAATCTATAAATTATAATACAAATTTAACACTTTGGTAAACCACACTAAATTATACACAATTGATAATTAAAATGAAAACTTACAATCTACATTCTTATCGTCAGTTAAATGGTTTGATGTTGTTAGTTTGTTTACGAATGTTCCGGAATATCTAGTTTGCAATGCCATAGAAAAAAGGTGGCATCAATTACACAATAAAATTAACATCAATTGCTCTGAATTCCTCTATGTTATCAAGTACATCTTAAAAAACAATTTTTTTCAATTTAATGAAAAATTTTATAGACAGACTTTTGGTTCGGCTATGGGCAACCCTATAAGTCCGATTCTATCAGATATTGTCATGGAGGATTTAGAAGTATACTGTATAAGCAAATTACAATCAAAACCGATATTTTATTTTCGTTATGTGCATGAGATTGTGCTGTGTATACACAAGAATAACATAGATGATACGTTAAAGACCTTTAATGCATATGACATGAACTTACAATTCACGGTCGAACGATCTATCAATAATAGCATTAGTTTTTTAGACATAGAAGTTATTATTAACAAACAAAGAAATATTATCACAAATTGGTATGAAAAACCTACTTTTTCTGGACGTTACCTTAACTACAATTCACACCACCCCCTCAGCAACAAAATTGCTATTATTTACTGTTTAGTTGATAGAGCAATAAAATTGTCACATAATAACTTTCGTGAAATAAACATCTCCTCTATAAAACTACTGTTAAAAAACAATGATTATCCGCTTAATCTAATAGAATACCATATTAACAGGCGCTTAAAAAAGATAAAATCCAATAATAATATTACACAAAACGATACACCAACTGTCAATAATTTAAAAAAAAAAAAGAATGATTGTTTTACCTTTGGCAAAGAAATGGAATGTTTTACGAAAAATTTCTTTAAAAAATACAACACAAATGTCGTTTTTAGTACAATCAATAAACTAAACAGTATTATAGTTTTAGGAAAGGACAAAAATGTCAAAAATAATAATGCAAACGTAGTGTATAAAATAAATTGTAATAATTGAAGGGCCGGATGCAATAAGGGGGTTAGCGCTCGAAAACCCGTAAAAGTATTGTCCAAGTGACTAAATTTTCCATGTAGCCAAATTAATTTTTAAAAAATATCACCTTGTAGGGAATGAAAAGAAGTATTTTTACCTAGAAGGAATTTTTTTTATTCGACTTTCTTTTAAATATAAAAATTAAAAACTGAAAATTTTGTTCATCTATTTTGAATAGCTTTCAAAAACATTAATCGTCCAAACTTGGTCAAATATCATCGAAATATTTTGAAATTTGACAAGGACGTGCAGAATACTCCAGCGTTGTCTATGGGATTGATAAAAGGATGTAAATCGATAATTGTTAATAATTATTTAATTGCAAATATATTGCGAACGGTAATTACGTCTTCTTAACTTTAACGGAAAAAAGTATCGAGGGAAGTTGAAGCTAGGAAAAACTTCCAGCGAGACATTTGTTCCTTAATAGTCTAAAAAGTTTCTGACAAAGTTTCAAATTGATTTAATAATAAATGACTTAAATAGAGCGTTATTAATAAAGACGCGCGCTAGCAACATCGGCGGCGCGGCGCGGCGTGAGCTAAGCCTGTGTTTACATGTTTTTGCACTGATGTATCACGTTTATAAAAATTAACGAATTATTATGTAACGATATTATGTTTTATATAACGTAAAAACACAGTTTATAAGTCAACGCACTGTACATATAATTATATTTTGTTAATATGTTAATAAATAAATTTGTACTTTAAAATTTAATATGTTCATTAACACTATATCATAAGGACACACACACACACACACACACACACACACACACACACACACACACACACACACACACACACACACACACACACACACACACACACACACACCCGTGTCGAGTTGCTAGCCTCGCATCAGGCGCCTCCCCAGGTGGCGGATAGGGGAAAGCTCGTCAGATATGACGGGTACCGGGGAAATAAAATACCCGGGGTGGACCAAAACTAGCTAGGGGAAGGCACCCCGAATAATAAACCAAATATGGATAGTGTGCTGAAAAATATATTACCCCAAGTAGGTATCCTCAACAATGAGGAAAATCCCACCACCGATTCCGATCGGGTGAAAGCCCCGGTGGTCGGTGCAGGCTCCACGGATTTTGGGGGGAGCCAAAAGCACGGTGTGGCCAATCAGGCTGGTGCAGAAGGGGATAATCGCTTGGCCTCTTCTGCATCTCAGAAGACAAGCGAAGAAGAAGAAGAAGGAGAAATTACCCATGGAAAAGAAAATGGCAAAATAGATAGAAGCGCTGAGAAGAACAAGCAGAATTTGCTCGAACTGGTGAAGCGGCAGGACGACCTACTGTTTTCGTTAAGTGAATTCCTTAAAGGCAAGACCAATGTACACAAGGAAATTCATAGAAAGGTGGCGAGTTTGTCAACAAACTGGCGCCGGATTACGGAGCTGGGTGGAATAGCGGAGGCGGTAAATCAACCGAAGAAACTGTCGGCCGTGAATACGCAGACGACTCCCACGCTCAACCAAAAGCAACTAGGCGGCAACGGTGAGACTATGGAGGGCGAGGAAACCCCAAAGGGTAGGCGCGCAGCCAATGCCAAGAAGAGGAAGGAGCGAGGTACTCCACCATCGATAGAGCAGCAAGAGAAGAGGAGAAGGAAGGCGCCAGCGCAGTCGCCGTTCAGCGAGCCGCCACCGCCTGGACTGGAAAATGAGGGAGGAGCACGGGACCCGGAGGGCAGGTGGCAAAAAGTGCGGAAGAAGAAGAGATCGCGCAAGATGGAGCATGAAGCCTCCACAGCCTCGAAAGAGACCAAGAGGACGGCCCACGTTACCGAATGCTCTCGTCATCGAGAAAAAGGGTGACTTGAGCTATGCGGAGATCTTGAGTCGCCTCAAGAAGGACGAATCGTTGAAGGATGCTGGCAACTGCGTACAGAAGGTACGCAGGACGAACGCGGGGAAGCTGCTGATCGTACTGACAAAGGAAAGCACAGAGAAGGAGGCAGAGGTTCATCAACAAATCCAAGGTGCCCTCGGAGATCTGGCGAGCGTTACGAGTAGAGTCCAAGAGACTGATATTGAGCTCAAGGACATAGCGGAGGACACGACGGAAGAGGAAGTCTTTGCGGCTATCCAACGAGAGCTGGGCGCAGACGTTGATATTGCGCAAACGTGCGTCAGATCGTTGCGATACGCATATGACAAAACGCAGACTGCGGCCGTCAGACTCACTCCTTCCGCTGCTGAGAGGCTACTGAACTTGAAGACCATTCGAATACAATGGAGTTCCTGCAGGATCCGCGAAGTTGTGAGGCCCCCCAAGTGCTTTAGGTGTTGGGATTTTGGGCATCTATCACGAAGTTGCAAAAGCGAAACGGATCGCAGTAAATGCTGCTTCAGATGCGGTGAAAATGGGCACAAAGCTGCTGAGTGTACAGCGCAACCGCACTGCGCGTTATGCGCCGGTAAAGGTACAGAAAGCTCCGTAAACCATATTGCGGGGAGTAGCCGATGCCCAGCATACAAGAGGGCTTCCCAGGTTTTCCAGGCGACACTCAAACGACGCCAATGAGAGTACTTCAGCTCAACCTCAACCACTGTGAGGCCGCGCAGGATCTGCTCAGGCAGACAGTGCGGGAGCTAAAAATAGACTTGGCCATACTCTCGGAACCCTACAAGCACCTGGACGCTCAACCCTGGGTGTCCGATGGGAGTGAGAAAGCTGTGATCTGGTCCTGTGCAAAGCATCCCTTCCAGGAGCTGGCAGGCCAGACCGAAAGCGGCTTCGTGAGAGCGAAGGTTAAGGGTGTCCATTATTACAGTTGCTATGCTCCACCCAGCTGGGAGATAGGGGAGTTTGAGGATTTCCTCGACAAGCTGGCCAGAGACGCCAAGGACCATTCCCCAGTAACCATCGCTGGGGACTTCAATGCCTGGGCTACCGACTGGGGCAGCCAGAAGACCAACGCAAAGGGACAAGCCCTGTTGGAGGCGATGTCCTCATTGGACGTTGTTCTGCTCAACACGGGCATTGACCCCACTTTCGTCAAAAGAGAGGCCTCATCCGTTGTGGACCTTACATTCGCGAGTAGCAGTCTTGTGCGAGGAAACCGCGCTTCGTGGAAGGTTCTGGACATCCACACTCACAGTGATCACCAGGCCATACTGTGGGAGATAAGCGCGGACCAGAAACGGGGTCGAAAAACCAAAGACGAACACACTGGGCTGGAAAGTCAAGCTGTTTGACGCGGACTTGTTCCGCGAGGCGTTTAACACTACCCCGCTCAAAGAAGGAGAGGCAGAACTGAAAGTGGGTGAAGTTATGCAGAGGGTGACCGACGCGTGCGACGCAACAATGCCCCGGAAGAAAGCTAACGACCACCATCCCGCTGTGCACTGGTGGAGCGAGGAAATTGCCGGGTTGCGTAAGAAGTGCCACCGAGCCCGAAGGTTAGCCCAACGAGCTCGAGGAAAATCCACGTTTGATTCGCTGGAGGAGGAGTCCAGGAACGCAAGGAGGGAGCTCAAGCTAGCCATCAAGCAAGCCAAAACGCACAGCTGGAACGAACTTCTTAGTGAAGTAGACAGTGATCCGTGGGGCAGACCATACAAGGTGGTAATGACTCGACTGAAAAGTCAGTCGATGCCAATGCCGACCTGTCCGAAGCTACTGGAAAAGATTGTGACGACCCTTTCCCGGAACAGCAGAAGGAGGACCTCAACATTGAGGAGAACACAGGTGAGGATATTCCACCCATCACGGAGGAGGAGCTGCTCGCCGGTACAGCGAAGGTGGGAAACAACAAAGCTCCCGGTATGGATGGCATACCCAACGTGGCACTGAAGACAGCCATCAAGGCAGCACCAGCTATGTTCCAAGACATGTACAACACATGCCTTAAGGAAGGAACATTTCCAAAGAAGTGGAAGTGGCAGAGGCTAGTGCTTCTCCCCAAGGGAAAGAAGCCTCCGGACGAGCCATCATCATACCGTCCACTCTGCATGCTAGACACGGCTGGAAAGATCTTCGAGCGGATCATCCACAATCGGATAGTGAAGGTGGTGGACTCGCTGCTAGCGGAAGATCAGTACGGATTCAGGAAATCGCGCTCCACACTGGACGCGATCAACAGGGTGGTGAACGCAGCCAAAGAGGCTATCTCAGGGAAAAGATATACGAGAGGGTCAAAGCAGTACTGCCTGATCGCTACTCTCGATATCAAGAATGCCTTCAACTCGGCCAGGTGGAAGAGTATCATGGAGGCCCTTAAAAGGCTCAATATCCCATGGTACCTCCGTAGGATAGTGGCGAGTTACCTGTGTGATAGGTACCTCATGTACGACACAGAAGATGGAACGAAAACGTACAGAGTAACTGGAGGGGTACCGCAAGGCTCGGTACTGGGACCACTTTTGTGGATCATCCTGTACGATGCATTGCTGTTGTTGCGATTTCCTCGAGGAGTAAGTCTTGTAGCCTTTGCAGACGATGTGGCGGTGGAAATCGTCGCGAAACACCTGGAGGAGATAATCGATCTCTTTGGCCAGGTCTTCGGAGAGATCGGCAAGTGGATGTCATGTGTCGGACTGCAGCTGGCAGAACATAAGACGGAGGCTCTCCTGGTCTCCAGCAGGAAGAAGATGGAAACGGTCGTGCTCAGTGTTGGTGAAAACGAGATCACATCCCAACCGTCCATCCGATACCTTGGCGTTATTCTCGACGCTAGGCTCAGCTTCAAGGAGCAAGTGGAGCAAATTAGCACGAAAGCCTCCGTAGTGACGACCACATTGTCCCGGCTTATGCCCAATGTCGGTGGCCCCAAGCAAAAAAGGAGAAAGCTGCTATCGTCGGTAACTACCTCTGTGCTCACCTATGGTATACCCATATGGGCTGATGCACTGCTTAAAAAGGGGTATCGCAAGAAGGCTGCAGCGCCCTATCGGGTTAGCGCGTTGAGGGTAGCCTGTGCGTTTCGCACAGTCTCCGAGGACGCCGTCAACGTCATTGCGGGAATGCTACCCATTGATCTACTGGCTAGTGAACGGAGGACGCTGTACCAGCAGGAGAAGTCAATTGAGGCGAAGACGGAGGCGAGACAAACGAGCTTCAATCGTTGGCAGAGAATGTGGGACACTTCCACGAAGGGACGGTGGACACATAAGCTAATCCCGGATGTGGAGAAATGGGTGAACCGGCAACACGGGGAACTCAACTACTACCTCACGCAGGTGTTCTCAGGGCACGGTTGCTTCCGGAAGTATCTTCATAAGTTCAATTATGAAGATGTTCCGGACTGTCCAATGTGCCCAGGAGTTGACGAAGACGCCGAGCACGCATTCTTTGAGTGCCCGCGGTTTAGCGATGCTCGTAACATCGTTGAGGAGAGACTCAACATACGTCTGACGCCAGAGAACCTGGCGGAGTAGATGTTGTCGTCGGAGGCAGCATGGAGGGCCGTTAGTGCCTATGCTGCCGTCGTCATGAAGGAGCTGCGCCGGGAAGAGCGCGAGAGGAAGAAGGCGACGCCAGAACAACAGGAAACCGAGGAGACAGCAAGTGACGAGAACCTCTAATCCACTCCGGGTGGGACGGGGAACGTAACGAATCTTGCAGATGCTGGAGGAAGAGCCGCGGCTAAGGCCTCTCCCGCGAAGTAGTACCTAACGGTGGTTCCGCGGGAGAACGAAAGGCCACAGAGGAGGTTGACTAGGCTTAGTCCGGGGGTTTAGTCCGTGAGAGTCGGACACGCGAGTCACGGGCCCGTGACTATCAGTGCATAATGCATTCCTAAACCTCTAATAAAAAAAAAAAAAAAAAAAAAAAAAAAAAACACACACACACACACATACACACACACACACACACACACACACACACACAGACACATACACACACACATACACACACACACACACACACACACACACACACAATAATGTAATAATTCTTTAATTTTTATAAACGTGATACGCCACTCCGAAAACGTGTGCGACGCAGTCTGAGCTCACGCCGCGCCGCGCCGCCGATGTTGCTAGCGCGCGTCTTTATTAATAACGCTCTATTTAAGTCATTTATTATTAAATCAATTTGAAACTTTGTCAGAAACTTATTAGACTATTAAGGAACAAATGTCTCGCTGGAAGTTTTTCCTAGCTTCAACTTCCCTCGATACTTTTTTCCGTCAAAGTTAAGAAAACGTAATTACCGATCGCAATATATTTGCAATTAAATAATTATTAACAATTATCGATTTACATCCTTTTATCAATCCCATAGGCAACGCTGGAGTATTCTGTACGTCCCTGTCAAATTTCAAAATATTTCGACGATATTTGACCAAGTTTGGACGATTAATGTTTTTGAAAGCTATTAAAAATAGATGAACAAAATTTTCAGTTTTTAATTTTTATATTAAAAAGAAAGTCGAATAAAAAAAATTCCTTCTAGATAAAAATACTTCTTTTCATTCCCTACAAGGTGATATTTTTTAAAAATTAATTTGGCTACATTGAAAATTTAGTCACTTGGACAATACTTTTAGGGTTTTCGAGCGCTAACCCCCTTATTGCATCCGGCCCTTCAATTGTAATGCGTCGTACGTAGGGCAGAATAAAAGCACATCAAAAAAAGTACAGTGATAGGGACCAAAATTCGTCTTTATTTACGCATATCAAAGATAATAACCACACAATTAATTTTCACAACATTAAAATATTAGATATTGAAAATAATAGAGAAAAAAGATTATTCTCCGAAGCATTATTTATCTATACACAAAAAAACTTTGTCAATAAACAATTCGTAATTAGTAGACTACCGTACATATATAATAATCTGATAAATAATTGTGAATTTTTGGTCTCTAAGGAATATACCAGCAAAATTTTGAGCTGAAATGTAACCAGCGCTTGTACAGTAGAGAGATCCACGCCTCTCATAGTCTTAGTCTATCGTAGACTATCCTTATATACGTATACACATACACTAGTGTACTGACGACTATATAAAGCCCGAAAATTGTATTATAAAGTCATTGACGAGCGGATTATTGCCCGCGCATTTAACTGACGGTAAGAATGTAAATTGTAAGTTTTCATTTTAATTATCAATTGTGTCTAATTTAGTGTGGTTTACCAAAGTGTTAAATTTGTATTATAATTTATAGATTCCTGAAGAGGGAGATAGAATAAAATCTCCGAAACGTTGAACTTAATTATGGTATTTTATTGTTAAAGCAATTTAACAAAAGATCCCAATCCCCATGGTAGTAAATGGCCATCAGCTTCTAAATTTTCCAATTCCTTTGGGTAATAGAATAGACACTATACCAGTCCAAGCCATTGATATAATATTCTTTCCTTTTGATAGAAAATAATAAATTAATGTTTTATATAAAAATGTTTTATCCGAACCTCCAGGACCGTCTATAAAATTTATTTTATTTATATTTTTTATAAGTTGTTTGAAAATAAATTTTTGATATTCATTTAATTTTGTAAACATATCTTCGAATATTTCTTTACTAATTGAAATTATTTTACTATCGTATTTTATATCATTTATGATGGGATCAGGTTCAGGTAATCCAAAATCTGTACAAGATAAATCTTCCAACAATAATAATTTATTTATACGATCTAAAGCTAAGTTATCTTTATTTTCATGAAAATGTTTACGAAAGTATTTTTTAAAATTTTCCCAAATAATATTGGTTTGAATATTTTCTGTTAGTAGAAACGAAGTAAAAAATTTACGTAATTGAAAAGGTAACATGATACATGCTACAACATGCTTCTTCAAAAATTACTAAAATTTGTAAACCGTTTTCTATTAAATCCATTGCAGTCGCAGCTTCTTTATGAGTATTATACGCTACATTTTTATATGTACGTAAATCTTTAAAGGGAGTAGCGCCTTTTATACGACTTAATATTAATTTTAAAGCGAATCTTTCAGAATCTTTTGGAGATACTATATTTAAACGTCCAATGGCATAATGTTTTTGTTCACGTTCACGTTTTACCCAAACTTCTTTTGCGTTAAATATATAATAATGCGGTATATTAACGTATTTTATATTATTCGCAAATTTATCATTTTTGTTCAAGTCAAACCACGCTGTTAAAGTTGTTTTCCAATTATCAAGAGCATGTATTTCATAATTTTCTTCAAAAACAGATTTTTGTTGATTTTCTGTATGAACTGCTAAACGGATAACAGTATGACTCCTTCCACATAAGGGAAATTTTTGTAACCGCGATCTATTGGGCTCAAGTACCGGCCATCAATATATTCAGTAATTTCATCATATATTCCATTTCTTTTGTCATCATTTTTTTTTAATGTACAAAAAGCTCTATCACTACCTTTATGTATATAATCAAAAATATATTTGATGCTTTGAATTGAAGCACAATATTCAACATTAATATGACATTTATATTTTTCTAATAAAAATTTATTGTAAGGAACTACCATTGAATTATCTACTGGAATAATTTTTTTACTTCTTTTAAGTCGATATGTGTAATTACCAGAAGAATTATTTGTTCGTTTATGTTGAGAATAACCATTTTTTTCTAAATGTTGTTGACTATTGAAAAGGTTTAGGAAATTTTTTTTACAAACGTCTTTACATTTATCGTAATACGGAGAATTTTCACTATGTGGTCCATGTAACATATGTTTTATAACTAATTTTTGTAATTTTTTATCATTATTAAAAGGTATCTCAGCAGAAATGTGTTTATTAATAGCTTCTGGTGTCATTAATTTAATTGTATGATCTAATGTTACTACAAGATGTGCATACGGTAATCCTCTTTTCTGAAATTCAATAGTATACACATAAGCTAAAGCATTTCCAAAAATTTGATGGTTTTCTATATCATTAAGTAAACACTTAAATTTTGTATAAAATAATCTAACTGTAATATTTGGTATATCATTGGGCGTAGTTCCGATAAGAAATGTCGTTAATACATTTTTTAATTCTTTCCACTTAGGATTACACGTCATAGTTGTAAATAAATCAGGTTGACCAATATTTCTTACTATTGCCATTGCATCTTGATAATGTTGCTGCATATATCTAGGACTACCTATATAAGTTGCTGGTAGTACAAAAATATTTCCAAGTCTTTCTTTTTTTTCAAAATTTTCTGATATATTTAAGGTGGCTCATGCGATTTCTTATAAAAAAGCAGATACATCTTAAACTTAACAAATACGAGGGTCATTTGATAAGTACCTAGCCTACAAATGAAAACACCAAAATTTTACAAAAAATAAAATTTATTTTTCAATGTAGTCTCCTTTTAGTTGAATACACTTGGTCCAGCGGTGTTCCAATTTTTTTAACCCCGTTGAAAAAAATGTTTTCTCTTGGTTTGCAAAATAGGCCTCCGTGGCGGCGATTATTTCGTTATTGGAGTGGAATCTCTTCCCGGCGAGCGAATTTTTTAGGTTCGGAAACAAAAAAAAGTCGCACGGAGCCAAATCTGGAGAATACGGCGGATGGGGCAGCAGTTCGTAGCGTAATTCGACCAATTTAGCCGTGGCGAGTGCAGAAGTGTGAGCCGGTGCATTATCGTGGTGGAAAAGCACTTTCTTTTTAGACAAATGGGGCCGTTTTTCTTCTAACACGGCGTCAAATCGGCTCAATAGTTCGGCGTAGTACTGTCCTGTGACCGTTTTGCCCTTCTCCAGATAGTCAATAAAAACCGCACCTTGAGAATCCCAGAAAACAGTGGCCATCACCTTTCCGGCCGACGGGACCGTCTTCGCCTTCTTCGGAGCAGGTTCACCGGGTAAGGTCCACTGTTTTGACTGCTTCTTGGTCTCTGGAGTGTAGTAGTGAATCCATGTTTCGTCGACAGTCACGTAACGACGCAAAAACTCTTTTGGATTGCGATTAAACAGCTCCAAACACTGCTCTGAACTGGTCACACGGATGCGCTTGTTGTCTGCAGTCAGCAAACGCGGCACCCACCTTGCTGACAGCTTCCTCATGCTTAAAATCTCATGTAGGATATGCCACACACGTTCTTCTGAGATGCCTACTATCGCAGCTATCTCGTGCACCTTTAATCGACGGTCTGACAAAACGATATCGTGTATTTTTGTCACGTTCTCCTCCGTAGTGGCTGTTTTCGGAGCACCTGGGCGTGGATCATCAAAAACCGACGTACGACCACGTTGAAACTCGTTATACCAAAATTTAACGGTCGCCATCGAAGGAGAAGCATCCCCATACACTGCATCCAAGCGTTCTTTAATTTCACTGCGCGATTTCCCTTCCGAAAACAAGAATCGAATCACCGATCGATATTATTCTTTCTCCTTTTTTTCAAAAATCAACGGACACATTTGCTTTCACACGCTCTCAAAAATAAACTACAACTCCGATCCGGCTTAAATTTCGTCTGCAACCGTTTACAGGAAGATACTGCACTCTAGTATATTTCTGGTGCGATAGTGGCACCATCTGGCGGTGAGGCTAGGTACTTGTCAAATGACCCTCGTATGTTCTTTAGACATTAAACTTTCGATCTGTATTAAGAAAATTGTAGGTCAACGACCAAATTATCGAAAAAACAGAGTTTATAAAAAGGTACGTTTAACACATAACCTTATGGGAATGAACAGTTTATTGTTTCGTAGTAACTTGTAAAAAAGCAGTTTTTAATATACAATATATGAAATTAAAGATTTTTTTGTGAAGAATCTAATGATATCATCAGAATTATAGGTTAACGATCAAACAAAAAAGATATTAACAATAAACGTTACAAATGTGCTACTGCGCATGCGCACTGCGACCAGTCATATAAATGTAGCGACAAATTAGCAAAGTTTTTACTTATTTATAAAATCTTTTTTTTGTTTGAACATTTAGAAGTTATTTACAATAAATTTACGTAAAATACGTTAACTTAATTTGGCAATAATAAAGAATCCCCTTGCGGGGCCCCGACTTGATACGGCACCAAACGCATGAGCCACCTTAATGCACTATTTATAACATGATCCCTCCAACCTTGATAACATTCAGTACGTAATTTTTTTTGTTTCTGCCTAAAATAATTCATTCTATTGTTTTCTATCATAATATAGGCATGTAAAAAGAATTGTTGGGTTAGTCTCCCTCCAAATAAAAGTGGATTGAAATTTTCTGAATTTGGTCTGTAAGCTAATCTATAAGAATAGTGCTGTAATATTGTTAGAACGTTTTCTTTTGAATCATATGGTTTTATAGTATAACCAATACTCCAGCCTAAATCTCCTGAAGGAAAAAATAATGGAAATACCATTGGGTCAACATGATGTGATAATTTACTTAAATATGTGTATTCTTTTTCATTAGAACTATTTTTCGGATAAACGCATAGATCATAATTATGAGGGATTCCTGATTTGGAAATAATTATAGCTGCACATTCCGACGTTAATGGTTTAGTACAATTATGTTTTTGATTATTATTCTTACGAACAAAATATAATTCATAATTTGAAAGTTTAAATTGTTAATAGCAGCAAATGGTAGATTTTTCTTCTAATTTTTTGACAAATCTTCAGCTAATGGCCAATCTTCTACCAAGGTCAAAGGTATTAATAACAAACACTTTTTTATGAATTTGATCTTTTATTCAACGTTTCGGACATTTTTGGCTATGTCCCTCTTCAGGAATCTAATGAGAATTCTATACATACGTTTTGTAAGCCAATAATTAAACAAATTACAATTGAAAATTAAAAGTTATGTACAAACTTACAAATAATTAAATTATTGTTGTCAACGTTGTTTTGCGGGTAACAATCCTCCGCTCATCAGTAACGATATATTACAAAATTCACGCTTATATACTAAAATTATTTTTATGTGAAAATCGGTGTATCACACAGACAACTATGCTCAGATTCGGAGTGGGGTAAAACCCATTGGGAACGTCCGAGAGCGGAGAGAGGTAGCAGGAAAGCACGTCTTGAAGGAAGTGGCATCAATAGTCTTGACTAGAAGAACTTGTGTGTGAATAGTGTATATCTATGAGAGATGTTGTTAGACTTTCACCATAAGTACGCTCATAATCTTAGATACCTCTTCACATCGATACTTTGACAACTTTTGTCAAAGACAGAATTGACAGAATTTGAAAGTTTCTCTGTATTAGTTATTTCGTGTAAATATTTATACTGTTTAGCATAAGGATTGCTATTTAAAACTTCAGTCAATAATTTTAAATGTTCTTGAGTTAAATCTTTATGACTCTTTATTTTCATTTCAATTGCAGTATTACCATCATATATATATAATTGACCACACGAAGGTTCTGCATTTTTTTGGTAATAAAGTATTGGGCGTTATATGACAAACTTGTCTTTGAATTTTTAAATTATAAATAGCTTTTTTCTTTTCGTATTTTACGTTTGCACTAAATATAGCAAAGCAAAATAAGTTATTATAATATCTGATTAAAGTTCGAAAATTGTTATCATACAATAATAGATTATTTAGTGTTTTATTATATATACTTAGCGGAGACAAAATTATTTTACCCTTACTACAACAAATTGATTTATTATTTTCTTCTTTCCAATATACTGCCGAACAATATTTACAAACATAACTCATATTACAAAAATATGATTTATACTCTAAATTTTTATTTTTACTTCATTTCTGTTTATTTACTTTTAACGTAGAAAAGGATGATGACGCGAGATGTTCGAGGACGAGCTCGGCGACGCCTCTCCTACACTATATATATATAAGAGAAAGAGAGAGAAGAAGAGAGAGATAGAGAGAGGGGGAGAGAAAGAACTAACGAATGCATTCAATCCGTCTGTCGCCGTTTTCTCATGCTCTGCTTGCAGTTGCTGCACTTTTTTTTGGGAAGAAAAAATACGGACAGCGTTCGACTTGTAATTGAACTGTCAAATGAATGCGCATACGCCGCGCTGCGCTCGCGTGAGTTTGGCGTTATCGTTGATTTAAATAATCAAGAAGTTTCCTTTCAAAAAGTTGCTCTGTAATTAATTGGTTTCGTTAATTGCGGAGAAAAGGCACGTATTATAATAAATGCGCGAACGCGCTTCTTGCACTGATGGCAGGAGGGTGGCATAGTTTGTTTTCAGAAATCAGCCTGTTATTTGTGTATCGAGGTAAAGAACTGACAATGGAGCGATGCAAAAGTTGTCGACAGAAGTGTCTTCTGCATCAGAGATAGTTGTCATCAGAGGGACAATGCGGAGGGACAATGCGGAGGGACGCGGAGGGACGCGGAGGGATGCGGAGGGACAAGACCCTTTTTGCGGAGGGACGCGGAGGGACGCGGAGGGATGCGGAAGGACGCGGAGGGACACGGAGGAACGCGGAGGGACGCGGAGGGATGCGGAGAGACGTGCAGAGGGACAATGCAGACCCCAAATAACGCAAAAAAATAGTGAATTTTACGTTATTTTGTGGAGGGCACTTTTCGGTGGGACGCGGAGGGACGGGGTGGGACGCGGAGGGATGCGGAGGGTTAACGACTCAATTCAGCTTACAACTATATAGTATAGTAAGATATATAAATTCGAAAATTTCAGATAATGCGAACAGTCCACGTTTATATGAAATAGTAACAAAATTACAGTACAAAATGTAACTTACTCAACTTTTCTTGAAGCTGATCAAGCTAGAAATTTAATTGTAACAGATGAAGAATGGAACAGTTTCCTACAAGAAGCGTCACAATACAAATTACCGAAAGCTATGTGCGAGTTATTTGTATATATGTGTTTTTCATAATCCTGTAAGTGCTAGAAAACTATTTGATAAGTATAAAACGTATTTTTATGTACCCATAGTAAATTAAGTCATAAAGCATCTCAGAATATAAATAATAGAATAAGCACATTCACAAATGCACAAAGTATCATTTTTAATACTATACTAAATGCTGTTAATGGGAATGGAAATAAATGTTTTTTCATATATGGCCCTGGTGGAAGTGGTAAAAGCTATATTCTCAATACATTATTTGCTTTGTTACGTCTGTAACGTATCTCTAAAATCAAATTAACAATGCATATTTATCGCCAGTAATTTTCTGACATACAAATACCGTATATGCGAATTTTGACAACGTTGCTTTTGAATGCAAGCGGCATCACGCCGAAGCGAGCGAACTTTACAACGTTGCAATTTTTTAATTCGAGGCAATCGTGACGTAGTAGTAGGTCATCAAACTTGCGTATTATGTTTTCTTTAGAATCAGCATTTCGTAATGCGACTGCCAAATTTAATACGATTGGAGACAATTACATTGCCAAATAAGATGATCTCAATCATCTTCAACCTAAATTGACCGCCTAATAAATACCGCGACTCTCAACACACAAATTAGTAATCGTGCGAAAGTCGCGAGTTCCATACCACTCCAGCCGACAATAGGAGAAGCGATTATTATTATACGGGCCAATACGAGCCACATCAGATTTCTTATAATTTCATATATCAAATAAAGTGAATATTCAGCTACAAAGCTATCAGTCTAATTATTTACGAGAGTTTACCTCAAGGACGAAAGGTAATATAAACCATATATCAATTGAATATAATTCAAATATAATTTTAAGATAAACCATACAAATTTCAATACACATATAAAAATATTTTCGTGAAACTCAAGACTTAACAGTGGTTCCGGTACGAATCGAACATTTTATAGTTCACTAGATTATTTGAAATAAAAGAATAAAATAACTATTTTTCGAAACGTAACAGTGGTTCCGGTACACAGTCGAACGAAAGTTCGTTAGATCAGCTAAATCAAACTTTAAACGTTTTAAAGTAGATCAAATAAGCTCTTGAAAGACGAGGGAAATATTCTTATATAAACTAACATAAAATAAGTCCGAGCTTCACATTTTGCAGTAAGTAGTTGGGGCCATTTATTATAGCATGAATTGCCAAAACTACCAAAGATAAATGTGTACGGCTCGTCGAGTTATTAACAAGTATTCAACAAATGATAAATACGGAAATAGGAATAATTTTCTACAAAACAAATGAGTTTTTAACAAATACATTATACAAGAAATAAGAATACAAATACAGGCTAATACAAATGAAACAATTGAAATAGTAATACATATAACAATGCTGATAAGAAAATTATAAATGGAAAAAATACAAATAAAACAATTGAAATCTTTACAACAATTAAATATTAACAATAAATTGTATAACAAATATATAGCTGAAATAGCAAGGGAAAAGATAAATTATATAATGAAATCAAAATACATTCTAAAAAAGAAAATTGAAAAAATCAATAGTACTGATACATAAATAAAAAAATAAAGAACAAAACTTAAGAAACGAATGAAGAGAAATAAATAAAAGGAAATAAATAATAGAGAATTTACACGATACAAAATAGAAAAAATATGAGAGATATAATCAGTGTATAAAATAATCGAGTCATTTTTAATCAAAATAAGGAAATCAAAATAATAATAAAAAATAATTAAACACACGAAAAGTATTACAATAAAAATAAGAATATTATAATGAAGAATCATAAAAAAAAGATTACAATAAAATGTTACATTGCAAAAGTGAATATAATAAAATAAGAAAATGAGAAAATATTTAAATATAATATAAAAGATAAACAACACTCAAACGAGAAAATGAAAGAAAGACAATAATAAACAAAATAAAAGATAAATTCAAAAATAAACTACAATAATAATTACGAACATTTAATAAAATAAAAAAGCGATGATGAATAATCAAGCTAATATATTTTATAATTTTGAACAACAAAACCATTATTATACTAAAGTATTTCATTGTCAAATTTGCCGAGATCAATATCACGAAGCATAGTTTTGCTATAATGCAGTTTGTGTTTTTTGTAAAAGTAAAGATCATATATCATATTTTTGCAAGAATGCTAAAAATGAAATATAACTTTTCTGCAAACTCTGTAATCATAGAGGACATTTTGTAGATAAGTGTACATTTAACCAAACAAATGAAGATTATTGCCAATACTGTCAAATCATAGGACATACAGATACTCAATGCCCTGTTATAAAGAAATATGAACTTGATTGTGATAATTGCGGAAGCACGGGTCACTCAACTAAAGACTGCTTGTCAGCAGTATGCATGAAATGCAATAAACTCAGGCACTGGGTGAGATACTGCCCTATAAACGAAAAAATAATGTGGTGCACGATATGTGCGAATGAAGGTCACGAAACCGCGGATTGCGAGAGCGTAAAAGTTTTAATTATGCAAAAAAGGCAGCAAAACTTTCAGAATAGAGAAATTTGTCAATTATGCGACACGTCAGGACATTCAGCAAAAACTTGTAGGAAAAGGAGTAATAATAAACAAAATACATTCCAGAGTAACAACTACAACCCTTCAAATAAAGCCTATGAACATCGAGATAAAATAGAAATGGATTTTTCCGAACAAATCATCAAAATGGTCATCATTTCTCAAATAATTCAAATAGTAATTATCGGGGAAACTTTAATACACAAAATATAAAATGCGAATATTGTAAATTCACCGGGCATACGTTGGAAGATTGTAGGAAATTAAAAAGTCTGACGGCATAAATTAAATGCTCTTATTGCAATAAAGATGGACATCAAATATTCAATTGCCATGAAATCAAGATGCTCCAAAATAAATCAGATAAATTTTGTAAAATGTGTAAAAGCACGAAACATATAAATGAAGAATGTGACATACTCAAACAATATCCAAGTATTAATACTGTTGAATCATACCATAATTCCACAAAAGAAATAATTAACGAATCAGAAATTCAGGAAAACAAAATTAATGCAACGAATATTGAAAGGTACAATGGTAATGAACTAATTACAGAAAATAAAGTAAATAAAAATAAACACGAAACTAATATCATACAGGAATCTACAATAATTAATGATGATAAAGAAATCAATTTAATTATCGTACCTTTTATAAAAATACATGAAATCACTGATGAACCAAAAGATAATAATATAATTATAAAAAATTATAAAAATACTAATGAAATTAATTTTATAGACTTTAACGAAATTCGCTAAATAATCATAAATTTGAAAAAATTATGGAAACAAATTTAAATGATTTTATTGAATCTACTATAAAAAATTATGAGACTAATGATGAAATGAATTTCAATGAATCTAATATAAAAACTCACGAGGATTGTGATGAAATTAATTTAATTGATTTTAATGAATCTGATATAAATAAACAAAAGAATGAA
This sequence comes from Torymus aiolomorphi, assembly GCA_036365515.1. Taxonomy (NCBI): domain Eukaryota; kingdom Metazoa; phylum Arthropoda; class Insecta; order Hymenoptera; family Torymidae; genus Torymus; species Torymus aiolomorphi. Next base: position 100,131,545 of record CM070877.1, on the reverse strand, counting down.
ATTTCGAAAGAAAATAATAAAGAAGGCAATAATTCGTTAGAAACAGTAACTTCTTATGATGATCTTAACGTCATTTTAGACATAACTTTTGCTTTAGCTGAACCATTTGAATCTGAAGATGATCAAATGGAAACCAAATTTCAACAAAACTCGCTTGAAAATTCGTTAAAAGACAATATAGGATCAATACATTCTGGAGAGTCTTTATTAAATGATACAAAAAATCTAAAGAACTTACTAAATAATAGTAAAGTAATTTTCAAAAATGAAAATCAATCAAAAGAAAGGTTTGATAATCAAGAACATAAAAAACATTTAGAGAATAAAAGTCATCTAAAAATATTTGATAATCAAGAACACCGAGAACAGCTTGAGAAAAAAAATCAACTAAAAGAGACCTTTGATAATCAAGATCATAACGTAATAATAAATCTAAATACAAATCCTAATAAAGTACACCAATTGCAGTTAGTTTTAACCAAAGTAACATTTAATAAAAACGTCAAAAAACTAAAATGGATATCTAATTATAAAAAACATTTTAAAGAATTTGTAAAAAATACAAGATTAAAATTAAAATCTAAAGATTACTACAATAAATTTACTATCAAATACAGGTTTAAAAAGGGAGACAAAACATGGCCTATTAAAGAACCAAATATGAATAAATTTCAAAAGGATCAGCATAATAAGAATTTTCAACGCTATTAAAATGAACAAAATAATATTTTATCCAATTATGGGAAACAAGCAAAGACAATATTATAACAAATAATAACATAATATTTTTGTTTTAGGATATGGACAACATACTCAATATTAACATCTATCATAATCTCTTCTTATTTTTCTAAGTTTAATACAGCAATAGAGAATTATAATTGCAGCTGAACTTTTCCATTTGAAGCAAAACCATCCTACTCCTTGGTCAACTAGAATGTAACCCTAAGGTGATCCAGATTTTACCAAATATACAATTTAAAATTATAACCACTTATCCGTTTGTCTACAATTGTTCGTATCAACTAGTCAGAATTTTGTGAAAAGCAACTATATTTCCTAAGAAAGTTAATAATTTTATAAAAATGCGATCGGAATAATATAAGTTTGAATAATGAAATTCTAAGAACATTTTTTACGAAGAAAGCAAAAAGATTCATACATGAAAGATTTTAAAAGTAATGCTACGACTAACAATAACATCTTTGACAATTAAAAAAATTATATATATTGTTCTTTTCTTTCTTAACAACAACAAACAAAAATATTGCGATTACATATTAAAATACCTCAGTTTTTGGTTGCTAATGAAACAAGCAAAAGTTTTATTTGTAAAAATTATGTGTTATTAAATAATAGAAATATTTAATTAATTATTTAGTCACAAAGTAGAAAACATTTCAGGGATCAATTTAATAACTTATTACTCTATCTATAGCTTTGAATAAGAAATCATAGAACTAATCCAAAGGAAAAAGAAAATAAAACTATTCATAAACCTTGCAACCCTAACAAACATAGATAAAAATAATTTGACTGTAATTTTATGCAAAATTAAGCTGTGTGTTCATTTGCCTTCAGAAAAATTGTTCGCACTTATAAAAACAAAAGGAAGAAATCAGGTAGCTATACTCACATTGCTAAGATTAAATCGAATATAATGTATTGGAAGTGATCAGTTTCATCATATACTGACATGATCATCCTACAAGATACACTATTCGGCACTCTATTGAGTAAAACAAATATCTACTCTAACGCACTGCGTACTCTATAATGCAAATATGTGAATAGTACTCATGCCAGCAAAAAAAAATCTTGTGTTCTAAAATGAACATTGAAATGGCTGAAAATTTCCAGGAAAAAAAGGCAATACAATGATGCATAAGAGCAATAACAAGCCAAAATTAACAAAAATCATTCCGTCCTATTAACCTTCCTTTTTATCAAAAATACTTGCCAATATAATTAAATTTTTCTTTTGGAAATAATTATAATTTTTCTCAGTATACGGTTGAAAAATATTTTTTTTATAATCATAATATCAAAAACCCTTTAATGTTATTCTACTTAAACAAAGAGGAAAAAAATAATATATCTTTTGCCAAATATCTCAGCAGGGAGGGAAGTGAATGATCACTTGAATCATTCCCTATATATTTCTCCTCACATTTTATTTTCTACAAAATTATTTAATACGCACATTATTTCTAAACTTAATCAATGATTCTATTTTTTTTTTTTTTGTAAATACAGCAAAACAACAAAATTATTACACATTAACGATAATAAAATAATTTAATTAATATCAAGATATATGTTCCTATACAAATTCTATTGCATAACGTATGCTATATTTATTACGTAACGTTTTATTAATTCATGTTATTTTTACACCGAAGGTTTTTGTAATTTATTCATAATTTAATTAAGAATTTATTGTAAAAGTGTTTTCTTAAAAGTGAATGATATTAAATCACAGATTTAGTGTAAGTTTGATAATAATACATTTTGTGCTGGATTATATCAGCAAAACTCTCAATTTAAGATACTCCTTAAGTACAAAGAATCACATAATGAAGTATGAATACCCGTTTATTCCATAGTAATCCGCACCGCCATTTGAACGCTAGGAAAAATCGGCATTCAACATGCAATACAAAGTTAAACCGTAGGTTAAGTGTAGTCTAGTGTTAGGAACAAAATAAATGATTTACTTTATAGAAATTTATAGACGATACGAAATTTTCTTTAAATTTATTGAATTTTTATTATTGTTTTTGTTATTGTTTATATATATAAATTTTTAGTATGGATTTAATGATATGAATTTTTATTATTGTTTTTATTATTTGAATTGTTAGTATTATTGAACTTTTTGTAACAAGAAATTACTGATAGTTCAACTATTCCTATAATTGTTGAATCTCTACGATATTCAACAGTCTAAGGGGGGAGGTGTTACGTCCGTGACGTATCCCTATAAATTACATTTGATATTTATATTCTCATCAGTAATTTCTTGATCCACAAAATTATGTGATTACAAATTTATTGACACCCACGTATCAACTAGCATAAAGAAAAAATTGCAACACAGGGAAATTGTAAACATTCTTGTACGAAATGAACCACAATTTTAAACGAATCATATTGAAATTATTTAAAAATTTCTCAAAAAATTTTATGAAAGACGTTGTTGTATTTATAGTTAACTTTTCATCTTATAATTGTAATTTGAAATTATTGTAACAGAAAATTACTGATGGCTAACTATTATTATACTTGTTGAATCTCTACGATATTCAACAATCTAAGGGGGGAAGTGTTACGTCCGTGACGTATCTCTAAAATCAAATTAACAATGCATATTTATCGCCAGTAATCTTCTGACATACAAATGTCGTACATGCGAATTTTGACAACGTTACTTTTTAATGCAAGCGGCATCACGCCGAAGCGAGCGAACTTTACATCGTTGCAATTTTTGAATTCGAGGCAATCGTGACGTAGTAGTAGGTCATCAAACTTGCGTATTATGTTTTCTTTAGAATCAGCATTTCGTAATGCGACTGCCAAATTTAATACGATTGGAGACAATTACATTGCCAAATAAGATGATCTCAATCATCTTCAACCTAAATTGACCGCTTAATAAATACCGCGACTCTCAACACACAAATTAGTAATCGTGCAAAAGTCGCGAGTTCCGTACCACTCCAGCCGACAATAGGAGAAGCGATTATTATTATACGGGCCAATACGAGCCACATCAGATTTCTTATAATTTCATATATCAAATAAAGTGAATATTCAGCTACAAAGCTATCAGTCTAATTATTTACGAGAGTTTACCTCAAGGACGAAAGGTAATATAAACCATATATCAATTGAATATAATTCAAATATAATTTTAAGATAAACCATACAAATTTCAATACACATATAAGAATATTTTCGTGAAACTCAAGACTTAACAGCTTATTACAAAGATAATAAAATTAAGTTCTTCGTGTAGCACGAACAGGTATAGCAGCTAATTTATTAGAAGATGGTAAAACCGTACGTACAGCATATAAATTACCTTTAATCATTCATGAAGAAACTACATGTAATATAGGTATATCCTAATACTAACAATGGAGTCAAAAATGTAAAAGTTATTATATGGGATAAAATTAGAATGACATCGAAGTATGTTTTTGAAGCACTTGATCGTTTATTTAAAGATTTATGCAGCAACAACGACGCTTCTGGTGGTAAAATAATAGTAGTTTCTGGAGATATCCGTCAAACGTTACCTGCTGTTCCACATGGTAATCGAACAATAATTATAGATAATTGTATTAAAAACAGTAAATTATAGGTTAAGTTTGAAAATATGTGTTTGAAAGATAATAAACGCATTAAAGATTATAATATAGAGTTTAAGCAATAGCTATTCAATTTTGGTGATGGCGTTTTTAAAATCGAGTTTTAAATAAATATTGAAGTTATTAATATTTCAAATGAAATTTTATCAAACGGTGCTATTATAACAGAAATTTTTGTCCAAAAATTGTCCAAAAATTGTCCAAAAATTGTCCAAAAATTGTCCAAAAATTGTCCAAAAATTGTCCAAAATTTGTCCAAAAATTGATGAAACATTGATGAAAATTGAAAGGGTGGGTTTGAAAAAAAATGTGAGGAAACTTCATCTTAATATAGTAGAGGATATTCTAATGTTAAAAGGAATAATGAATGATAAGTAAAAAAGTTCACCCCATCAGACGTTAATACAAGATTAATAGGAGTGTTGCTTCTATAGTCCTTTTTTAAAGAATTTGGCACAGTACTACTTGATAATATGTATTCAGGATTTTGGATTTTTCAACATATTCGACAGTGACATCAGTATATAATAATCTAATATGTGTGATAAACATTATTCAAAATATACGGATTTAAAAGGACCAAATGATCTTTATATGAAACCACTAAACAATACTTGAGTGATTGATGTGCATATGGCTACTGCTGCTACGTGTGCTCATAGCTTACAAGTCTGATGGACCATATACTAAGGTACCAGATTATTTGTTCCAAATAGAAAAGATTTTAAGCTAAAAATAATTCTTTTTTGTATTTCAGGGAAGATAAGGACTTACAGAAGAAATAAAGAAGTATTTTAGTAATTTTATCTTTAAACCTGTTTTCTACATAATGGGAAAATTTTGGGATCCGCCGTAACCTGCAGGTCCGGAAACTGGATATATTTTGATGAGACAGGTCTTAAAATAATGGTATTTTATATCATCATTGACCGAAGAATTGTATGTATTTGAGTAAATAATTTTTTACCGTCAGATATTGCTAAAAAATCATAATTTGACTCAACCATAAGATTTTTTAGTAATTTTTACCCTAAAAATGTATTCACTCAAATAAATTTGATACATTTTGATATGTATCAAATACGAGGTATATGTATACCTCTCAATATAAATGTTTTCGGTTCAGTCGGTGAATGCAACACCAACCGCAAGCCGCTGTGATCCAAAAATACAGAAGAATAGAGGCCTTAGATAAACGAAAGTTACGCTTTTTATTCGCTTGCTCTGTTCAGTCGCACTCGCTAGAGAGAATCAGGAGACCAGATCCTCGGTCAAAACCCGCTGCGCTTCTAGACGCGTCACGTCAAGTGTAGCCCATACCTGGAATCCTGGACGTCCTGACGTCGAATGCAACGCAGCTATTGCTGCTCTGTGATCGATCTTTCCAGGAAGATCGCCCCGTGAAGGATTCTTGCAGGCGCTTTCCAATATTTGTCATGACACGTACGTACGGTCTTGACAAATATGGGAAACCGACACCAAGCAATCTACCCACACGTAGGTAGCCAATACATCGCTCAAGCAATGTAAACGAATGCTCGGGATGTACGAATTCCCAGGGCTGATAGTCAAATGTATTCAATAAAGTACGAAGAACCGAAATTCTTGTTTTCTCCGTATTTTACCTGGGTACCTCATTATATCCCGCCTCGAGATATTGCATAGCTGGAGCGAAGAAACTCGATACCAATGCTCTCGTTCAATCCCGATTTCATGTCGCCGTCGGCGGCGACAGATCAAGAGGGCAAGCCTATCCGCGCGAGTATTAGCGAGCAACTTGTGTGCGTCTGTAGCCCTTATTGCTCTCGAGTATAATTTACATCTTTTTCGTCATACCAGCAAAAAGCTATTTATTAGTGTTTAATCCCTGATTTCGGGGTTGAAAACGTCCGGTATTGTTACTTCTGGAAACTACGATGTCTATGCACATTTCTCTACTATTTTTTCGACTAGTGTTGCCTGCAAGCGCCATTGTTTACTGAAGCCACAGCACGCAGGTGTCGCTAGCTGGGAATAAAGTAGATGAACGTGCATGCTCGTGGCCATTTCTAGAAGAAAGCTGATGTCGCGTTTTATTCCCTGAAGTTAGGGAATTAACACAATACTTTACGCCAGTGTCCAAATATAATAAATCTGAAAATTTAATATCTTCTTTTATTCCAGTCTAGACAAATATTTTTCTTAATGTATTTTAAATTCCTTTATTGCACCGTGTGACCTAATCCCGCACTTAGGTCACGTCTATCCGTGACCTAAGTAGTACTTCTTTGGACAGTGTTTATCGCACTCGATACGCTCGTGCGCTAGCCTCACGGTGCAGAAAATGACTATTTAGGGCACGGATAGACGTGACAGCAGGCGTAGGGCAGGTAGTGATATAAAATTCTATATGAAACTTGTGACCTAAGTAGCACTCTGCACGGGTGATTAGGACCCTCACTACGCTCGGGCCTTAAGTTCACGCCGTGCAAAGAAGTGCCACTTAGGTCACACGTATCGTAATGTACTATTGTTCTTTATTGACTCAAAAAACAATACAAGTTAAATAATATTTAATTCCTTTTCATACTTCAATAAATAAATAAATAAAGTACTCTACGTGTCTACTGTACTACGTGACGTGAAGAACTTTATTGTCCAAGGAAAATAAAGGAGCTGGCCACTGTCATCACCGCGGCATATTTAAAAACGTTGTCTCATATAGTCCCACTTTACCATGTCTCTTGTCGCATAATCTACAATAAATTTAATAAATATTAACTAAACCTTTTGCAGCACTAGATGTTATACTTTATGGAGCACATTTTATGGGAATGAAACTGGCAGGAATGATATTGATCGCCACTGGATTTTTTCTGGTGATGTTTCCGAATAACTGGCCTGACTACTTCACACGACTTTTACGGTATGATGATTTTAGAGATTCTTTATTGATCTAAAAATTGCAACTGATAATACGACTATTCAGATTAATTAACTCATGCAAATAATAAAACTAAATATATCTAAGTAAATATACTTTCCATACGTTCTTAGAACAACAAATACAAAAATATAATAACTCAATCAATCTGCAATTTTTAATATTCTACAGTATTCTAATACAACTATTCAAATATTCTAACGCATATTCAAATTATAAAACTTTTTACGAAAGGATACGGCAAGGAAAGTATAAGGTTTTTCTCACAAGGAAACCTTAAAACGAGGTGTCCGCCCCCGATTTTCTTGGAACTTAAATATGTTGTAGATCATCAAAAAATAAGAGACACGTATTTTTTTTTATCTGCGGAAAAACGGTTTTAAGGGGTGAAAACAGCCCTTAAAGTTCACCCCTGAAAATCGACTTTTTTAAATATCTCGAGAACGATTGCGAATTTGTCAAAAAAACAAGTGCCAAATTATTTGTTTTAAGAAGGTAGTTAAATGAGTACAATTTTCATCTTAAGGGGTTGCATCCCTAATTTAAAAAATATATATGTAATTCTCTTTATCAGTTTTCCAATACGAAAACTTTAAATTACATCAAATTAATTTAAAAATAATTTTTTTATAAATAAAATAAAAAACTAAAATTGGGGTATTTAAGTTTTTTACGATTATACCGATTTTGACGGGTATATTAGAGTTTAAAATGTTTCTGTTTGTAATTTTCTTGTTTTTTAAAGTAACTGTAGAAATTATAAAAAATAAAACACGCATATTTTTTTATCGGCGGAAAAACGATTTTAAGGGGTGAAAACAACCCTTAAGATTCACCCCTAAAAATCGATTTTTTTAAATATCTCGAGAACGATTAGGGATTTTACAAAGAAACAAATGCCAAATTATTTTCTTTACGAAGGTAGTTATATGAGATAATTTTCATCTGAAGGGGTTGCATCCCCTAATTTTAAAAAAATATAATCTTTTCAGTTTTTCAATACGAAAACTTTAAATTATATCGAATTAACTTAAAAATAATTTTTTATAAATAAAATAAAAAACTAAAGTTGGGGTGTTTTAAGTTTTTTACGATTAAACTGATTTTCAGGGATTGGTTACACTCTAATTTGTTTTACTATATATATTATAGTTTAAAATTTTTCTGCTTGTAATTTTCTTGTTTTTTAAAGTAACTGTAAAAATTATAAAAAATAAGTCACGCGTATTTTATTTATCGGGGGAAAAATGATTGTAAGGGGTGAAAACAAGCCTTCAGATTCATCCCTGAAAATCAATTTTTTTGATTATGTCGAGAACTATTTGGAGTTTTGCATTTAAATAAATGAAAAATTATTTGTTTTAAGAAGGCTATTTTGTGTATTTGCTGCAACTGGTAGTCTTTTTTATAATATTTCCATAATTAAAATTAATGGTCAATTTTCTACCATTTGTTATTGGTGTTTTGGTCTTAGGTATTTTATTAAATAATAGAACACCAATTTTTTATTTGTTCGACGTTCCGGACATTTTCTTTTATATGTCCCTCTTCAGGATAAATGAGAGTTTTGTCAAATATGTTTGCGGGAGCACAATCCGCTTGTCAATAGGGAAGTTTTAAGAAGGCAATTAAATTATATGAGTACAAAAAGTAATTGTTTCGTAAATAAAAAAAAAACAAAGTAAATTTGGTTTGCTTCACGAATGTATTGACAATCCGATTTAAGGAGCAGTTAACGGAGGTTACGCGTAATTAAAATATTTTTTAATTTAAATAAAGTTTTTTATTATAAACTTACTTAAACATATATTTTGAGACTTATTATTGATAACTAGTATAAAACATTAATTATATTACATTAGAACATTATTTAAATTATTTAAAATGTAATAAATTACCTATAAAGTATACATTTTTAAATTCTGTTAACTTTGATCATTTGGCTTGGAAAATATTTACTGTCCTATAAAAAAAAACTTATGTTTAAATTCAAGATTTATAATGACTGTATTTCATAACTGTCCCTAGATAGACTCCGCAGCCGAAGAAAAAATGTTTATGTCAATTAGCTGATGACTGTAATATACAACAATACATTTCTAATTGTACGCGCGGAAACTAATGGAGGTTACATTTTTGGTGTTTACGAATTTTTTTAGGATAGATTTTTCATATTTTTAAATATGACTATGGAATATATTGTTAAAAAATTGAAAGTATCTGCAGAAATTTTTGTCTTATTTATATAAACGAAATAGTTTTGTATTTTTACTAAAGAACACAATCGACCGATATTTTGAGAAATCACCATATAATGTGTGTACACATAAAAAAAAATGTGTACAAAAATAATGTGCACAAAAATAATGTGCACAAAAATAATTTGCACGAAAATTATCTGCACATGTAATGTACGAACTATTATTTGCGATTCTTATGTGTATGAAACATTACCAGCCCATCACTTGAGTGATAATTTTTATTGATAAAACTTCTGTGTATAAACAACTTTTTGATATGAACAGTCCGATAAAAAGAATTCATATTTCACTTGTACAGTTTGTTTGTTTTCACTTGTACAGTGCATAACTCGGTCAATTTGAGCGTAATTTTATTTTAAAATACACGTTAACAAATTTTTGATTTTATTTATCGTAAACATTTATTAACAATGAGAGTGAATCCAATAAATGTTATTAATCTTCGACTAGCAACATTCGAAGCCTTGAACATAAAACAAACTCCAATTAATAATGCAGAAGTAGAATTAAAAGAGAATATTGCAAAAATTCTTATGAATGCTATGGATAACTATAATGAAGTAGAAGCTCTAGAAGATTATACGCTTGAATTTAAAGAAGAATTTAAAAATTGTGAAGTGATGCCTGTTGAAGACGACATATGGTACAAAGAGCCTGCTGATACTGATAAATGTACTGAAGATGAAGAAAAATTAAGTTTCGAGTACAAAAAGAATGCAGTTGAGTATTGGCGATCTGGTAAAAAGAAAAATTTAAGCATCAACACCGTTCAATAGAAGTATAGAAAAGTATTGTCTGAACGTCAATTGCGTCGTTGGGCAAATCAGATTAATAAAGGCGGTACATATAAAGAAAAACTAACTAAAATTTCGGAATTCGTATTGAAAAATTTGAAAGAATCTATCAAAGAAGGTAATATTATTCACGACACCAATCTACGCAAATGGGCATTACAAGCCAAGAAAAATATTAAGTTCCATGATATACGATTCAAAGCTTCAGATTCTTGGATTTATAAATTTAAGAAACAGCATAGAATAGTTGACAGAAAAATAAATAAATTTATTACAAAGAAAACTTTACGAGACGAGTCAAAATTAAATGAAGAGGCCGAAAAATTTGTATTTATTACACAAAATTACGTTAATCAGTATGGAGCAGAAAATGTTTATAATTCCGACCAAAGTGGTTTTGAATTAGAAATTCATTCAAAGCGAAGGTTAACAGAGGAGGGGACAAAACAAGTAGCATGTGTAGTTCAATCTATTCCTGCAACAACCCATAGCTACACAATACAGCCAACCATAAATACCGAAGGAAAATTACTTTCACCCCTCTTTTTAGTTATGAAAGAAACAAAGGATGAGTTTGGACCAATAGTAGAACAAAATTTGTTTAGACCGAAGAATGTTTATATTATGTCATCTAAATCCGGTAAATTAACGAAAGGTAAGTGCAAACTAATGAAAAAAGAAAAAAAAACGCGATAGATTGGCAATTAACTTCCTCAAACTTTTTAAACTTCCTTTTCTTCATCGATAATAATATTCTTATTTCAATTTTTTTATATTTATGTTTTCATTTTTAAGATAATTTTAAACAAAAAGACTGTAAATTTCCGTAAATTTTCTGAAAAATGAAAAATGATATTTTGCAAAATATTGGCTGCACAGATAAATAAAAGAGGATTTCACTATTTCACTATGTTTTAAACTTATGAATGCTGCCAATTTTTTGCAAACTATCTTTTTGTATTTTAAAAAAAAAATGTCGAACAATCGTATTATTTTAAGTTCAAATTAGAAATATTTTAGAACATTTTCAAAATAAAATTGTATTAAGAAATTTGTATGAATATATAGAAAATTATGGTGTTTTACTTTAAATTAATCATAAAAATGTAAAACATAAAATATTTTAATAAATGGATTATTATAGATGAAGAATATGATATACAAAAAACAGTTTGAGGAATTTTACTGCAATCCTATTGGCAGTACTTTCTTATAAGAGTGTTTTAATTCGATATTTTTAATATATATTATATTTGTAGATCATTTTAAAACGTGGTTAGAAAAAGTTTTCTATCCATCTGTCGATAGTAAAAGTGTACTGCTAATTGATTCATGGAGTGGATATTGTCCAGAAATTATTCATGAAGCAACACCAAAAGATAAACAGTTACATGTATTAAAGATACCCAAAGGCACAGCTTCCAAGATACAACCTTTAGATGTATTTAGTTTCCGTATATGGAAAAATTTCGTGAGGCATTTTTCCGACAACGTTGTATTATTGAATGGGGACTTACAATTACATTTAAGAAACAATATTATAAAATTACATTCACTTACACATAACCAACTTTCTTCGCCTAGGTATACAAATCTTTTTAAATATTCATGGTTTAAGAGTGGGTATGTGAACAAAAAACCTAATCAATTTGACAATCCTGTCGAATTCGGCTTTACACGATCAGATCAAGCTAATTGCGAGATACCTGGATGTACAAATGTTGCTATTATTAGGTGTTCCTGGTGCGGAAAATCCTTATGCGTCAAACATTTTTTTGATGAGTATCATTATTGTTCTACTATAACGAGGTTCCAAGATAAAATACGGAGAAGATAAGTATCTCGGTCCTCCGTATTCTATCGAACCCGTTAGGCTCTCGTTCCCGCGAATTCGTGTATCTCGAGCGTGTGTTGATATCGCTCGGACGATGTATTTGCGTTAGCTGCGAGCAGGATTCATTTTTGTATCAGATTCTCTCGAGCTGTCAAACCGCGCGTACGCGAGTAATTTTGATCGTCCGTGAAGAAAACGGTATCGTGCGTCCTCACCGGTGCAGCGCAGCGCCAGTCCACGTACCGACCACGAAGAGCAGCGCACGTGAGCAATCCGAGCCGCTCCTGGGGTCCGAAGCGTCTGTAGGTGAACGCTGGACGTTAAGACTCGGCCTGAACACTCCGAAGTCGACCGGAGGATAAGGCCTGACGCAGGAGCGGATTCGTGAGCGAGCGACGAGGGGAGTGCTCTCCCCTCCCGGTAAGACTCTTCGAGTATTTTCCGCGCAGCGTTTTATTTGTATTTTCGGCTCGCTGCGACGAGCGGCCGGTGTTGCGTTCACCGGCCCAGCGAAAAACAATCACATCGATCCGCCCGCGCCGAGCGGCGGATCCCGTCTTCTTGTCGGTGCGCAACGCGTCGAGTTATTTTTCTGTAAAGTCTTTTTTTAGTCCGCGGGTTACAATGGCGCCCTAACGTGTTGGGTTTAAGGAGAAGGTTAGAGGCCGGTACATTCGAAACCGGCCTATTCAAATCGCGTTTCGTTTAAATTCGCCCGCGCGCAAATCACTGCACCGGACTAAGCAGCAGACGGCCAGTGGCCATAAGCCGTTACAGCTGATAGGCGCAGTGATTTAAACTCGCCAAGTCGAGGTGCCGGGCGTAAACAAACAGACAAGAAGACTCGCGGCGCGCATAGAAACATAAACACAAAACAGCAGATTGCGTGTTTTTGTAGGTGTTTATGTTTATGCTCGGGTAGTATTGTGTATACTGAGCCCGAGCCTTTTAAACTGCTGTAAAGCCAGGGCGAGAGCATTTAAACGACGATTATCGTTGTTTTCGTCGTCATATGTGGCGAGAATTAAATTCCTTTTTTTGACGCAAGATTTAAAGCGATTTTCACGCGATTTTTTTTTTTGGTTTGACCGTGCCTGTGCGTGCAGCCGGTCGGAAGTGAGAATACTTTCATCCTTTTTTTTTGGTTGCGGGAATTATTTAAATCGTTATCGTCGCGAATTTTTTTTTGGAATAGCCACGCTCTCTCCCTAGCTAGCTGCATCGAGATACGTCATTCTCGAGCAGCTTGGGACAATTGTGTGTGGTAGTTAGAATTCTAACATTGTAATTTGCGTAACAGACGGCCAATTTGAGAGAGAATCTCAGCAATTAGTTGCGCATACACACACAATTCGTCACACAATTTTATACAGTCGGTCTAGCTTCGCAAGATGGAATCATCGACCCCAGAAGAACTAGCCGAAAGGATGGAGCATTGGCGCAAAAATCTAGAGCTGAGCTTTGAAGCTGTAATAGAAGCAAATATAGCTCTAGATTTAAGAAGCACCGGACATCTCGAGGGGATTCTAAGCGAATCGCTCAGTGGCTAATGGGAAGTTACAACCCAGCCCACTTCACACAAGAAATAAGTGGAAGTGCTTACGAGCAGTTCACAAGGAGGCTCGATTGGAGGAATAAGTTCGTCAACACGACGACCCTCAATGCAAGCGGCGCTCCAGAAGTGAACCGAATCGCCGACCCCTTGACCCACAGCCTGTTTCAGCAACTGATGTCGAATAAAGCAGTAGACAACAACTTGCTGAGTTCCATACGGAGATACGTCTACCAGAATATGGAGCAGAGAGCAGGTAGTCCTCCAGACGTAAGACACGAGGCTCTTACGTCACCACGGAGCACTTTATCTCCAGCGGGAGGACCGGGTGAAGTCCAGGTGCACCTAAGGTGCAGCACAGCTTGGGGGAGGGGAGATTCTCCGATCTCCTTCCAGCCCGAAGAATCCGAGAACGCGAGTCACTCGGGGAATGCAGACCGCACATGGATTTCGGACAGCTGTGCAGCAACCGCACCATCGCCATCATCTTCAGCTTCCATCCACGAATTCGACGTCGGAGTAAGCACAGCCTGGGGAAGGGGAGATCCTCCAAGCTTCCCCCTGTTCGAGAAGTCTGACACTTCACGTCGCTTGGCGTATACAGACCGCCTGAGGGCACCGAACGGCTGTGATGAATACTCCCAAGCCCAAGACGACGGAGTAAATGCAGCCTGGGGGAAGGGAGATTTTCCAAGCTTCCCCCGGTCCGAAGCGTCCGATATGGCCCGTTTATGGAATACATCGGCATCGGACGGCTGTATTACTCATTCCCAGACTCCTGAAGACGAAGAGCAGACAAGCCTTCCAAGGAGCAACGAGGAAGAGATTAATAGTCTGGTGACGACACAACCGGTGAACAGAACGCTGATTACTTCGCAATTTCGCGACGTATCGACGCAAGCAGAAGGCGAGCGTCATTGCGAATGCGAATGTAATCAGACGCGTAAATTGGAGGAGGAGAAAGTTAGGCGCCTAAGCGAAGAGGTAAGGCGACTGCACGACGAGCTGCGCCAGCTACGCGCGCAAATGTCGTCGCTTCACAATTCCGCTGTGCTTAACAAGAAACGAGTCGCAGGTGCAACTAAGCGCCATGCCAATCAACCTCGATGGGACCTAGGGACTAAAGACAGCAAGAAGTCGTCCCGAAGTCCTCAACAGTCCAGCTCTACAGGAAAAAAAGAGGCGTATGCAGCGGCCACGCAACGATCTCCAAAGTTATCTGAAAGAGATAAAGGCATAAAACCCTCGAGCAGACTGGGTTCGAACCAAGGGACAGGTTCGAATCCTTGGACGACGGTAGCCTCTCGACGTTTCAAACGGCGGTATATCCAGCAGGAGTTGGATAGTAGAGTATACCGCTCGTCAAGATCGAGGAACGCGCTCAGAGTATATAACTCTCCACCACCGAGTTCAACCAGAAAATTGTGTTGGACGTGTAAGTCACCAACGCATCTTCGCTGGGCCTGCCCGGAGCGGAAAAAGGGCCCGAAGAGTGAGACAAGAAGAAGGCAAGACGACCTGCCAAGTCAACCTAGGAGGAATGACGGCAGTTGTCGACCGGAGCCCCAGCGCCAGAAGTGCCAACCGTCTCCGGTCCATCAATCGTCATGGGACTGGTCCCGACCGCCGTTGGAATTCAGCGGAATTACGGTGATGAGCGACCCACCGTGTGCGTGCGCGGGACGATCCCTCGATGTGGATCGTTTGATCAGCCGTTTAGTGCACGAGCTGATCCGCGCGTATCCGGAACTGTCGTCTCTGCCGCTGATGACGACATAAACTCGAATCGAACGAGAGCCTCAGTATCGAGTTGCTTCTCTTCCGCTACGCAACGTCTGGGAGAGGGGTATAACGAGGTTCCAAGATAAAATACGGAGAAGATAAGTATCTCGGTCCTCCGTATTCTATCGAACCCGTTAGGCTCTCGTTCCCGCGAATTCGTGTATCTCGAGCGTGTGTTGACATCGTTCGGACGATGTATTTGCGTTAGCTACGCGCAGGATTCATTTTTGAATCAGATTCTCTCGAGCTGTCAAACCGCGCGTACGCGAGTAATTTTGATCGTCCGTGAAGAAAACGGTATCGTGCGTCCTCACCGGTGCAGCGCAGCGCCAGTCCACGTACCGACCACGAAGAGCAGCGCACGTGAGCAATCCGAGCCACTCCTGGGGTCCGAAGCGTCTGTAGGTGAACGCTGGACGTTAAGACTCGGCCTGAACACTCCGAAGTCGACCGGAGGATAAGGCCTGACGCAGGAGCGGATTCGTGAGCGAGCGACGAGGGGAGTGCTCTCCCCTCCCGGTAAGACTCTTCGAGTATTTTCCGCGCAGCGTTTTATTTGTATTTTCGGCTCGCTGCGACGAGCGGCCGGTGTTGCGTTCACCGGCCCAGCGAGAATAAATACATTGATCCGCCCGCGCCGTCAGCGGATCACGTCTTCTTGTCGGCGCGCAACGCGACGCGTTTATGTTGTAATAATTTAAGAATAGACCTTGTTATTGTTCTATGAAGTAATTGAGGCTATTCTTCATTTATCGACCTTAACCTAACCTTCTCCCGGATACCGCCGCCTCCGCGGGAAAACGACTCCGCCGGTCGTTTTCATAACTGAACTTAGCGGCCGCGCGCTTTACTCTTTGAGCGCGCGTATTTTACTCAGCGATCCATTTAGTTGGAAAGCGAAGTTCGTGTGCGATCTTCGCGTTGTTTTCAGGATTACAGAAGCAGATCCCCGGGCAAGTCATTTTAGTTTGACACCCGCGGCACCGTGTTCTAGGGCATCGCTGGCCCGTGGCTTTTCGGGATTTTTCCCCAGCAGCCATCCTGTTACACTACCTATGTACCATAATATTCAGGAACAAATAAAATTGAGGATTACACAATAAAATGGTTTTTATTCGCTACTTCTTATTATTACTGTCTATATTTTATTATTACAAAATTTTTTTTACAATATTTTATTTATGCAAATAGAATAGAAAAATGTCTTTTAGGGGATCGTGAAACTGCTATATATATTTGTAACATTCCTAATCGTTCTCGAGATATTTAAAAAAATCGATTTTTAGGGGTGAACTTAAGGGTTATTTTCAAATAAAATCGTTTTTCCACCGATAAAAAAATACGCGTGTCTTATTTTTTTATAATTTCTACAGTTACTTTAAAAAACAAGAAAATTACAAACAGAAACATTTTAAATCGGTATAATCGTAAAAAACTTAAATACCCCAACTTTAGTTGTTTATTTTATTTATAAAAAAATTATTTTTAAATTAATTTGATGTAATTTAAAGTTTTCGTATTGGAAAACTGATAAAGAGAATTACATATATATATTTTTTTAAATTAGGGATGCAACCTGTAAGATGAAAATTGTACTCATTTAACTACCTTCTTAAAACAAATTATTTGGCACTTGTTTTTTTGCCAAATTCGCAATCGTTCTCGAGATATTTAAAAAAGTCGATTTTCAGGGGTGAACTTTAAGGGCTGTTTTCACCCCTCAAAACCGTTTTACCACAGATAAAAAAAAATACGTGTCTCTTATTTTTTGATGATCTACAATTTATTTAAGTTTCAAGAATATCGGGGGCGGACACCTCGTAAGGTTCCCTTGTCAGAATTAAAAATTCTTGAAACGGTATTTTGTAATTTTTTGTTGCAAGAATATCTTTGCTTCTAACCATCAGATTTTTTGGTCAACTAACTCAGTTTGAAGATATAAAAGAGACGCCATTATGCAAAAGGGTATCCCCCATTATAATATTGAATACACCCTTCCTGGAATACCAAAAATTTTTTGACAGTTGTTCAGGCATGCAAAATGGTGACCTCTCATGGTATTTTTCACTCCCCCTCTCCGCCTCCACCCCACGCCACCTAAAAAACCGATTTTTTATTTTGGAAAAATAAAAAAAAACGAGCATATTCTTCATAAAAATACACATCTTTTCAAATTTTTTCATGATTTAGAGCATCAACAACTGACCTGAAAAAACACAGAAAAAACTTTAAATCGCTCTATAATTTAGCCATATTGCAGTACAGGCGTGAAATTTTGTGGAAAAGTGATTTTTGGAATAGTGAGCCATGCTTAAAAATGCACAAAACCGTTTGTTTTAGCTATTTTCAGCCTCTGTCGCCTTACCAAACGCAGTTACAATATAATGGATAGCACCATCGTATTCTACAGGAAGAAATACACAAACAACATGTATATTTGGGCTATTTAATGCAAAATAATATCGGAGAAATAGACTGGCGTATGGGAAAACCTTGCTGTTCATCTTTGATTTGTGAATTATCATCTAAAAATATTGGTTGCAAGTATTGCATACATTATTCACGTATTTATCCCGTCGAGTGCGATGGTGTTATTAGTGTCGGTGTAACAAATTTTGGTAAGACCATAGAGGTAAACAAGAGCTCATGATAAAGGATTTTTTGGCATTTTTGCATTATTTTCGGATATAAAAATGGACCGGTGAAAAATTATCAAGGAGCGCGGCAAGTATAAAAGAAGCCTGAAGGAGTGAGACCGCGTTCCTATTATATATTGAAATGGGCGTAGATCTTTAGATTATTGTATCTTATTAATGTGTTACTTAAAAACATATATATTTAGCTTGATTAAAAGCTGTTTTAATTGTACTACACAAATCAAAAGTTTCATTCGAAAAGAATATCTCAATACAAAGATATAGGACAGAAAAATTTTTACGGTCATTTCCGATCCAAATTTTTTTACTCGCTCTTTTCTTCAGTATTATATTAGTATATCTATATATTCATACATCCGTTTTTCTAAAATTCACTTCTGGCCATTCTAAATGGCTATTGGTTCTTGCAATTACTCTAATTTAACTATATATAGTGTTATACGTATGTATGTATAATCGAAATGGAGAGAGAGAGAGAGAGAGAGAGAGAGAGAGAGAGAGAGAGAGAGAGAGAGAGAGAGAGAGAGAGAGAATAAGGTTAAAATATAATATATATAGTATATATATATAGTTATATAGTAATATATATAGTAATATATATATATAGTTATAAAGTAATATATATATAGTTATATAGTAATATATATAGTTATATAGTAATAGGTGTTTTTAGTATTACATTTGCTCCTCAAAACCACTCCTCCTCCCCTCCTTATAATATTATTCATAATGTATATCTAATTAAAGATGCATTGTAGAAGACAGGGCCAAAAAGGCAGAGATATACAGAGAGATACATGCAGACAGAGACAGGGCAAAGGCTTTGCGAGATTCGCACAACGGTTCTTTAGAATACTTTGATGTTGATGCAATAAAAGAGAAATTAAAATCTATTTAGAGAAGTTCATGAGGTGAGATAAAGACAAAACGTCCGAGCCAGAGAGACAGCGATAGGAAGTCCGGAATAAAGGAAATGCTTGTAATATTTGGTTATGTATATACGATTATTTATAAGTGGTTTTTATTACCTACAGGTGAAATGTTGAGTACTTTCTAATTATAGTTATAAATTTAATAATTTATTTTGCCCGCGTATGCTGCCTAGGGCAGACGGAGCTCTCCAGTTCTCCTATAAAATGGTTTGAACTGTGACTAATGCCTGCGGCGCTCTTTGCTGTATATATAACAGAGGATAATTGGGTGTTACAGATGATATCGAACGATAATGTGGGATCATCTTATTAAGAAACTCTTTCTTGCGACTTATACACGTTTAAATGGTAGCATTGTGAAATGCTGATTTGTAAAAATTGTACGCGTTGTCTTTATGGAGGTCGGTGACTCGCTACGTCACGGTGTCGCACGAACGAAATTCTGCGTCATATAAAATTGCGTTCTCGTCGTTGTGTGGCAGGAAATATCTGATAGGATTAAATTTTAAATAGTATTCTAAATTTCCGTAATGCGTCTCAGAACGTAACACCTCCCCCATAGACTGTTGAATGTCGTAGAGATTCAGCGAGTGTATTAAGCAATCTGAGATTTCCTGTTACAGATTTTTCTAAATTGTAACAATTAATTTTGAAATAATACAGCAAGCAACGCTTCTAGCATTAGTATATAGTAATTATTTTCTTAGTATGAACATTTGTAACAATGGTAATCTATTATTTTGAATCTACGTTCATATCGTACAATTTTATTTCGTAAAAAATAGTAATATAATTTTAATGAATGATAAATCAAAGTAATTTTATTGTTGTTCACTATCTATTAGAATTTTAAAAAATATAACTTGTTAATTATGTTGAGCGCATTGTTTAAATTGACAGTCGCATTGGTTACATATGTATTTCGAAATATGCATAGTTATCGAAATTCGCATACACGTTATTCTATATATCGAAACAAAAATCGCTGATCTACGTTTCGTTGGATAAATGCTTAAATGATACGTCGCTTTTTTATAACCTTAATAATTTGGGTTAAAGATGATTTCGACGATGAATCGAGATCATCTTTTAAACAAGTTAAATGAGCGCAAGCCGCAGGTAGTTCGATTGCGGCATTTGGAAGTGCTGAATTCACAAAAACTGCTGCACGTATACTTTTCGATTACCCGCTTCATCGCGGTGTCGCTTCATCGCGGTGTCGCTTCGCGCTTCACCGCGTATTTATCAAATTTGCCGGTTAAAAAAATTTTATGCCGCAATTTTTTATAGTTTTCCCTAAAACTATAACTCATTACCTACATTTAAAAAATAAAATTAAAAATCGGTTGATTCTACGCTGAGATATTTTATTTTGAAAAAAAAAATGCAGTTTGGGCCCACTGTACGTCGACTCGCTGGGTTTATAAAACAGCTGAGCCGATGCCGGGCGCACCTACGAGATCTCGTCCGCAGCCATGGCATTCGAAGCGATGGCAACGAGCCGGGCAGCGAGCCCGAGCAAGAGACACACTCGTACACCACATACACAACACAACACTAACACGGAGCACACGAGAGACGGTCTGCTCGCGATGAGAGTGAGTGACAGAGAGCGAATGCGGGCGTATATGAGTGAGAGAGCGAGTGAGAGGGAGCACGCAATATACCGGCGACGATGGCCCGGCAAGCTTTACGTAAGAGTATGGCGCGAGAGAGGAGGTGAGAGCTGATAGCCTAGCGATGAGAGAGAGGGGGAGAGAGTAATGCATACGCAGCGACAGCAGTAGCTACCAGCGCAGCTACGGTCGGCCGAGAGGAGTGGGCGGGGGAAAAGGCAGAACGGCTATAGGCCGGGCTCCCAGCCCCGCACCGTAATTACCTCTACACTACACAGCTAGCAGAGAGCACGCGCGCGCGCGCGAGAGAGAGAGAGAGAAGGAGAGATAGAAGAAACATAGCGGAGTGAGAGAGAGAAGGCGAGGCTCGCTATAGCCGGGCAGCCAACGTGCGGCCGTGGGCCGAGACCGACATAGCGAAGAGGAGAGGGAGACTGCACGATAGCGGTTCCTGCGCACTCCACCACAACGCGCAGCTGTATAGCAAGCTGCGCGGGGGAGTTGGGTACAGAGTGGAGGTGCCAATGCTAGTAAAGCTGCGCCTCTACTGACTTTACCATTTACCTTCTGTCAAAAAAGTATCCGGAAAAGTTTTTTTAAATCTCCCGTGTTATAGATATATGAAATTCTTTTTTTGTTGTATGTTGGCATCACTGTACCAAATTATGATTCCAAGTTTAAGCGCGTTTCATCAAGCAGTTTGTTTACGCCAGCTGTTATAGTCAGTTAAGCTCAGTAGTGCGTCATGATTTTCACAATGAATACAAATATTGAACAAAGAGTTTGCCTCAAATTTTGTGTTACCAACGAAATTTCGTGCGCAGAATCTTTGAAAATGTTGGAAAAGACTTATGGGCAATCAGTTTTATCAAAAACACAAATTTACGATTAGTACAAATCATTCAAGGAAGGTCGAGAAGTGTGTGAAGATTTGCCTCGGTCCGGACGGCCATCGACTGCATCCACCGAGGAGAACATTAAAAAAGTGAAACAAATCGTATTGGAAAATCACCATTCAGGCTTAAGGGAGATAGCACAAGAGCTAAACATCTCCCACGAGTCAGTTCGTACGATTTTGGTGGATGTTTTGGGCATGAAACGCGTCGCCGCTCGACATGTTCCAAAAGAGCTGAATTTTCTTCAAAAAGAGTACCGCAGACAGATCTCTTTGGACATGCTGGATCGTGCTAATTCCGATCCTACATTTATGAAACGCATTATAACTGGAGATGAGACATGGGTCTACGAGTTTGACATGCAAACAAGTGAACAGACATCTCAATGGCAAACAAAAGACGAGCCAAAACCAAAAAAACCACGTCAAAGTCGAGCAAAAGTGAAAGTCATGCTGACTATTTTCTTTGATATTCATGGTTTGGTGCATCATGAATTCCGACTAGAGAGACAGACGATCAATAAACAATATTATTTGAGCGTATTGATGCGTTTGCGTGAAAAAATCCGTCAAGAACGACCAGAATTGTGGAAGAACAATTCGTGGATTTTGCACAACGATAATGCACCACCGCATAGAGCCGCAGTTGTAACCGAATTTAAGGCCAAAAACTCAATAAATACAATCGAGCAACCACCGTATTCACCAGATTTGGCCCCATGTGTCTTTTTTCTGTTCCCGAAACTAAAATTACCTCTCCGTGGAAGACCTTTTGAAGCGATCGAAGCCATAAAACAAAATTCGTTGAGGGGACTGAAGGCCATCCCAGAAAACGCTTATAAAAAATGTTTTGATGATTGGAAAAATCGTTGGCACATGTCTGTTGCATCAAATGGGGCCTACTTTGAAGGCGACAAAATAAATATTGATAAATAATTGAATATTGTGTGTTTTATTTAAAAATTCCGGGTAGTTTTTTGACAGATATTATGAACCAAAATTAATTCATAAAGAGCGCGCAAGGACGAGTTGAGGAAATTGGCGTGACGTCAGTCAGGGCGACCCAATCACGTACCGACAAGAAGCGTGGCGACTCCTGGTTGGAGCAAGCAGAGCCGGCGTAACTCACATACCTGCAGAGTGAGCACCCCATGAGGAAAAGCGTGATCGATAGCCAATGAGGAGCGCGGAGGATCGTGGGGAAGACGGAAGGAGAGCGGAAAAGAAGAAAGAGACGCCAAGTCATCCATCTTGGCGTCATTCTCGTATGAGCCAGGCTAGAGTGTAGATGTGCCGTCGAGTCTCGGAGTGAGCGGAGTGTAGAGAGTGGGATAGAAAGAGAGAGTAGTGTTGAGAGTACGATAGAGAGGGAGAGTAGTGTAGAGCGAGTGTTCCGGAGAGTAGAGGCGATTTTCAGGAAGTAGTGGAAGTGTAATGGAGAGAAACGTGTAGCGAGGAGAGTGAAGAGGAGTGTGGAGAGGAGAATGTCGAGTAGTGCGAGTGAGGAGAGAGGTAACCAGAGGGGAGTATAGCGTCGGAAGAGACAGCGAGAGGAAAGAGAGAGAGATAATACAGCGGCAGCTCAACGGTGCCGTCGTCAATCTGCGTGCGGTAAGTGTCTTTCCTAGCTATCGCCGAGGGGCCCTTCTTTCTGCCCCTCGGCTCCAGTAGATTCGCGGTTGCGTCAGCGAGTGTGCGTGTGTAAGATGAGAAGTGTGGGGCTCTCGACCGATTTGGCTTGCGAATTAGCGAAACGCGCGCTGCGCGGGGTAAGAATGGTGCGGAGTAGGACTCGGTGGCGAAAGGGAGGACAGTGTCAAGGGAGATTATTGTAAGATCGAAGTGCGCGAAGACCTATTGTCGGGTGAGGTTTGTAATAGTATATTGTGTGCCAAGGGCGTAAAGTGGGTTTATTTAGACCGAGTGTGGGGTTGCAGTACGAGATGAAGGTGAGCTAGCACGAGCCGAAGGCGAGTGCGTTTGCGAACCGAAGACGAGTACTGCAACCACACGAGGTCAAAAAACCCACTTAGCCCTTGGTACATACCATATTTTTTGTACCGCAAGTATAGATTTTCGCTTTTTTTTGTTCTAATGTACTAAAATCGAAAGCGGGCGATTTTGATTTTTTACCGCCCGTTACGGTGAGCAGCGGGCGCTTTTCAATTTTTACCGCCCGCTGGTCGGCAAGCGGTCGCTTTTGGCTCTATTAATAGGTTCAAAATACGCGAAAATCATGCTTGCGGTACAAAACATATTTAAAGTTCATTAAACTGGTTGAAAGCTTAAGTCGTTGTTCATTTGCGAGTGTTGAGTTATGTGTGTGGTCTGTTTTCGCGCCTGTCAGCTTCGCCGTGGGTTTCAGCCGCCCCAGGCTGTCGTTTGTGTCGTCGCACCCAGGAGAGGAGTCTGATCATCGAGGAGGTAGCTGGTGCTCTGAGCCTGGCGCTCATTAACTACAAATTTGGCTCAGGGTAAACTCTTTGGCATTGAGCAGGGCAATTTCGCAATGTTACATTCTATAAAATAAATTAATTAATTATCTTCCTAACACTAGTCTACACTTAACCTACTATTTTACTTTGTATCTCACGTTGAATACCGATTTTACTAGCGTTCAAATTTCAAAGAATTCCTATAAACATATATATCTTAATTGTACATAGCATTTCGATAATTTAATTGTTTTGTTATTGGTAATTTGTAATAATTTTTGTCATGTTGTTTTTAGATAAAATAAAGTCATTAATTTAACCAAGTTTAGAAATAATGTGTATATTAAATAATTTTGTAGTAAATAAGAGATATAGGGAATGATTCAAGTGATCATTCACTTCCCTCCCTGCAGAGATATTTGGCAGAAGATATATATATATATATTTTTCTTTGTTTAAGTAGAATAACACTAAAGGGCTTTTGATGTGAACATAACAAAATTATTTTAATAATCGTATTATAATTATTTCCCAAAGAAAAATACAATTATATGTTGTAGGTTTTTTTTTTCGTAAAAAGGAACGGAAATAAGTGGAAATGATTTTAATAAATTTTGACTTGTTATTGCTTTTATGCATCATTGTATTTTACCTTCGTTTGAAAATTTTCAGCCACTTCAAAAGTTCATTTTAGAACTTTATCTTTTTCTGGCATAGGTAGCATTCATGTATTTGCTTTAAAGAATACGCAATCTGTTAGAGTAGAAAAATATTTTACATACTCAATACAATGCAGAATAGTGTATCTTATAGGATAATCATGTTAAGATATGTCTGAACTGATAACTTCCAATGCATATATTCTATTTTAAAACTGTTCTTAAACTCTTTAAAAAATTTTATGAGTGCAAACCATTGTTTTGTTTTGTAGGCAAATGTAGTTTAATTTTGCATAAAATTATAGTCAAATTATTTTTTTTATCTTATGTGAAAAGGTTTAGGAATGTTTTTATTTCTTTTCCTTTTGGATTAGTTATATATTTCCTTATAAAATCATAAGTTATTAAATTGATCCCTCTAACATTTTTCTACTTTGTGACTAAAATTTCTGTTAAATAATTTTTTTATTATTTAATAACACATCATTTTTACAAATAAAATGTTTGCTTGTTCCATTACTGCAAAACGAAAATTGAGATATTTTAATATGTAATCATAATTATTTTGTTTGTTGTTCTATATATTACAAATTATTAACGATGTTATTATTAGTTGTCGTATAATTTCTAAAATTTATCATTTATGAATAAAAAAATATTCTTATAATTTCCTTATTTAAACTTATCTTATTTTGATCGCGTTTTTCTAAAATTATTATCTTACTTAAGGAATATAGTTGCTTTTCATAAAATACTGACAAGATGATCCAAACAATTGTAGGCAAACGGATAAGTGGTTGTAATTTTAAATTGTATATTTGGTCAAATCTGGATCACTTTAGGTTTAGATTCTAGTTGAGTAAGAAGTAGGATGGTTTTGCTTCATATGAAAAATTAGGCTGCAATGATAATTCCCTGTTGCTGTATTAAAAATTTTGAAAAATTAGCATAGGTTATAATAAATTTTGAGTATGCTGTCCATATCTGAAAACAAAAATCTTGTATTATTATTTGTTGTTGTCTTTGCTTCTTGATATTATTTTATTCCAATAGCATTGCGAATTCTTGTGTTGATACCTTTCAACTTTGTTCATATTTGGTTTTTTTATTGGCCATATTTTGTCCCTTCTTTTGAAAATTTTCATGGTATTGAATTTATTGTAGCAATCTTTAGATTTTAATTTTAATCGTGTAATTTTTACAAATTCTTTAAAATATTCTTTATAATTAGATATCCATTTTAATTCTCTGACGTTTTTATTAGATTTTACTTTGATAGGATAGTTAAAAACTAACTGCTAAAAACTAAAAAATTGGTGTACTTTATTAAAATTTGTATTTACATTGATTATTACGTTATGATCTTGATTATCCAAGGTTTCTTTTAGTTGACTTTTATTCTCAAGCTGTTCTTGGTGTTCTTGATTATCAAATATCTTTAGATGACTTTTATTCTCTAAATGTTATTGATGTTCTTGATTATCAAAACTATCTTTTGATTAATTTTCCTTTTCGAAAATTACTTTACTATTATTTATTGGGTGTATAACTTAATTTTTACAGATTTTTCAGCAAATGTATTTCATATGAAAAAATAGATAACAACGAACTTAATCTTTGAAATATTGTCCATCGTTTTCTATGACCTTTCGCCATCTCTCAGGTAACAGACGAATGTCGGCGCGAAAGAAACTTGCAGGCTTCGAGGCGATAAAGTCATCGACCAATTTACGCACATCGTCCAGCGTTTTGAACTGTTTATCAACTAAGGCGTGCTCCAATGACCGAAACAAATGGTAGTCGGATGGGGCCAAGTCTGGTGAATATGCCGCGTGCGGGAGAACTTTCCATCCCAAGTTCAAGAGGGTCTTCTGAGTCGCGCGAGCAACGTGAGGTCGAGTGTTGTCATGCAGCAGTATGACTTGCCTGCTTCCTTGCCCAGTAAATGGCCTTTTCTGATCAAGTTATTCCTTTAGTTTGTTCAATTGTCGGCTGTAGCGTTTCGCAGTCACCGTCTGACCACTTTTCAGGAGTTCATAATAAAGCACACCCTTCATATCCCACCAGATACACAGGAGAACCTTCTTTAAGTGAATGTTCTGCTTCGGCGTCGATGTACTGGGTTTTTCGCTTATATCTCGAGAAGGAGCGCTCGGATCGAACAACGGACGAAATTTTGGGGGTACAACTGGAGGAGGGACATACTTTTCACACACTATCCAACGACGTAGACAGAATTTCGAAAAATCGGTGGTGGGGGTAGAAATTTTGGTTTTTCGCTTATATCTCGAGAAGGAGCGCTCGGATCGAAAAACGGACGAAATTTTAGAGGTACAACTGGAAGAAGGACATACTTTTGAAAGAAAATTTCTTGCATAACCCCAAAACGCATGGTCTGCAATCTTATGTCCTCGTATGTTATACAATACAAATCTCTGCGTGGCAGAGTGGTAAGACGGCTGCTCAGTAAGATAGAGATCGTGGGTTCAAATCCACCTGAGCATACCCGTTTTTTTTCTTTAACTTCAACGTTATCCTTCACTCGCACACAGAAAACCGCTACCCGCTGACCACCTGCTGCGAACCGCTCGTCGCTGCCCGTTCTATAGTCATGCCGCTTCTGACATCAAGACGCTTCTGGAGTCAGTATAGTTTCTGCAGTCAAACAGCTGATCGCAGTTCTGCAGTCAGGCTTGATGTTTTTTGTTTTTTATAATTAATTTATTAACTATTGATTCATTAGTAGTAGATAAGCTGTGGCGGTTCTGGAATCAGGCAGTTCTGGAATCAAGGCGGTTCTGGAATAAGACGGTTCTGAAATCAAGGCGGTTCTGGAATCAGGCGGTTCTGGAACCAAGGCGGTTCTGGAATCAGGCGGTTCTGGAATCAAGGCGGTTCTGGAAGCAGACGGTTCTGGAATCAAGCCGTTTCTGAAATCACCCAGTTTTGGTTTTATGTCAGAATCGGCTCGATGTTAGAAACTGCACGATGTTAAAAACGGCTTGATGCCAGAAAAGGTTTGATGCCAGAACCGACACAAGTTAAAATGGCCAGCGAACGGAGCGACTTGGTGCGGCGCGACTTGGTGCGGCGCGCGAGCGGTTTGCAGCGGGTGGTCAGCTGTTTGATAGCTTATCTACTTATAAATATTTAAAACTGTTTATAATCCTTCCGGTTTTCGAAAATTCCGTTAACGTCGTTCGATAGTATATTAAAAGTATGTCGCCCCTATTATTACGCCCCCAAAATTTCGTTCGTTTGTCGATCCGAGCGCTCCTTCTTGAGTCATAAGCAAAAAACCAAAATTTCTACCCCCAACACCGGTTTTTGAAAATTCCGTCAACGTCATTCGATAGTATATAAAAAGTATGTCCCCCCTATTGCTACATTCCCAAAATTTCGTCCGTTTTTCGATCAGAGCTCTCCTTTTCGAGATATAAGCGAAAAACCAAAATTTCTCCTCTAACCATCGACTTTTGGAAATTCTGTCAACGTCGTCGGATAGTATATTGAAAGTATGCCCCCCTATTTCGTCCGTTTTTCGATCTGAGCGCTCCTTCTCGAGTTATAAGCAAAAAATCAAAATTTCTACCCCCACCACTGGCTTTCGAAACTTCTTTCAATGGACAAATATGAGATCACGCACGTGTACCCCTCAGAAGTAGATAAAACGCGCCGGCCCTGTCAGGATGCGTACGGCAGGCCTTGAACAGGTTGCCTTAAAATTTTGATGCTTGTTCAATACTATCTAAACCTAGGCACATGCCCTATTTTTCGAAGTATCATCCAAATAACGCTTCCGAAATTGACAGTCCCATATACAGACAGTGTAAAAGTTCATGAGAAAATTATAAAAAATGGGCTGGCACCCGCATGGAAATTATAGATGTTATGAACGGGCCGCATGACTCAACTGATGTGGTTAGGCGCGAAAATTTAAAATATTTAACTCACAATATAGAAAATAGTTTGAGACCTTTGTATTATAAAAATAATACTGATGTTCTTTTACGATTACTCCAACATTTTTTGCATCTTAGCATTCACAGAAGTTTAAATTAATACTTTTTTAATATTTAGAAAAGAAATGTAATGTATTAAAAATATATAGTGTGCGCTTGATTTCAGCTAGTTATCTCTCTTTTGAAAAATAATACCTATGTTTGAATGCAAACTATTCAGGTCACATATGATTTATTTATAGTGTTTTAAACCTTCTCAAAGTGAAATAAAAATTGCAGCAAATAGTTTATTTATTTGATTTCACAAACAATATTACTAAAATATTACACAAGTAAAAAAAAAAAATACGTAGGTGGCCCTTTAGTGGGATAGGATTTTTTTAGCAAAAGTGAGACAAACAGCCGGCAGTAGGATAATTTGAGGTTCTGCTACTCAATATTAGATTTTAGTAAGTTTTCCCCCACTCTACAAATACTAAAAATAATGTTTTTTTGCCCGCAAATAATTATTGCAATATTATAGTAAAAAAAACATTATTGAACCATCTCTATTCAGAGTATAAACGTATTTAGCGACTCATTTATATTATCCTATCATAAACAGTTTATACGTGTAATAAGTCTTATAAAATAATAAATGCTCAAATTTATTGTAGAAAATGGCAATGCTATCCGTAAAATAAATAAATAAATATTACACAATTATTGACACCCTACATACTTAAAATTTAGCGAGGCATTCAATTTTCGTATCTTGAATAATAGTTGAATGTTTATAAACGAACTGTAAGTATAAACATTATTCAAAGAAAGATACATAGTTTTTCAGATGACTTTTATCGTTTTAAAATTGAAATGAATGAGGTGGTTAAAGAGGGAATTTTTACTTTTATTTATTGAATAATCAATTTAATACTGTGCCGGACACACACCTGTTCTGCAGATTAGGGCTTAACATGTATAACTCGGAAAACTCATGTACGCAAAACGTGAACTGCTACGCAGTTGAAAATCTGAGTTCGTGATCTGAGCTCGGTAGTCACTGCAGTTCCTCCGCGACTCCGAATCCTTCATATCATTCACCTTAAATAATCGGTAATTCCAGGCTCTTCATTTGTCAACAGAGCATGGTGGGAAATAGAAAAAAAATGACAGGGTATTTGAAAATGTTTGTTTACCAAAATAATTTTATTGAAAATTAACATATGGATTAGCCAATATCTCAATTTTTAGATAATCTAGTACAATATAACTTTGAATGATTAATTTATGATACCAGCATTGCGAAGTTCACTAAGAATAAAGCGGATTTCACCATAGTTAGTTCTTATTCCCATGTTTTGTTCAGCAACGAGCACTTGTGAGCGATCAACTAATTTGTTAGGATCATCCCAGACGTCGAGTTCGTATGCAGTTGTAACAACTACTCGCAAGATTTTGGGAGCAACTTCTTCCTCTTCATCATCACTAGTCCACTGTCTCTTTTTACTTTGACGTTGATATCTCCAATTAATAAAGTTATAATTCTTACGAATTCTTCTAGGTAAACATTCATTGGTTGAGAAATCTGATGCATCTTCACTAGAATGATCAGCTTCATAATAATATTGGTCTCGTTAGAAGTTGAAAGATGCGAGTTAACTCGTGTATCAACAGTTATCTTTTTCGCTGCCACTGGATTAGTTTGCTCAACCCTTTCACTTTTTTCTCTTGCGTTTTCTACTTCGTTAACATTATCTTCTCGAGAAAATGTTGAGATACTTTTTACAGACGACTTTTCGAACATTGGAGCAATAAAATTATAAAATTTGTTACTCTAGTTTTCGAATCGACTCATTCACGCAATAGTGATTTTTGTGAGCGCTCGAAACTTCAATAATCATACGATAATTATCCAAATCATCTGAATTGATAAGACTTTCATCCGGAAGTTTTTTGAATAGTACTTGCAGTAATGCTACGGACAAACGATAGTTTCGTTCGCTTATCTGGAGAAAGTCGCCTTCAAATTTTATTGGAGAATTTACAATCATAAGTAAATTTCCTCGCTTGTAAACACCATAAATATTATCGAGATATCTCCTAGAATTTCCGTTTAATTTTGTTACGTATTTCTTGACTAGTTTTGCAAATTTACGATTATTGGAGCTAGCTATTTTATTATGGTCAGGGCTCATATTAGATAGTTTGATTTCAGAAGTTTTCATATCATCAGATGTATCCAGAGATTCAGCACTTTTTGTCAAACCTAATAAAGACTGTGATTTTTGTACTACTGCATCCTGAAATTTGCTAATAACATCCGGTGTGTTTGCCATTTTTATGCTTCATTAGTTTAGCGTCAACTGAATAAATATACCGCCAACATCTTTTTTACACTGTTATGCTATTATAGAGTAACACCTTCTATATCATACAGTCAAAACTTTTTAAACTTTTATGCTATAGAGTAACACCTTTTTCAACTTTTATTCTATTATAGAGTAACACATATTTATGTTATAGAATAACACCTTTTATGTCATACAGTTAAAGCTTTGTGTCATAGAGTAACACCTTTTTTATGTCATAGAGTTGCACCTTTTTGAACTTTTATGATATAGAGTAACACTTTTTGAACTTTTATTCTATCATAGAGTAACACCTTCTATGTCATACAGTTAAAACTTTTAAAACTTTGTGTCATAGTGTAACACCTTTTCCATGTCATAGAGTAACACATTTTTTATGTCATAGAGTGACATCTTTTTTATGTTACAGAGTCATACCTTTTTTATGTCATAGAGTAACATCTTTTTGTGCATAAAGTGAAACCTTCATTGCTATATAGTAACACCTTTTTGAACTTTTATATCATAGAGTAACAACTTTTTATGTTATTTAGCATCATCTGAATAAATATATCGCCAAGATTCTTTTTATACTTTTATACTATAGAGTAACACCTTTTTATGTCATAGTGTAACACATTTTATGTCATAGAGTAACACCTTTTTTATGTTATATAATACCTTTTTTTTATAATACCTTTTTAATGTCATAGAGTTACACCTATTTTATGTCATAGAGTGACATGTTTTTTATGTCATAGAGTGACATCTTTTTTATGTTACAGAGTCATACCTTTTTTATGTCATAGAGTAACAGCTTTTTAATGTCATAGAGTAACATCTTTCTGTGTCATAGAGTGACACCTTCATTGTTATAGAGTAACACTTTTTGAACTTTTATGCCATAGAGTAACACCTTTTTATGTTATTTAGCATCATCTTCATAAATATATTGCCAACATCATTTTATACTTTTATACTATGGAATAACACCATCTTGAACTTATCTGCTATTATAGAGTAGCACCTTCTATGTCATACAATAACATCTTTTTACACTTTATGTCATAGAGTAACACCATTTTTATGTCATAGTGTAACACCTTTCTTATGTAATAGAGTGGCATCTTTTTATGTCATAGAGTTACACCTTATTTATGTCATAGAGTAACACCTTTTTTTGTCATAGAGTGACATCTTTTTTATGTTACAGAGTGATACCTTTTTTATGTCATAGAGTAATAGCTTTTTTATGTGATAGAGTAACACCTTTTTTATGTCATAGAGTTGCACCTTTTTGAACTTTTATGATATAGAGTAACACCTTTTTGAACTTTTATTCTATCATAGAGTAACACCTTCTATGTCATACAGTTAAAACTTTTAAAACTTTGTGTCATAGTGTAACACCTTTTCCATGTCATAGAGTAACACCTTTTTTATGTTATATAATACCTTTTTTTTATAATACCTTTTTAATGTCATAGAGTTACACCTATTTTATGTCATAGAGTGACATGTTTTTTATGTCATAGAGTGACATCTTTTTTATGTTACAGAGTCATACCTTTTTTATGTCATAGAGTAACAGCTTTTTAATGTCATAGAGTAACATCTTTCTGTGTCATAGAGTGACACCTTCATTGTTATAGAGTAACACTTTTTGAACTTTTATGCCATAGAGTAACACCTTTTTATGTTATTTAGCATCATCTTCATAAATATATTGCCAACATCATTTTATACTTTTATACTATGGAATAACACCATCTTGAACTTATCTGCTATTATAGAGTAGCACCTTCTATGTCACACAATAACATCTTTTTACACTTTATGTCATAGAGTAACACCATTTTTATGTCATAGTGTAACACCTTTCTTATGTAATAGAGTGGCATCTTTTTATGTCATAGAGTTACACCTTATTTATGTCATAGAGTAACACCTTTTTATGTCATAGAGTGACATCTTTTATGTCATAGAGTGGCACCTTCATTGCTATAGTTTAACACCTTTTTGAACTTTTATTTCATAGAGTAACACCTTTTTATGTTATTTAGCATCATCTTCATAAATATATTGCCAACATCATTTTATACTTTTATACTATGGAATAACACCATCTTGAACTTATCTGCTATTATAGAGTAGCACCTTCTATGTCACACAATAACATCTTTTTACACTTTATGTCATAGAGTAACACCATTTTTATGTCATAGTGTAACACCTTTCTTATGTAATAGAGTGGCATCTTTTTATGTCATAGAGTTACACCTTATTTATGTCATAGAGTAACACCTTTTTATGTCATAGAGTGACATCTTTTGTATGTTACAGAGTGATACCTTTTTTATGTCATAGAGTAATAGCTTTTTTATGTCATAGAGTAACAGCTTTTTTATGTCATAGAGTAACATCTTTTATGTCATAGAGTGGCACCTTCATTGCTATAGTTTAACACCTTTTTGAACTTTTATTTCATAGAGTAACACCTTTTTATGTTATTTAGCATCATCTGAATAAATACATCCAACATCCTTTTTATATTTTTATACTATAGAGTAACACCATCTTGAACTTATCTGCTATTATAGAGTAGCACCTTCTATGTCACACAATAACATCTTTTTACACTTTATGTCATAGAGTGACACCTTTTTTATGTTATAGCTTCACACGTTTTTTATGTCACCTTTTTATGGTACAGAGTAACGCCTTTTATGATGATGTCTCTCTACCAATAAACTGTTCGTACACAATAAGTGGTGATGATGGCGGTAATGATGGTGATGGCGTCTCCTTACCCATAAGCTTTTCCTATTTAATAAGTGGTGATGATGGCGGTGGTAGTGGTCATGGTGAGCCTACGACGGGGATAGAAGCCAATCCTCCAAGCGAACGCTTGTATTATTATATGCTCTACCCAATTCGACTACTTGGCTTCAAAAGGTGTTACTCTATGACATAAAGAAGATTTTACTGTGTAGCATAAAAGTTCAAAAAGGTGTTACTCTGTAACAGAAAAGTTAAAAAATGTGTTACTCTCTGATACAAAATGTATAACTCTATGACATAAAAAAGTTTTACTCTATAACAAAAAAGTTCGATCAAATAAAAATCGTGTTACTCTATGACATAAAAAGGTGTTAGACTATAATGTAAAGAAGGTGATACACTATATCACAAAAAAGGTGTTAGACTATCACATAAAAAATCAAAGGTGTTATACTCCATACCACAAAAAGGTGTTACTTTATAACATAAAAAAGGTGTTACTCTATGGCATAAAAAGGTGTGACTCTATAGCATAAAAGTATAAAAACATAGTACCCTTTATCTCAAGGTGATACTCTCTGACATAAAAAGGTGCTTCTCTATGACATAAAAAAGTGTCACTCTATGACATAAAAAAGATGCTACTCTATAACATAAAAAAAGGTGTTACTCTGTAAGATAAAAAAGATGTCACTCTATAACATAAAAGTTTGAATAGTGCCACGCTACGACTTACTTACATAGAGTAACACCTTCTATATCATAGAGTAATACCTTTTGAAGCCAAGTAGTCGAATTGGGATGAGGATCTACTAATACAGGCGTTCGCTTGGAGGATTGGCTTCTATCCCCGTCGTAGGCTCACCATCACCACTACCACCGCCATCATCTCCACTTATTATATAGGAAAAGGTCATGGATAAGAAGACGCCATGACCACCATCGCCGCCATCATCACCACTTATTGTATACGAACAGTTTATGGGTAGAGAGACGTCATCATAAAAGGTGTTACCCTATGACATAAAAAAGGTGTGACTCTATAACATAAAAAAGGTGTTACTCTATGACCTAAAGTGTAAAAAGATGTTATTGTGTGACATAGAAGGTAATACTCTATAATAGCAGATAAGTTCAAGATGGTGTTACTTTATAGTATAAAAATATAAAAAGGATTTTGGATGTATATTTATTCAGATGATGCTAAATAACGTAAAAAGGTGTTACTCTATGACATAAAATTTCAAGAAGGTGTTACCATATAGCAATGAAGGTGTCACTCTATGACACAAAAAGATGTTACTGTATGACATAAAAAAGGTGTCATTCTATTACATAAAAAAGATGTTACTCTATAACATAAAAAAGGTGTCACTCTATGACATAAAAAAGGTGTTAGTCTATGACATAAAGTGTAAAAAGATGTTATTGTCTAACATAGAAGGTGCTACTCTATAACAGCAGATAAGTTCAAGATGGTGTTACTCTATAGCATAAAAGTATAAAAAGGTTGTTGGCAATATATTTATTCAGATGCTGCTAAATAACATAAAAAGGTGTTACTCTATGACATAAAAAAGGTGTAACTCTATGACATAAAAAACATGTCACTCTATGACATAAAAAAGGTGTTACTCTATGCCATAAAAAAGGTGTTACACTATGACACAAAGTTTAAAATGTTTTAACTGTATGACATAGAAGGTGTTATTCTATAACATAAAAATGTGTTACTCTATAATAGAATAAAAGTTCAAAAAGTTGTTACTCTATAGCATAAAAGTTTAAAAAGTTTTGACTGTATGATATAGAAGGTGCTACTCTATAATAGCATAAACGTGTAAAAAGGATGTTGGCGGTATATTTATTCAGTTGACGCTAAACTAATGAAGCATAAACATGGCAAACATACCGGATGTTATTAGCAAATTTCAGGATGCAGTAGTACAAAAATCACAGTCTTTATTAGGTTTGACAAAAAGTGCTGAATCTCTTGATAGAGCTGATGATATGGAAACTTTTGAAATCAAACTATCTAATATGAGCCCTAACCATAATAAAATAGCTAGCTCCAATAATCGTAAATTGGCAAAACTAGTCAAGAAATATGTAACGAAATTAAACGGATATTCTAGGAGATATCTCGATAATATTTATGGTGTTTACAAGCGAGAAAATTTACTTATGATCGGAAATGCTCCAATAAAATTTGAAGGCGACTTTGTCCAGATAAACGATCGAAACTATCGTTTGTCCGTAGGACTACTGCAATTACTATTCAAAAAACTTCCGGATGAAAGTCTTATCAATTCAGATGATTTGGATAATTATCGTATGATTATTGAAGTCCGAGTAAACAAACATTTTCAAATACCCTGTAATTTGTTTTCTATTTCCCGCCATGCTCTGTTGACAAATGAAGAGCCTGGAATTGCCGATTATTTAAGGTGAATGATATAAAGGACTCGGAGTGGCAGAAAAACTGCAGTGACTACCGATCTCAGATCACGAACTCAGATTTTCAACTGCGTAGGAGTTCACGTTTTGCGTACATGAGTTTACCGAGTTATACATGTTAAGCCCTAATCTGCAGAACAGGTGGGAGACCGGGACAATATTTAATTGATTATCCAATAAATAAAAGTAAAAATTCCCTTTTCAACCACCTCATTCATTTCAATTTTAAAACGATAAGTCATCTGAAAAACTATGTACCTTTCTTTCTTTGAATAATGTTTATACTTTCAGTTCGTTTATAAACATTCAACTATTATTCAAGATACGAAAATTGAATGCCTCGCTAAATTTTAAGTATGTAGTGTGTCTATAATTGAGTAATATTTATTTATTTTACGGATAGCATTGCCATTTTCAACAATAAATTTGAGCATTTATTATTTTATAAGACTTATTACACGTATAAACTGTTTATGACAGGATAATATAAATGAGTCGCTATAGTATATTACGATACGTGTGACTTAAGTGGCCCATTATTGCACGGCGTGAGGTTAGCGCCCGAGCGCAGCGAGGGCACTAAACGCCGTGTAATAATGGGCCACTTAAGTCACGAGTATCGTATACTATTTTATAGCTTGTGTGACATGAATCCGCCATATTCTTATTTTATTTATTTGTGCTTATTTATAATGATAGTTGGAACTTGGGGTGGGAGAAGTGTGGGGCGGAAGGGCGGGGGGGTTCGGGGGGGCTGCGCCCTCAAAAAAATTAATAAAACGTTATTTAAATAATAGAATACCTGATATAAAATATGGTTATTATTGAATGTAGAATATTGAATATATACATAAAAAAATCATAAAACTAGATTCTTGCCAATTTGATTTGCATCTTTAACAATAAGTTGAAGTTTATGAAAGTGAAAGATTTGTATACGTTATATCATTAAAGAAAAAGACTTTTAAAACTAAAATCCATACAGTTTAATATTGAATATTTAAAAAGCGCGCGGTCTGCTATCCCATAGCAGATGAAACTAATCTATAATATAGACAAGCCTTATTATAATCATTTTTATTTATTCTTTGTGGTTTGTCAACTATTAACGAAGTTTTACTTCTTTTCCTGTTCATTCTTATATGTAAAATCGTATTTTTGAATAGTTTTGGTAGATAATTGGCGTTAATTACGTGCCTGTGACTTAAGTAAATTCATTATTTCACAGTGTAATAATGGGCTACTTACGTCACAGCTAGCCGTGACTTAAGTGCGGATTTAGGTCACACAGTGCTATAAAATACATTTTATACTCTGCATAGAGGTGGTTCAATAATGTCTTTTTTACTATTGTTTGGGAATTCAGCAATTTGAATTCCCGCGGTGCCACTCAGCTCGGCTCGACTCA
This sequence comes from Torymus aiolomorphi, assembly GCA_036365515.1. Lineage (NCBI taxonomy): Eukaryota > Metazoa > Arthropoda > Insecta > Hymenoptera > Torymidae > Torymus > Torymus aiolomorphi. The sequence goes on along the minus strand of CM070877.1, from coordinate 100,093,894 downwards.
CGGCGCAGCCACGGCGCGGCAGCACCTCGCGGCGTCTCGGCGGAACAGCTGAGATGCTATACTGATTCGTGCAGTATAGTCGCGAGATTGCTATCTTTCTCACACTCTCATATGCAAATATGAGAGATATTAATTTGATTAGGATATAGTGAGACAAATTCAAGGAAGAAGACGGAAGTGGATCGAGGACTCGCTCTCTCTGAAACCAGCCTTGCCACGAGAAACATCTCTCCGCTGTGCACCTGCTATCGTTCATCGGAAAACTCTCAACGCAAATTCACTGGATCACTCACTTGGGACTCTCATCGCTTCTACATTCTCGCTCAACCATTACACATCAAAAGGCATCTCCGATTAATATAATCGCTGCTCCTGCCAGGTAACATCTCTCACTCCACACGAGGTCAGGTAGCAACCACTTGTTGGCCATTTTGAACGCCATTACTTCGTTGGCAAAACTCAAAGCAACAAATCAATAACATTTGTTTGCTGGTTATACTAGTTCTTCGTGCTGAGCCGAGAAAGAAGAACTTCATTGGACAGACTCACTCACAAGGATCGGACACACTCATCTCATTGAAATCATCGTAGAAAACTCAACAGGTTAGTAATCCCTCATATGGGATTCATACTATATTACAGTAATTGCTTTACTGAATTACACTCACTAAGTGGACATGATTTAGCATTCATGTCAAAGTGTAATGAAACCAGTGAAAAAACTCAACAAACAGTGCTACGATAAACTCGCCTCTTTTATTCATGAATAATCTCAACCAACCAGTTAGTCGCTTAGACTTTATTTAAGAAAATATAGTGAATTTAGAAATCATTTATCGTTCAATCACCTTTATTTAATATTATACTCTACTCTAGTCATCAAAATAGTTTATTTTTATATTCTTGTTATAACCAGTGTAATTTAATGTAATTATTAAGGCCAAATATGACTGTGAAAAATATAACATGAAGTTTATATATAAATTGTGTTCGACTCAACTTATTTCATCACCCACAGCATGTTACTCATTTAAACTTATGGAATTCTCAAACATTTTGGTCCTTCGAGCCGGATCTACATGCTGTGTTGTGAATCGAGCCAGTGAATAAATACTCATTTGTGAAAAACTCAACAGGACTTGACAATGCCAACCACCAAGGATGAAGTCAAGGACTTGGAGAAGCATAATGATTCTTCCGCCTCTGACAAAGAGGATGACATCCAGAAGGAGAAGAAGGATTCTGCGACTCCAAGCACCTCAGCTGAAATGAAGGGAGCAGCTAAGCGGACTGGCAGCCGCCAACTCAATGTGCCTGGGCTCACTGTGGTTGACACCCATGTCAGGACTCGTTCAAAGTCTCCAGGGTCAATTCCGGCTTCTTTTCTCTGCAAGGTGAACTCTCAGTATCTGCGGCTTGATTCATTGAACGGATTATTGCGTACATCAGGATTAGGAAGGAAACTGCCACTCTTCCAGTGATACTGGCTTGGAAGCAGGATGCTGAGGAGCTATACTCCTTATATAAAAAGGATCATGCAGTCATCGAAGCAAGTTGTCCAGCAGCCTTCGCAGACAACGATTACTTCAAGTCAGCATTTCACAAGTCAATCCATGAATCATACCATACTATTGTGTTCGAGGTTAGCAGTTTGGAGGCAAACTGGAAGTCCAAGCATCATATCACTCAGCCAATCATCGGAGAAACTCAACATACACATTTAAGCAAGCTGCCAGAAATAAAGCTGCCCACCTTCAATGGAACATACACGGAGTGGCCTTCTTACAAGGAAATGTTCTCTGGTTTAATTCTTAATCGGCCTGGACTCAAGAATTATGAGAAACTACATTACCGGCGCAGCTCTCTCAGCGGAACACCACTCACACTAATTCAAGGATTTTCACTCAGTAATGAGTCTCTAACACCCGCATAGACTACACTAGTGACGAGGTTTGAAAATAAACGGGTATTATTAAATGATCAGCTTGATCATTTATCTGAATTGACTGCTGTTCCCTCCAAAAATCCGGCCACACTCAACACATTGATCTCGGAGATATCAAAAATTACAAAATCACTTCACATGTTGGTACCGCAAGAGCAGCTAGGAGATTGTCTATTAGCTCATCGCCTGTCAAAGCTAATTGACAGGTCAACTCGAGAAGCATGGGAGACTTCTCGCGTTTCCAACACTGAGCTGCCAACGTTTGAGGAATTTGAGTCCTTCCTGATCACGCGGGTGCGTGCTTTGGAAATAGCAGCTGATTCACCAACATCCACTCAGAAGCCTACTATCACTCAAACCTCAAAACCATCAAGGAGTCTTCACGTCACCAGTCCAACTCAACCACGGCAAGACTCACATAAGGTGACACACTCAACGAGGATTTCACAACATCCATGCACGTATTGTGGTGACTCGCATTTTATTGTGGCTTGTCCAAAGTTCAAACTGCTGAATGAACAACAGCGGAGAAAATTTGTAATGGAAAGGCCGCTGTGCTACAACTGCCTCGGCCTTCACTCAGCGAAGAATTGCAAGTCACAATACCAGTGCAGGACTTGTAACGGAAATCACCACACCATGATTCATGTGCCACGAGATCCAAATGGAAAAACTCAAACCATCTCTTCAAGCGGTTCAACTCAAGTTTAGGACAACGGTGCAATCATCTTACATCACGGTCAAACTCAACATGATTACTCGACTCCTCAACTCACTTTACTTGCAACTGCATTAGCATGGTACGACTCACCGGCGACATCTCATAAATTAAGAATACTCATTCACTCAGGCTCCGAACTCTCATTCATCTCTAAGGATTCTGTGGATTTACTCAACATTAAGCGGCAACACTCAACTATACCAATCCTTAGAGTTGGCGGCACGCACTCAACTCAAACTCTTGGAAAGGCTCAACTCCCCTAACGCACCATCTACAAAAATCTCACGTTTCGGATCACAGCTCATATTATACGCCAAGTCTCAACACTATTATCATCAGAAGAATGTGAGCAACGTCAGTGGCAACATACAGAGAAACTCAACTTGGCTGATCCGACATTCTGGATACCTCAACCAGTAGATGTACTTATCGGAGCGGACTATTACGGCCAAATCATCAAACCGAACCTAATAAAGAGGAGTGCGATTGAACCTGTCGCACAATTGTCAATTTTCGGCTGGCTGCTAATAGGTCCATCAAACTCAGCTGTGCAATCCAATGTAGTCCATCATACAACGGCCTCACTCAACACTGAAGATTTGCAGGAACTACTCACACGCTTTTGGGTTCAAGAAGAACCACCGTCAGCGTCTGCAGTCAAACTCAACAAGGAAGAAGCATTGTGTGAACAACACTTTGTTGAAACTCACACGAGAGATACTCATGGACGTTACCAAGTCAGATTACCTTTCACAAACTCTGCAGACGTACATGGAAACTCATTTGGAACAGCTCAAGCGTGACTCAGGAGAATACTCACAAAATGCAATCAAGAAAGCATCTACAAGGAAAGGTACTATGCTTTCATGGATAAATACTGCAAATTGGGCCACATGGTGCGGATCCCTCAACAGGAAATCTCCGCCAAACCATCTTACTATCTTCCTCACCATGCAGTATTACGAGAAGATAGTTTAGCGACAAAACTCAGAGCAGTATTCAACGGTTCAGCACTCACAACAAATGGAAACTCACTCAACGACATCATGCATACTGGACCTAATCTCTCACCCACCATTGTGGATGTTCTCATCTGGATTCGAACTCACCCATTTGTCTTCTCAACTGACATTACAAAAATGTATCGTCAGATCAAGGTTCACCCTCAAGATTGGAACCTGCAACGCATTTTATGGGTAGATAAAACGGGTCAACTCACTCACTTCCATTTGACTACAGTCACCTACGGAACACGAGCAGCTCCTTACTTAACAATTTGGACACTTCTTCAGCTGGTAACGGATGAAGGAGCCAATTATCTACTTGCCATTGATTCACTCCTCTTTGGAAGGTATGTGGATGACAACTTCGGTGGAGCTGCATCAAAGGAGAGTCTCATTGAAAAGGACAAGCAGTTAACCGCATTATGCAAGGCGGACGGCTTTCCATTAGTAAAATGGAACTCAAACTCGTCTGGCTTCCTCAAGGAATTTCTCAACGAGCCACCAGCTAAAGAAGCTGTGCCTCTAGACGATTGCGCTACCAACATACTCGGGATAAAATGGCTCCCACACTCGGACAAACTCACCTTCAGAACAACTCTGCCACCTCACCAGGAGATGATAACAAAACGGATTATACTCTCTGAAGTATCCCAAATCTACGATCCCATAGGAATAATTTCACCGGTCATAATCACATCGAAAATCCTCCTACAAGAACTGTGGCTTTACAAACTTTCTTGGGACAACTCACTGCCAGACTCAACTGTGAAGAAATGGCTGCACATCCGGGAAGATCTCAACAACCTGGACACTATCACCATACCAAGGTGGTTAGGAATTCAGGAGGACTCAGTTATGGAACTTCATGGCTTCTCGGATGCTTCACAACAGGCAATGGCTGCAGTTCTATACATTAAATCCACAACACTTACATCTCGCTCAACTTCATCATTTCTCATCTCCAAAACAAAGGTGGCACCACTCAAACGACTGTCAATCCCACGATTGGAATTGGGAGCGGCAGTACTACTCACGAAGCTGGCAAAACATGTTTTGGACAATTCACGTTTGCCAATCTCACACATACATTTATGGACAGACTCTAAGGTAGCACTCACATGGATACGCTCACACCCCTCAAAATGGAAGGACTTCGTTGGAAATAGTTGCCTTAATACAAGAACTCATTCCAACAGCACAATGGAGACATGTGCCTGGAGCAGACAATCCAGCGGATTATGCCTCGCGCGGATTACTCACTTCGCAACTCAGAGAGCATCACTCATGGTGGCATGGACCAAGTTGGCTCTGCCAGGAGGAATCAGCTTGGCCTTCTCAAGCAACCTTTATCCAAGAAACCAACCTTCCAGAAATGCGGGCTAAAGTCACACTCACCGCAGCCAAGTCAAACTCAAGCAAATTGTGGGACATCATCGATCATTACTCATCACTCACTCAACTCATAAGAATAACTGGATGGGTAATGATCGCCTGTGATCGATTTAAGGCTAAAGGAAAAACTCACCATGAATCGAAACTCACTATTGATTTACTAATCAAGGCAAAACTCTTCTGGGTCAAGAACATTCAGCAGGTTCATTTCCACTCAGAACTTATTATGCTGAAAAATTCTCAAGTCCCAAGAAATCATGTCCTCAACCGATTGACTGCCTACATAGACTCAACAGGAATTGTTCGAGTAGGAGGGCGGCTTCAAAAAACTCAACTCGATCATCACTCAAAACACCCAGCAATTATACCACGGAGCAGTCAACTCACCTCACTGATCATTCGGAACGCTCATCTCTCAACTCTGCACGGTGGCGCTCAACTCACCCTGGCACACACTCGGCAGGAATTTTGGATAATCGGAGGCAGAGCACCGGTCAAGTCACATATTTTAAAGTGTGTGACTTGTGCAAGGTATCGGGCTCAACGGGCTCAGAAACTCATGGGGCAATTACCCATGGCCAGGGTCACCCCATCACCACCTTTCACTCACACTGGGATCGACTACGCCGGGCCAATCACCATTAACTCATGGAAAGGTCGTGGATCCAAAACATACAAATGATGGATTTGTATCTTTGTGTGCTTCTCAACGTCAGCTGTTCATCTAGAACTGGTCAGTGACTACTCAACGGACGGATTCTTAGCGGCATATAGACGGTTCACCTCAAGGAGAGGGATACCCTCTAAACTATACTCAGACTGCGAAACAAACTTCATCGGAGCAGCAAACGAACTGAAGATCCTATTCTCACAAAACCAACATGAAAACTCAATCGTGTACAACTCACTTGCCAACGAGGGAACCCAATGGATATTCAACCCACCTGCTGCACCTCACATGGGAGGCAAGTGGGAAGCAGTCGTGAAATCAGTTAAATTTCACCTGCGACGGACCATTGGGGACACTCTACTCACCTTTGAAGCTTCAGCTATCTTGCTCACTCAAATAGAAGCATTACTCAACTCAAGGCCGCTAGAACCCCTCAGTGAAGTCCCAGAAGATGACAATGCGCTCATGCCCAGACATTTTCTCATCGGCAAGGCATTGTACTCAGTGCCTGAACCAAGCTTATTAAATCTCAACGAATCAAGGCTTTCCAAGTGGCAACTCAGTCAACGGATCCCTCAGCAATTTTGGAAGCATTGGTCAACTCAATACCTTCAACGGCTTCAATCTATTTCTAAATGGCATCATCCCTCTCATGAGATAAAAGTGGGTTCCATGGTTCTACTCACGGATGAACACTCACCACCAAGCAAATGGCCACTCGCAAGAGTCACTCAACTTCACCCTGGAACTGACAATCTCATCAGAGTTGTAACAATCAAGACGACCACCACTCAACTCACACGCCCAATTGCAAAACTCGCCATGTTGCCAGTGCCAGCCGGAAATTAAATCAACCTGGCGGTTGATGGCGGACGGAATGTTTGGGAATTCAGCAATTTGAATTCCCGCGATGCCACTCAGCTCGGCTCAAGTCACGGCGCAGCCACGGCGCGGCAGCACCTCGCGGCGTCTCGGCGGAACAGCTGAGACGCTATACTGATTTGTGCAGTATAGTCGCGAGATTGCTATCTTTCTCACACTCACATATGCAAATATGAGAGATATTAATTTGATTACGGTGTAGTGAGACAAATTCAAGGAAGAAGACGGAAGTGGATAAAGGCCTCGCTCTCTCTGAAACCAGCCTTGCCACGAGAAACATCTCTCCGCTGTGCATCTGCTATCGTTCATCGGAAAACTCTCAACGCAAATTCAATGGATCACTCACTTGGGACTCTCATCGCTTCTACATTCTCGCTCAACCATCACACATCAAAAGGCATCTCCGATTAATATAATCGCTGCTCCTGCCAGGTAACATCTCTCACTCCACACGAGGTCAGGTAGCAACCACTTGTTGGCCATTTTGAACACCATTACTTCGTTGGCAAAACTCAAAGCAACAAATCAATAACATTTGTTTGCTGGTTATACTAGTTCATCGTGCTGAGCCGAGAAAGAAGAACTTCATTGGACAGACTCACTCACAAGGATCGGACACACACATCTCATTGAAATCATCGTAGAAAACTCAACAGGTTAGTAATCCCTCATATGGGATTCATACTATAATACAGTAATTGCTTTACTGAATTACACTCACTAAATGGACATGATTTAGCATTCATGTCAAAGTGTAATGAAACCAGTGAAAAAACTCAACAAACAGTGCTACGATAAACTCGCCTCTTTTATTCATGAATAATCTTAACCAATCAGTTAGTCACTTAGACTTCATTTAAGAAAATATAGTGAATTTAGAAATCATTTATCGTTCAATCACCTTTATTTAATATTGTACTCTACTCTAGTCATCAAAATAGTTTATTTTTATATTCTTGTTATAACCAGTGTAATTTAATGTAATGATTAAGGCCAAATATGACTGTGAAAAATATAACATGAAGTTTATATATAAATTGTGTTCGACTCAACTTATTTCATCACCCACAGCATGTTACTCATTTAAACTTATGGAATTCTCAAACAACTATAATTTTGCAATAATTATTTGCGGACAAAAAAACATTATTTTTAGTATTTGTAGAGTGGGGGAAAACTTACTAAAATCTAATATTGAGTAGCAGAACCTCAAATTATCCTACTACCGGCTGTTTGTCTCACTTTTGCTAAAAAAATCCTATCCCACTAAAGGGCCACCTACGTATTTTTTTTTTTACTTGTGTAATATTTTAGTAATATTGTTTGTGAAATCAAATAAATAAACTATTTGCTGAAATTTTTATTTCACTTTGAGAAGGTTTAAAACACTATAAATAAATCATATGTGACCTGAATAGTTTGCATTCAAACATAGGTATTATTTTTCAAAAGAGAGAGAACTAGCTGAAATCAAGCGCACACTATATATATATACATATATATATATATATATATATATATTTTAATACATTAGATTTCTTTTCTGAATATTAAAAAAGTATTAATTTAAACTTCTGTGAATGCTAAGATGCAAAAAATGTTAGAGTAATCGTAAAAGAATATCAGTATTATTTTTATAATAGAATGGTCTCAAACTGTTTTCTATATTGTGAATTACATATTTTAAATTTTCGCGCCTAACCACATCAGTTGTGTCATGCGGCCCGTTAATAACATCTACAATTTCCATGCGGGTGCCAGCCCATTTTTTATAATTTTTCCATTAACCTTTAGAGGACGGGGATTTGGGTTTACTGTTTTCTCTCACTTTTCTATAGAAATCGAGTTTTTGTGATATCTCACATCTCAAAACTAACACATGTAAAGGGTCGATCATGGGCATGGCCCGTATAGGGGCCATCCCGTCCTCTAAAGGTTAATATTTACGCTGTCTGTATATGGGACTGTCGAATTTGGAAGCGTTTTTTCGATGATACTTCGAAAAATAGGGCATATGCCTAGGTTTAGATAAGTATTGAACAAGCATCAAAATTTTATGGCAACCTATTCAAGGCCTGCCGTACGCATCCTGACAGGGCCGGGGCCTTTTATCTACCTCTGAGCGGTGCATGCGCGTGATCTCATATTTGTCCATTGAAAGAATTTTCGAAAGCCAGTGGTGGGGGTAGAAATTTTGATTTTGGTTATAACTCGCGAAGGATCGCTCGGATCGAAAAACGGACGAAATTTTGGGGGCATAACAATAGGGGGGACATACTTTTAATATACTATCCTACGACGTTGACGAAATTTCCAAAAATCGATGGTGGGGGTAGAAATTTTGGTTTTTTGCTTATAACTCGGAAGGAGCGCTCGGATCGAAAAACGGACGAAATATTGGGGGTCGAACAATAGGGAGGACATACTTTTCACAAACTACCCAACGGCGTTAAGGGAATTTTCGAAAACCAGTGGTGGGAGGAGGAATTTCGGTTTTTTTCTTATATCTCGAAAAGGAGATCTCTGATCGAAAAACTGACGAAATTTTGGGGGCGTAACAATAGGGGGGACATAGTTTTAATATACTATCGAATGACGTTGGCGGAATTTTTGAAAACCGGTGGTGGGGGTAGAAATTTTGGTTTTTCGTTTACCCGAAAAACGGACGAAATTTTGGAGGAATAACAGTAGGGGGCAGATACTTTTAATATACTATCGAATGACGTTGGTGGAATTATCGAAAATCGATGGTGGGGGTAGAAATTTTGGTTTTTCGCTTAAATCTCGAAAAGGAGAGATCGGATCAAAAAACGGACGAAATTTTGGGAGTATAACAATAGGGGGGACATACTTTTAATATACTATCGGACGACGTTGACAGAATTTCCAAAAATCGATGGTTAGAGGAGAAATTTTGGTTTTTCGCTTATATCTCGAAAAGAAGAGCTCTGATCGAAAAACGGACGAAATTTTGGAGGAGTAACAATAGGGGGGTCATAGTTTCAATATACTATCGAATGACGTTGACCGTACTTGCTTATCTTCCGAAGTTTGGGCGATTCAAGCTACAATGATCCCCCCAACTTCTTACTGCAAAGCAAGAAGCTCGAAAACAATTAGTAATAAAATAAATTATTAGTTTGGACAAATACTACTTGTTTCCCTTTATTCCAGTCTTGTTATTTATTATATGTTATTTATATCGTGATATGTTATTTAATATGAATCAAGTGAACTTATCATTCGATTCGTACCGGAACCAATGTGTATTCTTGGCAATGAGGAAATATACATTTATATATACTGTATTTTTATATTTTCGGTTGTAATTGAAAACTTACTCTTTTGATGATGAAGGTTCTCTGAAATGAATTGTACTAGAGAACTTGAGTAATAATTATTTATTTATGTTAAATCTGACGTATAAATTAATATGGCTCTTAATTACCCTTACAAACTAACTACTTCTACTTTCGACCGTAGCGTACTAAGTTCGCGAATTAACTGCGATAACAACTATTAATTTTAATTTCCCTCGAATGTCGTCTGGGGCCGACGGATTTCTCCAGTTGTCCTGTAATATGGTTTGAACTGTGACTGATGGGTGTGGCGTACTTTGCTGTATATATAACGCAGGATAATTGGGTGTTACAGATTATATTGAACGATAATGTGGGATCATCTTACTAAGAAACTCTTTGTTGCGACTTATACACGTTTAAATGGTAGCATTGTGAAATGCTGATTTGTAAAAATTATACGCGTTGTCTTTATGGAGGTTGGTGACTCGCTACGTCACGGTGTTGCATGAACGAAATGTTGCATCGTATAAAATTGCGTTCTCGTCGTTGTGTGGCAGGAAATATCTGATAGGATTAAATTTTAAATAGTATTCTAAATTTCCGTAATGTGTCTCAGGACGTAACACCTCCCCCCTTAGACTGTTGAATGTCGCAGATATTCAACGAGTGTATTAAGCAATCAGAGATTTCCTGTTACAGATTTTTCTCAATTGTAACAATTAATTTTGAAATAATACAGCAAGCAACGCTTCTAACATTAGTACATAGTAATTATTTGCTTAGTATAAAAATGTGTAACAATCGTAATCCATTATTTTGAATCTACTTTCATATCGTACAATTTTATTTCGTAAAAAATATTAATATAATTTTAATGAATAATAAATCAAAGTAATTTTACGGTTGTTCACTATCTATTAGAATTTCAATGTCTGATAATTTACCCATCATAGGGGCGAGAGTTCTATTTACTCTTTGGACTTGTCCATTTGCATGAGAAGACCCTGTAGCAATTAAAATATGTTTTATATCAAATTCATTAATAAAATCAGAAAACTCTTTAGAAGTAAAGCATGGTCCTCTATCTGATACAATATTTTTCGGTTTACTATAGGCTGAAAAATAAATTTTTAAGCTGTCAATAGCTTCTTTCGATGTTGTTGATTTTGCTGCATAAAGTTTAACAAATTTTGTGAAGCTGTCGATTATTACAAGAATACGTTTTTTAGTAGTCACGCGAGCGTCTGATATAGCAGTATGATCAATATGAATAGTTTCAAATGGTCGATCACCTTTCGAAATACTTCGAAGTTCGCCTTCTACCTTGCCACTGGCAGGATTAAAAGCGACACACTTATAACAATTTTTCAAATGCTTTGCAACTTTTTGTCTCAATTTCGGAAACCAATAACTCTTACTAATGATATCAATTATTTTTTCAGTACCCATGTGACCCAGTTCATCATGATACTTAAATAAAATGCTTTTTTCCATTTTGGATGGAACATAAAACAATAATTTTTCGCCGATTTTACGATAAACAACTCCATTTCTCATTTCGTACCACTTACTTTCGGATGATTCTAGTTCATTTTTCAATTTAACAATATTTGCGTCTAAATTTTGTGCAATTACTAAATTAGTTTTAAATGAATTGTCCTCAATAATAGCAACGAAATTGCATCGACTGAGACTATCAACATGCGACATTCGTGTTCCTGAACGGTGCTCGGTACTGTAATCAAAATTTTGTAATTCGAGAACCCAACGTGAAATTTTCGGATTAATCTCATGTTTTTTCAATGCAAGCGCTGATGAATTACAATCTGTGACCATTTTAAATTTAATACCGTAGAGATAAACACGAAATCTTTTTAGAGCATAAACAATGGCAAGCATTTCAAGTTCAAAACTATGGTATCTACTCTCCGCGTTAGTTGCTCTCTGAGAAAAATAAAATATCGGATGTAGTTTACGATCACTACCGCGTTGAAACAATATTGCCCCGAAACCTCGTGAACTCGCATCGCAGTGGAGCTTAGTTTCTGTGTGCGGATCATATATAGCGAGTATAGGCGCGCTTATCAAATGCTTTTTCAACTCGTTAAAAGCATTTAATTCGATTTCACCAAATTTGAATTCGCTCTTCATTTTCAACAAATCGTAGAGTGGTTTAGCAATGTGCGAAAATGACTCGATGAATTTTCGAAAATATGATGCAAGGCCAATGAAACTTTGAACGCCTTTTACATTTTTCGGTACTGAAAAATTCGTTATACTCTTTATGTGACTATCTGTAGGTGTAATTTTATCCTTAGTGACTTTATAACCAAGATATTCAACTTCTGTCATCAGAAAACTACACTGTGTTAATTGTAATTCAATTTTGTTATCATTAAAAATTTTAAAAATCTTTTTCAATATTAATAAATGATGTTCGATTGTAGTAGTTGCAATCAAAATATCATCCATATATACAATAACATCGCCAGATTCAATTAACTCTTTTAATATTTCATTAATAAATTTTTGAAAACGTCTAGGTGCAACTTTTAACCCAAATGGCATTTTTATCCACTCAAAGAAACCAAAAGGTGTCACGAAAGCTGTATATTTAATTGAATCTTTGGACATTTTAATGTGAAAAAATCCATCTTTTAAATCTAATGATGTGAAATACTTTTTCCCTTTTAACAATATAATTTGATCATCAATCACCGGCAAAGGGTAATTATCTGATTCCAAGAACTTATTCAACGTACGATAGTCGATACACATTCTTATTTTACCATTTTTCTTTCGCGTAAGCACAACAGCTGAAGCATACTCTGACTCACTAGGTCGTATGATTCCACGCTCCAATAAATCGTCGATAATATTTTTTAAATCATTTTTTTCAGCGAAAGCAAGTCTTCGCGGTGAAAATTTGGACGGTTTATGTGTTTTCAATTTCAATGAAAGCTCGGCCTTAGTCTTAGGTTTTTCCGGCTTTACAGCTAAAATGTAAACTTTCTCGAATGTTTCTCTCAATTCTTTTTGATAATTAAACGGAATTTCGGAATTAATTTTCAATGAATCGGCAACTTTGACTTCGTCAATTTCAATATTCATAATTGCATCAATATGATTTACGTTATTATCCATAATTTCAATATTGATATCTGCACTAATATGATTTACGCTATTATCAACATTCAATTTTTCAATTTGTTTTGTCGAAATTTCCAATTCAAAGATTTTAAATACATCACGACCTAAAATAACTGACGAAATCATCGTATTATCATCGACAACTAACAATTCAATAACACGAGTACAACCAACTAACGTGCAACTCGGTGTCGTTTTGCCAATAATTTTTAGTTTCGAATCATTAACTCCGTAATATTCAGTATTTTTGCATAATTCAATCATATCCGGATTTACGAATTTACTCTTAATACAGCTGATAGGACTGCCACTATCTAATAATGCAATAAAATTCATCTCAAATTGTTCACCGTCATTCACAAAACACAATGAAATTTGCGGATGGAATTCTGAAATCGACTTTTTTTCAATATTCGTGACTTCAGCATCGCTTGACTTCTTTTTATTTACGGGACAATCTTTGATGACGTGATCCGTAGATGCACAAATAAAACAAGAGCCTTTCGGTCTTTTTTCTTTCTTACAGGCTTGCGCTATATGCCTGAACGCATTCCTATTTCCTTCTTTATTTTGACTATCGGTTTGAGATTTATTTTGCTCTTTGTTTACTGTTGACTCTTTAAGCGATTCTTTCGGCTTATTAGCAACGGTCGTTTTCTTATTCAATTTAATTTTTTCAAATGCTTTAAGCAATTCGTCTTTATTTTCGAAACGTTGCATTTTTGCTTGGTCGCGTAAAGATTCATCTGGAATACCTTCAATAAGGTAATCAACTAATTCCGACCCGTCAATTTTAGCTTTGTTCGCCAAAATAACTTTATCGTATAGATATTCGCTGAAAGATTCGGTATTTAACCAAACTCGATTCTCAAACTTTTTCCGTAAATCTAGTTTACTTAAAGGCGAGAAGAATAATTTTCCCATTTCATCGATCAATTCGTCTATAGACATGCTTAAATGTTCCGGTCGCGAATGAAACCACGCTGCCGCTTTCGATTTCAATTTAATACTAATAACTATGCGCGTAGCGTCATCGTTCAACTTATACGACCTACGAATTAATTTCAAATTGCTGCACCCAGCTTTCACATTTTTCGCTATCACCGTTATAATTATCAACTAATTCCGCGATTACATTAATTGAGATACGTGGAACTACTTCTACGCTCGCTGAGAATTGAGGCGATAACGTGTTACCTATAACGTCATTGGAGCCCGGCGGGCTGGACTGCGGAGGAAGATTAGGCGGTCCACTCGACGGTCCATTCGACTGCGGCTGGATTGTCTGCCGTTGCTGAATTTGTAGCTCTAATCCTATAACCGATTGTCCACTTGTCTGCTGCTGTTGCCCTTGCTGATTTTGTCCTTGTAATGCTGTCGGTTGGTTGTCCGCTGCGTTATTACCTCGAAGGTCGGCGACGTTTTTATTTGTAAACAACAGAGTTATCGATTTCAACCATTCTTGTAACTCGCTGATTTGTAATTTCATGCTTTTTGAAAGCATTTTGAAAGATTTTGAAATCTGATGCTTGCGTTTCACTTCGCCTGGCCGCATCTTTCTTTGACAACCATTCTTGAACAATTGTTTCATAATTTTCTACATCAATAAGTCGAGCAAGCAATTCGGCTTTGTTGCCGGTAGTAACAACGGAATTTTCACACAAGATTTCCTTCAACTCAACAACTGTTAAGTTTTCTGCCATTTTCAATTACTTTCTTTCTTCGATGAAGAGACAATAGAATGATGGATGCAATCTGACGTAATAGCCAATTTTTTCAACTATGTGAAAATTAATCTTATTTACTAACAATACTGCAACACAAAAGTAACAGTTCCAACTTTTTCAATAGACGCACATGACTAACGAACCAATTTTTCACTAGCACGCAACGACTTTCAGACTTTTCACTGGACTTTCAATAGACGCACATGAGACATCAGCCAATTTCTGTCCCATGATACGACTTTATGTAGACACTATCGTTAAAACTTTGTAGAATTTAATTTTCTTGAATACATTTGCTCTCGTTCTCAATTGCCGTAGAAAAATTTTCACTGTTTTTCACGACTAATCCGAATCCCACTTCTGAACTGTAGGAGGTGGTGGGCGTAATCAGTACAGGAGGCCAATTAATATTAGACTTAGAGTTTATTAGTTACATGATTAAAAGTAGCTTAACTTAGCGCCATGCGCTCGAGAGCAGGTCCAAACAAAGAGTGCTTCACGCCCCGCCGTCGATCGCGTCGATCGCCTGGTGGCGATCGCAGCGCCGTCAAGCCTTACGTTCATTAGCACAAGCTGAACACATGCATACGCACATACACACCAAGGTTGGCGCCTCGATTATTCTATGTGATACCGAATGGCTAACTTCAGATCGATCCAACCGAAATAATACCGAGAAGCTAAGTTCAGACGTATCAAGTCGAACGAATCGCATATGGAACGCTGGAACGACTGTTGTTTACATTTCCACGAGTTTTTACAATAACTTATTCACCAGGCGAAGTGCACAGTGTAAGTTACGACGTAGATGAATCCGACGACGACGAAGATGTTTCACCAGCCTAAGTACGGTGTAGAGATATTCGCCTTATTTTCATTGGAAAAAATTGTTTTGGGTTCATCAGTGGATAAATCATTTTTATTAGATAAGTATTACATAGATAAAAATAGTTGTAGAGAACTTGATACTTTGTGTCAATCTTTTATATTTTTTCAGGCTATACAAAAGAAGTTTTGAAGTAATCTTGTATTTCATCAGTGTGCCTGTTTAAATCGTAGCTAGACAAAGCAGACGTTTTAATTGACGAATTTTAACTTATTGAAGAAAATTGTGAATAAATTATAACACTTATTGGAGAAAGAAGCTACATTTCTTGGAAATAGGAATAGCATTTTAGCATATATATTGTTGGAATAATAATGAAAGTAAATAAAGTAAATATAGATGAACAAAGAAATATGGAAGATGACTAGGACACATTGGTTATAATTATATGTGAGTGAAAATTCAGCAATAAAAAAATAATCAACAATTATCAATAGCATTGATAAAGGAAATATTAGCTGTCGGATTAGTGATAATCATATATCATTATAGAAAAGAATAGCTAATTAACATAAATACATAAATTTCTCAATAATTAATGTATACCTCTTGGTTTAGAAATGTTTCCGGATACTTTCAGACTCAGATTTCACTCCTTGAAGAAGATATTAACATAAATGAAAAGAAACACTAAAAATTGATAAAGTTTATTGCATGTCAATGCGTTAAAGAATTGATTGCCAAGTATTTTTTAATAGTGACATTAATTGATGTTTCAGTAATTTGAGAAAACAACGTGCAAACATATTAGTAAACTATTTAGACTATCTTATTTTCATAGACAACTTTAATTGTGTGGTTAAAAGTTAGATTGTTGTGATGAGTGATGAATGTATTATTATTATTATTTATTATGTTACAATAGAAGAAGTGGATAAATAAGTGAATTTAAAAAATTCATTTAAAAATATGTTTATTATGTTGGTATTCTATGCAAGGGCTTATGTGAGTGAACACGATTTTGTTACATGTATATGTGTATGGGTGAAAAAGCTATTTAAAATAAACAATAAATATTAGTACAGAGAAATAAACATTTGGCATTTGAGAAATAACTTGTTTTTTGTAATATAAAAACATGATGATTTCTATTGAAATACATTTGTGTGTACATATGTCAGTGAAATGTACATTATTTTGTGTATTTTGATAAAAGTTTTGTAAAGTGGAAAGCATAAATGATTAAAATAAAAGGAGTGAATAAATAAATCAATTTAAAAAATAAATTTAAAAATATGGTTACTGTTTGATCTATATGGATGTAGAGTCTATATGCAATTGAACGTGGAACAAGTTTATTATATGTGTGGTTAATTATATACTGAAACGGGAAGCCTGGGGAAATCTTTTGTAATTTCGCGAACCGAACCCTAGAACACGGTGCCGTCGAGTGCTACTTCTACGACGAGCACTCGGGGTTGATGTTCTCTGGATCCCTGTTTACAAATGTCGAGTTCACGATTGAACTCGACTTTTCCGTGTGCCGGAAAGGGTTAATACTCGCGCTAGCTAGACGCGAGCGCGGCCACTCAGAATGATCGTCGTCTCGGTTCGACGATCCCGCGGAGGCGGCGGTATCCGGGAGAAGGTTAGGTGAAGGTTAATAAATAACGAGTGGTCTTGGTTACATTCAAAACTATAACAAGACCTATCTCAGTTATCCTATACAAAATACGCGTCGCGTTGCGCGTTGACAAGAAGGCGGGAGATCCGCCGCTCGGCGCGGGCGGATCGATGTGATTGTTTTTCGCTGGGCCGGCGATCAAGACACCGGCCGCTCGCCGCTGCGAGCCGAAAATACAAATCAATCGCTGCGCGGAAAATAGGCGAAGAGTCTTACCGGGAGGGGAGTGCACTCCCCTCGTCGCTCGCTCACGAATCCGCTCCTGCGTCAGGCCTTATCCTCCGGTCGACTTCGGAGTGTTCAGGCCGAGTCCTAACGTCCAGCGTTCACCTACAGACGCTTCGGACCCCAGGAGTGGCTCGGATTGCTCACGTGCGCTGCTCTTCGTGGTCGGTACGTGTACGGGCGCTGCTCTGCACCGGCGAGGACGCACGATACCGTTTTCTTCACGGACGATCAAATTAACTCGCGTACGCGCGGTTTGACAGCCCGAGAGAATCTCATTCAAAAAGAATCGGGCGCGACTTAGCAACGGTCAAAGTCGCGCCTGCCCCGCGCGTAGCTAACGCGAATACATCGTCCGAGCGATGTCAATACTCGCTCGAGATATACGAATTCGCGGGAACGAGAGCCTAACGGGTCCGATAGAATACGGAGGACCGAGATGCTTATCTTCTCCGTATTTTATCTTGGAACCTCGTTATACCCCTCTCCCAGACGTTGCGTAGCGGGAGAGAAGCAACTCGATACTGAGGCTCTCGTTCGATTCGACTTTACGTCGTCGTCGGCGGCAGAGACGACAGTTCCGGATACGCGCGGATCAGCTCGTGTACTAAACGGCTGATCAGACGATCCACGTCGAGGGATCGTCCGCACGCACACGGTGGGTCGCTCATCACCGTAATTCCGCTGAATTCCACCGGCGGTCGAGACCAATCCCAAGACGATTGATGGACCGGAGACGGTTGGCACTTCTGGCGCTGGGGCTCCGGTCGACAACTGCCGTCATTCCTCCTAGGTTGACTTGGCAGGTCGTCTTGCCTTCTTCTTGTCTCACTCTTCGGGCCCTTTTTCCGCTCCGGGCAGGCCCAGTGAAGATGCGTTGGTGACTTACACGTCCAACACAATTTTGTGGTTGGACTCGGTGGTGGAGAGTTATATACTCTGAGCGCGTTCCTCGATCTTGACGAGCGGTATACTCTACTATCCAACTCCTGCTGGATATACCGCCGTTTGGAACGTCGAGAGGCTACCGTCGTCCAAGGATTCGAACCTGTCCCTTGGTTCGAACCCAGTCTGCTCGAGGGTTTTATGCCTTTATCTCTTTCAGATAACTTTGGAGATCGTTGCGTGGCCGCTGCATACGCCTCTTTTTTTCCTGTAGAGCTGGACTGTTGAGGACTTCGGGACGACTTCTTGCTGTCTTTAGTCCCTAGGTCCGATCGAGGTTGCTTGGCATGGCGCTTAGTTGCACCTGCGACTCGTTTCTTGTTAGGCACAGAGGAATTGTGAAGCGACGACATTTGCGCGCGTAGCTGGCGCAGCTCGTCGTGCAGTCGCCTTACCTCTTCGCTTAGGCGCCTAACTTTCTCCTCCTCCAATTTACGCGTCTGATTACATTCGCATTCGCAATGACGCTCGCCTTCTGCTTGCGTCGATACGTCGCGAAATTGCGAAGTAATCAGCGTTCTGTCCACCGGTTGTGTCGTCACCAGACTATTAATCTCTTCCTCGTTGCTCCTTGGAAGGCTTGTCTGCTCTTCGTCTTCAGGAGTCTGGAAATGAGTAATACAGCCGTCCGATGCCGATGTATTCCATAAACGGGCCATATCGGACGCTTCGGACCGGGGGAAGCTTGGAAAATCTCCCTTCCCCCAGGCTGCATTTGCTCCGTCGTCGTGAGCTTGGGAGTATTCAGCACAGCCGTTCGGTGCCCTCAGGCGGTCTGTATACGCCAAGCGACGTGAAGTATCAGACTTCTCGAACAGGGGGAAGCTTGGAGAATCTCCTCCCCAGGCTGTGCTTACTCCGACGTCGATTTCGTGGATGGAAGCTGAAGATGATGGCGATGGTGCGGTTGCTGCACAGCTGTCCGAAATCCATGTGCGGTCTGCATTCCCCGAGTGACTCGCGTTCTCGGATTCTTCGGACTGGAAGGAGATCGGGAATCTCCCTCCCCAAGCTGTGCTGCACCTTAGGTGCACCTGGACTTCACCCGGTCCTCCCGCTGGAGATAAAGTGCTCCGTGGTGACGTAAGAGCCTCGTGTCTTACGTCTGGAGGACTACCTGCTCTCTGTTCCATATTCTGGTAGACGTATCTCCGTATGGAACTCAGCAAGTTGTTGTCTACTGCTTTATTCGACATCAGTTGCTGAAACAGGCTGTGGGTCAAGGGGTCGGCGATTCGGTTCACTTCTGGAGCGCCGCTTGCATTGAGGGTCGTCGTGTTGACGAACTTATTCCTCCAATCGAGCCTCCTTGTGAACTGCTCGTAAGCACTTCCACTTATTTCTTGTGTGAAGTGGGCTGGGTTGTAACTTCCCATTAGCCACTGAGCGATTCGCTTAGAATCCCCCTCGAGATGTCCGGTGCTTCTTAAATCTAGAGCTATATTTGCTTCTATTACAGCTTCAAAGCTCAGCTCTAGATTTTTGCGCCAATGCTCCATCCTTTCGGCTAGTTCTTCTGGGGTCGATGATTCCATCTTGCGAAGCTAGACCGACTGTATAAAATTGTGTGACGAATTGTGTGTGTATGCGCAACTAACTGCTGAGATTCTCTCTCAAATTGGCCGTCTGTTACGCAAATTACAATGTTAGAATTCTAACTACCACACACAATTGTCCTAAGCTGCTCGAGAACGACGTATCTCGATGCAGCTAGCTAGGGAGAGCGTGGCTATTCCAAAAAAAATTCGCGACGATAACGATTTAAATAATTCCCGCAACCAAAAAAAAGGATGAAAGTATTCTCACTTTCGACCAGCTGCACGCACAGGCACGGTCAAACCAAAAAAAATCGCGTGAAAATCGCTTTAAATCTCGCGTCAAAAAAGGAATTTAATTCTCGCCACATATGACAACGAAAACAACGATAATCGTCGTTTAAATGCTCTCGCCCTGGCTTTACAGCAGTTTAAAAGACTCGGGACAAGTATACACAATACTGCCCGAGCATAAACATAAACACCTACAAAAACAAGCAATCTGCTGTTTTGTGTTTATGTTTCTATGCGCGCCGCGAGTCTTCTTGTCTGTTTGTTTACGCCCGGCACCTCGACTTGGCGAGTTTAAATCACTGCGCCTATCAGCTGTAACGGCTTATGGCCACTGGCCGTCTGCTTATTAGTCCGGTGCAGTGATTTGCGCGCGGGCGAATTTAAACGAAACGCGATTTGAATAGGCCGGTTTCGAATGTACCGGCCTCTAACCTTCTCCTTAAACCCAACACGTTAGGGCGCCATTTGAAACGCGCGGACTAAAAAAAGACTTTACAGAAAAATAACTCGACGCGTTGCGCGCCGACAAGAAGGCGGGAGATCCGCCGCTCGGCGCGGGCGGATCGATGTGATTGTTTTTCGCTGGGCCGGCGATCAAGACACCGGCCGCTCGCCGCTGCGAGCCGAAAATACAAATCAATCGCTGCGCGGAAAATAGGCGAAGAGTCTTACCGGGAGGGGAGTGCACTCCCCTCGTCGCTCGCTCACGAATCCGCTCCTGCGTCAGGCCTTATCCTCCGGTCGACTTCGGAGTGTTCAGGCCGAGTCCTAACGTCCAGCGTTCACCTACAGACGCTTCGGACCCCAGGAGTGGCTCGGATTGCTCACGTGCGCTGCTCTTCGTGGTCGGTACGTGTACGGGCGCTGCTCTGCACCGGCGAGGACGCACGATACCGTTTTCTTCGCGGACGATCAAATTAACTCGCGTACGCGCGGTTTGACAGCCCGAGAGAATCTCATTCAAAAAGAATCGGGCGCGACTTAGCAACGGTCAAAGTCGCGCCTGCCCCGCGCGTAGCTAACGCGAATACATCGTCCGAGCGATGTCAATACTCGCTCGAGATATACGAATTCGCGGGAACGAGAGCCTAACGGGTCCGATAGAATACGGAGGACCGAGATGCTTATCTTCTCCGTATTTTATCTTGGAACCTCGTTATAATACTTATTAGCAAACTGTTTAGGCTGTAGCTTCTATTCATAGATAACTTTAACTTATTGTGCTTAAAGTTAGATTGTTATAATAAGAGTTGAACATATATAGTACATATGAATTCGTTACAAATTTTTCTTGTTGCATGATGTGAATCAAATCATTATCCATTAAGGCCACCAAAAGATTATGTTCAAGTCTGCCAAAGCACACAACCTCCTATTGTAGAGACAAAGAGACATACTGTTATGTGGATATTCCTTTAAAGGTAAGCTAGCGACTCTACCAAAGAAAATTTGCCCAGGACCTGAGTTTAGTTACAAAGGAAATTTTATCTATCTGTCGAATATAGAAGTGCAAGAATCTTAATAAAAGTATTATAATGTAATACTAACCCAGACCCTCCCAGACTGAAATAACTTATATGCACAAAATTGTTAATAACTAAATATAATCTTTATTTGTAGTTATGTGCTATTATTTGCTGTTTATAAATGCATGATTTGGGATGCTAATAACACTATTTGCTGTTAGTAACAGTTCTTTACAGTTATTTTTAGTTATTTGCATTTATTTATCTTTTTTTATTCATCAAATGAAAGTCATGACAAAAAATGCTAATAACAGTTATTTTCATTTTTATTGAAAAAAAAATTTATAACAGATATGAATGATTATTATTTATAATTAAATATTATTATTGTAGTAAAATTTAAATCCTTTGATTAATTATTTTACAAAATCTAGACAATCTTTTAAAAACATTTGAAAGCAATGAGAAATTATTTTCCAAAACCTTTACAATCCTTTTACAAGAACTTTTGAAAACCGTAAGAATTTGTTTTCGAAACCTACACAATCCTTTGGAATTATTTACGTTTTATTTTATGAAAAGGAATTCCACGAATCAATAATAAATTTTTGGTATTTTTAATTTAATTTTTTTCACGCGGATAAAAAAAACCTCGCCGGGGGACGCGAGGTCTACGCATATAAGGAAGTCATGTAGACATGAAAAAATAAGCAAAACGATTATTTAAATAATTTTAAAACCCAAGTATCCGGGGGATGCGAGGTCCACGCATGTTAGGGAATTACGTAGAAGTGCAACAATAAGCCAGACAATTATTTAAACAATTTTGAAACCCAAGTAGGCAGGGGATATGAGGTCCGCGCATATAAGGGAGTCATGTAGATATGAAAAAATAAACCAAACGATTATTTAAATAATTATTAAACCCAATTAGCCGGGAGTGCGAGGTCCACGCATATTAGGGAGTTACGTAGATGGGCAACAATAAGCAAGACAATTATTTAAACAATTTTGAAACCCAAGTAGGCGGGGGTATGAGATCCACGCATATAAGGGAGTCATGTAGACATGAAAAAATCAGCCAAACGATAATTTAAATAATTATTAAACCCAAGTAGCTGGCGGATGCCAGATCCACACATATTAGGGAATTACGTAGACGTGCAACAATAAGCAAGATAATTATTTAAACAATTTTGAAACCCACGTAGGCGGGGCATATGAGGTCCACACATATAAGGGAGTGATGTAGAAATGCAAAATTAAACTAAACGGTAATTTAAACGGGGGGGTCCAAAGTTTAGACGACTCACTTGAAAATTGAAGTCAACTATAGACGTGCTCGGTTTCGATATAAGCTACTGCAGATTGTGCAAAATTTCGAAATACTAAATTACGAAAATCATATTTTCGAATCTAACAATTTACCTACTGTCCAAAACATCGAATTTCATCAATACGATTTCAAAGCAAATATAACTTGTTTCTAATGATTTATTTCGAACTTTGTTTATTGTATCCCTATTAAAATTCTATTAATGAAATTCGATGTTTTGGACAGTAGGTGAATTGTTACATTCGAAAATATGATTTTCGTAATTTCGAATTTCGAAATTTTGCACAATCTGCAGTAGCTTATATCGAAACCGAGCACGTCTATAGTTGACTTCAATTTTCAAGTGAGTCGTCTAAACTTTGGACCCCCCCAATTTAAATAATTTTTAAACCCAAATAGACGCGGGATATGAGGTCCACGCATATAAGGGAGTCATGTAGACGTCCCACAATAAGTAATACAATTATTTAAACAATTTTTAAAACCAAGTAGGCGAGGGATATGAGATCCCCGCTTATAAGGGAGTGTTGTTGACATAAAAAAATAAGCAAAAAGATTATTTAAATAATTTTTAAACCAAAGCAGCCGGGGGACACTAAGTCCACGCATATTAGGGAACTGCGTAGACGTGCAACAATAAGCAAGACAATTATTTGAACAATTTTGAAACCGAAATAGGCGGGGCATATGAGATCCACGCATATAAGGGAGTCATGTAGACATGAAAAAATCAGCCAAACGATAATTTAAATAATTATTAAACCCAAGTAGCCGGCGGATGCGAGGTCCACACATATTAGGGAATTACGTAGACGTGCAACAATAAGCAAGATAATTATTTAAACAATTTTGAAACCCACGTAGGCGGGGCATATGAGGTCCACACATATAAGGGAGTGATGTAGAAATGAAAAAATAATCTAGACGATTATTTAAATAATTATTAAAACCAAGTAGCCGAGGATGCGAGGTCCACGCATATTAGGCCATTACGTGGACCTGTAACAATAAGCAAGACAATTATTTAAACAATTTTGAAGCCCAAGTAGGCGGGGGATATGAGGTCCACTTATATAAGGGAGACATGTAGACATGAAAAAATAAGCCAAACGATTATTTAAATAATTATTAAACCCAAGTAGCCGGAGATCGAGGTCCACGCATATTAGGGAATAACGTAGACGTGCAACAATAAGCAAGACAATTATTTCAACAATTTTGAAACCCAAGTAGGCGGGGCATATGAGGTCCACGCATATAAGGGAGTCATGTAGATATGAAAAAATAAACCAAACGATTATTTAAATAATTATTAAACCCAATTAGCCGGGAGTGCGAGGTCCACGCATATTAGGGAGTTACGTAGACGGGCAACAATAAGCAAGACAATTATTTAAACAATTTTGAAACCCAAGTAGGCGGGGGTATGAGGTCCACACATATAAGGGAGTCATGTAGACATGAAAAAATCCGCCAAACGATAATTTAAATAATTATTAAACCCAAGTAGCTGGCGGATGCCAGATCCACACATATTAGGGAATTACGTAGACGTGCAACAATAAGCAAGATAATTATTTAAACAATTTTGAAACCCACTTAGGCGGGGCATATGAGGTCCACACATATAAGGGAGTGATGTAGAAATGGAAAATTAAACTTAACGGTAATTTAAACGGGGGGGTCCAAAGTTTAGACGACTCACTTGAAAATTGAAGTCAACTATAGACGTGCTCGGTTTCGATATAAGCTACTGCAGGTTGTGCAAAATTTCGAAATACTAAATTACGAAAATCATATTTTCGAATCTAACAATTTACCTACTGTCCAAAACATCGAATTTCATCAATACGATTTCAAAGCAAATATAACTTGTTTCTAATGATTTATTTCGAACTTTGTTTATTGTATCCCTATTAAAATTCTATTAATGAAATTCGATGTTTTGGACAGTAGGTGAATTGTTACATTCGAAAATATGATTTTCGTAATTTCGAATTTCGAAATTTTGCACAATCTGCAGTAGCTTATATCGAAACCGAGCACGTCTATAGTTGACTTCAATTTTCAAGTGAGTCGTCTAAACTTTGGACCCCCAAATTTAAATAATTTTTAAACCCAAGTAGACGCGGGATATGAGGTCCACGCATATAAGGGAGTCATGTAGACGTGCCACAATAAGTAATACAATTATTTAAACAATTTTCAAAGCCAAGTAGGCGAGGGATATGAGATCCCCGCTTATAGGGGAGTGTTGTTGACATAAAAAAATAAGCAATAAGATTATTTAAATAATTTTTAAACCACAGCAGCCGGGGGACACTAAGTCCACGCATATTAGGGAACTGCGTAGACGTGCAACAATAAGCAAGACAATTATTTGAACAATTTTGAAACCGAAATAGGCGGGGCATATGAGATCCACGCATATAAGGGAGTCATGTAGACATGAAAAAATCAGCCAAACGATAATTTAAATAATTATTAAACCCAAGTAGCCGGCGGATGCGAGGTCCACACATATTAGGGAATTACGTAGACGTGCAACAATAAGCAAGATAATTATTTAAACAATTTTGAAACCCACGTAGGCGGGGCATATGAGGTCCACACATATAAGGGAGTGATGTAGAAATGAAAAAATAATCTAGACGATTATTTAAATAATTATTAAAACCAAGTAGCCGAGGATGCGAGGTCCACGCATATTAGGCCATTACGTGGACCTGTAACAATAAGCAAGACAATTATTTAAACAATTTTGAAGCCCAAGTAGGCGGGGGATATGAGGTCCACTTATATAAGGGAGACATGTAGACATGAAAAAATAAGCCAAACGATTATTTAAATAATTATTAAACCCAAGTAGCCGGAGATCGAGGTCCACGCATATTAGGGAATAACGTAGACGTGCAACAATAAGCAAGACAATTATTTCAACAATTTTGAAACCCAAGTAGGCGGGGCATATGAGGTCCACGTATATAAGGGAGTCATGTAGATATGAAAAAATAAACCAAACGATTATTTAAATAATTATTAAACCCAATTAGCCGGGAGTGCGAGGTCCACGCATATTAGGGAGTTACGTAGACGGGCAACAATAAGCAAGACAATTATTTAAACAATTTTGAAACCCAAGTAGGCGGGGGTATGAGGTCCACACATATAAGGGAGTCATGTAGACATGAAAAAATCCACCAAACGATAATTTAAATAATTATTAAACCCAAGTAGCTGGCGGATGCCAGATCCACACATATTAGGGAATTACGTAGACGTGCAACAATAAGCAAGATAATTATTTAAACAATTTTGAAACCCACTTAGGCGGGGCATATGAGGTCCACACATATAAGGGAGTGATGTAGAAATGGAAAATTAAACTTAACGGTAATTTAAACGGGGGGGTCCAAAGTTTAGACGACTCACTTGAAAATTGAAGTCAACTATAGACGTGCTCGGTTTCGATATAAGCTACTGCAGGTTGTGCAAAATTTCGAAATACTAAATTACGAAAATCATATTTTCGAATCTAACAATTTACCTACTGTCCAAAACATCGAATTTCATCAATACGATTTCAAAGCAAATATAACTTGTTTCTAATGATTTATTTCGAACTTTGTTTATTGTATCCCTATTAAAATTCTATTAATGAAATTCGATGTTTTGGACAGTAGGTGAATTGTTACATTCGAAAATATGATTTTCGTAATTTCGAATTTCGAAATTTTGCACAATCTGCAGTAGCTTATATCGAAACCGAGCACGTCTATAGTTGGCTTCAATTTTCAAGTGAGTCGTCTAAACTTTGGACCCCCAAATTTAAATAATTTTTAAACCCAAGTAGACGCGGGATATGAGGTCCACGCATATAAGGGAGTCATGTAGACGTGCCACAATAAGTAATACAATTATTTAAACAATTTTCAAAGCCAAGTAGGCGAGGGATATGAGATCCCCGCTTATAAGGGAGTGTTGTTGACATAAAAAAATAAGCAATAAGATTATTTAAATAATTTTTAAACCACAGCAGCCGGGGGACACTAAGTCCACGCATATTAGGGAACTGCGTAGACGTGCAACAATAAGCAAGACAATTATTTGAACAATTTTGTAACCCAAATAGGCGGGGGATATGAGATTCACGCATATAAGGGAGTCATGTAGACATGAAAAAATCAGCCAAACGATCATTTAAATAATTATTAAACCCAAGTAGCCGGCGGATGCGAGGTCCACACATATTAGGGAATTACGTAGACGTGCAACAATAAGCAAGATAATTATTTAAACAATTTTGAAACCCACGTAGGCGGGGCATATGAGGTCCACACATATAAGGGAGTGATGTAGAAATGAAAATATAATCTAAACGATTATTTAAATAATTATTAAAACCAAGTAGCCGAGGATGCGAGGTCCACGCATATTGGGGCATTACGTGGACCTGTAACAATAAGCAAGAAAATTATTTAAACAATTTTGAGACCCAAGTAGGCGGGGGATATGAGGTCCACTTATATAAGGGAGACATGTAGACATGAAAAAATAAGCCAAACGATTATTTAAATAATTATTAAACCCAAGTAGCCGGAGATCGAGGTCCACGTATATTAGGGAATAACGTAGACGTGCAAGACAATTATTTTAATAATTTTGAAACCCAAGTAGGCGGGGCATATGAGGTTCACGCATATAAGGGAGTCATATAGACATGAAAAAATAAGCATAACGATTATTTAAATAATTTTTAAACCAAAATAGCTAGAGGACGCGAGGTCCACGTATATTAGGGAACTGCGTAGACGTGCCAGAATAAGCAAGACAATTATTTAAACAATTTTAACCCAAGTAGGTGGGGGATATGAAGCCCAAGCATATAAGGAAGTCATCTAGACCTGTAAAAATTAACCAAACGATTATTTAAGTAATTATTAAACGCAAGTAGCCGGGAGTGCGAGGTCGACGCATACTAGAGAATTACGTAGACGTGCAACAATAAGCTAGACAATTATTTGTACAACTTTAACCTTTTGAGGACGGGATGGCCCCTATACGGGCCATGCCCATGATCGACCCTTTACATGTGTTAGTTTTGAGATGTGAGACATCACAAAAACTCGATTTCTATAGAAAAGTGAGAGAAAACAGTAAACCCAAATCCCCGTCCTCTAAAGGTTAAAACCCACGTAGGCGGGTGATATGCGGTCCACGCATATATAGGACTCATGTAGATTTGAAAAAATAAACAAAACAATTATTTAAGTAATTTGTAAACGCAAGTAACCGGGTGACGCGAGTTACGTAGACGTGCGAGGTAAGCAAGACTTTTAACCTCAAAAATTCTTAACCTCTATAACTCGACTCCCTTCTTTGCGAGGACCTCGCGGTGCCGGCTACATGTACTTAATAATTATTTAATTAATAGTCTTGCTTATTGTTGCATGTCTACGTAACTTCTTTATATGCGTGAACATCGCGTCCCCGGCTACTTGGGTTTAAAAATTGTTTAAATAATTATCTTGCTTATTCTACACGTCTACCTAACTTCCTCACATGCGTGGACATCGCGTCTCCCGGCTACTTGGGTTTAAAAATTATTCAAATAATCGTTTTGCTTATTTTTTCATGTCTACACGACTCTCTTGTATGCGTGGACCACATATCGCCCGCATACTTGGGTTTAAAATTATTATATTTTCATTTGGCTTATTTTTTCATGTCTATACATGACTCCCTTATATGCGTGTACCTCATATCCCCCGCCTACCTAGGTAAAAAATTATTTAAATTATCGTTTGGTTTATTTTTTCATGTCTACATGGCTCCCTTATCTGCGTGAACCTCATATCCCCCGCCTACGTGGGTTTCAAAATTGTTCAAATAATTGTATTGCTTATTGTTGCACGTCTACGTAATGCACAAATATGCGTGGACCTCGCATCCCCGGCTACTAGGGTTTAGTAATTATTAAAATAATCGTTTTGCTAATTTTTTCATGTCTACATCATTCCCTTATATGCGTGGACCTCATATCCCCCGCTTATTTGGGTTTGAAAATTATTATATTTTCGTTTGGCTTATTTTTTCATGTCTATACATGACTCCCTTATATGCGTGAACCTCATATTCCCTGCCTACCTGGGTTTAAAAATTATTTAAGTTATCGCTTGCTTTATTTTTTAGTGTCGAAATGACTCCCTTATATTCGTGGACATCATATCCCCCGCCTACTTGGGTTTAAAAATTATTTAGATAATCGTTTAGATTATTTTTTCATGTCTATACATGAATCTCTTATATGCGTGGACCTCATATCCCCCGGCTACCTGGATTTAAAAATTATTTAAATAATTGTTTGGTTTTTCTTGTGTGTGACTATTGATGTTAATGACTACAACTGATTTAAATTAAGTATACGACGTTTCGATAGCTTGATCCCTATCCTTTTCAAGTCCTAATTAACATCAGTATTACACTTCGTCACATTTTTCTAGAAAATGACAGAGCTGTTTTCTTTTCTTATTTTTCATTTTATCAAATACGTCAATGTACATTGTTAATAAATTAAAACGGTTAATAAACATAAAAAAACCGACACTAATAATAAACTAACATATAAAAACTCTCAGAACTAATAAATTAAGAGGACAAGCCATGGTTAGGGGTTCGAAAAATCGACTTTTTTTTTATGTACTATTTTGATAGCAAATTTTCCGCTGAATACTATGCTTCTAACCGCATTTCCAAATTCGATTTCGTTTAGAAAATACAGCTAAAACCGTGAAGTCACTTTTTTGCATATTTAGTGATTTTTCTTAAATTATCCATTTTAGATATACTATTGTTAATCTTAAATTATTTTATGCTTCACAGCATATAATACTGAATTTAGAACGTAAATGTACATTGACATAGTAGGCAAACTTAACTCGAGGTATAAACCTCGTGTATTTTACTTTTACACTACTTATACAAAAGTATATACGTACAATACATATAGATGGTTTAAAATCTCATCTGTTTACGTTCTGTCAGCGCCATAGTCGTTGGGATTTAAACTAAAAGTGTTTTGAATATAATTGAATCTGCATTTTTCAATGCAATTTATTCAGTATTGACAAAAAATTTTTTTGTAAATAAAGTGCTGTGTAGAACTCTTTTAACTGAGAGTGTTGAAGACAGCGATTTTAGGTTAACTGCACTGTGCAAAGTGTTGTTAATATTTTAAATTTAGTGAGTTCAGTGAGTGACTTTTATTTGTGTTTTTTAATAACTAACATTATAGAGGATTAGATATTAGCCACTATGGATTCTGACAAGAGAAATAGAACATCAGGAGCTCCAGGAAAGACGAGAAAATTTGGAAGAAAAAAAGAACATAAAGGATTTAACAAAAATTCAGAGAATGTTCAACAAAAAATCACGAACAAAAGGAATAGAAGTACAACTTCAGGGAAAATAAAAGATATATCTGTAGAAGCGTCACAAACAAGAAACAGAATAATAGATATAAACATTCTGTTCTTACAGCTGGAGAAATTTCTTGTATGTGCAACATGTAAAGGACAAGTTAAAATTATAGAAGAAGATATTCGAGGACTTGGCTCCAAATTTAACATTATGTGCAAAAATTGTTCAGAGAGAAGAATTATAAGCACGAGCAAGCAAGTTGGAGCTCAAAGCAATGCTTATGAAACCAACAGACGCAGTCTTCAAGGAATTTCAAGTTTGATTGGCTTGCGTTCTCAACAAGTTCTTGACATATTTATCAAGAACAGTTTTTGTAAAGCATGTTTAAAGTGGGAAAATAGAAAAGGCACAGAAGAATATGAAGACTGGTTCAGTGATCATCAAGATAAATGTGCAGCAAACCATGAAGGAAGTGCTGGAAAGATGGAAGTCGATGGAGTTGTGGAAATGTTTAGAAGATCTCAAGAAAAGTATAATGTAAAATACCATCATTACATTGGAGATGGAGATTCGAAAGTGTACAGTGCTTTGAGCCTGGCCAAACCGTATGGAGATGAAGTTAAAGTTGAGAAGAAGGAGTGTGTGGGACACGTCCAGAAACGAATGGGAACCAGACTCAGGAATTTAAAGAAAAATTTTGGAAAAAAGTTATTAGACGATGAAAAAACTATTGGAGGCCAAGGACGATTAACAGCAAAAGTAATTGATCAGCTCACCACATATTATGGTAATGCCATCAGAAACAACACGGACTCTGTAGAAAAAATGCTGAATGCTATATGGGCTACGTACTACTACAAGATTTCCACAGACCAGAATCCTCAACATCATTTATACCCACCAGGACAGAGCAGTTGGTGCAAGTGGCAAAAAGCGAAGGCTCAAAAAAAACTAAAAGATTTTCATCATAAAGGCAGTATTCCTGCAGTGATTATGGAGCAGTTGAAACCAATTTACAAAGATCTCTCTGAACAGGAGCTGCTTCACAGATGTTTAGGCGGTTACACCCAAAATAGTAATGAGAGTTTTAATAATTCAGTTTGGAAGATTGTAATCAAGACGTCCTTCAGTGGTGTACATGTGCTCACAGCAGGTGCTTGTATTGCTGTCACTTGCTTCAACGATGGAAGAGTTGGTTTTCTGAATATTATGGAAGCCTTTGATGTGAAACCTGGAGTAGCTGCAATTGAGTGGGCAAAGAAAAGCAATGACATCAGATTATTTCATGCTGAGAGGAATGCCGAAGAAAACACTTTAGAAAATAGGAGAAAACGAAGGAGACTGCAATTGAATTTACCTGAAGACTCATATGCACCAGGTTCTTACTAGAGTAGGTAAAAAGTTATTTTTATGCGATAATAGCTAATATAATATTTATTAATTTTTTTCTTTTTACAGGTGTGTTATTGGCTCTCATAAAAGGATTAATTTATTTTGAGGTTATTTTTACTGTCAATAACATTTATGACTAACAATTTTTTCAGCCTAGTACGAAAAAAAAAATAAGTACAACATTTATGTATTAATCTAAAAAATTAAAAAATATTGTTGAATTAATGAAATTCTTTTTTATAGGTTTATTCAACAGTTAAAATGATTTAGCCAGGACTACTTTCATCTAATTGGCATCTGTTTCATTTTTCCACTAAAGTATATCATACAGAATGAAAAAAAATTTTTGGTAAGTAGTTTTGAAACTTATATAAAGTTATAGAAAACCAAAACTTTGAATTGAATTTCTGAATAACTTGTTTTTTGTATTTACAGGGACTTTGCCGCAGGATTTCTTTTAAATAAAGCAAGCTAGAGGTTTGGAAATTTAGGAGTATCTTTAAAATTGTGTTGGTTATAGAAAATGTGAGGTACTTTTTTGAAAAAGGCTTTAGAAAAAAATTATAAAATAAAATTACAAAAAATATTGAAATTTTAATAAAAAAACATAAAAAAATTAGATTTTTCATTAAAAAACAATTTTAAAAATTTTTTAAAAAAAAAGTAGCTCACATTTTCTATAACTGGTATAACTACAAAGGTACTCCTAAGTAACCAGACCCCTGCCTTGCTTTGTTCAAAAAATTTCCTGCGGCAATGACATGCCAGTTTCTAATTCAGAAGGGTTTCTTAATCTAATGGACTGCAAGACCAAAATCTTAAACACCTGGATGTAGTCTTAAATTATAGGTAATTGTATAACTTAATAATAAAAAAAAGTTTGAACTCTTAAAATTATATATTGACTATGTTATTAAAGAATTAATACAATAGCTTTTTTTTCAGGTTCAACCATGGCTTGTCCCCTTAACAAAGAAGACTCCCACAATTAATAAATTAACACTAAGAATGAGCAAAAGCATTCACGGCAGATAAAACCAGTAGAACGAGAAATCGTTTGGCTTATTTTTTCATGTCTACATGACTCCCTTATATGCGCGGACCTCATATCCCCCGCCTATATGGGTTCAAAATTGTTTAAATAATTGTTTTGCTTATTGTTGCACGTCTACGTGATGCCCTAATATGCGTGGACCTCGCATCCCCGGCTACTTGGGTTTAATAATTATTTAAATAGTCGTTTGGATTATTTCTTCATATCTACATGACTCCTTTATATACGTGGACCTCATATCCCGCGGCTACTTGGGTTTAATAATTATTTAAATAATCGTTTCAATTATTTTTTCGTATCTCCATGACTCCCTTATATGCTTGGACCTCATATCCCCCACCTACTTGGGTTAAAATTGTTTAAATAATTGTCTTGCTTATTGTTGCACGTCTACGCAGTTCCCTAATATGCGTGAACCTAGCGTCCGCCGGCTATTTTGGTTTAAAAATAATTTAAATAATCGTTTAGTTAATTTTCTCAGGTCTAGATGACTTCCTTATATGCTTGGGCTTCATATCCCTCGCCTACTTGGGTTTAAAAATTATTTAACTTATCGTTAGGCTTATTTTTTCATGTCTACATGACCCCCTTATATGCGTGGACCTCATATCCCCCGCATACTTGGGTTTCAAAATTGTTTAAATAATTGTCTTGCTTATTGTTGCACGTCTGCGTAATGCCCTAATATGCGTGGATCTCGTATCTCCGGCTACTTGGGTTTAGTAATGATTTAAATAATCGTTTGGATTATTTTTTCAAGTCTAAATGACTCCCTTATATGCTTGGACCTCATATCCCCCACCTTCTTGGGTTAAAACTGTTTAAATAATTGCCTTGCTTATTGTTGCACGTCTACGTAATTCCCTAATATGTGTGGATCTGGCATCCGCCAGCTACTTGGGTTTAATAATTATTTAAATAATAGTTTTGCTTATTTTTTCATACATGTCTGACATATATGCGTGGACCTCATATCCCCCGTCTACTTAGGTTTCAAAATTGTTTAAATAGTTGTCTTGCTTATTGTTGCATGTCTAACTAGCTTTCTTACATGTGTGGACATCGCGTCCCCCGTCTACTTGGGTTTATAAATTATTTAAATAATCTTTTTGCCTATTTTTTCATGTCTACTCGACTCCCTTATATTCGTGGACCTCATATCCCCCGCCTACCTGGGTTTCAAAATTGTTTAAATAATTCTCTTGCTTATTTGTTGCACGTCTACGCAGTTCCCTAATATGCGTGGATCTCGCACTCCCGGCTAATTGGGTTTAATAATTATTTAAATAATCGTTTGGTTTATTTTTTTTATATCTACATGACTCCCTTATATGCGCGGACCTCATATCCCCTGCCTACTTGGGTTTCAAAATTGTTTAAATAATTGTCTGGCTTATTGTTACACGTCTACGTAATTCCCTAATATGCGTGGACCTCGCATCCCCCGGATACTTGGGTTTTAAAATTATTTAAATAATCGTTTTGCTTATTTTTTCATGTCTACATGACTCCCTTATATGCGTAGACCTCGCATCCCCCGGCGAGGTTTTTTTTTATCCGCGTGAAACAAATTAAATTAAAAATACCAAAAATTTATTATTGATTCGTAGAATTCCTTTTCATAAAATAAAACGTAAATAATTTCAAAGGATTGTGTAGGTTTCGGAAACAAATTCTTACGGTTTTCAAAAGTTCTTGTAAAAGGATTGTAAAGGTTTTTGAAAATAATTTCGCATTGCTTGCAAAAGTTTTTAAAAGAAGGTTCAGATTTTGTAAAATAATTCATCAAATGATTTTTTAAAATATGTGATATAGAGATAGACCATGTTTGAAGTTAAATTTTACTACAATAATAATATTTAATTATAAATAATAAACATTCATATCTGTTATAAATTTTGTTTTCAATAAAAATGCAAATAACTGTTATTAGCATTTTTTGTCATGACTTTGATTTGATGAATAAAAAAAGATAAATAAATGCAAATAACTAAAAATAACTGTAAAGAACTATTACTAACAGCAAATAGTGTTATTAGCATCCCAAATCATGCATTTATAAACAGAAAATAATAGCACATAACTGCAAATAAAGATTATATTTAGTTATTAACAATTTTGTGCATATAAGTTATTTCAGTCTGGGAGGGTCTGGGTTAGTATTACATTATAATACTTTTATCAAGATTCTTGCACTTCTATATTCGACAGATTGATAAAACTTCCTTTGTAACTAAACTCAGGTCCTGGGCAAATTTTCTTTGGTAGAGTCGCTAGCTTACCTTTAAAGGAATATCCACATAACAGTATGTCTCTTTGTCTCTACTATAGGAGGTTGTGTGCTTTGACAGACTTGAACATAATCTTTTGGTCGCCTTAATGGATAATGATTTGATTCACATCATCCAACAAGAAAAATTTGTAACGTATTCATATGTACTATATATGTTCAACTCTTATTATAACAATCTAACTTTAAGCACAATAAGTTAAAGTTATCTATGAATAGAAGCTACAGCCTAAACAGTTTGCTAATAAGTATATAATAAACCGCACATATAATAAACTTGTTCCAAGTTCAATTGCATATAGACTCTACATCCATATAGATCACACAGTAACCATATTTTTAAATTTATTTTTTAAATTGATTTATTTATTCACTCCTTTTATTTTAATCATTTATGCTTTCCACTTTACAAAACTTTTATCAAAATACACAAAATAACGTACATTTCACTGACATATGTACCCACAAATGTATTTCACTGGAAATCATCATGTTTTTATATTACAGAAAACAAGTTATTTCTCAAATGCCAAATGTTTATTTCTCTGTACTAATATTTATTGTTTATTTTAAATAGCTTTTTCAGCCATACACATATACATGTAACAAAATCGTGTTCACTCACATAAGCCCTTGCATAGATCACCAACATGATAAACATATTTTTAAATGAATTTTTTAAATTCACTTATTTATCCACTTCTTCTATTGTAACATAATAAATAATAATAATAATGCATTCATCACTCATCACAACAACCTAACTTTTAACCACACATTTAAGGTTGTCTATGAAAATAAGATAGTCTAAACAGTTTACTAATATGTTTGCACGTTGTTTTCTCAAATTACTGAACCATCAATTAATGTCACTATTAAAAAATACTTGGCAATCAATTCTTTAACGCATTGAGATGCAATAAACTTTATCAATTTTTAGTGTCTCTTTTCATTTATGTTAATATCTTCTTCAAGGAGTGAAATCTGAGTCTGAAAGTATCTGGAAACATTTCTAAACCAAGAGGTATACATTAATTATTGAGAAATTTATGTATTTATGTTATTATTAGCTCTTCTTTTCTATGATGATATATGATTATCACAAATCCGACAGCTAATATTTCCTTTATCAATGCTATTGATATTTGTTGATTATGTTTTTATTGCTGAATTTTCACTCACATATAATTATAACCAATGTGTC
Organism: Torymus aiolomorphi; assembly: GCA_036365515.1. Lineage (NCBI taxonomy): Eukaryota > Metazoa > Arthropoda > Insecta > Hymenoptera > Torymidae > Torymus > Torymus aiolomorphi. The sequence continues at coordinate 100,057,431 of CM070877.1, read as the reverse complement.
CTAGTCATCTTCCATAATTCGTTGTTCATCTATATTTACTTTATTTACTTTCATTATTATTCTAACAATATATATGCTAAAATGCTATTCCTATTTCCAAAAAATGTAGCTTCTTTCTCCAATAAGTGTTATAATTTATTCACAATTTTCTTCAATAAGTTAAAATTCGTCAATTAAAACTTCTGCTTTGTCTAGCTATGATTTAAACAGGCACACTGATGAAATACAAGATTACTTCAAAACTTCTTTTGTATAGCCTGAAAAAATATAAAAGATTGACACAAAGTATCAAGTTCTCTACAACTATTTTTATCTATGTAATACTTATCTAATAAAAATGATTTATCCACTGATGAACCCAAAACAATTTTTTCCAATGAAAATAAGGCGAATATCTCTACACCGTACTTAGGCTGGTGAAACATCTTCGTCGTCGTCGGATTCATCTACGTCGTAACTTACACTGTGCACTTCGCCTGGTGAATAAGTTATTGGAAAAACTCGTGGAAATGTAAGCAACAGTCGTTCCAGCGTTCCAAACGCGATTCGTTCGACTTGATACGTCTGAACTTAGCTCGGTATTATTTCGGCTGGATCGATCTGAAGTTAGCCATTCGGTATCACATAGAATAATCGAGGCGCCAACCTTGGTACACACACATGCACACGCACGCACACCGTATGTGTGGCATACTCATACTCTTACACTTATATATTATTAAGAAAGTAGTGATTCAAGTTTAGAATGAATTCTTGATCCAGGTACCGGTAACTCTGATGTCAATCAGTTATAATATCTATTCAGAAAATTCAAAGTAAGTGAGGTTTGAGCACATTGCTAAATATATTGTATGAAGTATTCGACAAATCAAATTAGTTTTTTAATGTACATTTACTGCTAATACAAAATTTTGTAATAAGATAAGTGACATGAAGTCTTCAAATGATACTCAAGCACAGAATGGCCTACGGTTACATGATTTAACATTTTTATGGTTTTTATTAACTTTCAATGTGTTGTAGATTTTTTTCCTTAGCTCCAGCCATAAACTTTTTTTTTTTTTAAATTAAAGTATTTTGTCCAAAGAATTGAAAAAAACTTTGGTGGAGAAATTGGGTACTGGCATAGTCCTTACTTTTGCTGGATGAAGGTATACCAAAAACCAACCAATCAGAGAATTTCAAAAAGGGTCATAAGAAAAATACTGGTGTATTCTACAAATAAAATGCAAACTTTTTCCCAATCAATGTACTATGCAAAAAGTTTCAAGATTTTGAGTTAAAAAATGAATAAACTTGGATTTTCACAACAAATTGCAAAAGAATTGAATTTTCAATGTTACATAGCTTTTTTATTTTTGCAAATATCGACCTAAAATTTGAGGAACATTTTTTGTTCATAAAAACTAAAAGAAAACGAGTTTTGAGCGATTTTAAAATTTTGAGCTGCTGACTTCACGTGAAATATCCCATATACCTGAAACAACAGGAAGGTGTAAGAAAATTTGAGACCAAGGCTTGAACTTCAAATGAACCTGAGTATGGTATTTAAGTTAATCGGCATTTTAAAATATACACCTTCCATCATATAAACGCATAACTGCAAATTGGACATTTTAACAAAATTTGTATTTTTAGAAGTATTGTCATTAATAATTACTTTGCATTATACTTGTCATGCTACTGAATGATTGGCAAAAGTAGAGCTACTATAATTTCATTGAGCTAGGCTCATAAGTTTCTTTAGCTTCTTTTCAAATTTTATGAGTTTTGTTGAAAAAAAAACGGAAAAGAATTAATTTTGTGTCAGGTCATCTAGTTTCTTATAAATAGATAACTAAATGAACTCATGTAATTGTAATTCTTTTCTGTTATAATTAAATATGTTCGCCCATACACTTTTCCTTATAACTAATAATTGTGCGTATTTCGTCTATACGCATTTTTGCATTATAAACAACTGTGCGTATTTCGCTTATACAAATTTTTGATATTGTAAATAATTGTGCGTATTTCGCTTGTACGCATTTTTTATTACAAATAATTGTGCGTATTTCGCCTATACGCATTTTTGTATGATAAATAATTGTGCGCATTTCGCATATAAGCATTATTTATTATGAATAGTTGTGCGTATTTCGCCTATACGCATGTTTTTATTTACTTTTTTTTTTATTAAAAACACATGTCAATTTGAACGTAATTACGTTCGAGTATTTATCACAATCACGATTTTTACTTATAGCATAAAATTGCGTGATTAGTAATACTTTAAGTTTTGACATTTCCAACACCTATTAGCCAGAAACTACGGGGCGCACCACCTAGATATCGTCATCGGCTTCCCCGAAGACCTGGACCACGTATTAGATGCGCCCTGATATCCAAACGAAAAAGACTACGAAGCGCACCACCTAGACCTCGTCATCAGCTACCCTGAACACCTGCACTGTGTATTAGATGCGCCCTGATATTTTAATGCAAAAAACTACGGAGCGAACCGCCTAGAATCCATCATTGACCACCCCAAAGACCTAGACGACGCATTCGATGCTTTCAATTATCGATAAGTAACACTTCCTTATAATAGTTGTGATTTCCGTATTAGCAGGTAGCAACCTTTGTCGATATAGTATTTCTCCCTTACAATTGAAGGTGGAAGCAATGTATACTAAAATCGTGTGACGCTGTTACGTCGGTATGCTGCTGATCCAACGATCATATAATTGTGTAACTGTTGTAGTATGAAAAGCAACATACTTTAAAAGTAAGCGACCCATACCATAAAAGTATGGGTCCCTTACCAAGATTGCTAAAACCACCTTACTTATATAGTAAAGGAACTCCTATACTCCACGAGTAAGCCGTTTTAACTGTAGCAGTAAGAGTTTTCTTTCCGTGTGCACCCGCAGAAAACTGTTATTTTTTGGGGAGGTATAATTCGTACCTAAAAATCAGATGTGCCCTAAATACTGACATTAGTCTAGGAGCCAGGGGGGTTTCCGTGGCCGACGGATGTCCTCGCTTCCACCAAAGCTTTTCTTACGTATTTTTGTCTGCTGATTCTGAATTTCGAAGGTGGACAGTCGTCAGACTGTTAGTTTTTTTGTTATTAACAATTTAATTGTTTAAATTGCTGCCAAATCAATATGATTAATTATAACTGAATGCTAACCGTCTAAAACTGTAGTAAATTGATCTAGAATTATGCACGATTGCGCTCGAATTCGCGAGTTATTGCACTAAATTGGCAATAATTCGGGTTCTAATCAAAATTTTTCAATTCTGAAAAAATGAGCATATTTCTAGATCAATTTACTACAGTTTTAGGCAGTTAGGATTCAGTTATAATTAATCATATTGATTTGGCAGCAATTTAAAAAATTAATTGTTAATAACAAAAAACTAACAGACTGGCGACTGTCCACCTTCAAAATTCAGAATCAGCAGACAAAAATACGTAAGAAAAGCTTTGGTGGAAGTGCGGATATCCATCGGCCACGGAAACCCCCCTGGCGCCTAGACAACATCTCGAGTCTGTCGCGGGAGCGCAGACATTCAAATATACCTTCGCCGTCCCTTCTCTGCCGTGTCTGCCTAGGTGATGTCCTCGGGAAGTGATAGTGGCGTTGGCTGCCGTCGAGGAGAGTACAATTATATGAAGACGTGTTATCTTCTGCAGGAACTGTTCGCCTAGAGCAAAACAAAATATATTAATAATGTGTTAAGCAGTGGGGATGAGGAGAGCAGTATCGAACTGCCAGCAACAGAGGAGTAGACAGATGGAAAGTTGGAGGCTTGTTTCGGCTATACTACATGATAAAGTCCAAATCCAAAGTGAAGTACTTACTCGAGCCTGTCACGAGAGCGCAAACTACATTCAACTACACCTTCGCCCTCCCTTCTCCGTTGTGTTCGCCTAGGTGATGTCCTCGGGAAGTGGTAGTTGCGTTGGCTGCCCTGGAGAAGAGTAGAATTATATGAAGACGTGTTGTCTTCTGCAGGAGCTCTTCGCCTAGCGCAAAACAAAATATATTAATAAAGTGTTAAGCAGTATAGGAATGAGGATTGCAGTATCGACCTGCCAGGAACAGAGGAGTAGACAGATGGAAAGTTGGAGGCTAGGTTCGACTATACTACAGGATAAAGTCCAAACCCGAAGTGAAGTACTTACTCGAGTCTGTCGCGGGAGCGCAAACTACATTCAACTATACACCTCCGCCCTTACTTCTCTATTGTGTTCTCCTATGTGATGTCCTCGGGAAGTGGTAGTTGCGTTGGCTGCTCTCGAGGAGAGTAGAATGATATGAAGACGTGTTGTCTTCTGCAGGAGCTCTTCGCCTAGAGCAAAACAAAATATATTAATAATGTTTTAGGCAGTGGGGATGAAGAGGGCAGTATCAAACTGCCAGGAACAGAGGAGTAGACAGATGGAAAGTTGGAGGCTAGGTTCGGCTATACTACAGGATAAAGTCCAAATCCAAAGTGAAGTACTTACTCGAGTCTGGCACAGATCAAACTATATTTATATACACCTTCGCTCTCACTTCTACGATATGTTTGTCTAGCTGATGTCTTCAGGACTTGGTAGTTCCGTTGGCTGCCCTGGAGGAGAGTAGAATTATATGAAGACGTATTGTCTTCTGTAGGAGCTCTTCGCCTAGGGCAAAACAAAATATATTAATAATGTGTTAAGCAGTAGGGATGAGGATAGCAGTATCGAACTGCCAGGAACAGAGGGAGTAGATAGATTTAAAGTTAAGATATTTCTAGAGAATAGAAAGGGATCTTTGGAATGAAACGTCGAAAAAGCGCATATGCATTTCCAACTAAGACCTCCCGACCCTCGCTTAAAGTTTACCAGAATGTCCGCACACAATGCTGCACATACAGAGGGATTGTATATCCAATTTCAAATATACTCAATTAGCCAGTATGGAGAAAATAACTTTTTTTCTTGAAAAATCCTTCAAAAACACACAAAAAATGCAGTATCTCCACTCTTGCTGATTATTTAGAACTAAAACCTGGTATATAATCCCTCAGTATGTACAACATAGTGTGTGTAATGTTTAAGATATTTGTAGAGAATGGAAAGGGATTTTTGGAATGACAAGTCGATAAAGCGCATGTGCATTTCCAACTAAGATCTCCTCCCATGAGTTTGAAGTTCTGAACGTTCACCGTGAACGAAATATCGAAAATTTCCAAATTCGGTTTTTTTGATATTATCTCTTAAAGATATGCATAAAATATGTACAAATTGCAAAAGAAGTTATTTCCAAAGTGATTATCCCCCCAAATCATCCCTAAAACCACCGCGACTAGACAATAAATGACAAAAAAAAATTGGTACCATGAGAGTTTATTAATTTAAGACAAAATTTATGGCTGATATTTATACTAGATACTGCCCTAGCATTGAAAAAAAATTGTCTATATGAAATCCGAACAGGATCCTTTAGCTTGGGGGGTGCAAAGGGGCTAAAAAATCGGAAAATACGCGAAAAATACCGAGAAAAAATCATGTCTCGTGAGTTTATTCATTTCAGACAAATGTTATCGCTAATATTTCTTCCAGATACTGCCCTAGCATTGTAAAAAAATTGGCGATATGAAATTCTAACCGGATCCTTTCGCTTAGGTGGTGCAAATGGGCTAAAATAGCGGAAAATACACGTAAAATAACGAGGAAAAATCATGTCTCGTGAGTTTATTAATTTAAGACAAATATTATCGCTGATATTTCTTCCAGATACTGCCCTAGCATTCTAAAAAAATTGGCGATATGAAATTCGAACCGGATCCTTTCGCTTAGGGGGTCCAAAGGGGCTAAAATAGCGGAAAATCTACGAAAAATAGCGAGAAAAAATCATGTCTCGTGAGTTTATTAATTTAAGACAAATTTAATGGCTGATATTTCTTCCAGATACTGCCCTAGCATTGTAAAAAAATTGGCGATATGAAATTCGAAACGGATCCTTTCGCTTAGGGGGTGCAAATGGGCTAAAATAGCGGAAAATACACGTAAAATACCGAGGAAAAATCATGTCTCGTGAGTTTATTAATTTAAGACAAATATTATGGCTGATATTTCTTCCAGATACTGCCCTGGCATTGTAGAAGAATTGGCTATATGAAATTCGAACCGGACAAATTTTGTGGATGAAAATAATTCATCATGTTGCTATAAAAATTGTACTATTACAAAGCTTGCTCTAGGAAGAAGCAATTGGTTGGTTAGAAATTTAACTAGAATCAGAGCAGTATTCATAGTCCTTCATTGTTAACTACAGATAACTTTTAATATTTTTATACCACTCTAACCTCAAAATCACAACTTTGATATGATTTTTCGGCGCTTGTGGTATAAAATACCGTTCGAAACTAGTGCGTAAGTCGATTATTTAGGTGGTGTGGCTTTTTCGCACTCGCTTCGCTCGTGCAAAAAGTCACACCAGCTAAATAATCGACTTCCCCACCCGTGTCGAAATATACTATTTTGTCATACAAAACCACATTTCAAATGATTAATACTATTTATACTTATATTTTTTATTTAAATATTTTATTATTCCAAACTTTGCGGGTTTTATTCGGCCCAATCAGTCAAGACCGTAAGCGAAAAACTGAAGTCACCGTCGACCAATCGGACGCTCCTTTTAAACTGACTTGGCCAATCGGAATGGTTTTATTTCTGCTTCACATTTCCTCCATCATTCTTTTAAGAGAGGAATATATTCGTAATAATAGACTAATGTAAAATGTATGTGAGAAAAATGATTTTTTCTCTAGTATGCCAAAACTTATTCCATCGCCATAATACTTTATTTGTAAGAAATTAATTGAAAAACAAAAATTGTTTTGGTTTTTGTATTTTTTCATACCTCCATTACGTCCTCGAAAATGTTTTTCAGAAAACTCTAAGGCAAATTAGTTTTTGATATACGTGTCCATAATATACCTGAATTTGTACGTTTGGAAACGAGTCCATAAAATTGAATGACGGACAAGCACATCCAAATAGCATATTGTGTAACAAGGAGAGAAAATGAGCTGAAAACTCCTCACCTGAGTCTGAAATAGCTCTACTTTCCGTGATGAGTACACACCTTTTTTTTAACGAATCCATGAGAGGTCCTTTTTGTAGGCAGAAAGGTTGTGTAGGCATAGGGGATCGCGCATTTCGAGTCATGTACTATGCAGTTACAAATCATTGCATTTTCTGTTTTTATTTGCATAGCTTATTACAAATATATGCGACTTTTTTACATTTATTTTAAATCGAAATGTAATTTTTTTCAATTGTTTGTATAAGTGGTAATAACTCTTGTTATTTTACGATTGAAACTTTAAAAATTATCTTATATCATCTAAACAAGCCAAAAAAGTATATAATATATAAATTTGACACTAAGAGAACAATTTTACAAAATTACGTTGAAGTTAGCGGGAAAAGAATTTTTTTTCCCGCTAAACTTTGAAAAAACGCTCGGAATGCGCTATTTCCTATGCGACTTTTAGTCGTGAAAAAATGCATGTTTCAAGCAACTGTAAAGAAAAAAACTATTTTGACGCGAACAAATATAAGACCATGGTACCATGTAAAGTAACACCAATCCTTCTGTTAGGGGCGCCTAATGTAATTTTTTTTCTCATTTAATTAAAGTTTACAAAATATAGTTTCTTCTTATACTTAATAGTATATTTCGATACAAGTGGGAAAGTATTGATTCTAGCACACGAGTGTAGAACAATCTTTCGCACGTGTATCGAACGATATATCTATACAGGGGAAGTAAAAGCGATTTTAAAAGTTTATGTATATGTAAAATCGCGTTTTAGGCATGCTGAATCGAAAAAATATGATTATGCATGTACTGATTACATCCATTAGATTTATGGCCTACGAGATGCATTTCGCATATGTTACGGAATTTAGCGTACGTTACTCAAGCAGAGAAAATCATTTACATCAGCGAAAAATTTTCCTGTTAGTTTTTCTAAAAAAGAAAAAATGCTCGTGCATAAAGATCGGAATTTCGTGTCAATGACTGGAGGTTTTTCGAAAAATACAATATTATAGAAACGAAAAATTACAATTGAAAATTAGATTTGACAATATAACGGTGTTATTCTTAATAATGTATGCAACAGCAGAAACAATAAGTTCTGTCTGATTCAAATTTCTTTGAAATCCTGAAATCTATTCATCACATACTAATGATTTTACAGTCGCTTTTATTTTAAATAATATGAAAACTCAATTGTTGCCGAATCTTAATGCGATTGTACACACGTATATCGTATATATAATATCACCACGGAAAATTGTGATTTGAAAAAAACAATAGAACAATTCACACCTGAAATATCTTTAGGATTTATGAACCAATCTTTGCAGTGAACAAACTAGTGCGATAGATGTGTAAACTCTCCCACTTAACAAAATTGATATTACATTTGAATCTCATTTACTCCGCTATCAATACAAAAAGAAACTCGACTATTTTTACAAATGGATTTTCTCTCTGAGAAAAAATAAGATCAACAGTATTTAACAAATTATAAATCTTTTCATAATATACATCAAAAATATTTCAATACCATATATCTCTTTCTATTTTTTAGATTAATCTATTACATAACATCACGTTTTAGTCTATACTAGAATATAACTATTAACGCCGCTTTTCTCACACTATGAAGAATTTCACTTGGCTTTAAGTACGTTAATTATTTAACCTATAACTAACATTAGTTTTAATGTACAAAAAAAGAAATAAACAAAATTTGAAAAATTACTGTTAAACGAAAAAACAAATTTTTACCATTAATTATAATTTCTTTTATTGAAAAGTTTATTTTAGCGTTTTGTTTACTCATCTATTAAATTACGAGTTATAAGTGCGCCAAATTGGAGCGAAGTGGGAAAATCGGGAAGAGATGGCCTGTGCCCGGCTGGCGTTGGCTCGCGCGACTCCGCTACGCCCGAACACATAATATAGATATCCATTCCTATACACACGATCAGTGCGACTTGAGTCGAGACGGAGTGGGGGAAGCGGCAGAAGGTGATTCGGCTGACGCAGCTCACGAGAGTCGGCGGCGCTCGAACAAAACTGTATACAGCGCGCCATCAGTTCCTGGAATCGCTGCGGAGCGGGGGAAATCGGAGAGAGTCGATACGGCCGTACGACCGCGCTGGCTCGCGTGAGTCCGCTACGCTCGAACCTAACCTCGAACATGTGAGAGCGTCCGCCGCAGAAGCGGGCCAGCAGGCGAACGCGGCGCATTTTTGGATGTAAAATACGCTCTGTTTAACTCGCTTATAATCGCATGCGGAATCTCTAAAAGAAAAACAAAAGACATGTATCGATAGACTTTTTCCTGCTCTTTCCAATGGTGCTATGTTTGTTACTCCGAAACGCTTTCTTCTGGTCGGAAATTCAAGTTGAAAGTTCAAAGTCATTTTTCTCACAGTAAATCATGTTCTTTTTTCAAAATGCATTTTACCATTGGAAAGTACAACTCTTAAGCTTCAAGACCCTCATTTTTCGAGTTGGAGAAATGAAGGATTCAAAAGTAATAAGATTAAAAAAGAGGCGAGCGGCCGCGGCTGCTCTTCGCGCTGCGCCCCAGCGGGCTCTCAAACATCATTTTTATTAATATAGGTTATATATATATTTCACTTTTATGGAATTATTAATTTCTCTAGGTTTTTCAGAAAACTATGCTTTCATTGGATAATATGTGGCGCAATAATTTTACTAGAATAATAATAATCAATGTAGTTTGACGACAATAGTCACTTACCATAAAAGATCGGATTCTAAAATTGAACACAAAAGAATGATAATTTGTTCAGGCAATTTAATTCACGATGCCGTAGCACTTTACCTAATCCAAGAAATAATAATTAATTACATTAAAAAATCTTTTGATTTCGTTAAAGAAGTAAATGTTTAAAAAATATACACAAATTCTAGAATCTTCTTCATCACTATGAAGATTTTTCTGTTAAAGTGGTATTGTCATCGGACTGCTCACGGAGAAAATGGATGTGATAGAATTGGTGCTTTCGTAAAAAGTAATGCTAGGCGGGCAAGTTTGCGGGAAGTATCCGATAATTATATACCAACGCCACAAGATCTTTATGAGAGGGTGACAATATTTTGAAAATATTATTTGCTTCTTTTCATCAAAAGATGAATATTTAAAAACTATTCATAAACTAAAACAACGGTTAGATTCAGCAAAAACAGTGCCTGAAACTCCATCGTTTCACTATGTCAAATTATTAACAGATACTGGAAAGTTAGATCTAAAACGATTTTCAGTATCAGGAACTTCCCAATTGTATCATACCTATTCGAATAAAAATAAAAAAAAATTAGAAATTAACAGGATTGAAAGTTAAATTTGTGACCTACTAATAAAAATGATGTTTGAGGCTTTATTGTTTAATGATATTTTTCAGTATGAAAAACCGAAATGGTTCACTACATTTATTAGTATAGAGCTCGCTCGGGCGCAGCGTGAAGAGCGCGTGCGGCCGCCCGTCGCTGTCTTTGTTACTGTTGAACCTTTCATTTTTCGAACTCAAAAAATGAGGGTTTTGTAGCTTAAGAATTGTACTTTCGAATGGTAAAATGCATTTTCAAACAAAAACATGATATACTTTGAGAAAAATGACTCTGAACTGACAACTTAAATTTTTGACCAGAAGGAAGTATTGTTTCGGAGTAAAAGCAATAGGAACATTGGAAAGAGCAGGAAAAAATCTATCGATAAATGTCTTTCGTTTTTTTTCTTAGAGACTTAGTATACGATTATATGCGAATTGAACAAAGTGTATTTTACGCTAAATATGCGCCTCCCATTATAGGTACTATATGATCGCGATCAGTATGCCGTGTGACACTGCCTCTGGCTGGTGAAGGCTGGGAGAAACATCAGCTCGGCAAGTGTTCTATTTGCATAGCATTTATATAGTTTCTATTTGCCGAGCGTCGCTAAGTACATGACGCGCGTGATTCCTATTTATTTATTTTCTTTAACAGACTGATTACATTATCGATATTTACGGATTTATTTACCTATTCCTTGATGTGACAGTTTAATTTTCAAACAAGTTATTTACGTTTTGTCATTTTTTTCATTTACGTACAATATTATAGTCAAATTATAAATTTGTATACCCTGTAACAGACCAAATTTTAAATTGAAAACATGTGTTGCTACTGCCAACAAAGAAAATATGGAAATATTATATTATAGACGCTTTAAAATATAATCATAATTTTAAATAGTTTTATTTAACCATTAATTTGAATCTTAAGGTAGTTCTGTAATGTATCAAAAAGTGGGTTTCGAAAGTAGCAAAATTCTAGGGAGTTTTTTTTTTTTTAATATATGTAGCCAACCTATTTTTTGAGATAAAAATTATTGAAATTAGTCATTTTTACACTACAGTTAATATGAATCATATCAATTGTGATGAAAAGTAATAAAGTTTGTTACTTTAAAAGTTGGTTTTAAAAAATAAAAAAGTATGTTATTAAACAAGAAATTCTGCACTTTCTTATAAGTACAATAAAATGTATTACGACGACCTTTTTAAAACGGTATTTATTGTTGAGAATAAAAAATTGATGTTTTCCTAACCTATTTTGCGTTAGTACGGGAATCACGTGTTTGTGCATACTGAGAGAAATGTCATAGGAAAATTTGTTAAATATATAACAAAAATTGCTATATTATATAGGAACGGAAGGATATACTCGACATCTAATAATTTTTACTATATATATAGCAATTTATGGTAATAAGCTCAATTAAAAAAAAAAAATCTTGGCTGTATTCGAACCCTCGACCCTCGGCACGCCAGTCGAGCGCGCTGACCACTTACCCACGGAGACGCTTGAGTGCAAAATTTTGGAACTTATACATTAGTCATCTTCCCTATAACCTCACCACGATCAGGTGGCGCTGGCGTCTGATAGCACTTTTTACTATATAAGTTAGTAAAACTTGGTATGTATATAATAAATATTATTAAAAAAGATTAAAAATTTTACTATATCTAAATTTTTACAATATAATATAATAATTTTCGCTCAAGTGTATTGGAAAATTTATTTTATAATATGTATGGGTGTTTCTCGGGGGAATCGAGAATTCAAAATTTTTTTTTTCTTCCGTAAACATCTGAATGGCTTCGTAACCATCCCATAAGTTACCCTGAATTTTTTCAAATTTTTTTCATTCATAGTTTTTGAGTGACAAAGGGTCAAACTTGGTCATTTTAGCTTTTTTTGCAATTTTTGCCTTTTTTTCAATGCTTTATAGCTCCTTATTAATGTTTGCATTTTAACATCGGCACACCATTTCATTATTTACCCTTTCGCTTCCTCGAATAAGAAAAATCCATCTTTTCTGATAAAGTGTAGTAATATTATGTGTAAATATGTAAAATGGGTTGGTAAAGATCTTGATTATTTTTAAGTATAAAGGAAGTTTATTGTATCTCATTGTAATGAAAAACATTTTCTGCGTATCAAGATACATATTTCCTTACCAAACCATTTTATCAGAAAAGATGGATTTTTCTTATTGGAGGAAGCGAAATAATGAAATGGTATGCCTATGTTAAAATGCAAACATTAATACGTATTCAATGAATTCAAAAATTTGCATTCGTGTAAATTTGACGAAGAACCTGCTGGAAGAAAAAAGGCTTTGTACATCGTATTTTTAAAAATAAAGAAGCCTTTGTACCAAGTTCTGTGATAATTAGCCATCCGGACACTTTGCTCCCCCCTTTACCAAGTAAGGTAAGATTTTATCCATTTAATTAAGTAATTATTATATATCCATTAAATTCACAGTCTATAAACAATATTAATAAAGTAAATTTTGATAGAGACGACTGACAGTGAAGTTGTTGATGAGTATAATTTATTGATATTACTGGTTGCACTGTCCATTAATTTTTGAGGGAAGGGGTGAAATAAACAACACTCAAGTGTGTAACTTTTTCGCCGACGTTTCGATCACTTCACTATGATCCTCATCAGAGCTAACGTTTATTAAATAAATTAAGTAAAATTTTTTAACAAAATACATACAAGAGATTTTTCTAAACAAGATAAACACTTACGTAATAAAGAGTTCAACAAAAACCATTTTCAAAAACGTTGTATAGGCCGCACGACTTGCTGCCAGTCAAGTGGACGAAATTGTAAGCTGTTATCTATTATTAGGTGGAAAATTGGAAAAGTATTAGTGAGAGTTACAAGCGTCAGTATCGTGTATATGTATATGAATAGAGTATAGTTTTCTGGAAAGGGGGAGAGACTGGTAGCAGAGTGCGTTGCTAGAGCGAACGGTGTTACTGTGAGCTCCTTCGCACATCTTTTGGATAAAATCGAGGATGTACTATTGTTGTATAAGGAATTTTTCATTAAATATAAAAGATCTCTATTCACTTTTTAAGTTGATTGTGTCAGTCTTGACGTTCATACTGTTTTTTTGTGCTGTGATATGTAACATTTCAGATAATAATCTTTTACTTAAATTACTTTCATTGTCTAAAATTTTTACCTTGTCGAAGTTTACTGAATAGTTACTGTTACTGATATGGTTGAAAATCGCTGATTTTTTTCTTTTATACCGGCAGTCGGCTTCGTGTTCTTTTACTCTTGTATTTAAGGGGGTTTATCCAAGTTGGAACGTATCAAGAATCAACGTCACCCCGCACCGTGCGCACAGGTTCGCTCGAATGGTGCCCCCACTCTTGTAGTCAGAGCGCGTGTTTATACGGGACTGACGCACACACATAGCTTCGTGCCGCCTGTGAGCGTGCACACAGAGCGGCGCTCGTCTGTTTGTTCCCCCACCGCTCCAGCGTCGTCTGCACGCGCGGCCGTACACCTAAAATTCCATACTTTCAACTACAATATCTTAAAAACGGTGAAGCTAGGATCTCTGAACTTGTAATATGATATTCTAATTATTGATCTTAATAACATATTAGTTTTTCAGAGAAACACTAAATGTATCTTTGAAGTTATAGACTGAATCAATCTTTCGCGCGTTTGCGTCCCATAAGACGCCGTGTTAAAATGTTCAACTTTGTCGTTTAATATCTCAATAACGGTGAAGCTAGGCTCTTTTTTCTGAGGATATGATATAGATGATGACCGGATGAACCTCCTTAAACTACGTGAAGTTTGGCCAACGTACGTGGCATTGCATATTTTACAATCGATTTTATAAATTACATTGGTTTTCTCAGTATGTTTACATTTACTTTTACCTAATCTTATTAAACAATTAAACTTATTAATGGTTTTGTAAGCTGGTGTAATGTATAATTTACGTAAAGCTTTGCGCAGTTCGTTATCTATTTGTTTCGTAAAAGGTAAAATGATACGTTTTAATCTATTGGTGTTACGTCTAAGAGTATTTTTATTGTTGTTATTATAAAAATGTTTTTTAATGTGTTTTTCTATGAAATCTGGAGGGCATTGGTTGCTAATAAGAAATTGTTTAATAAGTTTTATGTTTTGTTGGTGAAATTTTTCATCAGCTAGTTTCGTTGATCTATCAACAAGATTATAAATTACGTCTATTTTTGTGGCTATTGGATGATGTGAACTGTAGTTTAGAAATTAACCTGAAAAAGTAGGTTTTCTGTACCAGTCTAAGATAATTGTATTATCATTATTTTTAATTATTGACAAGTCTAGGAAGCTAATTCTATTATTAGTTGATTTTTCTATAGTAAATTGTAAGTAGTTACTGTAGCTATTAAATATTTTTTGTGTATAATCTATTTTTTGTTTTGGTACGGATAATAATATGTCATCGACATATCTAAAATAAAAAGGGACCTGGAATTCAAGTTTATGTAGAGCGTCATTTTCTAAATATTGCATGACTATATCAACTAGGATAGGGCTGATGGGATCTCCCATAGCTCATCCAAAAAATTTTTTATAATATCTATTGTTGAATTGGAAAAAATTATTATTAAGTATAAAGTTTATGGCGTTTATGAATTCATAACAAGTTAAATTAATTTTGTTAAACAACTGTGCCCAACGTTTTTCAATGGCATTTTCAATGTATTTTCAATGTATTTTGTTAAAAATTTTTATTTAATTTATTTAATAAACTTTAGTTCTGATGAGGATCATAGTGAAGTGATCGAAACGTCGGTGAAAAAATTACACATTTGAGTGTTGTTTATTTCACCACTTTCCTCAAAAATTAATGGACAGTGCGACCAGGAATATCAATAAATTAATATTAATAAAGCATTCTTCCGCTAAGTCTTCGTATGCCTATTTAAATTTATTATTTTAAGTAATTGATTGATGTAGATATTTCTTTTTTCTTATGTAGTTTAATAGTAACTGCTAATCTAGAAGCTTTATAGTTACTTTAAATTAGTAAAAGATATTACCATGAATTTTCTTGTGATGGTCCGACTAAGGATATATTTTATTACAAGAGCCAAATATGCATTTTACTCAGTTATTTAGCCATATATCATGGTTGCTTGATTTTTTTCTCTTTATAGGGCTTTTGGCCTATTCTGGAATAGTGGCAGGTACTTTTGTTATGAAAAAGGTACTCTCATGAATTTTTTGGTTATCGATCGAAGTCTTATTTTTGCATATTTCAAGTTTTAAAATAGCTCTAGCATAATTCAAATTGGATCCAATGGGTTTGAGAATAGTTTATTTGAAAAATTTTGAACATTTTCTAAAAAATGGTGTATATTGTCCCTATATCAAAAATGCACCTCTGAGGAGCTATAAAGCATTGATAAAAGACAAAAATTGCAAAAAAAGCTAAAATGACCAAGTTTGACCCTTTGCCAATCAAAAACTATGAATGAAAAAAATCTGAAAAAATTCAGGGTAACTTATGAGATGGTTACGAAGTTATTTAGGTGGTTATGGAAGAAAAAAAAATTTTGATCTCCCGATTGTCCCGAGAATGACCCATATATATGTCCTATTCTTAGCCGTAAATCGTGATCCAGAAAAATGTGAAAAAATTTGAGTGCATAAACTTATATGTCTTTTGTTTATCCAATATTTTTTAGAAAGTGTTAGAGCATTTTACTTCAGATAAAGATCAAAATAACCTCAAAAATATTATTTTAAACGCTAAATGTATGATTTTTCGGTTGTAATAACAATTTAGAAATTTTTTTAATACTGAAAATGACCTTAAAAAAATCTGAAAAAATTCAAGTGCATATACATATGAATTTTCTATATACCGAAATTTTTTCATGAATTTTAAGAAAATCTTTCTCGAGTTATACATAAAAAAATGCCAAAATAACCTAAAAAATAGGGGTTTTCGCGTTTTTCAAGATGGCGCACCATTAAAATCGTTCAAAACACTATGGGAGTGTTTAGAAAAAAGTGGAATAAGTAACTTAAAATAACAAAATCAGGTGTATGTATCTTTTTTTTAAATAATAACGATTTCAATTGTTTAGAATTTTTTTGAATTTCAAGATGACTTTCAAAGTATCCACAAAAATTCTTGTGTATTTACTATTACTTCAAGTATTACTCGGAATTTTTTCAGATTTTTTCTATTGTACATTTCAGAAATAAAAATTATTATGTAAAAACACGACTTTTTTGAGGTGAGGTCAGTACGGGAAGGGGTTCGGAAGAAAGTGGCGGGGCGAAACTCACTTCTTTTAGTGTCCAAAAATATATATGCAATTTATTTTCCAAAAGCCGAGCAAGGGCATTTTGACCATTATAGTGGGAGATACCCTTTCTCCTGACCCAATTTTAATATTTGGTTGTTTATGTCTCTCTCAATTATAATTCCTAAGAATTCTTTAGGCTTTCCCATATCTTTAATCGCAAATATATTACTCAACCTCCTGACTGTCTGTTCTATCTCGTAATTGTCGTGCCCCATCAACAGTATATCATCGATATGCAATAAAGCAGCTAAGTATCCCTTAGATGATAATTTCAAAAATAAGCACGGGTCTAAATCGTTTGATTTGAATCCTAATCTAGAGAGATTAGAATTCAAAGAGATTAGCAAAGATTAGGATTAGGTTGGTGATAGAGATCACCTGTGTAAATTTATCATTGCACTTTTTGGGACTGATTTTATGAACGTAAAAGATTTACATAATTTCCACAAATTATCGTTTCTAATCTCTCTGTTTTTTTTCAACTCCCTCTGGAATCTCCATGTATACATCTTCGTCTATTTCTCCATAAAGAAAAGCTGTCTCTACATCTAGCTGCATCATATGCAATTTGCACTTATTCGCTATGGCTAAAAAGGATCTTACTAAAGCTAGCCTCGATACTGGCGCATAAGTTTCTCTCACATTGTAATTGTTCTTATCCTTAAACCCATGAATTACTAACCTAGTTTTGAACTTAACGTTTCCGGACTCTTCCATTTTCGGTTTAAAAATCCATCTCGAATCCAGTACATTTCGACTTGACTTTTGTGTTTCCAAACTTTTTCTTGCAACCACTTCAAATACTCCTTTTTCTTTCAGAGAATTAAGCTCGGATTCTATAGCTTTCTTGCAGTTTTGTCCCTCTTAAGAATTAACAGCTTCCCTGTATGTTTGAGGATCTTCATGAATTTTAGACAAAAGTGCATGATAAGCTAAATCTTTTTCTCCAGTCTCTGGTTCAGTATTTACTTCTGAAGATTTCTCCTCTTTATGTATGAAGTAAGTCATCCGTGCTTTAGTTTTCCGAAGTCTCCTTCGCTTCTGTCTATTTTCTGGTACCTCTTCCTCTCTCTCTCTGTCTCTACGGCTTTAGTTGGTTCCTTAATTTCCTTCTTTTCCGGTGTTTTAGGCTCTCTAAATTCGATGGTTTCCAGATTTACACTCTCTCCTTTAGGATATACATCTTTGTAGACTTTGTTTTCAACAAACTTTAGATGCCTGTTTTCAAACAGTTTCTTCTGCTCAGGTACAAATATTATGTACCCAGTAGCAGTGTATCCAACGTGGAAACCTTTTCATGCTTGCTCTCCAAATTTCGTGTTGCTCTTTCTCGATATTTTGAAGAAGCTAACACGTCCGAAACGTCTAAACTGCTCAATATTGTGACTGTGATTCGGAACGATTTTTCTCAAAGGCGTGTCCATCTCTATGGATTTATGAAGAGTGCTATTGTTTATATAAACTACTTTTTTGACCGCCAAGTCCCACATACTCAACGGCAAACCTGAATTGTGCATCATTGACCTCACTTTCATTTATAATGTCCGATTGAACCTTTCTGCAACACCATTGTGTTCAGGTGTATCAGCACAGGCCAACTGCAGTTCGGCTCCAGCAGCTTCATGATCATTTAAGTTTTCAATAACTTCTCTGGTCTCGTTCCCAGTCAATTCTGTTTCTTCGTCGCATCTCAAAAAAAAATATTTTCTCATCAGATCCAATAACATTTCGCATGCTAATAGTGCATTCTCTGAAACACTTGGGCACTTCAGATCTTTTTCTGATTGGGTAAGTCAAAGCTGTCCTCGAATAGTCATCTATAAATACAACTACGAATTTGTATCACTGGGATGTGACACTGGACTTATCGGTCCCATTGTGTCTGCATGGATTATTTGTAGAGGCTTTTCGGCTCTGTTACACATTTTGCCAAAGGACAACTTCGTGCTCATATTTATAATACATGTTTCGGACTCTACGATATTTCTATCACTCATAAACCCTCTTTTGTCAGGAAAATTCGGGTAAATTTTCGACATTTCTATCAAGTATTGTTTTGACATATGACCTAGTCTTAAATGCCACAGCATTGTCTTACTCAATCTTACACTAGAATCTGGCTTATTTACTGTCTTATTCCTAGTCTCCATATTATCATTTTCTGTTCTACTTTCTGCAGTTTGAAACTTTCTATTGTTAAATGTCCTTAGCAAATCTGACTCTTTAGGTAATTTCCTCTCTGAATTATTGTTTCCCTGTACATTTAAGCAATTTTCCTGTTCTAGTTCCCTCCATTTACTAATTCTACTATCAATTTATTTTTACTCCTAGTGTTATAATTTGTTTCAGTGCTTCGCTCTACTGCTAACGCAAAAGGACTTATTTGATCTTTCCTGTCATCTTTTTCTTTAATGACTTTTAACTTTACTATCCAAAATGGGCTCTCGTAAATCCCAGAGATAATTTTCTCTCTATATTTTGGATCGTAAATATTTGTTCTCCGATTGTCTAAAAATATTTGTAACTCCTGATCTGCAAATTGTGTAAGTGACAATAAATTCTCTGACAACTCCTTAGAATGCAATACATTATTCAAAACAAACTCTCCACCCTTCTCTGATTTAATTTTCACTTCTCCTGATCCCTCAGTGTTTAGTCCTATTTCTTTATTATCACACTTGATAACATGGTTATCTTTCTCACCTAACGTTTGAAAAATCAATTTTGTTTTACTTAAATGCTCAATCGCTCCTGAGTCGACTATGAATTTAACTATCACATTTCTACTTTTCTCCTCGAGACTATTACCTACTTTAACATCTCTCGATTTATAATTTTCCTCGATAACAGGAAATTTCATTCGCTTACCTTCTCTCTCTCCTCCTTCATTATCTTCCTCTGTAGCTGCCATCATGGCCGAGCCTGATGGTGCAGCACCGGCACGGTTACTGCCACCACGTCCACCTCCAGCACCTCTGCCGCGGGTAAAAACTCGAGGACCTCGAACACCAGCTCCTCTGGTTGTCTCGAGCTGCCTCTCTTCCTGTCCAGCGTACTTAGCAGGCCTCTATTCCTTCTTATCAGCCACTCTCTTTCCATGTTCTCAATCTCTTTCAATTTGTTACTTTGTTTAGTATTGTGAATTTCTTTGCTTACCTCATCTTTGGGTCTCACCCTTTTTCTCCTTTTACCGTTCGGTGAGTTCCAGTCCTCCTCAGTCTCCACGACCTCGCTATCCTCTGGAGACGAGTCTCGCGTTTTGGGCGAACTGGCTGATAGGATGGAGGCACATCTCGGGTCCGACACGTCTTTCTCCTCCTCAGCCTTTTTCACACTCATGTTTGGCATTACGTCGACCTTCTCCTAAGTAAGCGCCAGATGCTCTCTACATGGCCTCGAATTCGCAACGTACCGCTCAGTCTTACTTTTCGAAATAAAGGGACTATTCTTTAGCGTAACGTCTGAGAGAATCTTTATTCTTCCTCTCTCCTTTTCCTCCTCTTTCTCTTTCTCAACTCGAATCTCCCCTGCCTCTCCTTCAGATTGGCATAGACACTTGTCGGAAGGTCTTTTCCGTGATAGTTGGTCTCTCTTCTATGCTTGGATGCACGAGCCCTCCGATGGTCGCCTTGAGCATTTGTCCTAAGTTGTTTACCAGCCCTTCCATTAGCTGCTGGTTCATTTCCTTCTACTCCTCCATCATCTTCACCTGCGTCCTTTTGAGGTCATCCAACATCTCGGATCGCATATCAGTTCTCTGCTGCTCCAGAATCTTCTGGAGAGTTTTCAATGTCACCTTCTCTTTAACATCTTCCACCTCTCCTGTGCCTCCCTCCGGAGGTTGGGGTGGATTTAAAGGAATCACCTTTTCCTTTTCATTCCAGTTTTCGTTTGCCAATTGATACTCTGACTCTGTGAGATACTGTTCGACTCTTATTCATTTTTTTCCGAGTACGAGAACTAGAATTTTCTGTCGTCCTTCCTGACGAGGAAAACTTTTTATCCTTGGTGCTCCTTCTGGAGTTCCTGTCTTATTCATACCGCCTCAAACACCTTTTGAGAATCGGCAAGGTTACCTGTAAAATTCAATTTTATTTGAGTATATAAACTCTCAAATTATAATTCAAACTTTTCCTATACAGTTTCTTCTATATATGCATAACATTATGTTAATAATGTTCCAAATAAGTTGTTAATTTTGTCGCATCACAATTTTATTTACTCTCCTATTAATTATTTTTATTATTGCCTTTAAGTCAATAATTCTCATTTGTAAATGTTATAGACATATCCTCTTTACTGTCTGCTCCCTCATTAATGTCATGACAATATTTTCTCAAATTGCACGCGACTTTTATTGCCTACTCATCTATACTGCCTAAATACTCTCTACATGGATCCATTTTATTTTCTGTCAAATGCATGTTTACTCCCTATTATGTAGCTATACCTATCTAACTGTCTAACTTACGATTCGAATCGCGACGTCATTCACTCATATTTTTGCACCTTTTACTGTCAAATATCTCGCCCAACGCACGGCTTTACTCTCTAACTAAAAGGCGATACTGCAAAATTCAGACTGATTTGTGACGTCATTTACTCAATTACGTGCGATATTATTAAACTCTCTATATGTGTGCATACTCCTCTCTAACTGTCTAATTTTCAGTCTGAGTATCTCTCTATTTAGCAACCCCCTCCAGTATTGACACGGCGCAGCTAGCATGCACCCCGTCGTGTTTCAGGGCCGCTACATATATATATATATATATATATATATACATATATATATATATATATATATATATATATATATATATATATATATATATATATATATATATATATAAATATATATATATATATTTATCTCAAAGGTAACTTATGCGGACGCATCCTTAATGGAAACGGTACTTATGCGGACTTTCATCGACTTGTGCAGACATTTTTTAGTGTCTACATAGAGAGAGAGTTATTTCTTTAGCCAAGCGTGACTTGTGCAGACACGGGTCTAATGGAAACGATACTTATGTGGACAACTTACGTAAACGGATCGGGACTTATGCGGACGAGTCTACATATGTACCTATACATCTGTGTTTATATATATATATATATATGTATATTTATATATATATATATATATATATATATATATATATATATATATATATATATATATATATATATATATATATATATATACATTTGTTTTAACAGATTTATGGAGCCCTTTTATACACATGAGCATATTTATGGAGCCCGTTTTCTTTTATGGAGCCCGGGTCCCATAAAATATTTTTCTCGGGCGTTTATGGAGCCCGATCTAGAGTCTATAACCCCAGGGTCCATTATTTCTTTAGTCACTTGCCATAGGGATCTCTGGGCTGTAGGTACTAATATACAGGGATGGGCTCCATAAACGGATGGGGGGATAATTATATATATATATATCATTGTACGGTATTTTGAGGATTTCATAAAGAATTTGTACAATAGTGGTGACACAAATATAAACATTGTTATAAACAACCAATAAACAAGCGCGTGACTAAAGAAATAATGACCCTAAGCTTATTGACTAACACCACGATGCCTGCGGCGCCCGCTTTTACGGAAAAATATCACGGAATTTCCGAAATCGATGTATTAACACACTATTGTGGAAACCGCTGAAAAATCCTCAAAATGCCTCTCGAGTGCTTTGGACTTTTGAGGAGACTCCTCAAAATGCCTACAAAATCCTCAAAATTCGGTATATATGACCTATATAATCCTCAAAATGCGTCCCAGATGTGAATATATATATATATATATATATATATATATATATATATATATATATATATATATATATATATATATATATATATATATATATATATATAAATATCATTATACGGTATTTTGAGGATTTCATAAAGAATTTGTACAATAGTGGTGACACAAATATAAACATTGTTATAAACAACCAATAAACAAGCGCGTGACTAAAGAAATAATGACCCTAAGGTTATTGACTAACACCACGACGCCTGCGGCGCCCGCTTTTACGGAAAAATATCACGGAATTTCCGAAATCGATGTATTAACACACTATTGTGGAAACCGCTGAAAAATCCTCAAAATGCCTCTCGAGTGCTTTGGACTTTTGAGGAGACTCCTCAAAATGCCTACAAAATCCTCAAAATTCGGTATATATGACTTATATAATCCTCAAAATGCGTCCCAGATGTGAATATATATATATATATATATATATATCTCTTCCTATATTATATAGTTGTAAGAAAATGTTTACGACTCAGCGCCCACTCACCCCCCCTCGCGCCCCCCCGCCCCCCATTGTTTCAGTTATAAATCATAATATATTTAATTAGAAGAATTGTCGAGTATCGAAAGTTCTATGTAATAATATTGATATTTATTTATTTGTACATTTATTTTTTTTTTAAATTGATTTCACTATAAAGATTGGTTGAAGAGACGAACAGTTTTCCACGTCACCCTGAAGGTACTGTTCATTGACGCGTTGGATTGTTATTTTAAGTGGTATCTTTCGCTAATAGCCGTATATATAACCACTCTCATAATAGTATCTCATTGTTCTGAAGAAATGGACACTATCAAAGCACAAAAAGTTTTTGTTATCGGGAACATTTTAGAATAACAAAATAATGTATTATATTTACACGAGCGAAATTATAATAATATCAAAGTTGTGGATACTTCTATAACTCCTTTGGATAAACTTTAAGAAGGATATAAATATATAATCAGTAGCACTGAATATTTATATCATTAAAAATGTTATCATTGTTCTGAAGAAATGGACATTATCAAAGGAAAAAAGTTTTTGTTATCGGGGACATTTTAGAAGAAATGAATATTTAAAGCCTCTAACAATTTCTTTCAAAAAAACGTATAACCAGTAACATTTTTACGTTATTTTGAGGGAGGGTGAGGGGAGTGCTGAGGGGGGCGCTGAGAAGGGGGGCGAATGGCTGCGAGGGATGATGAGGGGGCGCGAGGGGGGCGAGGGGACGCGAGGGAGGTGAGGGGCCGCTCAGTCGTAAACATTTTCGAGATTTTTAAAAAATTC
This sequence comes from Torymus aiolomorphi, assembly GCA_036365515.1. Classification (NCBI taxonomy): domain Eukaryota; kingdom Metazoa; phylum Arthropoda; class Insecta; order Hymenoptera; family Torymidae; genus Torymus; species Torymus aiolomorphi. Next base: position 100,033,576 of record CM070877.1, on the reverse strand, counting down.
TTATCTTTGGCCTTTGTTTAAAATTATCCATTTAAAAATAAACATTCGTACTCAAGATAATGCTTTGGCATCATTTTTATTAGATATTGGAGAAGGAAAAATTGATCACTTTAAAATTCCAGATAAATGGAAAACAAATGATGTTTGTGATGAAATATATAAAAATATTACTAAAAATTATCATTTATCAAAAAATGTAATATTAAGTTCACATAATGAACAAGTAAATATATTAAATAATAAAATACTGAACTTAATTGAACATAAAACTGTAACATATTATAGTATAGATTATGCAACACATAAAGGAGTAGATCAAACGGATGAAAATATACATTTAAATTTACCTCCATATGAAATAAAATTAAAAAAAAAATGCAATTGTTATGTTAATTCGTAATCTTAGCATCGTTGATGGACTATGTAATGGAAGATGATTAAAAATAACAAATTTATATGAATATAATATTGAAGCTCAAATCATTATTGGAGAAAATAAAGGAAATAAAGTATTTATACCACGCATTACACTAAATACTTGTGAATCATCATCGTTACCATTCATTTTATATAGAAAACAATTTTCAATTGTATTAGCATTTGCTATTATTAAATCACAAGGACAAAGTTTTAATAGTGTAGGAATATTTAAAAAAAAACAATTATTTTCCCATGGATAATTGTACGTAGCACTTTCATGATGTAAAAATCCAAACAATATATATATATACACAAAATGAATCTGAAAATAAAATAGAAGTAACAAATATTCTTTGGAAAGAAATATTTGATAATTAATTTAAATAATAAGATTATAATTCTTTATAATAAAATAATAATATAATATAATAATAAGATAATAATTCTTTCACGTATCCAATATAATGTTTAAAAGCAAAAATATATATAAAAAGAACAAATAAATATATATGGTTCTAAATAATAAAAAGCTTATAAAAACATTCAAGGATATATTAAAGATAATATAAATCACATAATTTATTTTTAATTTATTATTTTCCTAAATTTCAAAATGGAATATAAATGATATAAAAATATATTTAATGAAATTTCATAAAATTTTAGGTATAGTGGTAATGTAGGGCTATTGGCGAAGGATGCTCCTTAAAATAACAATCCAACGGTCCATGAAAAGTACCCCCAGGGTGACGTGTAAAACTGTTCGTCTCTTCAACCAATCTTTATAGTTAATAAAGTTTATATAAAACGAATTAACGCAACACAGTTATTGGTTAAATTTAAAACATTGTACAATATTTATAAAGTAAGTAATAAAATAAGTAATAATTTATAAGTAATAAAATAAGTGTATAATTTAAAATAATGAACATCAGGGTGATTTGTTCTCTTTTTCCAAAATATAACATTTTTAAATTTATTTTATATGGGGGTTGACGAGCGAAGCGAGTAGGGGGGTACCCCCCCTAGTATATATATATATATATACTAGGGGAGCTTCGCCCCCTGCTCGCTCCGCTCGCCAACCCCCATTATTAGAGATAAATATTAATAATAATGAATGAGGATAATCTTCTATTACATAATATCATGAAACACTTATTTTTTCATTTAAAGTTTCTGTAATGTTTTTTAAAAACATTATTCTTAACATTTATTAATTTTTAAAATACTAAGTATTTTATATTTAACAAAATAATGCAGTATATATATGTAGTTAATTACGTCAGCTCTGATTTTATTTGTAACTTATTGATTATAAAATCCAGTAATATTTCAATTTTTGGCCGCCATTTTATATTTACAAAATATGAGTTCAGATTCCTAATCAGCGAATCCGGAAACTCATTATATACAATATTTAACAAACTCGAGTAAAATTTCAATTTTTGTTAGTCATCTTAGCTCCCCCAGTTTGAATTAAAATTTTCAGCAAAATCCAATAATATTTCAATATGTGTCCGACATCTTAGATCCGCCATTTTGAATTCTGAAAATCTGAGTTGAGATTCGTAATCTACAAATCGCCTACATAAAATTATTAGCAAAATCCAGTATTATTTAAATATTTTGCAGTCATTTTCAATTTTTAAAATCCGAGTTCAGATTCGTAATAATCGAATCCAGAAATCCCGTATATACAATTTTCAGCAAAATCCAGTAATATTTCAATATGTAACAGCCATTATCGATTGGCAATTTGGAATTCTGAAAATCTGAGTTCAGATTCGTAATCATCCAATCTAGAAATCCCGTACATACAATTTTCAGCAAAATCCATCAATGTTTGAATATTTGTTCTCCATCTTCGATACGCCATTTTGAATTCTGAAAATCTGAGTTCAGATTCATAATCAGCGAATGTATAAACCTCCTATATACAATTTTTAGCAAAAGCCAGTATAATTTAAATATTTTGCCGCCATTTTGAATCTTTAAAATCTGAGTTCAGATCCGTCATATTCGAATCCAGAAATCCCGTATACGGAAAGAAGAATTCACAGATGTAGCCCGTGACGCGCGAGAAAAAAGTAGCGTGCAATATAGCATCGCCGGATGTCGTGACATATGCGTCTATGACTGTGACTGTGATCATTTCGATGAACGGTGCTCGCGTGACACGGCTGTAGGCCGTGACTATCACTGAGTTCAAGCTTTAACGCGCACGGCGGCAAGCGTGAGTGGCACGTCTGACGACTGCGGCAGTCACCCCGTATAGCGTTGCCTAGAACCATCGTTAACATGTCCGAATGTCGCGCCGTCACACGGTGGCAGAGAAGGTACCCGATTACTCTGTTATAACTCACGGCCTATAGCTCTGAATGCTTCTTTCCGTGTATATACAATATTCAGCAAAATTCAGTAATATTTCAATACGCGGCAGACATTTTCGTTCCGCCATTTTGAATTTTCAATATCTGAGTTCAGATTCGTAATCAGCTAATTCGGAAGCCCCATACATACAATTTTTTTGCAAAATCCAATATTATTTCAATATTTTACTGCCATTTTGAATTTTTAAAATCTGAGTTCATATTGTAATCAGCGAATCCAGAAATTCAGTATATTCAATTTTTAGCAAAACAGAAAAGTTCAATTTTTGGGCGCCATCTTGGGTATGCCATTTTGAAGTTTCATAATCTGAATTCTGATTCATCATCATGCGAATCCAGAAACTTCCCATATGCAATTGTAAAATTCAGCAATATTTCAATATTTGGCAGCCATTTTGAATTGGCAAAATATAAGTTCAGATTCGTAATCAGCGAATCCAGATGGGTTCCCTATATACAATTTTCAGCAAATTCCAGTAGTTTTTGAATATTTCGCCTCCATCTTCGTTCAGCCATTTTGAATTCTGAAAATCTGATTTGCGATTCGTAATCAGCGAATCCAGATACCCGTTATATACAATTTTCAGCAAAATCCAGTAATAATTCAATTTTTGGCATCCATCTTGTGTCCCTATTTTCAATTTTCAAAATCTGAGTTACGATTCCTAATTGGCGAAACCGGAAACCCGATCTATACAATTTTTAGCAAAATCAAGTAAAATTGAAATTTTTGTTAGCAATCTTGGGTCCACCAGTCTGAATTTTCACAATATATGTTCAGATTCGTAACCAGCGAAACCAAAAATTCCGTATATACAATTTTCAGCAAAATCCAATAATATTTCAATATTTGACCACCATTTTTGAATCCGCCATTTTGAATGTTCTTAATCTGAGTTCAGATTTGTAATAAGTGACTCCAAAAACTCCTTATATACAATGTTCAACAAAATATAGTTATTAGATTGTTAGTTGCATCTAACGGTAGTTTTCTTAGTATTACTATATAGTGATCCTAATGGCTTATGTACCAGGTAATGTTTTTGTAAATAAAAAACAACATTTGTCGTGTTTCGACGTTTCGGACACTTTTCTTTGTGTCCCTCATCAGGATTCTATTCAAAAAAATATTTTTACATAAATTATTACCAGTATGTTAAACGTAAATAACTAAATCACATTAAATATATGAACAAAAACTTACAATGAGGCAGTGTCAATCTAGTTACGCAGAGAACAATCCGCTCGTCAATAACTAGATTTGACAAAATTCCCGCTTATATACTACCCTAATGTGTGTGTATTCGAAAATATACTTTATCACATATATAACTACTACATATAAATGGTGACGTGAAGTAGAAATGGTGGGAGAGGCGTCGCTGACAGAGCCCGTAGACGGAGAGAGGTAACAGGGCGACACACACAGCATGAGGTGGCGCTATCGATGTTTTAATAAACGGACTAAGCCAACTTCCACGCTGTGTAGTCATACCTCCTACATGTGTGCGTTCCTGATACCTTTACAAAGTCATAGAATGGCAAGTACATTATTTCGGAGATGAGAAATCGAAATTTTTTATAAACGTATTATATTCGTTAGGTAACCTTGTAATTTCGAACTGTTTATTCATAAAATTTGATTGTGTGTGTATAAGAAACGCCTCTGAAAAAAGCCTTTTTCCATTATTTATTTCATTGTCTAATATTTTTATATTTTCGAAATCTATTGTGTGATTTGTTTCATTAGTGTGCATAAATAATCCGGAATTTTGATCTTCATCTTTATATTTTTTTGCGTCTTCTTTTGCTCTGACTTGTAGGCGTCTACTCGTTTGTCCGACATAAGAAGCGTTGCAATCGCGGCAATTGATCTTATATACGATATTGGCTTGATTCACTTTTTCTGTTTTATCTTTACCTAACTTTATAATATTATTTAACTTATTTGTAGTGCTATAGACAACCTTTGTACTAAATTGTTTAAAGAAGTTATAATTGAAAAATTCCAGTTCCTTAACATAAGGCAAGCTAATGATGGCTTTATTATTAACAGGTTCTGTTTGTTTAAAATTTGTTGTAAATGTTATCTTCCTTAAACATTTATTTATGTGAAAATCTATAACTTTTAACGGATAATCATTCAGTCTTAACACCTTTTTTATAAATGATATATTTTCGTTGTGGAAACTGTTATGCGATAATTTTATGGCTCTATCTACTATGCAATATATAATATCTATTTTATTACTCAGGGGGTGGTGTGAATTATAATTTAAATAGCGTCCTGAGAAAGTTGGTTTGCGGTAACAATTTGTAATTATATGTCTATTTTTGTCTATTATAATTTTAAGATCTAAGAAGCTAATGCTTTCATTCTGTGCTATTTCAACCGTAAATTGTAAGTTTTTGTTGTATGTATTAAAAGTATTAAGAGTGTGGTCTATTGAATTGCTAGGTACACATAACAAAATATCGTCAACGTAACGGAAATAAAACATAGGTTTAGCATTCAATTTTTTTATACACTCAGTTTCAAGATCTTGCATAACTATATCAGATAAAATCGGGCTTAATGGATTACCCATTGCCGAACCAAATGTTTGTTTATAGAATTATTTATTAAAAAAATTATGGTTCAAAATAAACTTTATAACTTCTATAAATTCCGTGCAAGACATATTGATTTTGTTATACAACTGCGTCCATCTTTTTTCAATAGATTGAACAACCAAAGTGTCGGGTACATTCGTAAAGAGACTGACTACATCCAGACTAATAATATCAAAATCAGACGGGAGAACAATGCCATTAATTTTTTCTCTTAATGTTAAACTATTTTCGACATGTGACACAGCCGGTTTTAAATTATTTTGTAGGAATTTTGCGAAAAACTTTGAAAGGTTATATGTAGGTGAATTTACTGTGGATATGATTGGCCTGACTGGAAAATCGGTTTTGTGAATTTTAATTAGACTATATGCTATGAAATACTAAATTTCTGTAAAATTGCGCGTAACTTTTTTCCGTTTCCAGTAAAATCCATCTTATTGAGTCGTTTGATTAATTCATTAGTTTTCCTTTCTAAGCTTGGTAACAGATTTTTATTTATTTCTGTATAGTATTTCTTATCTTTAAATAAATTTTCAGTTTTTTCTAAGTACACTGATTTTTGTATGATTACAGTAGCATTGCCCTTGGCAGCTCTTGTAATCAAAATACCAGGGTTCTTTTTTATAAAAGTTTTAGTTTTTTCAAGGTCTATTTTAAATTTTTTATCAATATGTGACGTACTAGATATTTTTGTATTATGAACTTTTTGTATGGTGTTTAAGAAAGTACCTCGTATTTTTGATTTCTTGTTGTCCGCAATATAGCAATTTATGTGAGCTTCAAAATTCTTTAAATATTGCAAAGTTAATTTTTTGTTGAATGTATCGTTAAAATTGAATTTTTCTCCTAATTATAAAATGTCAATAACATATGTCGGGAGTTGTATTCCCGAAACAAGTAAAGAAAAACTATCGAATTATTTAGAAAAGAGAAAAGACATTAACTTGAATTTTATTTTATATCTGATATTCCGAAGTTTTGGTTTTGAGGCAAAAAAATCTTTTCAAAATTTAACAACGTTTTTGCACAAGGAGAAATGTTATATGGAAAGAAAAAAATTTTTAACAAAATGTAGATTTTATCGTGTAGTTCCAAATCACTTAGATAATGTAACTAAAAATTTTGGAAAAAACCATATGTTCTCTAGGAGATGTAAACCCAAACAAGAAGCATTAACTGATAAAATAAGGTTCCAATTACTTAATATCGAAATTATTGATTTACATACACGTTTATTTCATATAATAAGAAATATTAAAAAAATAACCACTTTATTAGAAAATTCTGTAGGAAAAAGCATTATGTTACTGTTTTTTGATTATTATATGACCAAACTGCAATTTATTATAAGGCCATTGCGAAAAAAATTAGAGAAAAAATTGGATACCGCATTTTTCAATAAATATAATGAAAACTGTAATTATACAAAAATCAGTGTACTTAGAAAAAACTGAAAATTTATTTAAAGATAAAAAATACTATACAGAAATAAATAAAAATCCGTTAACAAGCTTAGAAAGGAAAACTAATGAATTAATCAAACGACTCAATAAGATGGATTTTACTGGAAACGGAAAAAAGTTACGCGCAATTTTACAGAAATTTAGTATTTCAAAAGCATATGGTCTAATTAAAATTCACAAAACCGGTTTTCCAGTCAGGCCAATCATATCCACAGTAAATTCACCTACATATAACCTTTCAAAGTTTTTCGCAAAATTCCTACAAAATAATTTAAAACCGGCTGTGCCACATGTTGAAAATAGTTTAACATTAAGAGAAAAAATTCATGACATTGTTATCCCGTCTGATTTTGATATTATTAGCCTGGATGTAGTCAGTCTCTTTACGAATGTACCCGATACTTTGGTTGTTCAATCTATTGAAAAAAGATGGACGCAGTTGTATAACAAAATCAATATGTTTTGCACGGAATTTATAGAAGTTATAAAGTTTATTTTGAACAACAATTTTTTTCAATTTAATAAACAGTTTCCACAACGAAAATATATCATTTATAAAAAAGGTGTTAAGACTGAATGATTATCCGTTAAAAGTTATAGATTTTCACATAAATAAATGTTTAAGGAAGATAACATTTACAACAAATTTTAAACAAACAGAACCTGTTAATAATAAAGCCATCATTAGCTTGCCTTATGTTAAGGAACTGGAATTTTTCAATTATAACTTCTTTAAACAATTTAGTACAAAGGTTGTCTATAGCACTACAAATAAGTTAAATAATATTATAAAGTTAGGTAAAGATAAAACAGAAAAAGTGAATCAAGCCAATATCGTATACAAGATCAATTGCCGCGATTGCAACGCTTCTTATGTCGGACAAACGAGTAGACGCCTACAAGTCAGAGCAAAAGAACACGCCAAAAAATATAAAGATGAAGATCAAAATACCGGATTATTTATGCACACTAATGAAACAAATCACACAATAGATTTAGAAAATATAAAAATATTAGACAATGAAATAAATAATGGAAAAAGGCTTTTTTCAGAGGCGTTTCTTATACACACACAATCAAATTTTATGAATAAACAGTTCGAAATTACAAGGTTACCTAACGAATATAATACGTTTATAAAAAATTTCGATTTCTCATCTCCGAAATAATGTACTTGCCATTCTATGACTTTGTAAAGGTATCAGGAACGCACACATGTAGGAGGTATGACTACACAGCGTGGAAGTTGGCTTAGTCCGTTTATTAAAACATCGATAGCGCCACCTCATGCTGTGTGTGTCGCCCTGTTACCTCTCTCCGTCTACGGGCTCTGTCAGCGACGCCTCTCCCACCATTTCTACTTCACGTCACCATTTATATGTAGTAGTTATATCTGTGATAAAGTATATTTTCGAATACACACACATTTGGATAGTATATAAGCGGGAATTTTGTAAAATCTAGTTATTGACGAGCGGATTGTTCTCTGGGTAACTAGATTGACACTGTGTCATTGTAAGATTTTGTTCATATATTTAATGTGATTTAGTTATTTACGTTTAACATACTTGTAATAATTTATGTAAAAACATTTTTTTGAATAGAATCCTGATGAGGGACACAAAGAAAATAAATATAGTCGAAACACGACAAATGTTGTTTTTTATTTACAAAAACATTACCTGATAGATAAGCCATTAGTATCACTATATAGTAAAATACAGTAATATTTCAATATGTGGCCGACATGTTCGATCCGCCATTTTGAATTCTGAAAATTCGTAATCTAGAAATCCCCTAAATACAATTATTAGCAAAATCCAGTATTATTTAAATATTTTGCCGCCATTTTCAATTTTTAAAATCTAAGTTCAGATTCGTAATAATCGAATCCAGAAATCCCGTATATACAATTTTCAGCAAAATTCAGTAATATTTCAATATGTGGCAGACATTTTCGTTCCGTTATTTTGGATTTTCAAAATCTGAGTTCAGATTCCGAATCAGCGAATGTCGATACCCCCTATATACAATTTTCAGCAACATATCTATAAGAGATTAGTTGTAGTGCGATAGGTGGAGGGATAGGGTAGGTGGAGTGGTAGGTGGAGGGGGTGTGGAGGGGTCGTGGAGGGGAGTGGAGGGGAGTAGAGGGGGTGGAGGGAAGTGGAGGGGAGTGGAGGGGAGTGGGGCAGCCGTCCTTAAAAATAACGTAAAATTTGAAAGAATTTAACGGTAAAAAGTGGAGGGGAGGTGGAGGGGAGGTGGAGGGGTGGTGGAGGGGAGTGGAAAGGGCGGTGGTCGAGGGGGTGGAGGGGGTAGGGACCAATTTTTTCCCTTACAACTATATAATATAGGAAGATATATATATATATATATATATATATATATATATATATATATATCTTCCTATATTATACATTTGTTTTAACAGATTTGTGGAGCCCTTTTATACACATGAGCATATTTATGGAGCCCGGTTTCTTTTATGGAGTCCGGGTTCCATAAAATATTTTTCTCGGGCGTTTATGGAGCCCGATCTAGAGTCTATAACCCCAGGGTCCATTATGTCTTTAGTCACTTGCCATAGGGATCTCTGGGCTGTAGGTACTAATATACAGGGATGGGCTCCATAAACGGATGGGGGGATAATTATATATATATATATATATATATATATATATATATATATATATATATATATATATATATATATATATATATATATATTTGGGAAATCCGCTATTTGAATTCCCGCGGTTACGCTCAGCTCGGCTCGATTCACGGTGCAGCCACGACGCGGCAACACCTCGCGACGTCTCGGCGGAACTGCTGAGACGCTATACTAATTTGCGAGGTATATTCGCGATATCTCGGTCTCTCTCTCTCTCTTTCACATGTAAATGTGAGAGGTATAAATTTGATTCGCTTTGTTTTGGAGATGAGAAACGATGAAGTTGAGCGAGATGTGAGTGCTGTGGACTTGATGTATAGAACTGCAGCCATCGCCTGTTGTGAAGCATCCGAGAAGCCATGAAGTTTCACAGCTGAGTTCTCCTGAATTCCTAACCACCTTGGTATGGTGATAGTGTCGAGGTTGTTGAGATCTTCTCGGATGTGCAGCCATTTCTTCACAATTGAGGCTGACAGTGAGTCGTCCCTTACTCCTCGGTAACAACGAGGCGAGGAAGAAGACGGAAGTGCTCTCTCATTCAGTCTAGTTAGTCAGGACGGCGTGCTCGCCACGAGGCCGCACGGCCAACTCACACGGCATTCTCACTCTACTCAAAATCCATCCATGTTACGGTCTGCCACGTGGAGAAACTCACACCTTCGGCAATTCTCATGGTGGATCAACTCAAATGGTCGCTCTCTCTCTCTGCCAGCATGGACATCTCATACAGCGTCTTCTCGCGCGGCATGTTCTCACACAGCAGTGTCTCTCAGACGGTATAGCCGGCAACATGGAAACTTCTCGTACGGCAGAGCTACTCAAACGGCATCTTCTCACCGGTGCTCGATGGCTCGAGCGCACCATGAGGCAACATCTCACGCAGCTTCTGCTGCATTTTGGCGGCGGTTTTCAGCGAGGAAACTTCACTGGCTCTCCTCAAATGGATCTGCTCACTGGCTTTTCTCATTTGGCGTAACTCACCTGCTTCTGTGCATCGCAATCGGCTTTTTCTCACAATTTCCGGATTAATATAATCGCTGCGAAGCCAGCGATCATTTTGCAGCGTGAGAGGCGGCCGCGGCACCTCTCAACAACCACTATGCAACACTCAACTGCTGCTTTCTCAACTATAGTTTTTATCTGGCTACTCTCATCGGCTGCTTCGCATCCTCGCACTCATCTCAACGGCTTCCTCACGTGATCATCTCAACTTACGGCTTTACTCAACTGCAGATCAACATTGCGGAGTCACCATCACAGGACGAACTCATAAGCGTAGGCGATAAATACAACGCTACGTGCGAGAAGGTAAATACTCAAATACATGCGGCCATTTTATACACAAGTGCGCTGCTATAATGAACGCATAGCCAAGCTGATAGCACGAAATACTCATTCATAATTAGATCAATAATATCTAATCGTGTCATCTCATTGAAAACTCAACCAGAGTCAAATCAATAATATTTGATTGTGTTGTTTATTGCATGGTTACTCTCATCAGTGATTCGTAACGTGTCGCAGAAAAACTCATCCACACTCACACCGAAAAACTCATACACACAAATTGTACAACTCATATACACTTACACAGAATTTTGTAACACTCATACACTCAAACAATTATGTAACAGGCATACACTCAACCAATTTATTGTAACAGTTACACACATATTTTTTTCAATCTTTATAATACCTTTTATCGACATTTGTAATAGTTATTTTATTAATCGCCATTTTCAATATATTTTATAGTTTAATTTACTAAAGTGTTTAGCTCTCAATTTATTTTGTAAACACCCACAGCATGTCCTCATTATAAATTATGGCATTCTCAAACATTTGGTCCTTCGAGCCGGATGACCACTTCGGCGGAGTTACATGAAAGGACACCATCATGCACAAGGGCCATGCAGTTATCAGGGTTCTGCACGGCGGGCGGCTATCCATTAGCCAAAGTGCAAACTCGATTTGCCGATGTTTCTCAAGGAATTACTCACCAGCAACTCAAGCTATAGACTATGATGATTGCGTCACGAGATTACTCAAATTATAACGGATTTCACTATCAATTAAATTCACATCTGAATAATATTGCCGCTCACTCAAGAAATAATCACAACTGGATAATTCTCTCTGAAAACTCACCACTACTCGTTCCCACATGGACAATCTCATATGTGGTTATTATTTCAAATCCTCCTACCAGAGCTGTGGCTACTCAAACTCATGGGACAAACAAGTTTAACTCAATTGCGAAAAATGGCTGCAAATTCGAGAAGGTCTCACTCAATTGGATTCAGTACGGAAATTTATGGCTTTTCGAATGCTTCGCAACAGGCAACGGCTACAGCACATCATGATAAAACCACATCTCTCACTCAATCGACACTCCAGTGTAAGGTTGGAGTTCAGAGCGGCAGGGTTCACTCACAAGGCATGTTTGGACAATTTACAGTTGCCAAGCTCTCATGTTCATTTTTAGACAGATAAGCAGACAAAATGCACACTCATAATATTACGTGCTTCATGATGGAAGGAATCTATTCAAACTAGGATTCAGTCATTTACCTGATGATTCCAACAAACAAGGGAAGACAATCATCATGGACATCTCAAGCTGACTCACAAAAAAGGAACACTTTCCAGAAAGAGGCAAAGGTCATAATCTTTGCAGCCACATCATTTGGAAAAATCATGAAATCTCGTCAATCAACACTCATTATGCAATAGATTACTCAACAATTACTGGCTAGGTTATGTTAGCTTGTAATCATTTCAAGGCAAAATTCAACTGAGACGAGACTCACAGCTGATCTGATCAGCAAAGAAAGAAATCTTCTGGATCAAGGAAACTCAGCGAGTTCATTTCCATCTGAACATATTATGCTGTAAATTCTCAAGTTCCACGGAATCATCTATTCAATAAATTGACTGCATACATTCACTCAGAAGGAATTATCAACATAGGAGGTCGGTTACAAAACTCAACTAGAATATCACACAACATCCAGCTACATTTCTACGGTGCAGTCAACTCATCACTGATCATTCGGAATTGTCACGTAGCAGTATCTCTTGGTGGCACCGAGAAAACTCATTTTGCATACATCAGGCAGGAAATTTGGATGATTGGAAGCAGAGTTCCGCCCAAGTCACTTATTCTACACTTTGTAACTTGTGCTAGGTATCGGATTCATCGGACTCAGCAACTCATGGGGGCAACTATCCTGGACCTCCCCATCACTACCCTTCACTCACACTGGGATCAACCTGCAGAACCACTCATCAACTCATCGAAGGGGTGTGAATCCAAAACATACAAGTGCTGGAATAATTGTATTTGTATGCTCTCACAGCATCATCTTCCATCAGCTGTTCATCCATACACGGACAGTGGCTACTCATCAGAATGGTTTCATTACGGTTTAATTATGGTTTATTTTAAATGGAAAACTACCTTGGCAACAAACTCAACTTGGTACAACTCTCATCAGTGATGGCACTCCATGGATACTCAACCCACCTGCAGCATTTCGTATGATGTAAGTGGAAAGCAGTGATGAAATCAATAATACTTCATCGCCAACAGACCATGGACAACATTATTCTCAAATTGGAATTTCATTATCATTGCTGACTCAAGTGAAAGTTACTCAACTCAAAGCCGTTACAACCACTCCAAAAGGATTCAGAAGATACACTCACTTTGGCTTTGTTCTCATCATCAAGGTATTAAACTCAATGTTTCATTTGATTTCTCACTGTCAATGCATTTCAGCTGTCCAGTTGCGAAACTCCTTCATGGATGACTCAGTAACTCTGGCAGCAAGTGGTCTCAACAACATTCTTAATCAACATCAAAAAGGCATCACTTATCTCACGAAATCAAGTGGAGTTCATGGTACTCAATACGGATAATCCTTACATAGTATATGGCTACTATCAGAAGATAGTGGACTACCTCATCAGAGAACTCACAACCACATAAGAAGAAACTCAAGACGGTGACCTCTCAATCCACTCATCAGAATTTCTACGGGAATTCCTTCAAGAGTCACCAGCTGAAGAAGCTGTATCTCTAGATGATTGCGCTACAAACATACTCGGAATGAAATGGCTCCCTTCTTCGGACAAACTCACCTTCAGAACAACTCTGCCGCCCCGTCAGGAGATGATAACGAAACGGACGATACTCTATGAAGTATCTCAAATCTACGATCCCAGGATATTTTCACACACAAGTAGATCAATAATATCTACTTGTGAAACTCAACTATTGCAGAATTAAATCAATAATATTTGATTCTGTCTTCTCAAGCAGCAACATCAACAATAGCAGCAGCGATAAGAAGATGTCAGTCGTACTCATCTGTATAAACACACTCATTTGTACCATTTCACTCATTATACGGCAAAACTCAATTCATTGGCAAAACTCATCTTATTACACAGGTTAGTCTCCCTTTAGAAGGGACTATATTAAATATCAGAATTTCACAC